>OY856412.1:628511414-629711414 GCA_963693085.1 Alisma plantago-aquatica | reverse complement strand
AGGTGGCGGTGGGGGTAGCTCTTGAGGAGGAGGTGAAGAAGGCTGCTCTGAATCATCCATGTATTGTTGCAGAGCTTCATCTTTGTCAGAATCAGAAGGAGTATCTAGGTCTTCGTCTGTATCTAGTTGTACTCGTTCGGATTTTTCTTGATCTGGGGGAAAGGGCACTGAGGGTTCAGGTGCAAAAACTTGTTGAGCTGTTGTTGGTGGTAGACTAGTGCTGGTTAGGATGAAGATATCATGTGCATCTAAGGTGGAGATGGTCGCCATATCTAAGTCGTGCATCTTGTGAGGTAGAGGTGGCGGTGGGGGTAGCTCTTGAGGAGGAGGTGAAGAAGGCTGCTCTGAATCATCCATGTATTGTTGCAGAGCTTCATCTTTGTCAGAATCAGAAGGAGTATCTAGGTCTTTGTATGTATCTAGTTGTACTCGTTCGGATTCTTCTTGATCTGGGGGAAAGGGCACCGAGGGTTCAGGTGCAAAAACTTGTTGAGCTGTTGTTGGTGGTAGACTGGTGCTGGTTCCCATTAGACACTGGTGGAACTCAGCAAAAGCTACTTCTTTTGCAGCCTCCCCCAAAGATCCCATGGAGGAGTAGTCTAGGAATTGGTCCCCATAAGATATGTTTACGTGCTCTTTGTGAGCAGGGGATTTGGGATCTGTACCACCTTTTTGGTGATCTTTCTGTTGTTCTTGTTGTGCTCCTCGGTCGGGGCCCTCCCCAGCATTGTCTGGGCCATCAGAATCATCCTCTGAGGAGGAACTGTTGTTGGAGTCAGCCAAGGAATCAGAATCTTCATCCGCATCTTCATCATCTTCTTCTTCATCCGCTGCTGATTTGTCTGTTGTTTTCTTGTGTGCTGCCTTTTTGCACATACGATGGATGGATTGTAGTTCATCATATGCCACTTGCACATGCTCATGTGTCTCGAGCAGTGCATCGTGGGTTTCCTTCAGATCGGAGTAGCGTCCTTCAGCAGAGAGGAGTCGTGTTGTAAGGTCAGTCATCTGAGCTCTTAGCTGATTGAGTTCAGTATTGGATGACTCCTCTTGGCGATTATTGAGCTGTGTGAGGGTTGTGCTGATGTCATCCAAGTGCGTGACGAAGACTTTTTGTTGCTTCTTGAGCTCATGGAGGATCTCCGGTAGAGGTTGAGTCTGCGTAGAGATCCTATCGACCTGCTTCGCCAACGCTTCATGCTGGCGTTTTACTCCATGGACCAGCTCGGACAAGGGTGTGCAGTGGTCGTTGATATGATCGACTTGCTTGGCCACTATGTCCTGTAGTTGTTGGATTCCTTGGAGGATGCTTGGCATGGCGCGGTTTTGCTCATCAATCTTGGTGACTTGTTTTGTTAAACCCTGCACATAAGAAAAAATAGAATTTAATATGTTAGAAGGGTCGGTGAGGAGGTTTCGGATGGTGTCAAATTGACGTCTGAATTCCTCACCGACGTTAGCAGAAGGGACCCCAGTTATTGAAGGGTGGGGCGGCTGGGGTCGGGGTGGAATGGTGGTGGTAGTGTCGTGCGGAAAAGACACTGCTGGCCGTCCCACGAACTGTGTGGTGACTGTGGAAGGGGTCACCAGCGGTGTCGGGGTGGTGGTGGATGAGAAGGGAGGTGACATACCCGGAGAGAGGAGTGTGTCCGAGAATGTTGATGGAAAGACGGTGGAGGTGAAGGAGGTGAATTCGGGCGTTGTAGTGGATAAAGAGGTGCCTGAAGTGAAGAAGTGTGGGGGTGATGGTATAGTTGTGGAGAAGGGTGATGTGGAAGATGGTGGAAGAGTGGTTGATTGTTGAAAAATGGAGGATGGTGGGGTGGTGGATGGTTGGGTGGTGGGTGGTGGAATGAGGGGTGGGATGGTGGATGGTGGGGTGGTGGTGGAAGTAAGTTCAACATTTAGACTCATTATGAAAGAGTCTAGTGATGAGGTGGTGATTTGTTCCTCTGGGGGGGTGGGTTCTGATTCTGGGTGGGGTTTTGATGTTGGCGTCCCCGACAGCTCTTGTGCCTGGAAAAGCCTTCTGGAAGGTCATTTGGTAGGAATTTTTGTTGGTTTTGCTACCGGGGCTGTTATGCTGAGCTCCGTCTGTCCCACTGTTGCTTTCTTTTCGGCGATTTTGACCGAAGATATGAGTTTTGCAAGCTCATCATCTGAGAATAGGAGCTTGTTCTTATCATAATCAGCAAGTTCTGGTAGTGGGATCAACGTTTTGAAAGATTTTGCTACAGGGCAGAAAACATAATGTAGCTTGCCATCCTTTTACTTTATGATGAAGGAGTTCTTTAAAGTTTGTTCGTTGGTAAGGATGTCGCCCTTTGTTTGTGTGAATCTGGGTAGAAATCTATCCATCTTAAGGTATTTGATAATAGATGTGATATGACCACCCATGCAAATTTCTTTCCCCAGGGCGAAAGCTGATAGTTTTTGGATCTTAAGACGTCCAATGTTGACTGGCATCCCATTTAGGATGGACCAGATAACAAAGAGGTCTGATATGATTACATTTCCTCCTTCTGACCTGGGGAAAAGTGCACCAGCAAGGATTTTGTGAAGTGTGCGCACAAAACCCGATTGAATGTTTGAGGCTTTGCATGTTTTTGCCTCATAAATTGGTATCCCTGTTAAAGATTTCCAAAAGTTGTGGTTGTTGAACTGTGGGTTGTCTATGGCAACATCTGTGGTTTTCTTTAGTTGCACCTGGTTATCAATGAAGATTTCATTCAGCATGTGTTCTGTGATGACAACTCTGTTGCCAAAAAGCTTGGTGACCAGCCTACGGTTGCCTCCATCTCGTGTTCTATCCATAGCATTTACTTCTTCTTTTTCTAGGAATGTGAAGAATTCCATTGTAGGTTCAACATAGGAGGTTTCAGCGACAAAGCAGAGTCGGGATAGATTTGAGTTATCAAGCAGTGTGAGGATTCTATTGTAAATCCCCATCTTCATAAGTATGCTGGGGCATATATATTTTGTTGTTTTCAGAGTTTGTTTGATGGATGGAAGGGTATGGATGTGAAGGTTTTCTGGTGGTGGTGCTTTGGTGGTGATGGGAGGAAAGATAGGGATGGTGATGGTGGCTAGAGTAGTGGTGGTGGTTGATGGAATCAAACCTGCTAGGGTTTGCTCCCTAGCAGTGGTTGGGTGAACCTGCTTTCGTGCCCTCTTCGTAGGTTGTGGTGCGGAGGTGGTTGCCTGAGCCTTTCGCTTTCCCTTTGATTTTGTTGTAGGGGATTATGCCTCAGGTGTAGGTTCGTAATCTGAGCCTTCATCATCATCAGAAGATAGTTCTTCCACTTCCTCTTCAGGTGCCTCTTCTAGGCATTTGTTGATCCGGTAAATTTCGCATAGTACTTCCATGATCTTGACATTTTGTGGAGCCTTCCCAGTCTTGTTGTAGTTTTCAACGACCTGCTGGAGCTTGGCACGGTCTTCTCGGAGTTGCTCCTCAGTCCAGAAAGGGGCATCTTCGGTTCCTGTTGGTTGCTTTGCTAGTGATGCCATTTCTGAAAGGTAGAAAATCATGGGTAAGAACAACATGTATAGAAAAGAATTGGATTTTTATTTGTGTTTATTTGGTTTTATGTATATATATATTTTTTTTTGTATTTTTAGAGATTATGGAAAGCAAAACAGTTTCAGGATCGTTTGGTTCCAAACGGTTTGAAGACCGTTTGGTTCCAAACGGTTTGAAGACCGTTTGGTCCCAAACGGTTTGAAGACCGTTTGGTGCGAAACGGTTTGAAGACCGTTTGGTTCCAAATAGTTTGAAGACCGTTTAGGGCCAAACGGTCCTTTGTTTAAACGGTTGCAAGACTGTTTGGCACTAAACGGTTTGGAGACCGTTTAGGGCCAAACGGTCCTTCGTCTAAATGGTTGCAAGGCCGTTCGGAGCAGACCGCCAGGAAGACGAACGGTTTGGTCGTTCGGTGGCAAAGGATGGTGGGAAGGAGGCCAAGGCTCGCCCGTCGGAAGCGGCGATGGCAATAGTGGCAGAGATATCCGTGAGAAGCTAGTTCTACCTACAGCTGATGCTGAAGGTGACGACGATGGTGGGAGAGAAGCTGGAGGAGAATGACGAGGGGTGAGTAGAGAAGCGGAGTCACGCGAAGACGACGGCGAGGTTTCTGGCAGTGACGAAGACGGTGGTGGGAGCCAGAGGTGGCGATGGTCTGTTCGAGAGAGCGATGGTACGCGCGAGAGAGATGAGAAACTGGAATGAAACAGTGAGAGCGAAAAAAAATCGAGATTCTAGAAGAAAGGAAGGAGGGCTTGGGGTGGTATTTATAGGAAATAGGGGTTTGACCTGATAAAAAAAACTAGGTCAAACGATTTAGCGACCGTTTGGACTCCAAACGGTTTCAAGACAGTTTGGTTCCAAACGGGTTGAAAACCGTTTGGTCCCAAATGGTTTCGAGACCGGTTGGCTTCAAACGGTTTCAAGATCGTTTGGTTCCAAACGGGTTGAAGACCGTTTGGTCCCAAACGGTTTCGAGACCGGTTGGCTTCAAACGGTTTGAAGACCGTTTGGTAAGGTTAAGGTCGAACGGACAAATGTAAAATTATGAGATTTTTTGTATATTTTCATTTTATTATTTTTTTTATTTTTGTTTTGGTTATATGAATTGTTATATTTTTAGTAACCTAAAAAGACAGAAAATAAAAGAAGAAACTCAGATCTTGGGTTGCCTCCCAAGTAGCGCCTGGGTTTTACGTCGCTGGCTCGACGAATCTTTGATGTTGTTATGTTGATGTTGTAGGGTCTTTAATTTCAATGGTCTGTCTCATCCTTTTATCTTCTGGAGTGTAGTATCTTTTTAAACGGTGACCATTGACTATCCTTTCTCCTCTGTTGTTGTCTATAATAATGGCAGCTCCCGTTGGGTAAATATGTTTTATAGTGAAGGGCCTAAACCATTTTGTTCTAAGTTTTCCGGGAAATAACCTGAGCTTGGAGTTGAAAAGGAGCACTTTGTCGCCAACGGAGATATCGTTTCTCTTGAGATGACCATCGTGCCACATTTTTTTTTGCTCCTTATAGATTCTGGAACTATGATAGGCAGGCATTCGGAGTTCTTCTAACTCCTGCAGCTGGAGTTGTCTATGCTCTCCTGCACTTTTAAGATCGAAGTTTAATTGTTTGATGGCCCACCAGGCTTTATGTTCCAGCTCTACTGGGAGGTGATAGGACTTCCTGTACACCAAACGGAACGGGGTTGTTCCGATTGGTGTTTTATATGCAGTTCGGTATGCCCAAAGGGCATCAGGAAGTTTGGTGGACCAATCGGTGCAGTTTCTGTTCACCGTCTTTTCAAGAATCGCTTTTAATTGTTTAGTAGATACCTCTACTTGACCACTAGTCTGTGGATGGTAAGGCGTGGCGACTTTGTGATTTACTCCGTACTTTTTTAGTAAGGCTTCAAAACTTCATTCCAATAAATGGGTCCCTCCATCTGATATGCCAGTTCTCAGAACTCCAAATCTTGGGAAAATAATATCTTTGAACAATTTAATAACAGGCTTGGAATCGCTAGACACAGTAGGTACAACTTCGACCCACTTTGAGACGTAGTCCACCGCGACCAAGATGTAGGAGAAGTCATAGGATGAAGGGAAAGGGCCCATGTAGTCTACCCCCCACACATCAAAAAGCTCAATTTCCTGCCACATAGTGAGGGGCATTTCGTCTCTTTTTGATATGTTACCAGTAAATTGGCATTTGTTGCAGGCTTTCACAAAGTCGTAGGAATCTTTTGCTATAGTAGGCTAGAAGAAACCAGATTGTAAAACTTTTAGAGTGGTTTTCTTAGCACTCATGTGCCCCCTTGTGGGTCCGGAATGGCAATGTTCTAGGACCGGGGTTATTTCTTCTTCTGGCAGGCAGCGACGAAAAAGTCTGTCGGCACAAAGGTGGAATAAGTAGGGTTCGTCCCAGTAATAATGTTTTATGTCATGAAGGAACTTCCTTTTGTCCTGGTAGGAAGCAGATGGGTGGATAATCCCTGTGGCTAGATAATTAACGATATCAGAATACCAAGGGAAACCATGAGTGGCCTTCATAAGCTGATCATCAGGAAGAGAATCCCAGATAGGGATTTTATCTTTTTCTTCAACCTCGATCCGGCTGAGGTGATCGGCCACAACATTCTCCACGCCACTTTTATCGTTGATCTCCAAGTCGAATTCCTGAAGCATTAGCACCCAGCGGATAATCCTGGGTTTGGCATCCTGTTTCTGAATCAGGTATCGAATGGCAGAATGGTCGGTATAAACGATGACTTTAGAACCAATTAGATAAGAGCGGAATTTTTCAAACACGTAGATGATAGCCAAAAACTCTTTCTCCGTGGTGGTGTAGTTTTTCTGTGCTTCATCTAGCGTTTTGGATGTGTAGTAGATAACATAGGGTTTCTTATCAATCTGCTGTCCTAAAACAACCCCTATGGCATAATCACTTGCGTCGCACATGATTTCGAAGGGGTGTGACCAATCTGGAGCTCTTAGAATAGGTGCAGAGATTAACGCATCCTTAAGGGTGGAGAAACTTTGCATACACTCCTGATTGAATATGAACTCAGCATCTTTGGTCAGGAGTTGGGTCATGGGTTTAGCTATCTTCGAGAAATCTTTGATGAATCTTCTATAGAATCCTGCATGACCCAAGAAAGCTCGAACTCCTCTTATGTCCTTGGGAGGTGACAGCTTTGAGATAACATCGATCTTTGCTTTGTCAACCTCGATTCCCCTATCTCTTACCCTGTGTCTGAGGACGACACCTTCTATTACCATGAAATGGCATTTCTCCCCATTCAAGATAAGGTTCGTTTCCTCACAGCGTTGCAGAACTTGTCCAAGATTGATTAAATAGTTGTCGAAGGAATCTCCGTAAACTGAGGAATCGTCCATAAATACTTCCATGATGGATTCTGTTAAACCGGCGAAGATGGAAGACATACATCGTTGGAAAGTGGTGGGTGTGTTACATAACCCGAACGGCATTCTTCTAAATGCATACGTCCCAAAGGGATAGGTGAAGGTGGTTTTTTTCCTGGTCCTCCGGGTGTATGGGTATTTGATAGAACCCGGAGTAACCATCGAGATAACAAAAATATTTTTGGTGAGCTAGGCATTCTAGGACTTCATCAAGGAAAGGTAGAGGGTAGCGGTCTTTCCTTGTAGCTTTGTTCAACTTCCTATAATCAATACACATTCACCATCTTGTTACCATCCTCGTAGGCACTAACTCATTTTTGTCATTGAGCACTACAGTAGTGCCCCCTTTTTTTGGAACGACCTGGACAGGGCTGACCCACTGGGAGTTAGAAATAGGATAGATCATGTCGGCTTTGAGTAATTTAAGGACCTCCATACGAACTACCTCCTTCAGATTAGGATTCAGTTTTCTTTGATGTTCGCGAGAGGGTTTGAATTCTTCAACCATAGGAAGTCTATGACACAGAGTTGGGTTTATGCCTGTTAGGTCAGTTATCTTATATCCAATGACCCTTTTATGCTTCTTCATCTCATCCAGGAGCTTTTCTTCCTGATCTTTTGTAAGGGTAGACCTGATGATGACTGGGCATAGTTTTTCCTTATCTAAGAAAACATGTTTAAGCCCTGTGGGTAAAGTCTTCATATCAGGGGCTTTTGGTGGCTCAGCTACTTCTATAATGGTAGCAGCTTTAAGTTCTTCAAAAGGGGTCGTTGATGCTTCTTCGGCCTTTTCTAGATGTTGCAGGCACTGTTGAACTAGTTCGTTTGCAGAGAATTCAACATCCGGATTGATTAGGACATTTTCTAGTTCGTCAGTAGGATCGAATATTTCTAAATGAGACATCTGTTGTATTGCGTCAAGAAGAAAAACCTCCCCTTCGATACTAGGGCCTTTCATGCTATTAAGGACTCAGAATTGAATTGCTTCTTTTCCGAGCCTAAGAATGATGGTACCGGCTTCGACGTCGATCAACGCCCTGGCGGTAGTGAGGAAAGGTCTTCCGAAAATGATCGGGTATTTCAAGTCTTCTTTAACATCCATGATAACGAAATCGCATGGAACGTAGGCATCCTTGCCTATCCTTACTAGAATGTCTTCAATGATTCCCAGAGGTGCGGTTATGGTGGAGTCAGCTAATTGAATAGTCATTGCCGTAAGAAGCAATTCGGTGAAACCGAGACGTTTACACATTCAGTAAGGCATAATGGATATGTTGGCCCCAAGGTCAGCTAATCCTTTCTTTGTAGATGCATTTTCAATGCAACATTGAATTCTGAAGGAACCTGGGTCCTTCTTCTTTTTTGGCATTTTGTTTAGGATGATGTCAGAAGTGGTCTGAGTGAGCTTGACAGTTTCTTGCTCCTCGGTGATATACTTTCTTGATAGCAAGGTTTTTAGATATTTTGCCCATGTTGGCACCTCGGAAAGAGCGTCAAGGAGCGGAATATCAATGTACACTTTCTTCATCGCCTCTTTGAACTTTTGAAACCCGGTGTCCATCTTTGTTTCTCGCAGTCTACCTGGATATGGGATTCTTGGTTTATATTGCAAAACTTCAGGTTCTGCAGACACTTGGTCTTTATTTTTGCCCTTTGTGCCCTCTACGGGCTTATCTATTCCTTGTAGCGGGCTTTCATTTGTCATAAAAGTGGGTGTATCATCATTATCCAGAGTGATCTTGGTAGTCTCATGAAGAGTGCATCCAGATCTGGTGGTGACAGCATTCAACTGTTCATGCCTGTTCTGTCCATGCTTAGGATTTGATTCAGGCTGCCCAGCAAATGTACCTACTGGGGGGTTTAATTGTGCAGCGATCTGAGCAAGTTGAGCTTCAACTACTTTCTGTTGAGCATGTTGGTTAGCAAGCATAGTTTGTTGCGATTGTAACATTTGCCTTATCAAGGATATTTCATCTTCCGGTTGGGCAGGAGCGTTTTTCGGAGTAATTGGTTGTTGCCCTTGCTGAGGTTTCTACGTAGGCAGCGTTAGTTGAGGTTGTTGAGTGTGCAGCTGTGGGTGGAGTGAAGGATGTGTATACTGATAGTAAGTCGATTGATTTCTGGGGTAGTTAGCCCTAGGGAAGTTATTCCTGGAGTTCCCTTGATTTTGGTTAAAATTGTTTGGGAATCCAGGTGGTAACCTACTAGCAGGTCCCCCCCTGCATCTGATGTTGTGGATTTGCAGTTCCAGCAGGGTTCCCATATTGGAATCTAGGGTGATTCCTTGGTTGATTGGGATTGTAGTAGACTTGTCCAGGGATAGAGTGGATGGAGTTGACTTGTTCTAGAAGCTGATCTTCAGACTGATCAGTAATGGGTTCCCATTATAAAGCATACCACACGAAAGGGTCGGATGGTCAGAAGCATGACAAGCCTCACAGGATCCTATGACGGCCTTGACTTGTTGAACTAGAGGAGTTTTCTTCTTATCAATCTCTCCTAGAGAAGTATCGAGAGCTTGTTGTTTGTGAACTATGGTTTTCAAGGCTTCAGCTATCTCCTTCATTTCTATGGATTCTTCAGCTTTGTAAACCTTGAGGACACCTTTTCCTACTGATCGTCCCCAGTTGGACTGATTTTCAGCTCCGAGTGTAACAATTTTCCAAGTGTCCTCATAGTTCTTCCTCATAAAGTTTCCTCCAGATGAGGAATCCAAGAACTGTTTAATATCATCGCTCACTCCCCAATAGAAGGTTTCTATTAGTTGGTTCTGGGAGATTCCATGATGGGGGCATTTCTGCAAAAGTTCTTTAAACCTCTCCCATGCTTCAGAAAGGGATTCTCCAGGTAGCTGAGAGAAGTGATTGATCTGCCCTCTGATCTCATAAGTCAGTGAGGGCGGCAAGAATTTCTCTAAGAACTTTTCCTCTAGGGGAGCCCAGGTGGTTATTATAGGTTCTCTGTCAAGTGAGTTATACCAACTCAGGGCCCTCCCAGACAGAGTGAAATGGAACAGATGAAGCATTATCGCATCAAAAGCTACTCCAGCTTGCAGAACTAGACGGCACAGTGCCTTAAACCTTTTCAGATGATCCATGCAATCATCTCCAGAACCTCCAGAGAAAGAGATGCCTTGCATGATCTGGATCCACTGGGTCTGAATCTCGAAGTTGGGGATATTGATAATCGGAGGTCGGACCGGGTGGTTATCCTCATAGTTCTTTGGGACAACATAGTCCCTCAGTTGTTTGTTCCTTAACTCCAACTGGGCAGCTTGGGTTGCTGCTTCATTTTCAGCTCTAATGCGGGCCTGTTCTTCCGCACGAATCTCCACTTGAATCTGGGCACGAGTATCAGCGATGAGTTGTGCCTTTTGAGCGGAGATGGCGGCGTTGACCCTCTCCATCACCAAAGCAGCCTGGCGTTGATCTTCAGCCATTTGCCTGGCCCTTTGGTGATTGAGTCGAATGCGACGGTGGAAGCTTCTCTCTACCTCAGAGTCGTACTCTGGATCAGGGGAGAATCTGGGGTTATGCACTGGTTGCATACACGTTTTCTACCTGAGTAGAGAGAAGAAAACACCTTTTTAGATGATGGCGGAGATATAATGAATTTTAAGAAGCTATGGTTTAATGATTAGAAGAAAGTGTAAAACCCTAACCAACTAGCAAGATACTAAATAAAATTAAAACATTCCGTTGTCCCCGGCAACGGCGCCAATTTTTTAACGGAGCTTCCACTTACGTGGAATTGCGTGCACCAACTAAAAATCCTAAAGATAGTGAGTCTTTAGGTTTAGCCTTGCATATACTAGATATAGAACTCCACCCACGTACGCTATGATACGTGGAAGTCTTATCGTAGTATAGTTAAGGGTTGAATCCTCAGGACAACGGTCTTGTTGCAAGCAACAAGATGGAAAACGTTAGAATTTCACCTAGTTACTTAATAGCAGGCACTTAAATCAAAAGTTTGGTTTTGTTATTTTAAACTAAGAACATGCAAGGTAAAGAAAGCAAGTAAATCTAAGGATTTAAACTATGATAAAAGTCACTAGGGTGTTATCGGTTTTTCACCGCCACTACACACGGATCAACACATGCAAAGCAAAACATAACCTACAGAAAGAGTCTAGTCAGTTAGTATCTTTGTAGACTTAGCTTCCTTTCGGGTAGCTAACTATGAGAAGTGCAGGAATGTTGCAATGCCATCCATTCCCGAACAAATGGTCACTTACTTTGCATCATTTCCTTCTCGAAGTGTGTTCCTCAACTTACCAAGGTTGCACTTCCATACGTCAACTGATTCCATTTCATAGTATGAAAGTGCAACAAATGATAGTGAGTTTACTCCACTCCTTGAGATACACTTCTAGATACCGAAATAGATGCATGGTGGATACATACACCAAGAACCAACATACAAACGAGTTTCAAATCTAATAGTACAAACATAGACAATTCATACTAAAAGATAAAAGATAACACAAGTTGGTGATCAAGCAACAAACATTCATTAAACGTTTGATGTTGAACTGAGAAGATAAAAACTCTATATTGCAAACTATGGATTACATTTACATGATATGAAAGCATGGGTAGCGGGGATACTCCCCGCACCCTAGTGAGAGAGACTACTTGCTCATGACTAGGACCAAGAAGGAGGCAAGAAGAGAGAGAGAGAGCATCATCCCCATAAAGGAAAGAGGAAAGTCAACCCCTTGGAGAGAGAGAAATGATCCACCAGCTTCACAGGTTGTCACCAAGGTCAAGGCAGACTGCCATGTTCTCCTATGGAAACAGGGGATGACGTCCCTGTCCGGGCATCACCTGTGAGAGGGCAAAGATGGGGGAGAGCTTCCTCCTCATCTCAGAGGGTGGCTGGAATAGGGCGGGCTAGAGGGACGACGATAGGAGGCCAAGGCGGAGCGGGTGAGCTGGCTGTGCTCGCTAGGCGGCAGCGCAGGCGGGAAGCGTGAGCGTGACTGCGCTGGAGCCAGAAAGGGCTGGTGGGTCAGCGGTTCAAGAAGAAGCCGGACCCCAATGAAAGATCTGCGAGCCAAGCAAAGTGAGTTTCTAGAAATAAAAAGACTAAAAAGGACACGTGGCAGATTCTTATTGATCCAGGTAAGAAAATCTTGCAAAAATCATAGCTAATGATTGGTAGATTGGAATGCTACATATAATACATGGGTTTTGCTCAGAAAAATACAAGGAATCCAATAAAAATACTATTATAGACTAGTTTTGCTTCTAGATTGAAAAGTACACAAAGATAGTAACTTAAATACTTTAAGTGCAATCAAAACTCTAGATGTTGATTAGGGATGAGTTCAATTACTTAAGTTGGTATTATGAATCAAAATTTATCCTTTTGGCATAAAATGGATAATATGAATCCGATTTGAGTTTAAAAACCCATGATTTTCTTAATTAGGGTGCTATGACTAAGAAAGTTCAATAATGGGCCTAAAAGCCCTAATGTTGAGTAATATGACTTTAATGACTTTAATTTTGAGAATATGAATATCATAAACAGAGACATATTGATCTGAAGTTTAATTAAGAAGCCTTGGAATAGATAACTTAAAGAGATGAAGTTTTAATATGTAAAAAGGATGTTTTAAAGTCTCGTATGAGTAAAGATATACTTGAAAACCTAGAAACCCTAATATAGGTGTTTATGAATTTAATAAGCTATGTTTTGAAATCTTATGAAGTTAAAACTAATCGTAAGCCAGATTGGTAAAAAAGAGGCTTAGTTTGGAACACGGAAACCATATTTTAGGGTTTAAATGACCTAAAAGGTAAAGGTTAAGAGACGACTATAATGAACGTTAAGGGAAACCCTAATTCAACTTAGGCTCACCCTAGGAGGGAATTCCAATTCAATAAAGTAAGTGCATGATGAACATATGAGTAATTAGATTGCACATGTTTTCCAGGTTTCTTGATGTGCCTGTTTGATTGGGGTGATTGGTTTCCTGGCTTGGTTGGTTGTTTGAGTAATTGGATATTCTGCTTACAATCCTTGAGACTTCCAAATCAGGTATGTGGTTAATTATGGTTAATCACATTAGTTTTCTGAGGATTTTTCAAATGTTTCCTCGCATTGAATGCAATCTAAACAGTTTGGATGTTCATACATCAATTATAAAGTCACCATGGCTATCACAGTTGTATATACATGTGAATTCTCACACCTACATGCCACCCTGATGGAAGATGCCATAAAGGTCAGGCCCAGGAGGGTAGACCAATGGGCACCATGAGAGGTGAGCCCAGACACCATGCTCGGGAATGAGAAGGTGGTCTATGATGCATGACTATAGAGCACCATGAGAGGTGACTCCCAGGCACCAAGTTCGGGATTGAGAAGGTAGCCTTAAGTCAATGGAAAAAGAGAAACCCTAGAGGGGTATGCCAGGGTTAGGGCAAAAGCGGTGGACAATGACACATTGAAAATGTAAATTGGCTTTTTAAATAATTTGATTTTGATTATTAAATTGTTAGCCATATCTGTGAAAGTTTGGATGTCCCCACATACCGGCATATTCCAATATGCTGAACGACGTTTTGTTTGTCAGCATTTTAGGTACAATCTTGAAAAGGACAAATAGTAAAGTGGCATATGTGAAATTAATTAAGAGTTAAAGTACAAAGGAGGATTAGTTAGAGTGGACTCCTGATGCGGATAGATGTAGATATCCCAGATTTGAAAAAGGTATGCAAGGTTTTATTTTGTACCAATTTTTAGTTTAGTTAGTAAAATTTGCTAATTGTTATTGATTATTTGTCAAACCTTTGATCTTGTTTATTGGGATAACGGCACCAACCGTTTGGTCTCCCTTAATTGGGGGTTAATGGGAGGTGGGGTTGTTACAATTGGTATCAGAGTATAGGTTCCTCACTTAATCTTTAATAATTATTAAATTTTACAAATTTCGTAGAGCCTAAGGGAGTTATTAGAGGATTATCTAAAAGACAGAGGTGTCTAGAAAAGGATCACGACCGGGGGCTGGCAATATTTTCCTCCGCACCGCTAGTCGGAATACGAGGACTCCTGGATCCGTGTGACTGTCTGGCCAAAGTCTTAGGGTATGAATCGAAATAAGATACCTTTAGGACTCTCTCATCTTATTCATCCCTTCTCAACTCAAATTTTGTTAAGGATCTTAAGGATTAGGGTTTTCTCTCTTTTCCTCACCCTCTTGAGGTATGGGTAAGGTTGATAAGGATTAAGGAATCCTCCACCAAATTAATTAAAAGCATGTAAATAAGATGTCATGGAAATAAAGCTTAATAGAGTCAGCGTAAAGGAATAAATACATACTTAGGTCGTATGACACGAGTTGTCATTGGCCTCAGGAGAGACCTCAGGCTAGACCTACTTGTCAGGAGGATGAGTAGAGAAAGTTAGTCTTGGAGGTAGAGATCTCAATTAAAAGTAGAGACCTAGCACATCCTCTGAGGATGATGTTAACCCTAACCCTAAGTGAAGGTTACAGAGAGATGACATGATGAGTTAGATGTCATGTTTGACTGGGTGTTTGGTCAGATATGCCTTGGGATTGCCATATGAGCCATGAGAGGTTGGATAACCTAGTATGTTTGGCAACCCAACCCTGGAGAGGGTCGTGCATGTTAGAGCGAAGGATAGCTCCTTCATGGATGAGGTTAGAGGAGAACCTATAGAAACCCTATGGGCTTAGGCAAGTAGGGTATAGCTTGCACCCAGAGTGTGTCAGTAGTACTGACAGTAGGTTGAAACCCTGGTTAAGGGAGTATGTTGGATAGCTTATGTGATAAACATAAAGAGATAAGGATAATATTGAGCCAAACATGAGTTGAGCAAAGGCTTCACCTTGGTAGGGATATGCTAGTAAGCTTGATCCAACTTCATGTAGTGAGGCTGGATGTGGAGTTAGATCTAGAGAGAGAAAGTAGGACCAAAGAAAGAAGGTTGGAAGCTTAGATTCTGAGACATGAGGAATAGTGGGGAGTCAAGGATGATGCGACCTAAGTGGATGATAGTGGATGATAGTGGATGCTTCTAGTACCTATGGTATAAGTGATTACCTGTTGGATGAGATAAAGAGTGCTTTAGACCCTGAGGAGGTTTAAGTAACCAGTTGTGAGGCTTTATACCTAGTTGGTTGTCTTGGAAGAGGACTCAACTCCGAAGTGTTGCTCGGGTAGAAGGATCATGGAAGTACATGACATACCTTGGACAGGCTTGATATGTGGTTAAGAGTTTGAGCATGCAGTCGGACACCCAAAGGTGAACATAGGGTTCCTAGGCCTAAGAGGGGAAGTAGTGTATTCGATGCTCATGACGAGATTTGAGTCTCTATAGTTTCGAGCATGGTACTCCTCATGTGTAGAGGTAAAGGCAACCCCTTAAGTTAAGGGTATGTTTTATGAACCCCTCACAACTAAGTTGATCTAATGTTAAGGAAAGAGAACAAATATTACCTAGAAAGGTGGCCTGCTTGAGCCTCAGTAGTTGTTGGGGTAGGCATGCTCATGTGAGTGTAAACCCTAAGGACGGTTGTGACCTTGTTGTCAAGAGTTATAGTTTCCTCCCATCCTGGGAGAGGGACCCTTTGGTTAGGTGTTTACCAGTTTTGTGGGTTTTGAGGAAACCTAAAGAGGTCTCATAGGATTTTGAGAAGCTAAGTGAAGAGTACATGGTAAGAGAATGCACCTGTAGACCTATAGATAACCATCTCTAGCACATGTTGGTGTGTTACCATGGAGGTAACTAGTATGGGGCCTGGCCAAGGTGGACAGGTCGCCATGACCCCTATGAAGGGATGAAAGACAACCCAGGGAATGCAGAGAGAGATGATGAAGGATTGGGTAAGGTTCTAAGTTGAACATGTACTATGATATAATCCTAAGTCTATCCTAGGGTCAGGTAGGGATAAGACCGATGGATGTAGGAGTTGCCTAATTCCCTAGTTGCACATGACCATAGGGTCGGGAGGTAACATCTATCATTATCTGAGGGCCATGGGTTAGGAGATTGATCACCTTCATGAACTCATGGGACCTAAAGGGAAGATGAGTAGGGCACTCTCTGATGCATGAGGGAAGAGGGATGACCCCAAAAGTGTCGGCTCCCTATAGACCTAGAGGAGATGACCAAGGATTGTGTGGTGACCCAAGTAGGTTCGAGACCAGTTTGCCATGGAAGTAACTTTGGTATCGAGATGATTGTGATGTAGAGACATAAGTTGCACGTTTGCACTTCGATTTGAAGGTGTACTAGCAATGTGGGTTGTACCATCTCTACTCTTAGAATAGGAAGAACTTTGTATTTGGACGGCCACCAAATGCTTATTTCTTCTTGTTATGGGAGTGAGAGATAGGAAAGTATGCATGCCATACACTAAGGGTAAAGATGACGTGAGTTGGAGCGTTGCTATAAGGAATGAGGACAGAGATGATAATGGGCCCTGGTGGAGTGAATGATACATGGACAGGTGCAAACGATAAAAGTATTAAGATAATCACCTTGTAAGGATGTTCCTAGTAAAAGCTTTGTGGAATTTGCAAGTTATACAAGGTTGAGTTTGATCACCAGGTGGATGAGCTCAGAGTTTCTTGATGAAGATAAACTTAGAGTTTGAGATGAGATGATAAGTATAATACATGGAGGATGGAAGGTGGTAATGAATGCTATAGTTGAGATATAGTTGCCTAGTTTATCTGGAAGCTAGAAGAAGTTGAGGTTGCTAGGCTAACCTTAAGTTGAGGAAAAGAGATAAGTTTGGCTAACACCCAGATGTATCAATAGCGGTTAATCAAGTTAATGGTTGTTTGGTTAGCCAGCCTAGTCCTTGATGTGTTAGAAGGATGGTTGTAGAACCTCGGATACACTTCTTTGGATAGGAAGGTAATAAAACCCTGATGAGAGTGGGTTAGGGTTTCTGAGGAATCGATCTTGAGGAATCATGATATATACGAGATCGTGATTTTAAGATCACTACACATCATGAAACTACAAAGATAGTAAGTGATAGTAGCACTTTGGATGCTTAAAACAAAGTTGCATGTAGAATGTGACCATGCAAGCTAGGAGGCGAAGGACGAACACCAGTAACCCAGTACATGGATATAAAGTATAAAGGGTTCCCGAGAGGGAATGGGAGTTCATCACTGTGGATGTTGTGAGTCTCCCCTGGACCAAGGAAAGTCATGATGCAATATGGGTTATGGTAGATCGCCTTACCTAGATGACATGAGAAAGAAAGAGTACTGTCAAGGGACAGATCAGTTTGAACTACATGTGAGAGAAACGGTTCAACTACACCATGATGCAAGTTCTAAAGTTCTTGAGCATGACCTAAAGGTTCACTCCCATAAGGTGGAAGTAGGTACATGAAGAAATCGGGGTCAGTACCACCTATCACCCCTAACTAATGGTTAGTATGATCGAGACTAGAGGGTCTGATGAGAGCAAGTGTGCTTGTTCATGGTGATACAAAGAGACAGTTCTTAAGATGTGATGTTAACCACCATAGCCTTTATCGAAATGCAAGAAGTTCTATAAGGTGGTTGTGTCGGTCACCACTTCATTATGATGATGTTGGTGAAGGAGGCCTCACGAAGGTCAGAAAAGAACCACAGTGGGTGCAGATGAAGTCGCTTGATCATGCAATGGCTAAGAGGGAGCCCAAGGGTGACATGAGTCATGAGCTGATGCAAAGCAAACTGACATGCAGTTCATTGTGGGAGAATATAAAGTGAAAATATGACCCCTCTAAGCTACAGTTGAGAAAGTTGAGTCCCTGATATATTGGTCCATTTGAGATGGATTGGTGGAGATGGGTGTGTTTAGCCTTGCCCCTCAGGATAACATGATGAATAATGTGTTCCATGAGTCCGATCTAGAGCATTATGTAGGTACCCAAGCCATGTGCTGATCCCTGAACCTATTCAACTTTTGAGAGGCTAAAATGTCCTGAGTCTCCTATGAGGGTACAATATACCAAGGTAAGAAAGAACTCAGATGGAAGAATATGAGATGATGAAGGTTCTTGGGAAGCACCACGGAAAGGGTGAAGCCACATGGGAGCCCTAATGGACATAAGAAAGGCTTATCCTTATTTTTTTGTTTGCTTGATGGAATTTTGAGGACGAAATTCTTATAAGAGGGGAAGGATGTTACAACCCCAATTTTTGGATTCAATTGATGAGAAATGTAATTTCTCATATTAAAGATATATGAACAAATAATGATATAATTAATTTTGAATAAATGGATTTTGTTCACAATAGCCTCGATGGTTGTTTTTTGGGCTTTATTGGCTATTGGGCCCAATAACAAGGAAAGGGTAAAAGAAACTCCATTAATTGAGTAAATAAGAAAATGGAGAAAAGAAAGATGTAGAAACCTCTAGAAGGCAATGGAATATAATCCAAAGTGGGATTTCGTGCCTCTTGGGTTCCTTGGGTTCCAAGGAGTCCAAAGTTGCAAAGAGAAAGCAATAAGAAAAGAAAAGATCAATTAAGTATTGCCTTATTAAAGGAAATATGAGATAATAATAATATTACAAGAAATATGTGGATATTTTGATAATGGATCCATCTTGGATAATATTTTGGTTCCACATGGTTTCTAATGGTAATAGGAACCCAAATGAAGAAAATAGAAGATTAAGAGAGAGAAAATATGCTTAAAATATGCTTTATTAAGAGATAACTTTCATTTAAAGAAAATCATCTCATACTTTCGAGTTTGGGCCTCAAATTTGGTACATACATGGGTTAAGTCATAATAGACTTTCCTATAAAATTTGGGATTAAAAGGATAATTTTTTTGAGAGATATGAATTTTACAAGTTTCCTAAAGTTTAAAGGATAACATTAAATGTAACAATTGATGTTGGCTTGCTAGTTGTTGGATCTAGATCCAACGGTGGCTGCTCTTTGACTCAGATTAGGAAAAGGAATAGTAAAAGGAAACTTGCAACTCAATTTTTTGGATGCACAAGGCATGTACGGATCTGGGGTTTTCTCCATTGGCTTCGGGAGGAGAAAAGGAGTCTGATGAATCCTAGTCTCCCCAATTTTCATGCAAAGTTGGGATTTACCCAACATCCCTTTAGAATCAGAACTCTAGGAGAATATGAGTCTCTGGTACATTACCATACATCTCTATATAAGATCCTAGTTTTCTTGTGCTTGGAATCATACCGCAAACAGTAAGATAGCCAATGTGTCTACCCATGTGGGCGCCATAGATGAGGGGTCTAAAGGGCGGCAGCCCTGTTTTGCTGTTGTTGGCCGAGGCAATGTTCTTGCAGATAGAAGGATCGATGGAGAGTGTCTCATGGCCTCATCATGGGTGCACCACGCCATATGATGCGGGCTCTACAAGAAGACCACGAGGGAGGGGTTGTCGCCAAGGTCAGGGCAGACTGCCTTGTTCTCTTGCAGAAATAGGGGACGACGTCCCTGTCCAGGAATCACCTGTGAGAGGGCAAAGGTGGGGGAGAGCCTCCTCCTCATCTCAGTGGGTGGCTGGAATAGGGTGGGCTAGAGGGACGACGATAGGCGGCCAAGGCGGAGCGGGTGAGCTGGTTGTGCTCACCAGGCAGAAGCGTGAGCGTGACCGCGCTGGAGCAGGAAAGGGTTGGTGGGTCGGCGGGTCAAGAAGAAGTCGGACCCCAATGAAAGATCCGTGAGCCAAGCAAAGTGAGTTGCTAGAAATAAAAAGACTAAAATGGACACATGGCAGATTCTTATTGATCCAGGTAAGAAAATCTTGTAAAAATCATAGCTAATGATTGGTAGATCGGAATGGTACATATAATCATGGGTTTTGCTCAAAAAAATACAAGGAATCCAATAAAAATACTGTTACATACTAGTTTTGCTTCTAGATCAAAAAGTACACAAAGATAGTAACTTAAATACTTTAAGTGTAATCAAAACTCTAGATGTTAATTAGGGATGAGTTCAATTACTTAAGTTGGTATTCTGAATCAAAATTTATCCTTTTGGCATAAAATGGATAATATGAATCTGATTTGAGTTTAAAAACCCATGATTTGCTTAATTAGGGTGCTATGACTAAGAAAGTGCAGTAATGTGCCTAAAAGCCCTAATGTTGAGTAATATGACTTTAATGACTTTAATTTTGAGAATATGAATATCATAAATAGAGACATATTGATCTGAAGTTTAATTAAGAAGCCTTGGAATAGATAACTTAAAGAGATGAAGTTTTAACATGTAAAAAGGATGTTTTAAAGTTTCGTATGAGTAAAGATATACTTGAAAATCTAGAAACCCTAATATAGGTGTTTATGACTTTAATAAGCTATGTTTTGAAGTCTTATGAAGTTAGAACTAATCGTAAGCCAGATTGGTAATAAAGAGGCTTAGTTTGGAACATGGAAATAGTGTTTTAGGGTTTAGTTGACCTAAAATGTAAAGGTTAAGAGACGACTATAATGAACGTTAAGGGAAACCCTAATTCAACTTAGGCTCACCCTAGGAGGGAATTCCAATTCAATAAAGTAAGTGCATGATGAACATATGAGTAATTAGATTGCACATGTTTTCCAGGTTTCTTGTTGTGCCTGTTTGATTGGGGTGATTGGTTGCCTGGCTTGGTTGGCTGTTTGATTAATTGGATATTCTGCTTACAATCCTTGAGACTTCCAAATCAGGTATGTGGTTAATTATGGTTAATCACATTAGTTTTTTGAGGGTTTTCTGAATGTTTCCTCGCATTGAATGCAATCTAAACAGTTTGGATGTTCATACTGCAATTATAAAGTCACTATGGCTATCACAGTTATATATACATGTGAATTCTCGCACCTACATGCCACCTTGATGGAAGATGCCATAAAGGTTAGGCCCAGGAGGGTAGACCAAGGGCACCATGAGAGGTGACCCAAGACACCAAGCTCGGGAATGAGAAGGTGGTCTATGATGCATGACTACGGAGCACCATGAGAGGTGACTCCCAGGAACGAAGCTCAGGATTGAGAAGGTGGCCTTAAGTCAATGGCAAAAGAGAAACCCTAGAGGGGTATGGCAGGGTTAGGGCAAAAATGGTGGAGAATGACACATTGAAAATGTAAATTGGCTTGTTAAATAATTTGATTGTGATTATTAAATTGTTAGCCATATCTGTGAAATTTTGGATGTCCCCACATACCGGCATATTCCAATATGCTGACCGACATTTTGGTTGTCGGCGTTTTAGGTACAAGCTTGAAAAGGACAAATAGTAAAGTGGCATATGTGAAATTAATTAAAGTTAAAGTACAATGGAGGATTAGTTAGAGTAGAATCCTGATGCGGATAGATGTAGATATCCCAGATTTGAAAAAGGTATGCAAGGTTTTATTTTGTACCAATTTTCAGTTTAGTTAGTAAAATTTGTTAAATTTTATTGATTATTTGTCAAACCTTTGATCATGTTTATTGGGATAACGACACCGACCTTTTGGTCTCCCTTAATTGGGGGTTACTGGGAGGAGGGGTTGTTACAGTATGTGAGACTTTAATGTGGAGTCATAATACATAAAGCCCTAATCCTGGGCAATATGACAATGAATCATAATCCTAATTTTAAGTAAGGGTATAAGGAAACCCTAATGATGAGATAGAAGGAATGACCTTATAAAGGTGAAACATTTCAAGTGGGTGATTATAAGCAACCTTATTGTAAGCAATGTCTTTAGCGTTAGACAAGTCCATATCATTAAAGATAGTTGGACAATTCTAATGTGTGGCCTATGCATTAGATGCTAAAGGTGAGAGTTTAGTGATGGAATGTATTAAGAGGGAAATACCTTAATACAAGATAAGTTGTTTAACTCAAGAGGGTCTGAAATGATGAGAAAGTGATACATCAAGATATGATAGTTATCACATTCAGCACTTCAGGGTTTATATACCTTGATACACTTCAAATCCAATTTAATTGGGTAAGAAACATATGAAGGGTGTTATGCAACTATTACAATGAAATGTAATGAGTTGTTGCACTTTGATGAGTATTAATTAATGTACCTTGAGAATGGGGTTAAGCCCAAATGATGAGTATGATGTAGTCATACCATGATGAGGATGAGTAATGAACTCATACCTTGAATTGATGATCATTAAGGCTATATGAAGAGAGTAATGATCTTGAATAATCATTTATGATATCTTCGAATGCCCCAGAGGTATGGAATAATGAATTGAGGGTTGAAAAAATAATATAATCATGAAACCTAAATTAATAAGAAATGGGGAACCCTAACCCTAATCTGGGTAAAGGGAATGAGAAGCCCTATTTGATAGTAAACCCTAATTCCTGGGAAAGGAATAATGGTGTTACTATTGTATCACAAGATGTGATGAATATCTTGTATGACTGTTATCATATATAATATCCATACAGATAGTATGAGATGATGAATATAGCCAGGTTTGAGCTATGACATTTATATAATAAATGTTGATTGGCCTTATGTGCCCTAATGTTATTGTTGCTTAGTAAAAGTAGCAATGTACATGGATTCTATGAGTCATATGAGTAAGTTGTTTCCTAGAAAGAGGTGACAAGATATTTTTGTGGCCTTGAGAGCCATGTGTGATGCTTGTGTAACAAGTATCATGAATGACTTGGTCAGATGACCTGAAGGTGATAGTTACCTAATAGATGTTAATGATGCTTAATGATGAGTTAAGGGTTTGAATACCCAGAACCATATGATTATGGTGATGAGATTGCAATGGAATGATAATTCCTAGTTTTGAAATGAGGGACTATGTTCCCAAGATCTTTAAAAAGACTGATAAGTATTTGATGAAAATAGTACATGTCTCTTTATAGCATTGTTGTAATAAGTCATGCTTGAGAACTTGGTTGATGCTAAAAGAATGTGAAAATGTACTTAATTAATCAAGTGAAATCATATCATATAGAGCCATGACCATAGATCCATCAGCATCAGGATTAGTTGAATGGTGAAACGGGTGCTCCGCGGCAAATCCCAAAATGCATATTTCAAATATGTGGGGGTAAATGGGCGAAAAATATCCTTACGTCCGGTGAAGAGATTGAGGGAAGGTAAACAACAAACCTCTTAATCCTTCATGTGTCGAGATGAATGTATCACTAATCTCCCGATGATTGGGATAGATGCTATACACATCTCCCCATAATACTTATGTCGGGTCGATGAAGATAAACAACAAATCTCTCGATGGTCGATGATAGTGCAGTTGACGTTGTAACTCTTTAGCAAAGTTCCAGTATACCCTAGAAAGCTATTTTGAGCAGTTAACATAGTCCTGCTTGTTGTCCCGCACTGACCAGGATGTGAGAGGTCATGGGAATCCAGCTCTTCCATTGACCTATGTATGGTACCGATTTCGACTTCGTAGTGGTCGGATGGAGTATGAGCGATATACCTCATCTCCTCAGGGCATAAGTGTGTTTGTAAAATGAAATCAGCCGCATAGCATGTTTGCTTAAGGATTGAATATAGAAATTCATTGGCTGATGTTACATTTCTGTTATATATTTATAGTTCATTGATGTTATTCATATTCATTTGTATTCATTACAAGTAGATAGATGAACTATGATTCTACCATGTGTAGATGCAATGTTCTCCTTGGAAAAGGAGATTACTTCACTCTGTTCATACAGTGATTTACCTGTTTTTTATTATATATATATCCTTATGCTCAGTTTATTTTAATAAACTACTATAATAGTGTTTTGGCGGAGAGTTATATCTCCCGCTGGGGCAATTTACAATTGTCTCACCCCCGTGGGATCCAACTTTTTAGGTGAACGTGGACAGAGGAGTAGAAATCCTAATACAGGGAAAGGACAGCAGCAATATCATCAGAGATTGATGTGAGATCTCAGATGGAGATACTGCCTGTCAAGTTATGTAATTAGAAAGTCCTATGTGTCGTCTTTGTACTCTCAGGTCTTCAGACTTTTTATCCAGTGTTTTTGATAAATCGATCTGAGGTTTTGGCTTAATTCCTCGAGATTCGTATATAATGTTTATAATGTTTATAAGGCAGTTGATGATGTAGTCTCTGAAAAGAGATGGTACATGTTATGTACATTGAACCAGAATGTGAATGTTATACAATGGTTCTTGATGGAAAAGATTTCCTATGTGTGGATCTCTTTGCAAAAAGTTTTAATTTTTAGTGATTTTCAGTAATCCGCTACAAATAATTCGCTTCCACTTAAGTTAATCTTGTTTTTGTGAGTTGGATGCCACATCCATTAGTACTTATGATGCCACAATCCATCACACCTTGTGATAGGTTGTCATGACCTTGGTGAGGCCTAGGTCGACACATCTTGGTTACATTCGGGTGATCATTCATTGGGCATGAATAGGCCGATATGAGTCCAGAGCATTTAGTTTGATTAGTAGCTATTGAACCAATGTGGTGGATAAGTTTTTATAGGTATAGCCATTGTGATCCTTGAGTGTCCTAAACTGGTATGACTCTCAACTGGGATGCTTTGCAACTAAGATGTGCTGCAATCGAAGATGTGTTGTTAGCTGGTATGATTGTGAGTGTTAACCTGTCATGGCTCAGTCTGTCACAATCTGTGATGCCTTGCTTGGGCAGAAGTTGACACACCCTAGGACGGTGTCACCGATACATCCATAGATGTGATGCCATCACACCCCAAGATGGTGTTGCCCAATATGCAGTGAGGTGGAGGACCGTAACGCCCTTCTGAAACCCTAAGCAACTTGTCACCCTTGTGATGTTGATATACGTGCATTGCTCATTACCTACTGACGCCCATCACACCTTGTGATGGTGTTACCCAACCGGCTAGGTTGGCTAACACCCTCTCATTAGGTGTTGCTTCCCGATATGCTAGCCTTAGATAATAAATCGATACACCTCCTGAGATTGTATCTCGACACCATGTTTTCTCATCTAATACATCCTAAACTAATACCCCACTGTAATGAGGTTGCCTGACACATTTAGGTTTAACCTGACACTCTATGTTATAACCCTAATTGATATCCTGTGGTGGTAGTTTTGATACATCATGTTGATGATAGAGTTACATGTTCATACGTGATACCCTATTAGTGATTGAGTGAGCAATAATAAGAGTTATGTTTCTATAACCTTTACCTCATGACATACCTTATACGACGATGAAAGTGATGATCTAAGGGTGGTTGTTGATCCAACCTTGTAAACCCAAATCAGGTAAAGAGAGAAACCCTAACCCTAAAATGTAATGTGTATGACATGGGTCTTATAAGGTGATAGTGTTGATGATGTATTACTCTTTTTTATTACAAGTTTCTAACCATACAGGTAGCACCAGTTGATGTACATAGCCAGGTATGAGCTATGGTGGTTATGATCTGTTTGTATTGACCTTGTGAGGCATAAAGTGTTGTTGACATCCTTGAAAGATAAGGTAAATGGAATTATGACCTGATGATGGCTTATTTCCTTGTATGAGATTATAATTTTACTCAATGATGAGAGGAAGGGTTGTTACCCCCAAGATATGTGATCCTTGTGATGAGAATTATGATTAATTACTAGCATCATGTGATAATGTGATGAGATCACACTCTATGTGCTCAAATATGTCTGGTGATGTGTTATGCCCTATTTATGTAAAATTTGTTTAGAGGTTGTACGTTGTAACTTGATTGACGCTGAAAGATGCTTAAATGACCTAATTAATCAAGTGAAACCTAATCTTGTAGCTTGCCTTGTGACAAAGATCCATTCAGTGTTAGCACTTGCTGAATGGTGAAATGAGTTTAACTCGAAACGCATATTGTTGAATATGTGGGGTGCAAGTTGAGGTATCTCCTTGTGTCTTGAATGTATATGAAACCCTGGAAGAGTATGGCTTTGGACTGTAGCTCCAGGAAATGTAACACATGATTGGCTTCATGACATACCCTCGAAGAGTACGGCTTTGGACCATAGCTCCATGAAATGTAGCATAGGATTGGTTGCATGCCATACTCTGGACGAGTATGCCTATGAGTTGTAGCTCAATTCCACTATTGTTGTGACATGTACTAAGGTGGGATAGATCTACACAACTAGACTATATGTCACTAGAAGTAGTTGACTTATGATGTCACTATATGTTCATTCATACTGACTGAGGAAGGTGAGATCATGGATTCCAAATCTTCCATTAGACCTTATATGGAACCAATTCTGACTTATCAAGTGGTCAGTTGGATTTGGGTGGTATGACACAAATCATCGGGGCATTATAAAATATGTAATTAGCCATGTAGCATAATGGTATAGGATCAAAATATAGAAACATTGGTTGAGGCCTTTCTTGATCATTATACAATAGTGTTGATAGGAAATATACATGTTCTTCGTATTCCTTTTAAATGGATAAGATGTTTCATAATTCAACTGTAATTTCTCTTCCTGTTAATAATGAATACCTTCTTCACATGGTTGTAATTATATTGCTGCTTAGTTTATTTTATTTGTGGTAATATTAGAGTTGGTGGAGAGTTATATCTCCCGTTGAGATTTTGAATCTCAACCTGTGGGTTTCCAACACCCTTTTTATGTGGACGAGCATGAAGAGGTAGAGATCGTGCAATACAGGTTGAGCAGTAGCAAGAAGAGCAGTAGCTGACCAGGTTGGAAGTGTTGTTGGATGTCTTATGCTGATAGAGTCCTAGAGTCGTCCATGTACACTCGGGTCCTTGGGGATGTTTTGTAGATGTTTTGTGGATGTACTTTTGATACGTGTTTGTCTTGTGTGCCCTTTTGTATACAGTTGTAATGGATACCTGTACATATGTTCAGGAATAGGTTCCCTGGTAACAAGTTGGTGGAACACCTAGTAAGTGCTTTGAGGCATCAAAGCACCTCTATGAAAAAGTTCTTGCTGTTTGGCAATTTTATGAAAAAAGTTTTAATTTTTAGTATATTCCAGTAACCTGTTCATTAATCTTCTTCTGCATTTTTTTAGTAATCTCATTTTTTGTGTGGCATGGGGCATCACACTGTGACAAGGGTTGGTATCGGAGATTTAGGTTCACTGAGTCTATAAGGACCTAGGACTAGGGTTTGTGTTTGTTCTAGTATCCTCTAGTCTATCTTATATTGACTTATTCTTATGCAGAAGAAGAAGAAAGTTTAAAGATGTCTGGAGAACATGAAGAACATGCTGTGGAGGGTAGTTTTGCCACACTAGTTGGTGGTGCAAGGAACTAGGCATGAGAAGATCAAGTGCATGAAGTCCCCCATTTTGACCCAGCCATGGTTGAGAACCATGCCTTTCAATCTCTTTTTGGGAAGTTTATGTCTACTAAGACTCATATGGTGGATAGGATGATTGTACCTCATCCTAGGGCATCGGTTCCCCATACTAAATCTTTGGGTACTAGGAAGACTTTTGAATGGCTTCACCCTATTGGAGCGGTGGAGTATGCTAGGATGACTGATTTGATAGACGAGGATCTATGGTTTACCAAGCTTGAGAAGGCCTTCAAGATCTTGAGTATCCCTGAAGAGGATAAGGTGAAGCATGTGGTGTACCTCCTAAGGATGTGTGCTGGCCATTGGTGGGCCATAGAGGAGGAGAAGATACATGGTGTTGTGATTGTATGGGAGAAGTTCTGACGTGAGTTTGTTAGTTGGTACTTTCCTCAGACGTATCTTGATGAAAAGATCAGCCAATTTGAGAGGATTCGACTGGGATCCATGACGATCAATGAGTATGAAGCAAGATTTATGGAGTTGTTGAGGTTTTGTCCACACATGGATGCCACGGAGGACGAGCAAATTCATCGTTTCGAGAAGGGGTTGAATGCTAAGTTGTCTACCCCAACTGCTTCCTTAGAGAACTGAGAGAGGTTTGTAGTGTTTGTGGAGTTTGTTCAGAGGATAGAATGATCTGTGAAGGAGAAGAGAAAGGCAAGCATCAAGAAGAGGGATATACAGTCTCAGGGGCAGTCGTCAGGAGGCATTAAGAAGTTGAGATTTTCTGCACCACCAGCATTGCAGAGGTTTAGTGCTTCGATAGAGTGGTCGCTGAGTAAGGGAAGAGGCCATAATTTTCCACCTATAGGAGTGTGGAGTGTCACATCAGCATCGGTGACAGGGTCATCTAGGCCATAATATGGGAATTGGGCTTGCCACAACTGTGGACAGATTGGAAATCTAAGGTGAGAATGTCCAATGAGGGGTGATGAAGTGACCTGACAACTATAGTAGAGTCAACAGAGCATCAATGTCGGAGGGTGAGGAGGTGGTCAAGCTTCACATGTTGGATCATATTCTCAGGGAAGCAGAGGATGGGGATGACAACAGACAATGACTAGATTCTACACCATGAGTCAGCCGGAGGCGGTGGTCAACCCGTGAATGGTGACAGGTCAAATGGAGTTATATCATTATGATTTGTCTTCTTCTTGCTCTATTTGTTTTGGTTGACCCAGGTGTAACACACTCTTTTATCACTTATGAAGTGCTTAGTAGTTGTCCTTTTCCTATTAGTCGTAAGAAGAATAGTTTGTTTCTAGAAACCCCATTAGTCAATTCTATAGTGCATGCAGGATGTGTGTCCTTCCTATGTCCTCTCCTTTTTGGGACACAACATTCAAGTGGATCTCATACCACTTGATATGTAGGGATTCAATGTGATCCTTGGAATTGATACCTTGGAGAAGTATAGAGTGGTCTTAGATTGTAGTTCCAAGCAAGTGACGTTTGTGGATGGTGGTGAGATGTGGATCTTCCAAGGATATAGGAAGATTCTTGTGACATGTCTAGTATCGACCATAGTAGAAAGGAAGCTTCTAAGATAGGGTTGCAAGACATTTTTGGCACACGTGATGGATAATGAGGCAAGGAGTCCTGGTATTCATGAGATGTGAGTTGTTAGAGAGTTTGAGGATGTGTTCCCTGAGGAGTTTCCTGATGTTCCCAATTTTGAGATCAATCTGGTTCCCGACATGCAACTGATAGCTCAGACATCGTACATGACGGCTCCAACAGAGATGACAGAGTTGAAGAGATAGTTGCAAGAAATGCTTGACAAAGGTAATATAAGGATGAGTACGTCGTCGTGGGGTGCTCTAGTGTTGTTCATGAAGAAGAAGGAAGGATATGTGAGGTTATGTATAGACTACAAATAGTTGAACAAGGTAACAATAAAGAATAAATATCCCTTGTCGAGGATAGATGACCTATTTGACCAGATACTTGGTGTGACACATTTCTTGAAGATAGATCTGAGATCAGGATATCATCAGTTGAGGATCAAGGAGGATGACATACACAAGTTTTCCTTTAGGATGAGGTATGGTCACTATGAGTTTGTGGTTATGCCGTTTGGGCTAACCAATGCACCAAAAATGTTCATGGATTTGAAGAATAGAGTGTTTTGGCTGTTTCTTTATCAGTTCATGGTGGTCTTCATAAATGACATTTTGATATATAGTCATGATAGTCAAAAACATGAACAACATCTTTGTCATGCGTTCAACGTGCTGAGACAGCACCAGCTTTATGCTAAGTTTAGCAAGTGTGAGTTATGGTTGAATAAGGTAGATTTCTTGGGGCATGTTATATATGTTGAGGGATTGTGTGTGGATCCTAAGAAAGTACAGTCTATGACAGAGTGGGAACAACCTAAGACGCTGATAGAAGTGTGCAATTTTCTAGGTTTGGTAGGATATTACAACATGTTTATCAAGGACTTCAGTGTTATCGCCTTACCCCTAATTAAGTTAATGAGGAAGGATGTGTCATTCATTTGGGATGACAGATGTCAACGTGCTTTTCAAACATTGAAGGAAAAGTTGACAAGTGTATCGGTTCTTGTTTTGCCTAAGCAAGGAAAAGGATACATCGTCTTTTGTGATGTGTCCAGGAATGGTTTGAGTTGTGTGTTGATGCAAGATAAGCAAGTGGTTTGTTTTGCTTCCTGACAGCTTAAGAAGCATGAGGAGAATTACCCGGCCCATGACCTGGTATTACCAACAGTAGTCCATGCTTTGAAGATTTAGAGGCATTACCTGTATGGGGAGAAGTATCAGGTCTTCACAGATCAGAAGAACCTGAAGTACATCTTTTCATGACAGGAGTTGAATATGAGGCAACTTCGTTAGATGGAGTTGATCAAAGACTATGACTATACGATTGATTATCATCTGATAAAGGTGAATGTCGTAAAAGATGCGTTGAGTAGGAAGTCTTCATCTTCACCTATGGATAAATCCCAGTTGAGTTCTTTAATGTGCCACAAGCAAGACGTGTTGGTCTCCTTGCGTCTGATGAATGTTAGTTAGGAGGTTTCCTTGCTAGATTGTTTGTTGGCACATCTACAAGTGAAGCCTATGCTAAGAAAGTAGATCAGAGAGGCACAATAGATGGATATTGTGATACAACATATTAAATTAGAGTTTGGCAGTGAGAAGCATGATGGCTTCTACGAGTCAAATGATGGGACAGTTTGTTACGATAACAGGATAGTGGTTCCTGATGCTAATAACCTAAGGAAGATGATACTGGAGGAAGCTCATTCGTCCATGTATGATATGCATCCAGGTAGCACCAAGATGTATCATAATATGAAGGATATGTATTGGTGGTCGGGCTTGAAAAAGGACAGGCTGAGTTCATAGCAAGATGTTGTGTATGTCACCAGAATCTTTAAAGAACATTGCAACTGTTACCTATACTACAGTGGAAGTGGGATCATGTGACTATATACTACAGCCAAAGGTTATGATTCCATTTGGGTGATCATTGACAGGTTGACCAAGTCAGTGCATTTCCTTCCCATGAAGATGACGTTCACAACAGAGAAGCTTGCCCAGATCTATGTGGATGAGATAGTGTGTTTGCATAGTGTTCCAACAACTATCGTGTCTGATAGAGGTCCACAAGTCATGAGTCACTTTTAGAAATGACTACATATATCTTTGGGTACACAGTTAAAGTTTAGCATTGTTTTTCACCCAAAGATAGATGGTCAATTAGAAAGGACCATTCAGACCTTGGAGGATTTTTTGAGGGTCTGTGTTCTTAGTTTTTAGGAAGTTGGGATGTACACCTCAGTTTGATAGAGTTTACCTATAATAACATCTATCAGAGTAGCATAGACATGGAACCTTATGAGGTGTTGTATGGGAGGCGTTGTAGATCATTGTTGTGTTGGTATGAGACAGGTGAATATCAGCTTATTGGTCCTGAGCTTATGCAACATATGACAGAAAAGATCAAAGTGATCCAGAAATAGCTGAAGGTAGCACAAGACAAACATAAGTTGTATTCAAATAACCATCGAAGACCCTTGGAGTTCTAAGTGGGATACAAGGTATATTTGAATGTCTCTCCTTGGAAAGGTGTGTTGAGGTTTGGGAAGAAGGATAAGTTGGCTCACAGGTTTATGGGACCTTACCCAGTGGTGGTACATGTTGGGAAGGTGGCCTATAGGTTGGAGTTGCCACCTGAGTTGCACATGTTGCATCTAGTGTTTCATGTGAGTATGCTGAGGAAGTATATCTGGATACAGAGTTGACGTTGCAACTTGTGGTGGTAGATCTTGATGAGGATATGACTTATGTGGATGGTCCAGTGTTGATCCTTGATCAGAGAGTGAAGAAGCTGAAGAGAAAGGACCTTTGACTTGTGAAGGTTCTTTGGCATCATTTTGGTGTTGAGCAAGCCACATGGGAGCTCGAAGAAGAGATGAGGAGGAAGTATCCCTCCCTTTTCTCTTAATATTTTGGGGGAGAAATCCCTGTTAGGGGTTTATGTCTTGTAAGGGCCCTGACCCATGCTTTGGGATAACCCTATTTTCTTTACTTAAGCACATTGCTTAGCACCTTTCTCTAATCATTTGAGATGTAATTAGGGCATGTTGGAAGCTTGAGTTCCTTGTTTGAACTTGTTTGGTTGATGCTTGTGTTTTGTGGAGAGGTTTTGGTGCAATTCACCCAGAGTTAGGGGTTGATATGCAAGTTTACCAGTTCTAGTGTGTTCCTTCTCTCTCTTTGCACTATCTAGAGGAGAGAGAGAGATGGGCACCTTGTTTGGACCTTGGTTATGTGGTGACACCTTTGGAGATGTTTTGGACACATGTTTGAGGTGTGCCTTGCACCTAGAAGTGTTGTCTCGGGCTTGAGAGCCTCAGAGAGGCCTTGTATCGATTTTTGGATGTCTTGAGATACACCCTATCAATTTTTTGGTATCTTGAGTACCACCCTATAGGTTTAGGGGTATGGTGAGATGTAGTATCAGGCTTGACCATGATAGGTGACCGTGTGGGTGAGACATAGATCTCATCACCTTGTTTGAATGGTGTAGTACATGTGGCTCTTTCTTATAGACAAGTGGCACCTAAACTCCTAAGGTAGTGACACCTCTTCCGTGATCCCTCTCTCATCCCGCTTGTTTATATGCCCCTTTCTCTCCATGGAGGAGAATCCTTTTGGCCATATTTGCTTTCCTCTTCCTTGGTGGACGATCTTGAGCTAATAGACCTCTCTTGGAAGCTTGGTGGATGAGTCCCAAGCTTGTGGTGTTCCCTTCATCTTCTACCTTGGTAAGCCATGGTTTCTAGCTCTCTTTCTCTCTTTATTTCTTCTTCTCGGCCATGGATCTTGGTTATCTTCTTTCCATCCTGAACCCTCCTAATCTTGGTTCCATCTTCTTCCTTGGAGGTGTTGTAGTGACCAAGCTTGGAAGATTATCTTCTTCCCGGAGCTCATGAAGCTTGGAGCTTGACCTTGGAGCTTGGATATTAGTGGTGATCTTTGAGGTGGGTTATATAACTCTAAATCCACTTTGTTATTATGACACCTTACATGCTATCTTGTTTTTTATCTCTAGAATGTTACCCCTTGCATGATTGGTAGTTCTTCTTGGTAGTTTTGAGTCCTATTTTGAAGAAAGGAGTCTTTCTTAGTTGTTTTCATGCATTATAAATGCATGCCCTTAGGTTGAAGACGACCAGGATGATATGTTATAATGGGTGGACATCATGACATGTGATTCCACAATCCATCATGACCTTCGTGAGGCCTAGGTTGACACGCCTTGTTTACGTCCAGGTCATCATGCCCTGGGAATGAATAGGGCGATATGAGTCCATAGAGTTTAGTTTGCTTAGTAGTTGTTGAACCAATGTGGTGGATAAGTTTTGATGGGGCTAGCTGTCGCGATCCTTGAGTGTCCTAAATCGATATGACTCTTAATTGAGATGCTTTACAACTAAGATGTGCTACAATCAAAGATGTGTTGTTTCTCAGTATGCTTGTGAGTGTTATCCTGTCATGGCTCAGTCTGTCACAATATGTAATGCCTTGCTTGGGCAGAAGCTGACACACCCTAGGAAATTATTGTCGATACATCCATAGTTGTGATTCTGTCACACCCCAGGATGGTGTTTCCCAATATGCAGTGAGGTTGAGAACCATGACATCCTTCTGAAACCCTAAGCAACTCGTCACCCTTGTGATGCCAATAAATGTGTGTTTCCCATTACCTATTGATGTCCGACACACCTTGTGATGGTGTTGCCCGAAAGGCTAGGTTGGATGACACCCTCTCCTTAGGTGTTGTTGCCTGATACACTAGCCTTAGATGATAAACCAATACACCTCCTGAGATGATAGCCTAACACCATGCTTGCTCATCTAATACATCCTTAATCGATACCCCACCTTAATTAGGTTGTCCGACACATTTAGGGTTAACTTGACATTATGTTATAACCCTAACTAATATCTTGTGGTGGTGGTTGTGATACATCATGTTGATTATAGGGTTACATGTTCATACATGATACCCTATTGGTGGTTGTGTGAGCAATAATAAGAGTTATGTTTCTATAACCATTACCTCGGGACATACCTTATATGATGATGAAAGTGATGATCTAAGGGTGGTTGTTGATCCAACCTTGTAAACCATAATCACGTAAAGAGAGAAACCCTATGTCACACCCCGATCTCACACTAACCACTAATCACGAGATTAGGGCGCGACAGAGGGATTCTCACATAAACAACTCACTGAGAACTTTTTCTTTTTAAAACCTCGTAATGATATCCGGATTATTGTTGTAAACTAAAACATAATAAACTATTGCGGAAGCATTTCAATTAAACTGGCTAGAGAACATAAACAGAGTTTACAACATGTAACATTGTTTAACAGAAAGTAAACATAACAGTTAATTTACATCTTTATACACATTCGACATACATACTCTCTCTCACCCACACCATGTCCCAAGGACCGAGGGGAAAGGACTAAGAGACCTCTAACTATACTAGCTACATATATACCTTCTATAGACTAAGCGTTAGGATGAAAAGATCCTTCAGATTCCTGATGTTGTTGTTGACCTGAAAATGTTTGAGTAGAGGAGTGAGCCTACTCGCTCAGTGAATAGCATTTCATTTAGCTATCACTAAACAACTCATCAGATATATAAAATTGAAATAAAACATAAGTGCAGTACTAAGCAAGGCAGTTCTAATGACATAGCAGAATTTACAGATTTTAATCACATTTTTATACAACAACAGATATCTTAAACAAATAAACAGTTATTGAGAATTAACACAGAAGGTCTAAACTCTTAACATATTAAATTTACTGTGATCTTATATGATTACATATTTATATTATTATGCCCTAATCATATGCAGTGTACTCTGCATACAAAGATCTGTAGCAAACTACGATCTCACCGTACAAGACTTAGTGACACACCCGGGAAATGCTAAGTCTAACTTCTCGTCCTGGTCTGCTACAGGACCCACAGGCTCTCTGGCCTCCTCTGCACTCACCATGAGTGCTCTGGACTCCTCCTCTAACCTGAGCACACAGGCGCTGGGAGTCAACACTGGGTTACCACCAGAATTACTCAACCGGTTGGTGTTGGATAACCCTTTACTTTATTTATTATTTTTCCCCAGTGCCACCGAAATTACTCAATCGGTTGGTGTTAGACATTGTCTATCAACCCTCATGCCACCAGAATTACTCAACCGGTTGATGTTGGATACGATTTTCACCCCTAAGGTGCAGACCTCTCAAAGGGGTTCTACGGTGTTAGGGCACCTAAGTCTATCATCATTATTTAAGCAGTAAATATAAATTGTCATAACTCAATCTTAATTGCACACTGAGTATATTTAAGAACACTTCTATCTCATTCAACTTTATACATAATTTCACATCATTCTAAACTTGTCATAACAACAGACATTCATTTAGAGCTCAACATATTCACAGCAGTATCAGTACAGACAACATTCGCTATTTTCTTCAGTTACACTAAGTAATTTAGGCTCTATAGAATTAAACACATTTCTTTAATCTCATTTATATTGTTTAGAAGTTACTCTAATTATACCGAAGCAATATATACAATGAAATCGAATTCGATGGTGATAAATTAATGAAATACTACTCACCCACTTTGGTGTGTTCGTATACACTGAAAAACGTCCACAACCACGCCTAATCCTGCCCTTTACAGCAGCGTGCACGCCGTGCACCTGGGCTGTACGCCGTGCACCTTCAGTGCACTTCTGTCCTGATTTTCTGCAACTTTGCACCCCGTTCAACTGATTTGAATGTCGTTCAACTGGCTTGAACACCGTTCAATCTGGCTTGAATGTCGTTCAATCTGGGCAGTGAACTGGATATTTTTCTGCACTTTTTGCACGCCGTTCAAACCGATTTGCACCCCGTTCAAACTGTGTAGAAACGGAAAACGCCGAGGAAGAAGGTGGATTCGAGGTCGATTCGCGGCCAATCTCCGCACGAAATACCTTGGGAACTTCAAGATGACCCTAGAGCAACTGGAATATGGTGTTTTTCACACCTTTGGCCGCTCCTAGCACCTTCTTTGGCCGGCGGCTATCTTGGTCGGGCAGCAGGAACGGGGAAGAAGAAGGGGAAGGAGAAGAAGGTGAAGTGGCTGGTTGATTCGGCTGGAAAAGTTGAAGAATCGAATGAGAACGCAGTTGGGGAGCTCAAGATCGCCCAACTTTCTCCTCTAGCTCTCTCTCTCTCACTCTCCCTTTTCCCTCTCGCTCTGCTCTCTCTTGAACGGGCAACAGGAGAATGAACTATCGTTCATTCAGAGTCGTCTAACGGAGCTAATAAGGGAAAAGGCAAAGAAAGGATAAGGAAGGGCGCCCAGGGGGCCAAATCGTAAAATGCCCAAGAACTTTCCGAAATTACACATAGGTCCCTGCACACTAAAAAGCTCGTATCTTTTTACTCGTAGGTCGGTTTCGCATGATATCTCTGGCAACAGATTAAGCACAAACTTGTCCTAAATCTCAGAACAAGAAAAAAAATGCTAAAGATACATTAACACTGGTCCAAAGTTCAAAACACAAATGAGTATTCAACTCACATATAAGTTTGATTATGCATTAACCAAGGTACTTACTGGTAAAACGAAGTGTGGGTCATAACAATCTCCCTCCCTTATAAGAATTTCGTCTTGAAATTCCTAAAAGAGAAAAGGAAACTTGTTACGCATTTCTGATTCAAGCTCCCACGTAACTTCCTCTAGGTTGTGATTCCTCCATAGAACTTTTACTAACGATATCTCACGGTTCTTAAGCTTCTTGATCCGTTGATCCACTATATGCACTGGTCCTTCCACGTAGGACACATCTGTCCTAAGCTGTACCGGTTCTGGATCTATGACCTTTTATGTACCCGGATGGCACTTCTTCAACATAGACACATGAAACACATCATGAAGATTTGCCAACTCAGACGGCAAATCCAACCTGTAGGCTACAGGTCCAATCCTTTCTATGATAGGATATGGGCCCATAAACCTAGGGGTCAATTTGCCTCTCTTTCCAAACCTTAGCACTCCCTTCCATGGTGAAACCTTTAGATAAACCTCGTCACCAACCTCAAACTCAAGAGGTCGACGTCGTCTCTCTGCATAGCTTTTCTGCCTGTCCTGAGCAGCTTTCATCTGCTCCCTGATCACAGATATCTTCTCTGTAGTTATATCGACTATCTCAGGTCCAAGAATTTCTTTCTCGCCAACCTCGTACCAACAAACTGGTGATCTACGCTTCCTGCCATACAGAGCTTCATACGGGGCCATTCCAAGACTAGAATGGTAGCTGTTGTTGTATGCAAACTCCATCAGGCTTAAGTGTTCTTCCCAGTTACCTCTGAACTGCAGAACACATGCTCTCAGCATGTCCTCGAGAGTCTGAATGGTTCTCTCAGACTGACCATCCGTCTGTGGGTGAAAAGTTGTATTGAACCTCAACCTTGTGCCCAACGCACGATGTAACTGATTCCAGAACCTAGATGTAAACTTAGGATCTCTGTCAGAAATAATGGAAACTAGAATCCCATGTAATCTGATTACCTCATCCACATAAATCTTGGCCAGCTTTGGAACATCAAAGGTTGACTTGACAGGGAGAAAGTGAGCAGACTTAGTTAGTCTATCCACAATCACCCATATCGAGTCTGAACCTCTAGGAGTCTTGGGTAACCCTACCACGAAATCCATCGTGATGTGTTCCCATTTCCATACAGGTATAGGAAGCGACTGCAAGGTACCAGTAGGTTTTTGATGCTCAGCTTTAACCTGCTGACACACTCCACATCTAGCCACGTACTCAGCCACATCTATTTTCATACCAGACCACCAGTACATCTCTTTGAGATTCCTATACATTTTTGTGTTACCTGGATGCATAGCATACATAGAAGCATGCGCTTCTTCAAGAATCTGCTCTTTCAGCTCACTGTTCCCAGGTACACACAACCTGCCATGAAGATACAACACACCATCGTCAGAAAACCTGAATTCTGACCTTTTACCTTCCGACATATCCTGCATAACCTGCCTCAACTCATCATCACTCTGTTGCAACTCCTTAATCTGATCATAGAAAGTAGGTTTGACTTGCATCTGTGCAATCAACCCACTTTGTCCTGACACTCCCAAGTCTAGGTTCAACTTTCTCATATCTACAAGCAAGTCTCTCTTGAAACATGCCATAGAAAATGCATCTGTTGTTGAACTCAACTTCCTACTCAAGGCATCTGCCACAACATTCGCTTTACCAGGATGATAATCGATTGTCACCTCATAATCCTTGATCAGCTCAAGCCATCTTCATTGTCTCAGATTCAAATCCTTCTGAGTGAAGATATACTTCAAAATCTTATGGTCTGTAAACACCTGACATGTCTCACCATACAGGTAGTGACGCCATGTCTTAAGAGCATGAACTATAGCAGCTAACTCCAGATCATGAGTAGGGTAGTTCTCTTCGTTCTTCTTAAGATGTCTAGATGCATAGGCCACAACCTTGCCTTCTTGCATCAACACACAGCCTAAACCTCTCCTGGAAGCATCGCAGAACACTGTATAACCTTTGTCTGCCTCTGGCAAAACCAACACTGGCGATGTAGTCAACTTCCTCTTCAGAATATGAAAACTCTTCTCACAGTTATCAGACCAAACAAACGGTGCATCCTTCCTTGTCAAACGAGTCAAAGGTGATGCTAGCACACTAAAGTTCTGTATAAACCTTCTGTAGTAGCCTACTAATCCCAAGAAACTTCTGATCTCAGTAGGAGTCTTAGGCTATTCCCACTGAAGTACAGAATCAACTTTCTTAGGATCAACGCTAACTCCATCTCTCGAGATAACATGTCCAAGAAATGCTACCTCCGCCAACCAGAACTCACACTTGCTAAACTTAGCATACAACTAATGTTGCCTCAGCAAATGCAACGTCATTCTCAGGTGTTGCTCATGCTGCTCATCATTTCTAGAGTAGATCATAATATCATCTATAAAGACTACAATAAACTAATCTAGGAACGGTTTGAAAATTTGATTCATCATATCCATAAAGGTTGTTGGGGCATTGGTCAGTCCAAACGACATGACTAGAAACTCATAATCCCCATACCTAGTTCTGAAAGTTGTCTTGGGAATATCAGAAGCCTTTATTCTGAGATGATGATATCCAGATCTCAAATCTATGTTAGAGAAGATCGTTTCTCCACGCAACTGATCAAAAAGATCATCTATCCTCGGCAAAGGGTACTTGTTCTTAATAGTGATCTTGTTCAGTTGCCTATAGTCTATGCAGAGATGCATAGTACCATCCTTCTTCTTAACAAACAGCATTGGAGCACCCCACGGTGAAGAACTGGGTCTGATGAAACCCTTATCCGGCAACTCTTGCAACTACATCTTGAGTTCCTTCAACTCTGCAGGTGCCATTCTGTAGGCTGGCAGTGCAACTGGATGACTGCTTGGATATACCTAAATCTCGAAATCAATGTCTCTGACGGGAGGTAAGCCTGGAAACTCTTCTAGAAAAACATCGGAAAACTCACAAGCCACAGGCACATCATATACACTGGATGTTCTCTTCTCTGCTCTAGTGTCAACCACATGAGCAAGGAACGCTTCACATCCCTTCTGCAGCAACTTATCGGCTACAGTAGCCGAAACAATGCACGTAGGCAGAACTTTCCTGTCTCCAGTAAAAACACAAGAAAATTCACCTTGTTGAAAGGTAGCTTCCTTCTTCCAACAATCGAGTTGCACTCGATATGTCTCAAGACAATCCATACCCAAGATGACTTGAAAAGTATTTACATCCAGGGGTATGAGATTAGTAGCAAAGGTGTAACCTCCAAAAGATAACAAACATCCGGGACAGAACTCAGATAAAACTGTTGGTCTACCTAGTGGAACCCTCAACACTAACTCATCTACCAACTCTTGAGTTAACAGATTAAGTTCACCAACTAAAGAACGTCGTATGAAACAGTGAGTAGCACCCGGATCTATCAAAACTGTAACTGGTATACTATTAAACAAAAGCATCTCTCCTGTAACAACCTGAGAAGAAATGATACCTTCCTGAGGCGTCAGAGAGAAGAAATGTGCTGAAGTTCTCCCTCTACCACGCTGTCCGCGCTGACCACCTCTTCCACTGGGCACTCCACCACCTCTGGAACCAGAAGCCACAGAAGAACTTGGAACATCATGGTACTGAGGCTGGAAAGCTTGTGATGTTGCTTGCCGAAGCTGAGGACATTCCTTTCTGAAGTGTCCTACTTGTCCGCAGACAAAAGAACCTTGAGAACCTGTACCCCAACACTGACCAGTATGTGGTCTTCCACAGTTGTCACATGGCGGCATCTTTTGTCTCTGGGGACCTGTCACTGACATTGATGACCCAGAAGACCGTCCACTAGACGCGCTGCCCCATATCCCTGGGCTGTATCTCCCTCTGCTTCTAGAAGAAGTAACATCCTCAGATCTCTGTCTACTGAAATAGCTAAAGCCACGCCCGAGTTTAGAAAAGAAACCTCTACCTCCACCTCTATATCCACTACTGGACTGTCCTCTACTGAAATCTGCAGATCTCTTCTTAGACTCAGGCACCTTGTCAGCATTCACAGATTCCTCAACCTGTCTAGCAGCCTCAACAAACTCACCAAAGTTCTCTCTGTTCCTCCTACTAGTAGCAGAAACAGTATGCCGAATTTCTGACCTCATCCCTTCTTGAAACCTTCTGCATCTTTCTATGTTGTCGGGAACAAGCTGTGGACAGAAGTTCACTAACCGGGTGAAAAGTGCTTCGTACTCAGTAACTGACATGTTCCCCTGCTTAATATTCTCCAGCTGTCTTGTTTTCTCATTAATGAAAGTAGGTGGATAATATTTAATATGGAACTCTTCAGAGAAATCCTACCAAGTAAGCTCTGAACCTCTCCTTTTATCCTCCACACCGTGCCACCACAACTCTACATCGCCTGTCAAAAGATAAACTGCGTGATTAATCTTTTTCTCTTTTGGAAGCTCCATCAGGCGAAAGACCTTCTCTATCTGTCTCAACCACTCATCAGCCTCAGCGGGATCTGTAGTGCCACTAAACTCTATGCCACCAAGCTTCTTCACAAGCTCATAAGATCACATCAAATCCTTATTGCTGGTAGAAGTAGAAGCTCGCCTATCAGCCTTATACCTCTCTCTGGTCTCCAGAAACATCATGTACATACGGTATGCTTCATCCACGTGGTCACCACCACCTGGACCCAAGTACAGTGGATCAGGACCAACATGGCTCTCGGCCTGATCATCATGACCATAACCTCTTTCTGCCATCTGCAATAATATAACAGAATATTTCCTGTTAGAAAACTACAGATAGAAGAAAGACTCCTAAACCTTAATCCTATTGGTCTCTTATCATCCCCTGACCTGGACTCTGAGTAACTATGTACTCAACCTTGCTCTGATACCAAGATGTCACACCCCGATCTCACACTAACCACTAATCATGAGATTAGGGCGCGACGGAGGGATTATCACATAAACAACTCACTGAGAACTTTTTCTTTTTAAAACCTCGTAATGATATCCGGATTATTGCTGTAAACTAAAACATAATAAACTATTGCGGAAGCATTTCAATTAAACTGGCTAGAGAACATAAACAGAGTTTACAACATGTAGCATTGTTTAACAGAAAGTAAAACTTACAATTAATTTACATCTTTATACACATTCGACATACATACTCTCTCTCACCCACACCATGTCCCAAGGACCGAGGGGAAAGGACTAAGAAACCTCTAACTATACTAGCTACATATATACCTTCTACAGACTAAGCGTTAGGATGAAAAGATCCTTCAGATTCCTGATGTTGTTGTTGACCTGAAAATGTTTGAGTAGAGGAGTGAGCCTACTCGCTCAGTGAATAGCATTTCATTTAGCTATCACTAAACAACTCATCAGATATATAAAATTGAAATAAAACATAAGTGCAGTACTAAGCAGGGCAGTTCTAATGACATAGCAGAATTTACAGATATTAATCACATTTTTATACAACAACAGATATCTTAAACAAATAAACAGTTATTGAGAATTAACACAGAAGGTATAAACTCTTAACATATTAAATTTACTATGATCTTATATGATTACATATTTATATTATTATGCCCTAATCATATGCAGTGTACTCTACATACAAAGATCTGTAGCGAACTACGATCTCACCATACAAGACTTAGCGACACACCCGGGAAATGCTAAGTCTAACTTCTCGTCCTGGTCTGCTACAAGACCCACAGGCTCTCTGGCCTCCTCTGCACTCACCATGAGTGCTCTGGACTCCTCCTCTAACCTGAGCACACAGGCGCAGGGAGTCAAAACTGGGTTACCACCAGAATTACTCAACTGGTTGGTGTTGGATAACCCTTTACTTTATTTATTATTTTTCCCCAGTGCCACCGAAATTATTCAATCGGTTGGTGTTGGACACTGTCTATCAACCCTCATGCCACCAGAATTACTCAACCGGTTGATGTTGGACACGAGTTTCACCCCTAAGGTGCAAACCTCTCAAAGGGATTCTACGGTGTTAGGGCACCTAAGTCTATCATCATTATTTAAGCAGTAAATATAAATTGTCATAACTCAATCTTAATTGCACACTGAGTATATTTATGAACACTTCTATCTCATTCAACTTTATACATAATTCCACATCATTCTAAACTTGTCATAACAACAGACATTCATTTAGAGCTCAACATATTCACAGCAGTATCAGTACAGACAACATTCACTATTTTCTTCAGATACACTAAGTAATTTAGGCTCTATAGAATTAAACACATTTCTTTAATCTCATTTATACTGTTTAGAAGTTACTCTAATTATACCGAAGCAATATATACAATGAAATTGAGTTCGATGGTGATAAATGAATGAAATACTACTCACCCACTTCGGTGTGTTCGTATACACCGAAAAACATCCACAACCACGCCTAATCCTGCCCTTTACAGCAGTGTGCACGTCGTGCACCTGGGTTGTACGCCGTGCACCTTCAGTGCACTTCTATCCTGATTTTCTACAACTTTGCACCCCATTCAACTGATTTGAACGCCGTTCAACTGGCTTGAACGCCGTTCAATCTGGCTTGAACGTTGTTCAATCTGGGCAGTGAACTGGATATTTTTCTGCACTTTTTGCACGCCGTTCAAACCGATTTGCACCCCGTTCAAACTGTGCAGAAACGGAAAACGCCGAGGAAGAAGGTGGATTCGGGGTCGATTCGCGGCCAATCTCCACATGAAATACCTTGGGAACTTCAAGACAACCCTAGAGCAACTGGAAGATGGTGTTTTTCACACATTTGGCCACTCCTAGCACCTTCTTTGGCCGGCGGCTATCTTGGCCGGGCAGCAGGAACGGGGAAGAAGAAGGGGAAGGAGAAGAAGGTGAAGTGGCTGCCTGATTCAGCTGGAAAAGTTGAAGAATCGAATGAGAACGCAGTTGGGGAGCTCAAGATCGCCCAACTTTCTCCTCTAGCTCTCTCTCTCACTCTCCCTTTTCCCTTTCGCTCTGCTCTCTCTTGAACGGGCAATAGGAGAATGAACTATCATTCATTCAGAGTCGGCTAACGGAGCTAATAAGGGAAAAGGCAAAGAAAGGATAAGGAAGGGCGCCCAGGGGGCCGAATCGTAAAATGCCCAAGAACTTTCCGAAATTACACATAGGTCCTTGCACACTAAAAAGCTCATATCTTTTTACTCGTAGGTTGGTTTCGCACGATATCTCTGGCAACGGATTAAGCACAAACTTGTCCTCAATCTCAGAACAAGAAAAAAAAACGCTAATGATACATTAACAATGGTCCAAAGTTCAAAACACAAATGAGTATTCAACTCACATATAAGTTTGATTATGCATTAACCAAGGTACTTACTGGTAAAACGAAGTGTGGGTCATAACACCCTAACCCTAAAATGTAATGTGTATGGCATGGGTCTTATAAGGTGATAGTGTTGATGATGTATTTCTCTTTTTATTACAAGTTTCTAACCATGTAGGTAACACCAGTTGATTTACATAGCCAGCTATGGTGGTTATGATCTGTTTGTATGGGCCTTGTGAGGCATATAGTCTTGTTGACATCCTTGAAAGATAAGGTGAATGGTCTTATGACCTGATGATGGCTTATTGCCTTGTATGAGATAATAATTTTTCTCAGTGATGAGAGAAAGGATTGTTACCCCAAGATACGTGATCCTTGTGATGAGAATTATGGTTAATGACAAGAATCAAGTGATAATGTGATGAGATCACACTCTATGTGCTCAAATATGTTTGGTGATGTGTTATGCCCTATTTATGTAGAGTTTTTTTGGAGGTTGTACGTTGTAACTTGATTGATACTGAAAGATGCTTAAATGACCTAAGTAATCAAGTGAAACCTAATCTTGTAGATTGCCCTATGCCATAGATCCATTTAGTGTCAGTAATTTTTGAATAGTAAAACAAGTTTAACTCGGAACACATATTGTTGAATATGTGGGGTGCAATTTGAGGTATCTCCTTGTGTCTTGAATGTATATGTAACATAAGATTGGTTGCATGCCATACCCTGGAAGAGTATGGATTTGGACCATAGCTCCATGAAATGTAACACATGATTGGTTGTATGGCATACCCTGGAAGAGTATGGCTTTGGATCGTAGCTCCATGAAATGTATCACAAGATTGGTTGCATGCCATACCCTAGAAGAGTATGACTGTGATCCGTAGCTCAATTCCACTAGCGTTGTGACCTGTACCAAGGTGGGATATGTACCATCCCTGACCTGGGTTATGAACTAACCCTAGGTTTCTTGCCTAAATATGTAATTAAATCCTTGTGATTAACTTTGGGCATGTAATTAAGTTCCTCAGAAACATATATTTCAATTTTGTTCCTTTATATATATATAGTTGTAGCATTGTTTTGTAATACAGGGATCTATGTGCAAATTACCCAGTTAAGGGATTAGCTTGCAAATTGCACATATTGAGATGTTCCTCTGATGTTGAGACATCATGAGGATGTTTATGATGAAGTTTGAGGGATTTCCCAAGCTTGAGCACCAAGGTGCAGCCGTGGAAGCAACCCTTGTACTTGAAAACCCTAAATTGGTGTAAAGTGCAATTTACCCAATTTGAGGGGTTCAACTTGTGAAATACATCATCTAAAATATCTTTTATGACTCTTGGCATCATTTAGAAGAGAAATGATGAAAAGGTCACTTCATTTGAATAATCACATAATAAAGAACACATTTGTGATTGAATAATCAAGGTGTATGTATAATAGCCCTTTTATGTGTATGCTTTAGTGATGGGTTGATCCTCTTTGCCTTCATTTCTTGACCTTAGAAGGAGGTTGTCCTTAGAAATAAGATGTGGGGACGTGCAAAGAAGAAAGGAAGGACTTAGATGAGAAATGAGGAAAGCATATGTTCTTATGTTGAAATTTCAGCTAAGTATATATACTACTTTCTTCACTTAGCAAGGGAACGATCCTCTTCTTTTCATTTCTTTTCCCCTTGCTAAAAACCGACTAAGGCTAATCTCTGGAGCAGAGAAGGATGACCAAGGGTCCTAGGTAAGTTTGGATCATCCCTTTTGCTTAAATTCATGGAGGAAACTTGTTTTCAAGGTTGAATTCATGGCTAGCTCACCTAGCTTTATCTTTCTAGCCATTCCTTTCCAACTTTTCCTTGGAGAATTCACCATGGCCGACCTGTGGAGCTCAAAGACACCATTAAAGACCTGAATCTTGGAAGCTTGGAGCTCAAGGAACAACCTTTAGGCGGGTTTTATAACTCTAAACCTTATGCTTTGATTATACATCTTTTTCTATGCATACAGTTGCTAGTTCTTCTTCTTCCCTATCTTCCCTTGCATCCAAGTAAAATCGTGAAGAACTGCTACTGTTCTTAAGGTAGAAGATAAGGGCGTTAATTCCTATGCTTATCCACGGATTTCCACTTTACCAAACGACCTCCACCAATTGCCCATACGGTTTACACAGTCGTTTGGTGGGCAAACGGTTTCAGGGTTGTATGAAGGAAAACGGTCTTCAAGACCGTTTGGTCGCGTTGACCAAGTGAAGACCGTATGGGAATCTTGTTTATAATTATGTAGGTTAATCACCCACAAAATTTGAGAGGTTAACTCCAAAGAAATCGTGAGATATAAGCAAATCAATTAGCAAATCCAATTGAATTAAGTTCTGATTTTCAATCTGTTTAATTTGCCCTTTTTGGGCAAACGGTCTCAAGACCGTTTAAGATGGTTGACCAAACATTGACTGTTTGGTATTACTGTTCATAATGATGTTAATTAATGACTCACCAAATTTTATGGATTAATTCCAAACGAGTCATGAGTTGAAGGATGATTAATAGGGCAAACCCTAATTAAAATCAATGTTGAATTTCCAATGAGTTAATTAGTGATTTTGGGTTGATTAGCCCAAACGGTCTCAAGACCGTTTGGGGAATCATCCAAACGGTCTCAAGACCGTTTGGGGATCACCCAAGACCGTTTAGATGTCTGGGGTCAAGTATAGTTGACCAATTGAAGGTCCAAAGGTACCAAATCATATTGCAATTAAGTATTGATGTGATGATCAACTCAATAGATCAAACCTTGATGAATTTTTCACTAGAGTCCAAAGGATGGATGGGCAAATGGTCTCAAGACCGTTTGGTTTAAACCCAAGACCGTTTGGAGGTCTAGGGTTAAGGTAATTTGATCAATTGAGGGCCCAATTCCAGTGGGTTATTGAAATAATCAAATTGCTGATTTGTGACTTAATCATAAACTTGGGCAAACGGTCTCAAGACCGTTTGGAGGTCATCCAAACGATCTTAAGACCGTTTGGGCCAAGTTTGGGCCCAATTGGAGGTCAATTGATAGGTTCAACCTTGAATTGATTCACATTGTTGAATATTGATGACCATCCGATTTGAAACTCTAATTGAGATGGACTTAATCATAATTGGCTTTCAATTGAGGGTTAATTTGGTGTCCAATTGATTGAGGCCCATCCTAATTGACTCAATTTATAAGTGGTTAACATGGCTTTGGCCAAATGAGGGCTTCAACATACTTAATCATAAACATTTGTAACGTTTGAACCATGTTGGAGGTCCAAACAGTTTGAGCCCATTTGGACCAAACGGTCTCAAGACCGTTTGGATCCAAACGGTCTCAAGACCGTTTGAGGCCAAACGGTCTCAAGACCATTTGGGCTCAAACGATCTCAAGGTCGTTTGGACCAATCGATCTCAAGACAAGTTGATCAAACGGTTTCAAACCATAAAAGCTCAAACGCTTTGGAAAGTCAACCTTTCCAAACGGTCAACGCACCCAAACGGTTTGAGCATTCGACCTTGAGGTCATACGGTCTTGGAGTCAAACCTAGCAAATGATCAACGCATCCAAACGGTTTCAAACCGTTTGGTGGTTGAAGGTTGAAACCGTTTGGAGGTTTTCAAGGTTATTTATACATAATCACTTGAAGTTGCAATTGGTTCAATGATGATCTAATCTAAACCCTAATGGTAACTTAGAACATTAAGGGACTAAGTGATTAATGAATTGACCCATGATGGTGATCATGAGGTAAATTACCAAAATACCTTGAGGGGTTTAATTGAGTAATACCTTTTTCTAATAAAACCCTAATCACATGTTAATGATGTTTTAGCTTATGCTAATCAATGAGGACTTAACCCAACCTGATCTAGAGTAGTGTTATCACCATCTACTAGTAAGAGGAGAGAGAAAGTATCATAAGAGAGAGAAAGTACCCTTTTATAGTGGAAACTTAAGTAAAGTACCTTCAATTCACATGAATGTGCATGATTAGGGTATGATCCACCTATGTGAGATCATGGAAAACCTAATTATGATGTTTAGTGAATCTTAATCTTATCTAGGAACTTTAATGATGATGTTGAGGGGTCCCAACATGTCACCTCAATCTACAAGCAGATGGATATGCTACCAAACCCCAAACCAGCCATAGAAATAAAAAAGCCAAACATGATCATACATGATGATGTTATGAGTTCAATTCGCCATGAGGTGAATAGTAAACCCTAATTCTAGGGTGAGGACATGTATTGTGAATAGTAAACCCTAATTGATGAATATTGGGGAACTTGACTCTTCTAAGAGTTTGAAAGTGTAACTTCTAGAATGAATTGTTTACTGTTATCAGTTGAATTAACCATGCAGGTTGTCATGAGATGATGATCATATCCAGGTATGGATTATGAAACTATATTCATTGAAAGCATGCTTTAGCTTTATGAATAGTGATATATCCTGATGCATTGTCAATGGCAACCTATGGATTAAAATGGGCTGTGAGAGCCATAATTACCATCAAGGTCATGCTTTAGAGATGACTTGTGATGAATGTATTGAGATATGATGATTGATGAGAGTTAGGCTTGTTACATTTAGTATTCTCATTTCATAGATGTTATGCTAATGTTATTGTTTGAAGAACAATGTATGATGTTAAAATAATATTGAATGTACCTAACTAATCAAGTGTAATGTAGAGCCTTGATCATAGATCCATCATTGTCAGAGATCAAATGATGGTGAAACAGGTTTTCCTAAGGGAACTCCTGGATCACATACTTTTGAGTATGTGGGGTATATGGATGTGTAGAACCTTACATCCTAGTGTAGGTGTTTGATGTAGATGTGTAATCCATCAATCCTTCACTATAATCCCATACCGTATCAGTGGATGGTAAACATGAAACCTCCTGATGACGAAGAAAGCACAGATATCTGTATCAGTGGAAGATAAACATGAAATCTCCTGATGAAGAAGAGAGTACAGAACGTCACTGTAACTCTAAAATAGCGAAGGACCAGATTACCCTGGAAAGCTATTATAGTAGAGGCATGAGATGTCCTACAAGTAATCCTCTTACTGACTGAGGAAGGTGAAGGTCATGAGAATCTGGCTCTTTCGATGACCTAGTATGATACCGAGGCACTTAGCAGTGATTGGTTGGAGTATGAGTGGTAAACCTCATCTCCACAGGGCATAAAAGTAATGTTTGAAAAACATAATCCACAGCGTAGCATACCTGTTAGAGATAACTATGAGTTGATTGATTGATGTTACACTGTATAGTGCAAATGTCTTCATGTTTCATAACTGTTGAACTCATGCTTACTATTATATCTGATGTTGAATACTTTGAAGCTTTTACAGCTTAAGTTATTCTTTGAGTTGTTATAATAAAGCTTCTGGCGGAGAGTTATAACTCTCGCTGGGACCATTATGTAAAATTGTCTCACCCGGTAGACTTCAACTTTTTAGGTGGACGTCGAGGACGGAGGAACAGGTCTACAGGTGACCAGTCCCAGCAGCAGCAGCACCAGGGGCAGCAGTAAAATCTCAGGTGGAGATCTAGCCTGCCATGTGGTGTAGTTAGAGTCAGTCCTATGTGTCCTCTGTACTCTCAGGTCTTGGAGTCTTTTGGTCTGAGATTTTGGTTATGAGTTCTTGAGATTTTGTATCATGTTGTATATATAATTACTCAAGAAGTAATTATCTGAGATGTAAACAGTTTATCTCCTTTTATGAAGGAAGTTTTATGGTTTCAATGCTTTATCTCAAAAAGTTTTAATTTCCGCTGATTTTTGTTATGCTGCTAATCGAATCGCTTCCGCTAAGTTTAAATCATGTTTATATCGTGGTTTGGAGATCAGAGCCCACAATTAAGTGGTATCAGAGCTCTAGGTTCGCTGAGTCTACAGAGGCATAGGACTTAGGATGTCGAGTCTATCCTTAGTATCTCTTCCTTATCTAATAGAATCTTCTGCTCCTCAGGAGAAGAAGATACATAAGGATGGCAGAGCCACATGATGAGTATGTGGCTGAGAGTAGTGCTAGTGCACCTCAAGGCGGTGCAAGGGTTCCAGAAATAGAACAGTCTGCACCTAAACCACCCCAGTTTAACCTAACTGATATGGGTAACCCAGCAGTTCAGACGATGTTTGGGCAGTTTATGACTGCCATGACACACATAACTGACAGGATGCCCATGCATGCACCTAGGGCACCTGCCCATCCTGAAGGACAAGGTATCGGTAAGACGTTCGAGCGACTTCGTCATTTCGGAGCTACCGAGTACTTTGAGACTGCCGACCCCGCAGATGTTGATCTGTGGTTAACAGAGTTGGAGAAGGCTTTCAATATTCTTAATATCCCGGAGGCTGAGAAGGTTAGACATGCTGTCTATCTTCTCAAAGGCAGTGCTGGTCACTGGTGGAACATGGAAGAGTAGAAGAGACCTAGGATAGAGTTCTCGTGGGAAGAGTTTCGTCGGGAATTTATCAATAGATATTTTCCAAAGAACATCCTAGATGAGAAGATCTCTCAGTTTGAGAGATTGAGGCAGGGCATGATGAACATTAGCGAGTATGAAGCTAAGTTCATGGAGTTGCTGTGATTCTATCCGCACATGGCTGCCACAAAAGAGGAAAGAATCAGGAGATTCGAGAAGGGTTTGAATACTGATATATCAACCCCTGTGTCTGCCTTAGAAAACCGAGAGAGATTCTCTACCTTCGTTGAGTCAGTTCGAAGGATAGAGAGATTTGTGGTTGAGAAGAGGCAAACCCAGAATAGATATCCACAGTTCCAGGGTTCTTCATCTAGGGATTCCAAGAAACCTAGATCATCTGCACCTAACCCTCCACCACCCAGATCAAGTTCCCAAACTCAGTGGTCACCAAGTAGAGGCAGGGGATGAAGCCTACCTCAACAAGAGACTTACAGTTATGCATCAATGTCAGTTACTGGACCACCAAGACCACAACAACTGGAAAGAAGTTGCTACAATTGTGGGAAGGTGGGACACTTGATGAAGGACTGCCGATCTAGGCCTGTCAGTGTGACACAACCTCAGAGGCAGAGTCAACAGGGATCACAGAGAAGACAATCTCAAGGAGCAGCTCGAGGACGCGGGCAAGCGTCTCAAGCTGGATCATCAGCACCACCTCAACACCAGGCGACAGCGAGGTTCTATGCAATGAACCCACCAGATGCAGTGGTCAATCCACGGGTAGTGGCAGGTCAGATGGAACTTTTATATTCTGATATGTCTACATCCTGTGTTGTATCTGTTCTGATTGACCCGGGTGTTACACACTCTTTTATCACTCGGAGAGTGATTCGTAACTGCAATATGACGGTTAGTCATAGGGCAGATAGTTTGTTGTTGGAGACTCCGTTGAGTGGGTCTGCCATTTTGTAGGAGGTATGTTCTCCCTGCATCCTCTTCTTTTCTGATCATCGCAATCAAGTGGACCTTATACCACTTGATATGCAAGGATTTGATATAATCCTTGGGATGGATACCTTAGAAAGGTATAGAGTTGTCTTGGATTGTGAATCCAAGTTGGCTGTGTTTGCTGATGAAGGCAACACATGGATCTTTCAAGGTGAAAGAAAGATTCTGCCCACCTGTCTTGTATCAGCTATGGTTGCTAATAAGCTGTTGAGGCAAGGATGTTATGCATTCTTGGCCCATGTGGTAGATGTTACCAAGGAAAGTTCCAATCCTGCTGAAGTTCCCATAGTCAGGGAATTCGAGGATGTGTTTCCTGAAGAACTTCCCGGTATACCACCACCTCGGGAGATTGATTTTGAGATCAATTTGGTCCCAGATACGAAACCCATAGCCCAGACACCATATAGGATGGCGCCTGCCGAGATGGCAGAACTCAAGAAACAGCTTCAAGAGTTACTTGAGAAGGGTTTTATCTGACCGAGCACTTCACCTTGGGGTGCTCTAGTCTTGTTTGTTAAAAAGAAAGATGGGTCAATGCAGTTGTGCATTGACTACAGACAACTTAATAAAGTAACAATAAAGAACAAGTACCCTTTGCCGAGGATTGATGATCTTTTTGACCAGTTGCGTGGTGCAACAGTCTTCTCAAAGATAGATTTGAGATCTGGATATCATCAACTCCGCATTAAGGATAGTGACATATCCAAGTCTGCTTTTAGGACAAGATATGGTCACTATGAGTTCACAGTTATGTCGTTTGGACTAACCAATGCACCAGCTGCATTTATGGAACTCATGAATAGAGTTTTTCGACCCTTCCTTGATCAGTGTGTTGTCATCTTCATAGATGGAATTCTGATCTATAGTAAGGATGCTCAGCAGCATGAGCAGCATCTTTGCCAAGCTTTGACCTTGCTAAGAGAACATAAGTTGTATGCTAAGTTTAGCAAGTGTGAGTTCTGGCTGTCGGAGGTATCTTTTCTTGGACATGTAATATCTGCCTCGGGAATTCGTGTTGACCCTACAAAGGTAGAATCTGTTCTACAGTGGGAACAACCGAAGATGCCGACGGAGATTTGAAGCTTCTTGGGGTTAGCAGGCTATTATCGAAGGTTCATTAAGAATTTCAGTTCCATAGCCTTACCCTTGACTAAATTGACTCAGAAAGATGTTCCTTTTGTTTGGAGTGATAAGTGTCAGCAATCTTTCCAACTATTGAAGGAGAAGTTGACAAGTGCACCCATACTTGTGCTACCTAAGCAAGGCAAAGGATATATAGTTTTCTGTGATGCTTCTAAGAATGGACTAGGGTGTGTGTTGATGCAGGATAAACAAGTAATTTCTTTTGCTTCTCGACAGCTTAAGAAATAGGAAGAGAATTATCCGACACACGATCTGGAGTTAGCTGCTGTAGTTCATGCCCTGAAGATCTGGAGACATTATCTTTATGGAGAGACGTTTCAGATTTTCACTGACCATAAGAACCTTAAGTATATCTTCTCTCAGCATGAGCTTAACATGAGGCAACGTCGCTGGATGGAGTTAATCAAGGACTACGATTGTACAATTGATTACCATCCAGGGAAGGCCAATGTTGTTGCAGATGCCTTGAGTAGGAAATCAGCAACATCAACCATGGATAGAGCACAACTAAACTCGTTAATATGCTCTAAAAGAGATATGCTTATCTCTTTGAGGCAAGACAATGTACAGTTGAAGGTGTCATTGTTAGCCGGGTTGATGGATGAGATGCATATTAAACCTACCCTAAGAGAGCAGATTAAGGAGGCACAACATGTTGATGTTGTAGTTCAGCAGACTAGATCAGAGTATGGAAATGAGAAGCGAGATAGTTTCCATGATTCATATGATCATGTAGCATGTTATCATGGGAGGATGATAGTGTCGGATGTGGATAACTTGAGGAAGTTAGTCCTGGAAGAAGCTCATTCTTCAATGTACGCTATGCATCCAGGGAGCACCAAGATGTATCGAAACTTGAAAGATATGTATTGGTGGCCTGGAATGAAGAAGGATGTTGCAGAGTTTGTTCTGAAGTGTCCTATGTGTCAGCAAGTTAAAGCTGAACACCAGAAACCTGCAGGAACAATGCAACCTTTACCCATACCACAGTGGAAGTGGGACCATGTGACCATGGACTTTGTTGTTGGCCTACCCAGGACAAGCAAAGGACATGATTCCATTTGGGTAGTTGTAGATAGGTTGACTAAGACAGCACATTTCTTACCTGTAAAAACAACCTATTATGCTGAAAGGTTATCACAGTTGTATGTTCAAGAGATAGTGCGTTTGCATGGAGTTCCTGTCACTATAGTTTCTGACAGAGGTCCCCAGTTTACAAGTCGTTTTTGGGAATGACTTCATAATGCTTTAGGCACCCAGTTAAGGTTTAGTACGGCCTTTCATCCACAGACTGATGGACAGTCGGAAAGGACCATACAGACCTTGGAAGACCTGTTGAGAACATGTGTTCTCTAGTTTACCGGAAGTTGGGATCTACACCTAAGCTTGATAGAGTTTGCCTATAACAATAGCTATCAGCATAGTATTGATATGGCACCTTATGAAGCCTTGTATGGTAGACGTTGTAGATCACCCTTGTGTTGGTATGAGACTGGTGAGCATCAGTTGTTAGGACCTGATCTTGTGCAGCAAACTACAGAAAAGATTAAGGTAATATAGCAACAGATTAAGACTGCACAAGATAGGCAAAAATCTTATGCTGACAAGCGTCGTAGACCCTTAGAGTTCCAGGTCGGAGACAGAGTGTATCTCAAAGTCTCGCCTTGGAAAGGAGTCCTTCGTTTTGGAAAGAAAGGGAAGTTATCTCCTAGATTTATGGGGCCTTATCCAATCATTGAACGGATTGGAAAAGTAGCCTATAAACTAGAGCTGCCACCAGAGTTACATAGATTACATCTTGTGTTTCACATTTCTATGCTAAAGAAATGTCACCCAGAAACTGAGTCAGTTCTACAACCTATGGAGGTAGAATTGAATGATGATATATCTTATGAGGAAGGACCAGTGTCAATCCTTGATAACAGAATTAAAAAGTTAAAGAAGAAAGATTTAAGCCTTGTGAAAGTCCTCTGGAACCACTTTGGTGTTGAAGAAGCCACTTGGGAACTAGAGGATGAGATGAGAAGGAAATACCCTGCCCTTTTCTCTTAATACGTTTTATCGATTTCGGGGACGAAATCCATATAAGGGGTGGATAATTTGTAACATCCCTGACCTGGGTTATGAACTAACCCTAGGTGTCTTGCCTAAATATGTAATTCAATCCTTGTGATTAACTTTGGGCATGTAATTAAGTTCCTCAGAAACATATATTTCAATTTTGCTCCTTTATATATATATAGTTGTAGCATTGTTTTGTAATACAGGGATCTATGTGCAAATTGCACATATTGAGATGTTCCTCTAATGTTGAGACATCATGAGGATGTTTATGATGAAGTTTGAGGGATTTCCCAAGCTTGAGCACCAAGGTGCAGCCGTGGAAGCAACCCCTGTACTTGAAAACCCTAAATTGGTGTAAAGTGCAATTTACCCAATTTGAGGGGTGCAACTTGTGAAATACATCATCTAAAATATCTTTTATGACTCTTGGCATCATTTAGAAGAGAAATGATGAAAAGGTCACTTCATTTGAATAATCACATAATAAAGAACACCTTTGTGATTGAATAATCAAGGTGTATGTATAATAGCCATTTTATGTGTATGATTTAGTGATGGGTTGATCCTCTTTGCCTTCATTTCTTGACCTTAGAAGGAGTTTGTCCTTAGAAATAAGATGTGGGGACGTGCAAAGAAGAAAGGAAGGACTTAGATGAGAAATGAGGAAAGCATATGTTCTTATGTTAAAATTTCACCTAAGTATATATACTACTTTCCTCACTTAGCAAGGGAACGATCCTCTTCTTTTCATTTCTTTTCCCCTTGCTCAAAACCGACTAAGGCTAAGCTCTAGATCATAGAAGGACGACCAAGGGTCCTAGGTAAGTTTGGATCATCCCTTTTTCTTAAATTCATGGAGGAAACTTGTTTTCAAGGTTGAATTCATGGCTAGCTCACCTAGCTTTATCTTTCTAGCCATTCCTTTCCAACTTTTCCTTGGAGAATTCACCTTGGCCGACCTGTGGAGCTCAAAGACGCCATTAAAGACCTGAATCTTGGAAGCTTGGAGCTCAAGGAACAACCTTTAGGCGGGTTTTATAACTCTAAACCTTATGCTTTGATTATACATCTTTTTCTATGCATATAGTTGCTAGTTCTTCTTCTTCCCTATCTTCCCTTGCATCCTTGCAAGTAAAATCGTGAATAACTGCTACTGTTCTTAAGGTAGAAGATAAGGGCATTAATTCCTATGCTTATCCACGGATTTCCACTTTACCAAACGACCTCCACCAATTGCCCATACGGTTTACACAACCGTTTGGTAGGCAAACGGTTTCAGGGTCGTATGAAGGCAAACGGTCTTCAAGACCATTTGTTCACGTTGACCAAGCAAAGACCGTATGGGAATCTTGTTTATAATTATGTAGGTTAATCACCCACAAAATTTGAGAGGTTAACTCCAAAGGAATCGTGAGATATAAGCAAATCAGTTAGCAAATCCAATTGAATTAAGTTCTGATTTTCAATCTGTTTAGTTTGCCCTTTTTGGGAAAACGGTCTCAAGACCGTTTAAAATGGTTGACCAAACGTTGACCGTTTGGGATTACTGTTCATAATGATGTTAATTAATGACTCACCAAATTTGATGGATTAATTCCAAACGAGTCATGAGTTGAAGGATGATTAATAGGGCAAACCCTAATTGAAATCAGTGATGAATTTCTAATGAGTTAATTAGTGATTTTGGGTTGATTAGCCCAAACGGTCTCAAGACCGTTTGGGGATCACCCAAGACCGTTTAGAGGTCTGGGGTCAAGTATAGTTGACCAATTGAAGGTCCAAAGGTACCAAATCATATTGCAATTAAGTATTGATGTGATGATCAACTCAATAGATCAAACCTTGATGAATTTTTCACTAGAGTCCAAAGGATGGATGGGCAAACAGTCTCAAGACCGTTTGGTGTCAACCCAAGACCGTTTGGAGGTCTAGGGTTAAGGTAATTTGATCAATTGAGGGCCCAATTACAGTGGGTTATTGAAATAATCAAATTGCTGATTTGTGACTTAATTAAGGTTCAACCCCTATCAAATCAACTTAGATTTTGATGAATTCTTGGGCAAATGGTCTCAAGACCGTTTGGAGGTCATCCAAACGATCTTAAGACCGTTTGGGCCAAGTTTGGGCCCAATTGGAGGTCAATTGATAGGTTCAACCTTGAATTGATTCACGTTGTTGAATATTGATGACCATCCGATTTGAAACTCTAATTGAGATGGACTTAATCCTAATTGGCTTTCAATTGAGGGTTAATTTGGTGTCCAATTGATTGAGGCCCATCCTAATTGACTCAATTTATAAGTGGTTAACATGGCTTTAGCCAAATTAGGGCTTCAACATACTTAATCATAAACATTTGTAACTTTTGAACCATGTTGGAGGTCCAAACGGTCTCAAGACCGTTTGAGGCCAAACGGTCTCAAGACCGTTTGGGCTCAAAAGATCTCAAGGTCGTTTGGACCAATCGATCTCAAGACAAGTTGATCAAATGGTTTCAAACCGTAAAAGCTCAAACGGTTTGGAAAGTCAACCTTTCCAAACGGTCAACGCACCCAAACGGTTTGAGCATTCGACCTTGAGGTCATACGGTCTTGGATTCAAACCTAGCAAACGGTCAATGCACCCAAACGGTTTCAAACCGTTTGGTGGTTGAAGGTTGAAACCGTTTGGAGGTTTTCAAGGTTATTTATACATAATCACTTGAAGTTGTAATTAGTTCAATGGTGATCTAATCTAAACCCTAATGGTAACTTAGAACATTAAGGGACTAAGTGATTAATGAATTGACCCATGATGGTGATCATGAGGTAAATTACCAAAATACCTTGAGGGGTTTAATTGAGTAATACCTTTTTCTAATAAAACCCTAATCACATGTTAATGATGTTTTGGCTTATGCTAATCAATGAGGACTTAACCCAACCTGATCTAGAGTGGTGTTATCACCATCTACTAGTAAGAGGAGAGAGAAAGTATCATAAGAGAGAGAAAGTACCCTTTTATAGTGGAAACTTAAGTAAAGTACCTTCAATTCACATGAATGTGCATGATTAGGGTATGATCCACCTATGTGAGTTCATGGAAAACCTAATTATGATGTTTAGTGAATCTTAATCTTATCTAGGAACTTTAATGATGATGTTTCTCATACATGATGATGTTATGAGTTCAATTCGCCATGAGGTGAATAGTAAACCCTAATTCTAGGGTGAGGACATGTATTGTGAATAGTAAACCCTAATTGATGAATATTGGGGAACTTGACTCTTCTAAGAGTTTGAAAGTGTAACTTCTAGAATGAATTGTTTACTATTATCAGTTGAATTAACCATGCAGGTTGTCATGAGATGATGATCATATCCAGGTATGGATTATGAAACTATACTCATTGAAAGCATGCTTTAGCTTTATGAATAGTGATATATCCTGATGCATTGTCAATGGCAACCTATGGATTAAAATGGGTTGTGAGAGCCATAATTACCATAAAGGTCATGCTTTAGAGATGACTTGTGATGAATGTATTGAGATATGATGATTGATGAGAGTTAGGCTTGTTACATTTAGTATTCTCATTTCATAGTTGTTGTGCTAATGTTATTGTTTGAAGAACAATGTATGATGTTAAAAGAATATTGAATGTACCTAACTAATCTAGTGTAATGTAGAGCCCTGATCATAGATCCATCATTGTCAGAGATCAAATGATGGTGAAACAGGTTTTCCTAAGGGAACTCTTGGATCACATACTTTTGAGTATGTGGGGTATATGGATGTGTAGAACCTTACATCCTAGTGTAGGTGTTTGATGTAGATGTGTAATCCATCAATCCTTCACTATAATCCCATACCGTATCAGTGGATGGTAAACATGAAACCTCCTGATGATGAAGAAAGCACAGATATCCGTATCAGTGGAAGATAAACATGAAATCTCCTGATGACGAAGAGAGTACAGAACGCCACTGTAACTCTAAAATAGCGAAGGACCAGATTACCCTGGCAAGCTATTATAGTAGAGGCACGAGATGTCCTCCAAGTAATCCTCTTACTGACTGAGGAAGGTGAAGGTCATGAGAATCCAGCTCTTTCGATGACCTAGTATGATACCGAGGCACTTAGCAGTGATTGGTTGGAGTATGAGTGGTAAACCTCATCTCCACAGGGAATAAAAGTAATGTTTGAAAAACATAATCCACAACGTAGCATACCTGTTAGAGATAACTATGAGTTGATTGATTGATGTTACACTGTATAGTGCAAATGTATTCATGTTTCATAACTGTTGAACTCATGCTTACTATTATATCTGATGTTGAATACTTTGAAGCTTTTACTGCTTAAGTTATTCTTTGAGATGTTATAATAAAGCTTCTGGCAGAGAGTTATAACTCTCGCTGGGACAATTATGTAAAATTGTCTCACCCGGTAGACTTCAACTTTTTAGGTGGACGTCGAGGACGGAGGAACAGGTCTACAGGTGACCAGTCCCAGCAGCAGCAGCACCAGGGGCAGCAGTAAAATCTCATGTGGAGATCTAGCCTGCCATGTGGTGTAGTTAGAGTCAGTCCTATGTGTCCTCTGTACTCTCAGGCCTTGGAGTCTTTTGGTCTGAGATTTTGGTTATGAGTTCTTGAGATTTTGTATCATGTTGTATATATAATTACTCAAGAAGTAATTATCTGAGATGTAAACAGTTTATCTCCTTTTATGAAGGAAGTTTTATGGTTTCAATGCTTTATCTCAAAAAGTTTTAATTTTTGCTGATTTTTGTTATTCCGCTGCTAATCGAATCACTTCCGCTAAGTTTAAATCGTGTTTATATCATGGTTTGGAGATCAGAGCCCACAGGCTAGATCTACACAGTTAGACTATGTGTGGCTAGAAGAAGTTGACTTTTGATGTCACTGCATGTTCACTCGTATTGACCGGGAAAGGTGAGGTCGTGGATTCTGACTCTTCCATTAGACCTTGTATGGCACCGATTCTGACTTATCACGTGGTCAGTTGGATTTGGGTGGTACGACTCAAATCTTTGGGGCATTATAAAATACATAATCAGTCGTGTAGCATAATGGTTTAGGATCAAAATATAGAAACATTGGTTGAGGCCTTGCTTGATTGTTATATAATATTGTTGATAGGAAATATACATGTTCTTCATATTCCTTTTAAATGGTTAAGATGTTTCATAATTCAACAATAATTGCTGTTCTTGTTAATAATGAATACTTTCTTCACATGGTTGTAATTATACTACTGCTTAGTTTATCTTATCTGTGGTAATAATAGAATTGGTGGAGAGTTATATCTCCTGCTGTGATTTGGAATCTCACCTCATGGGTTTCCCACACCCTTTTTAGGTGGACGAGCACAAAGAGGTAGAGATCATGCAGCGGAGGTTGAGCAGCAGTAGGAAGAGCATTAGTTGGCCAGGTTGGAAGTGCTGATGGATGTCTTTTGTTGATAGTGTAATGACTATCATCAAACCGACAACCAAATCATTATTAATTATGTGGAATTACCATGAACAGATGATTAACAAAAAAATCACTAAAATTTAAAACCATTTTGCAAGAAGATCCTCTTCCAGGAAACTCTTATCAAAAGATCGAAAACATATACATATCATCATTCACATTATATAAAAATTGTTTCTATTCATCTCAAGGACAACATATAACAGTTGCTCTATTAACACATATACTGAAGCAACATAAAACCTCAAGGTACACAAGCCAAAATCCTTAGATCGTTCATGAAACCATTACAAACTGACTCCAAGGACCTGAGAGTACAATGACAACACATAGGACTTCTATCTACAAGACACGACAGACAGTACACTCAACCTGACCTATCACTGCTGCCTCAGCTGTTGTTTCTCCTCTGTAGAAAGGTCTCCACCACCTCGTGCCCGTCCACCTAAAAATTGTGGATCCCACGGGGTGAGACAATTGTCCCAGCGAGAGATATAACTCTCCGCTGACCATATTATTATCACATATAAGTATTATAAAACTAAGCAGAGGTTCTTTTATATTAATAGGAATGATTAATCATTGTATGAACATGATAAAGTAATCTCTTTGCTTTAAGGAAAATGATGCATCTACCCATGGTAGAGTAATAAACCATCTATCTACTTTACAAGGAATGTAAAGAAACATAAATAACATCTATCAGGATAAGATGTATAACTGAACTATGCATCAAACAATGTTTTCCGTATTCGATCCTTAAGAAAATATGCTACACGGATGATCATATTTTACAATCACACTTTTGCCCTGAGGAGATGAAGTATACCTCGTTCATCTCCAACCGACCACAAACTTCTCACAAATCAGTACCATATAAGGTCAATGGGAGAGCCAGTTGCCATGACCTCAGCTGTCTCGATCAGTACGAGACCACTGGCAGTGACATCTCGTGTCAATCTGCAAAAGAGCATGCCAGGGTATACATGCATCTATGTTCAGAGCTACAGCATCAACTGCACTCTCTTAGGGGAAACAACTACTAACAATCGTCCCTAGTTATGAAATTACTGAGTCATGGCATATAGACATACTCTGAGCCATGTGCCAGTTCACCGTGCTTAACATAGAGTCTATGGCCATAGTTGCATTTGAGCCAGGATAAGGCATATAGCCAAATCCCCATTTATTTCGAATTCGTAAGGGGATCGACTCAAACATGGTCGTCCGTTTATATTTATGCCCCCACATATTCAAAAATATGCACTCCGAGTTATGTCACTGGGAACTTGTTTCACCATTCAGCAAATCATGACACTGATGGATCTATGGTTAGGGCAACATTTAATGGTTTCTAGTGATATATTACATGCATTACAACATTCTTTTAGCATCAAACAAGTTATAATCATTAAACACAATAAATTCTACAAAGGTGTAACACATCTATCAATTACTTTTCAAATCTTTAAGACATATGACATTTGGGATATCAGTCCCTTATCACATTACTGGGAATTCTCATCCGTTCACATCATTATTATCATGATTATTGGATCTAGGTATTCAAACCCGTAGATCATCAGTAAGAATTGTTACCTCTGTAATAGGTAACTATTACGTCTAGGTCCTCAGACCCATGTATTCATTTCACTTGTTGTACAAGTATTTCACATAGTTCACATGGTTTGATTAACCATCTTGTCACCTCTCACTTAGGCAACACTTATTCACATGGCTCACAAGGCCCATTAAACATCTTGTAACCTCTCACTAGGTAACAACTATTCTTATGGCTCACAAGGCCATTAAACATCTTGTAACCTCTCACTAGGTAACAACTATTCTTATGCATCACAAGGCCATTAAACATCTTGTCACCTATTACTAGGTAACAACAATCTTTTAGGTCATCAGACCACATACACATTATACTTGTTATACAAGTATTTAACATGTTTCACAAGGCTTATTCAACAAGAGAAATACAACCTTCTCATTATTAGGGTTTGGGTTTCCCTTTATATCATAATAGGGTTTCAAGTTCATATTATAAATTCAAACCCTATTTCATTTCTCCACTCATCTAGGGACATACATTGCTATAATAAGTATTCAATCATACTTATTTATTCTCATCATTTATCATTAAATGATTATCAACAAAAATTATGAGTTTCTCACTCATCCTCACTAGGATATTAATTACATCATACTTTTGGTTCAATCCTCCTCTTGAGGAATATTAGTTCATCGTTAACAATTCAAATCATCTTTTATTTTGCAATATATGTCAATCAATCAATCACATATGATTGAAGTGTCTCTACCCTATTGGGTATTAAGATGAGTGTATATTATCATATCATGCTTTAAGCTACATTCTTTACTTCATGTTGTGTATCCATATTGAGTATGTGAGATAATCACATCACCATGTCATGTTTTAGGGTGTATCCCCTAATCATCATATCATGTATCCATATCAAATTGACTATCACTTAGTTCTTAACATTTCAAGATAACTTCATATCGAGTATGAGCTAGGTGCTAGACCCCATATCGGTATAAGCTATGTTCTTGATACCATATCGTGCACAAGATGTGCACCATATCAGGCATGGAGTGTATGCCTCATCATGTATCATTTAAGTGGTATATATAAGATACCATATCAGTTGGTCATTCAAAATTATCATATCGGGTCTCCATATTGGGTAACATATCAGTTTACCATGTTGGGTGGACCCTTAGACTCATAACCCCTTCATTCCTTCAAGGATCAACCTTATCATATAATTACTTGACAAGCTAGGTGTCTTATTGAATTCTCATACCACAATCCATTACACAAAAGGTAGGGTATATTGGGTTTCACCATCTAGGGTTTTCCACCAAATTGGGTAGATTATGCCATATTGTGCATGAAGTATGAATTGAACCTCATATCGTTCACAAGGTAGGAGTAGGTGCTATTCCTATCATTCATATTGTCCATTTGGTATCACTTACCACGTGTATTAGCTTACCCATCACCTAGGGTTATCCAACTCTATATTGTTTAGAGTGTTCACTATCTCTCTATCGTGCAAGAGGTGTAGTCTTAGACTTGTATAGTGTATAAGGGGTAAGTGGGTATCTCCCATATCGTGCAAAGGGCATGGCTCATATCATGTATTAGCTATCCTCTATCCCCACATCAGGTTAACCCCCATCTCGGGTTTCATATCGGGTTAAGGTATTTCAACCATATCGGGTTATACCATGTATTTGATTCTATGTCCTATATTATGCATAAGTGTATACTTCATCAACCATATCATGCACCACATGTGTGCTTCATGATATCGTGTACAAGAGGTTGTATTACGTGATCATATCGTGCAAGGAGCACTTTCTATTCTCATTCATATCGAGTTACCCAAACTAGGGTTTCATATCGACTTACAAGTATGCCCTTGTTCCTATATTGTACATGGAGTCTATATCGTGCAATAGGTATTATGGTTAACACAATATTATGTTCCAAGGTATGAACTTCATCTCCATATCATGCAAGGAGATATAAGCATATCATGCAAGTAATGGTTGCACATACCCATACCGGGATAGAGGTACTAATGTGTATGCTTGAACCCCATATCACTTTATAAAGCGATACCATCTTCTTCAAGCTCTACAACTTTGTTCTAACTATTATAGTCCATGGAAATAGGTCGAAACACCTACTAGAACTCATAATTTCATCAACTATTCAAGAAGATCTCGGAATTAAAAGTAGATCATTAAGTACAGCAAGTTAGGTGACAAATAATAATATGATTGAGTTCAAGTTATATAACCCACCTTATGGACAATTTCAAAGCTCCAAGATCCAAAGCTTTATTTCCTAATGTTGAAGATGAACTTCTCCAAGGTCCTAGGCTCGTTCACAACTCTTACATAGATAAGAAATCACCATAGTTAAGTACTTGGTGAAGAAGGAAAGAAATGAATATTCATAACCCGATATCCTACTTTAACCAAGGTTGAAGATGACCAAAGACTTACCTAAAGCTTGGTGCTTCATCCTCTCCTTGATCCTTGAGCTACTTTGCATGATACCTAAGGGGATTTGCATGATATCTCCAAAGGATATGGTTGTGAGGATCGTCAACTTTCATAAGTTGGTGAAAGGTGAAGTATATATACTTGGTTTCATGAGATAAAGTGTATAAGAGGTGTCTTCACCTCAAGCTACTAGATGACACGTGGCCATGCATGGTTGACATGTGGCCATTCATGCACATGTCTATATATTTCCGTTAAAGAGTCTTAAGGATAAGCTAGAGAAAATATCTTGGCCATCCTTTATCTTCTTGGATAAGTTTCCTCATCTTTATCTCATCAACAAGGCAACTCGATATACTTTATGCAAGGGGCTTTGCAACCCGTAATGGACCACCTCCTTGAGGTGCTATACCCATCATGGCCTTTTCCAAGGCTCGACAAACTGATAGGACCCTCTATCATGGCTCCTTGGCTGATAGGATCTCCTATGCCAGGCCTATAACCCGATACATCACATATAAGGCTTCCCTTTCAACTCTTTCCTTGGTCTTTCCATCACCAAGAGTATCATCACTCAAAGGTGATTCAAACATAGTTTATCCTTCTTTATCTTTCCTCTAAAATATACATATAGGGATTTGGGACACTCAAGAAGTGGTAATTTGCATTTCAATCCGATTTATTAGGTAAATTACAAATTGTACCAAAACTGGTGCACAAAGTACTAGCATTGTTCAAACAAGTTATAACTTTGGGATTTAGGCTTTCCACAAGCCACGACTTAGCATCACTCTCTTTCTTATGATACTAAAATACTTATAAAACATTCCAAATGTGACATATTGTAATGTAACCCCTTGTCTTGGGTAAATTGCACATTTCACTCAAACTATCAAATAATGCACAAATAGTTTGCAAATAAGCTCAAACTTGACAATAAACTTCACAAGAAGCCTTAATTACTTTTCAAAAGAGTAGAATCAGTTTGTAAGTAACTTACTTAAGAAAATCCTAGGGCTAAGCCATAACTCAGGTCAGGGGTGTTACAGGTAGAGTCCTAGAGTTGTCCTGATACACTAGGGTCCTTGGGGATGTTTTGTAGACATTTTGTAGATGTGCTTTCGATACGTGTTTGGCTTGTGTTCTCTTTTGTATATAGATGTAATGGATACATGTACATATGTTTTGGAAAAGGTTCCCTGGTAATAGGTTGGTGGCACACCTAGTAAATGCTTTAAGGCATGGAAGCACATGTATGAAAAAGTTCTTATTGTTTGGCAGTTTTATGAAAATGGTTTTATTTTTAGTGTTTTCCAGTAATTTGTTCGTGAATCTTCTTCCATTATTTTGTTTTGAGTAATCTCATTTTTCATGTGGTACATGGCGTCACATTGTCACACTAGGTATACTTATCCTCCATCATTTAATTGTACTAGGATTATAATTAACAACGCAAGTTAGCTTAACATTATGAATCAACATTTTACAACAATCTTAGGTTTATATTCATTTGAGGGAAAATGTTGGACTACCAACTCATAGGGCTCAAAACCATTAATACTAACTCATCAAATCTTGAACATCAAGTGCAATAAACACAACCTATCAAATTATAGACCAAACATTAGACCATCATATTTAAGGCGATTAAACCATTGCATCGTATAGATGAATCACCGCCATTGAATCATGATTGCATAAAACATAACCATCGGATGCAAAATATGTAAAACCTTGAGACATTCATCTGGGAAAACCATCGAGACCTGACTTAGAAAAATCATGTATCACCATTGGGTGTAAGTCTTAAACTCACCATCGGTTTCATGAGCAAGGAAACCCCTCAAATTAGATATTAGTGAAATCATCGTTTATCTTAGCCTAGCAAACTGTCGATTGAGAAATTAAGTGAAACCATCAATCTAATACTTAAGAGAAAATAGTCCATGACATCTTAGGATGACAATCAGTTGTGAACCTTAAGAGTACTATCAAAAACTCATTGATTGTGAATCTAGTGAGACCATCAAATTAGCCATTCTGAGAGCATAAAAAACCATTGGTTGCAAGAGGAAACAAAGCCATCATTTTTAAGTACAGAAGAAGATCCAAAGCTGAAACTAAGTAACCTTCATCGATTGGCACAAGAAGCCCAACTATCTAGTTATGGAAATAAGAGAAAATCAGCTCAAAGCATTTAGTGAAAAACCATCGTTTGAGAGAGAAACAAAACCATTGACTTAAACTACTTGGGATAGAATCATAAGATTCGTTTATCAAACATAAGAAAGTCCCAGACAGAAGATAAATCCAAACCATTAATTGGCACAAAATGGTCAAACCATATAACATCAAAACCAACTATCAGAGTGAAATACGAGGAAAAATCTGCTCAAAACCCTAGGAAAACCAATGTTCATGGGGCTTAAGATAACCATCAATCATTTAATGATGAAGACCATATAACCATCATTTATTGAGCTCATTAAAGTAATCAAAGAAGTAATTAAAGTACCAAAATAGTTGCTTCCTATAGGCCAACCCATCGGGTACCCAACAAGTAGAAAAACATTTTCAAGGAACCAACTAAATCATAACTAGTTTCAACCATTCAAACTCCATAGATTATTATGGTTAAGGAATCCATCAACCAACCAGAGCTAAGAACATTACAACCATGGTTCTTAGGCATCTAGTAAGGTCATCAAAATAGTAGTAACTCACCACCATATTTCTACACAAAAAACTAGTCATCAGATCATGAGGCAACGTATAAAGCAGCTCAATTAAGTTAAGGACAACCATCAATTTCCACCATAACAACTCCATCAATTCATGGACAATCAAGGTATAAATCTCATATCCCAACATAGAGAACATGTACAAGATTAAGTAGAGCAACCAGAGAGTTATCTACACAAGAATAATCATATATATACACAACTTACCTAATGATTTGAATTTGCTACTCATTGTTAGGTTATAGAGCAATATTTATCATGGCAAGTTGAATGGTAAGCAATAAACATGGAGCAAGTTATATAGCTTGCCTCTAGAATGAAGTTGTAGATCCAAAAAGAAAGGAACTCAAGGAAGAAGGAATAAAATCCTAGCTTTGAGCTTCTCCATTCGTCCAAACTAGTTCCATCTCTAAGATTGAGAAACCCTAGATCAAAGGATCAAGAAGAAGAGTGTCTTTCATGTTTCTAGCACAAATCCAACCATGGGAACTAGGAATCTGGACAATAAGAAGAGAAAGGAGGATAGGATCATCAAGGAAACAAATCTAATATAGAACAACTTACTTGCTTGAGTCAAGAATAACTAAGGAAGCTTTAAAATCTTAAAAGAAGACTAAATTTGAATCATGTGATCATATGCAAGTAGATTGCCCCAAGATCCTACTATCTTGAGCTTCTTTTCCTTCCTCAAGAGAGAGGGACGAGCTCCAGCATTATAGGAAGAATAAAGGGCATGCTAGGAGTGTAATAAATCATTTTGCAAGAAAGGAGGGAAGTATAAAAGCTAAAAGGGAGAGAGAAGGAAGAGGTAAGGTGTCTAACCAATATTGCCAGGTGTGCATGATCAAACCATTACTTGCATGCAACCCAGTAGTCCATAGATAGTGGGAATCAAGAGGTTCACTGAAACTTGGCTTCCAAAATAGTTGTTGGTCCCCCTCATAAGAAAACCCTAGTTCATGCACTCAAGGTAGCCCATCTATGAGAGGGAAAATCCTAAGTAGATGTGATTTACAAAACCAAGGTGCAGCTAGGTGCCTCATGTCCCGACTAACTCCCTAATGATATAAAAACATGTGAGGAGCAACAAGTACGTGACAAATTGCAAGAAAAGCATCAAATGTGGGTAAATTGGATAAAAGTCCAAAATGTGCACAAAATTGCATAAATTGTTCAAACAGTGTCCAAGACCAAACTTGAAACATAGATTATTTAAATGATATCAAAGCATAATATATAGTTTAATTATTCATCTTAAGCATTCAATTAAATAAATTAAGCATCATTAATATTTATTCTAGGGCAGGGGCCTTACAATCACATTGCAAAATGAAATGTAATTAATAAACATAATCTTAATTAATCAATGACTAAAACAAAATAATCATTTTCTAACACTTATATTTATCCTTGGTATTTAGGCATACTATGGCTAAGTGTACATTCTGGGGTAAAATAATTGTCATGTTATATGACAACTTAAAAGAAAACTATGAAATGAGAAATATAGTTGTGATTACTAGATTGCAAGTTTGACACTTCTAAGGTAAGACACAATTAATCATTTTGTTTTTATTTGTGATAGAGTTATTTATTATTTTAATTATAGATTTGTACATGTCAAACACTTACACAACAAGACTTCTTTTCAACCCCCCAGTGCCACAAGACAAAGAAATCACTAGTACAGAACCGACCTTTAGTGTCGGTTATTTAAGGCCTTTGGTGTCAGTTTCAAAGCGACACCCAAGTGGTCGTCGCTAAAAATCGAAACCTTCGGCGTCAGTTTTTACACCGACACCATAACCCTTCCCACCATCAAAAATGTGCCAGCAAGGGCACTATATGCGTTGGTTATTTAATAAAACTGACACTATATCCAGGTCAAAGATGTCGATGTTTCATAAAAACCGACGTCATAACCTTCCCACCACCAATAAAACGCGCCAGCAAGGGCACCATCGGCGTCAGTTTTTATATATAACTGACACTATATCCAGTGAAAGACGTCAATTTTATACTAATAACTGGCACCATATCCCTGGTGCCATGAAGACCCCACCACGGTCGTGCTTCCCAGTACGGCCATGATACCTAGCCACATAGACATTTGTTTTTGCTAATAACCGACGTTGTATGTCTTTATTGTCAGTTTTATACTAATAACCGACGCCTATGTTCTGATTTTTTTTTCTTATCAGTTCGTAGGCCTGTTGTATGGTTGGTCATCAGGATGCAGAGCCTGTAGTTTAGTTCTAAACTGTAGATTTACAACATCCATTGATATCAGCCAACAACATACCACAAACCTGCAAAATTAACAAGATGGACAACAATTTATGATCACACACATGTATAAGCACATTTAATTCATATTATTTTTCATCACACACATATAGAAACCAGCAGTTCCATTTCAAATTTCCTCCATTTTCACACACATTTAGCAACCTATAGTTCCATTCATTTCATCTCTTTTCACATTCAGACACATGTAGAAACATTCATGTATTGATCATCTTCACATTCACACATATGAAAATTCAGAAAATTTCATTCACATTCACACAAAAATAATTATGAGAACAAATTTAGAAATATCATTCTTTATTCATCATCATCATTATCGCCATCAGTATCCCAATCATATTTAAAAATTCCCACTACTTGTAGGGTTGTTGCCCATTGTTCTCTTACATCATTTAAGTCTACCATCATATAGGGAGTATGTACATCTAATACTTTTTGACCTATAGTGAAGTCAATTTGAAACACCTGCAAAGAGAATGATGTATATATATAATTAATAATATATAATAAGATTGATATATTTCATATTATCTAATGAGACTATATATAATACCTAATGTATGGTATCAATTTCCATTGTGGCATGTTTGATAATTAGATCCATAAATCACATCACATAGTATGTACATGCCCAGCCATTGTCGTGTAGCACACTATAAATTGAAACATACAAAATATTCAAAAATACAAATTAGCACAGTTCACATAAATAATATATACATTGGAATTCGGAAATTATTTTCACATTATCCCAAGTTAGTTGTTGTTTCTTTTTCTTGGGGACCTTTCATCCAGCTTTTTTGAACTCATGTAAAGCCCTACGTGTTAATGTAACACATTAAATTGCATAATTAAATAGTAATATAATAACATATGTTAGCGGATATAAAAATATGAAATATTTCTCACAGGAATAATGGCCTTTTCATTTTGTATCCATATAATATATTCAATTGCTTCCCCACAGGATCTAGATAATAGACAGTGAATGTCTTGGGGACAATAACTAGTAACTACAAATGCCTACCACTAGAGGTAAGAAAGTTAAAAATTAATAACTCAAAATCCAAAATAAAAATATAATTTTCTTAAGTCCAAATTATAAGCAAAGTAAACATACTCAACATTGAATGGAGCTATTATCACTGTCTTCTTTTTTTTACCAAAATATTTAAAAGTAGCAGAGTAGTTTGAAGTAACTGATGAAGAGTCTTTAACTACAAGACTCATCAAAGATGGAACCAAAAATCCCACATGGGAAAATAAAAAATATGTACATATCATATGTAAGTGGCTGCAAAACATGTATTACGTATGCATTAATATATAAGAAACCAGATCACCATATGTAAAACAAGGCATATGGATGTATAAACAAGATATCACCATATCCATAGCTCTATCATAGATGTATTCAGCCAATCATAACAAAACAATTCTAAAATATCTTATATAAACAGATTGTTATCGTATGATTGACCTGCAACATCCTCCGGAATAGAAATATTTATAGGGAAATTTGGATCATGTTCGCCTATCCATACTGCCATACCCCTATAATTAGGACCTAACAAGGCATGTAGTTCCCTTAGAAGCCAACTTGGTACTTTAGGAGGTGGAGGTGGAGGCCGAGATGTAGTGGGTGTCTTTCTTTTAACATGTATATATAATTTCAGATCAATTGACTCATATATATACACTAACAAATTAACATAATGTAAATTTACCATACAATATTAGTATAGACGACATCCGCTTTGGGCCACAATATCACTCCGCCTTCTGCCTTACCAAGCATTTCAGAATCTGGGTTTGCATATGGCAACGGAAGATCCCTCCAATTGGGGAGTACATGTATCGGTCTCACACAAATCACACCATCTGGTACTGGAGTCCCACGAATCATGTCCCCTGGAAGGGGTGGGTAGGCCTCGGCCTATGCAATGATATATTCTTGACTTTTTAGATGGCATGGTTTCAACCCCTACAAATTTACGTAAAGAATGTTATATACATATATACATAAACATATCATCTTGAAAAGACTAGCTACTATGTCATAAAAATACTTACAGCGTATGTGCTAGGTGGGTATACACGATTACTCCCAACCTCTACAGTAGGAGAAGAGTGGCACACCATAAGTACTGTTTGAGTAGCAGTCTGAGACGCCTTCCACTTCACCATTGCTTCTTGGGTTCTCTTATTAATTAACTCATCTACCTATACATCGATGAAAGAAACAATAGCTTTTGATTATTGAATTCCCTTTCACAATAACATTCTAAAAAAAGAATAGGCTACCTTAACATTTTATAATCTCGCTTTTGGGACAGGTTTGCATTGTGATGAACCAAAGAACGCTTTTATGCCCACACCAGCGACTGTACCCCTAACACGTCTGGGATGCTCTGGGTTACCCAGAGCAACTGTTAATTCATCCCTTGTGCCCTCAGGGATGAACTTGCCTTCCTTCCTCTACTCGTGAAGCTCCCGCTAATCACCATCAATAGAAATTGGTAAGTAAACAAAACAATAGTCAATATCGATCGATTGCTCTAAGAGTTGAATTTTACCATTTTTGCAGCCGCCTCAACAGTTGTGGGCTTCGTTATATCTCCCTTCTTGTTTTTCCTCCCAGCTATCCACATAGCATGGCGAGGAAGAGGTGCGGCAGCAATAGTAGAGGACTCTGCAGTCTCCTGAGTAGCAGCAGACTGAGTAGTAGACTCAGCCTGTAGTCTTTGGCGAATGCCTGCATAGCCTCTTGGACCCATCATGTGGTCATGCACATTTAGTGCACACCTTTCTCTCTGAGCATCGCTGATAGCCTTGTTAGAAAGAACATTGATTTGGTTAGTAACACTAAAGGTTAATCTTGAATAGGTGAATACATAAGAACGTATATTAATTAAATTGGGAGTGGTGCTTAATACCTTGAATTCATCTATTTTTCTTTGTGTAAGAAACTCCTCCCAGTATTTGGGGTCCAAGTAGTTCCATTGCTCAGTGGTTGTCATCTTCCTAAATTTATTTTTTAAAGAGAATACATACAAAAATTATTAGTGTAGAGTTAGTCAAAAAGTGATCAAGGTCTAGAATTGGAAATCAATCAAGAACCTCTTCTCAGCATCGTGTATGTAATCTCAGGTGAGATTTTTCCTATAGTTCTTTAGGACCCTCCCACAGCATTGCATCACACATTTATTTCGAATTCGTAAGGGGATCGACTCAAACATGGTCGTCCGTTTATATTTATGCCCCCACATATTCAAAAATATGCACTCCGGGTTATGTCACTGGGAACTTGTTTCACCATTCAGCAAATCATGACACAGATGGATCTATGGTTAGGGCAACATTTAATGGTTTCTAATGATATATTACATGCATTACAACATTCTTTTAGCATCAAACAAGTTATAATCATTAAACACAATAAATGCTACAAAGAAAGGTGTAACACATCTATCAATTACTTTTCAAATCTTTAAGACATATGACATTTGGGATCTCAGTCCCTTATCACATTACTGGGAATTCTCATCCGTTCACATCATTATTATCATGATTATTGGATCTAGGTATTCAAACCCGTAGATCATCACATAGAATTGTTACCTCTGTAATAGGTAACTATTACGTCTAGGTCCTCAGACCCATGTATTCATTTCACTTGTTGTAAAAGTCTTTCACATAGTTCACATGGTTTGATTAAGCATCTTGTCACCTCTCACTTAGGCAACACTTATTCACATGGCTCATAAGGCCCATTAAACATCTTGTAACCTCTCACTAGGTAACAACTATTTTTATGGATCACAAGGCCATTAAACATCTTGTAACCTCTCACTAGGTAAAAACTATTCTTATGCATCATAAGGCCATTAAACATCTTGTCACCTCTCACTAGGTAACAACCATCTTTTAGGTCATCAGACCACATACGCATTATACTTGTTATACAAGTATTTAACATGTTTCACAAGGCTTATTCAATAAGAGAAATACAACCTTCCCATTATTAGGGTTCGAGTTTCCCTTTATATCAGAATAGGGTTTCAAGTTCATATTATAAATTCAAACCCTAATTCATTGCTCCACTCATCTAGGGACATACATTGCTACAATAAGTATTCAATCATACTTATTTATTCTCATCATTTATCATTAAATGATTATCAACAAAAATTATGAGTGTCTCACTCATCCTCACTAGGATATTAATTACATCATACTTTTGGTTCAATCCTCCTCTTAAGGAATATTAGTTCATCGTTAACAATTCAAATCATCTTTTATTTTGCAATATATGTCACTCAATCAATCACATATGATTGAAGTGTCTCTACCCTATTGGGTATTAAGATGAGTGTATATTATCATATCATGCTTTAAGCTACATTCTTTACTTCATGTTGTGTATCCATATTGAGTATGTGAGATAATCACATCACCATGTCATGTTTTAGGTTGTATCCCCTAATCATCATATCATGTATCCATATCAAATTGACTATCACTTAGTTCTTAACATTTCAAGATAACTTCATATCGAGTATGAGATAGGTGCTAGACCCCATATCGGTATAAGCTATGTGCTTGATACCATATCGTGCACAAGATGTGCACCATATCAGGCATGGAGTGTATGCCTCATCATGTATCATTTAAGTGGTATATATACAAGATACCATATCAGTTGGTCATTCAAAATTATCATATCGGGTCTCCATATTGGGTAACATATCAGTTTACCATGTTAGGTGGACCCTTAGACTCATAACCCCTTCATTCCTTCAAGGATCAACCTTATCATATAATTACTTGACAAGCTAGGTGTCTTATTGAATTCTCATACCACAATCCATTACACAAAAGGTAGGGTATATTGGGTTTCACCATCTAGGGTTTTCCACCAAATTGGGTAGATTATGCCATATCGTGCATGAAGTATGAATTGAACCTCATATTGTTCACAAGGTAGGAGTAGGTTCTATTCCTATCATTCAAGGGATATCATTCGTATCGTACATTTGGTATCACTTACCACTTGTATTATCTTACCCATCACCTAGGGTTATCCAACTCTATATTGTTTAGAGTGTTCACTATCTCTCTATCGTGCAAGAGGTGTAGTCTTAGACTTGTATAGTGTATAAGGGGTAAGTGGGTATCTCCCATATCGTGCAAAGGGCATGGCCCATATCATGTATGAGCTATCCTCTATCCCCACATCAGGTTAACCCCCATCTCGGGTTTCATATCGGGTTAAGGTATTTCAACCATATCGGGTTATACCATGTATTTGATTATATGTCTTATATTATGCATAAGTGTATACTTCATCAACCATATCGTGCACCATATGTGTGCTTCATGATATCATGTACAAGAGTTTTTATTACGTGATCATATCGTGCAAGGAGCACTTTCTATTCTCATTCATATCGGGTTACCCAAACTAGGGTTTCATATCAACTTACAAGTATGCCCTTGTTCCTATATTGTACATGGAGTCTATATCATGCAATAGGTATTATGGTTAACACAATATTATGTTCCAAGGTATGAACTTCATCTCCATATCATGCAAGGAGATATAAGCATATCATGCAAGTAATGGTTGCACATACCCATATCGGGATAGAGGTACTAATGTGTATGCTTGAACCCCATATCACTTTATAAAGCGATACCATCTTCTTCAAGCTCTACAACTTTGTTCTAACTATTATAGTCCATGGAAATAGGTCGAAACACCTACTAGAACTCATAATTTCATCAACTATTCAAGAAGATCTCAGAATTAAAAGTAGATCATTAAGTATAGCAAGTTAGGTGACAAATAATAATATGATTGAGTTCAAGTTATATAACCCGCCTTATGGACAATTTCAAAGCTCCAAGATCTAAAGCTTTATGTCCTAATGTTGAAGATGAACTTCTCCAAGGTCCAAGGCTCGTTCAAAACTCTTCCATAGATAAGAAATCACCATAGTTAAGTACTTGGTGAAGAAGGAAAGAAATGAATATTCATAACCCGATATCCTACTTCAACCAAGGTTGAAGATGACCAAAGACTTACCTAAAGCTTGGTGCTTCGACCTCTCCTTGCTCCTTGAGCTACTTTGCATAATACCTTAGGGGCTTTGCATGATATCTCCAAAGTATATGGTTGTGAGGATCGTCAACTTTCATAAGTTGGTGAAAGGTGAAGTATATATACTTGGTTTCATGAGATAAAGTGTATAAGAGGTGTCTTCACCTCAAGCTACTAGATGACACGTGGCCATGCATGGTTGACATGTGGCCATTCATGCACATGTCTATATATTGCCATGCAAGAGTCTTTAGGATAATCTAGAGAAAATATCTTGGCCATCCTTTATCTTCTTGGATAAGTTTCCTCATCTTTATCTCATCAACAAGGCAACTCGATACACTTTATGCAAGGGGCTTTGCAACCCATAATGGACCACCTCCTTGAGGTGTTATACCCATCATGGCCTTTTCCAAGGCTCGACAAAGTGATAGGAGCCTCTATCATGGCTCCTTGGCTGATAGGATCTCCTATGTCAGGCCTATAACCCGATACATCACATATAAGGCTTCCCTTTCAACTCTTTCCTTGGTCTTTCCATCACCAAGAGTATCATCACTCAAAGGTGATTCAAACATAGTGTATCCTTCTTTATATTTCCTATAAAATATACATAGAGGGATTTGGGACACTCTATAAGTGGTAATTTTCATTTTAACCCCATTTATTAGGTAAATTACAAATTGTACCAAAACTGGTGCACAAAGTACTAGCATTGTTCAAACAAGTTATAACTTTGGGATTTAGGCTTTCCACAAGCCACCACTTAGAATCACTCTCTTTCTTATGATACTAAAATACTTATAACACATTCCACATGTGACATATTGTAATGTAACCCTTTATCTTGAGTAAATTGCACATTTCACTCAAACTATCAAATAATGCACAAATAGTTTGCAAATAAGCTCAAACTTGACAATAAACTTCACAAGAAGCCTTAATTACTTTTCAAAAGAGTAGAATCAGTTTGTAAGTAACTTACTTAAGAAAAATACTAGGGCTAAGCCATAACCCAGGTCAGGGGTGTTACAGATAGAGTCCTAGAGTCGTCCCGATACACTAGGGTCCTTGGGGATGTATTGTAGACATTTTGTAGATGTGCTTTCGATACGTGTTTGGCTTGTGTTCTCTTTTGTATATAGATGTAATGGATACATGTACATATGTTTTGGAAAAGGTTCCCTGGTAATAGGTTGGTGGCACACCTAGTAAATGCTTTAAGGCATGGAAGCACTTGTATGGAAAAGTTCTTATTGTTTGGCAGTTTTATGAAAATGGTTTAATTTTTAGTGTTTTCCAGTAATTTGTTTGTGAATCTTCTTCCATTATTTTGTTTTGAGTAATCTCACTTTTCGTGTGGTACATGGCGTCACATTGTCACACTAGGTATACTTATCCTCCATCATTTAATTGTACTAGGATTAGAGTTAACAACACAAGTTAGCTTAACATTATGAATCAACATTTTATGATTTTTAAGGGGGGATCCCGCAAAGGGGAAATTCCCCGATAAAGCTTCCCGTACCAGGTGAACTCATATTGGCCAAAGTTAAATCATCTGCGCTTCTGTCTATTTTGATTTTTCAGATATTTCATAAAACGGAAGCAGTGCCCAATATGCCTCTAGAAAAATCAGAAGTAATTAGAGATGTAATGCCCGCACAAGCTGCTTTCTGCGTCCGGGAGTGAAGAGGGCTTAGATCGCGCTTGGGCCTGCCCGGGAGGGACGGGAGTCCTTTGCTCTTTCTCCGCTTCCATTCCTCTCGGATGATCAAGGGGCGGAGAAGACCACTCTATCAAAAAACCCATTTCGGTTTGGGATTGGAAGCAACCCGCGCGCGGTAGGTATACCTAACCTAAAGAATGCCTTTGGCTCTTTCGATGATTTTGCAAGATTTTACCATGACTGCAATTTTAGAGAGACGCAAAAGTACAACCCTGTGGGGTTGCAGAAGGTTGGACTACCAACTCATAGGGCTCAAAACCATTAATACTAACTCATCAAATCTTGAACATCAAGTGCAATAAACCCAACCTATCAAATTATAAACCAAACATTAGACCATCATATTTAAAGCGATTAAACCATTGCATCGTATAGATGAATCACCGCCATTGAATCATGATTGCATAAAACATAACCATCGGATGCAAAATATGTAAAACCTTGAGACATTCATCTGGGAAAAACATCGAGACATGACTTAGAAAAATCATGTATCACCATTGGGTGTAAGTCTTAAACTCACCATCGGTTTCATGAGCAAGGAAACCCCTCAAATTAGATATTAGTGAAATCATCGTTTATCTTAGCCTAGCAAACTGTCGATTGAGAAATTAAGTGAAACCATCAATCTAATACTTAAGAGAAAATAGTCTTTGACATCTTAGGATGACAATCAGTTGTGAACCTCAAGAGTACTATCAAAAACTCATCGATTGTGAATCTAGTGAGACCATCAAATTAGCCATTCTGAGAGCATAAAAAACCATTGGTTGCAAGAGGAAACAAAGCCATCATTTTTAAGCACAGAAGAAGATCCAAAGTTGAAACTAAGTAACCTTCATCGATTGGCACAAGAAGCCCAACTATCTAGTTATGGAAATAAGAGAAAATCATCTCAAAGCATTTAGTGAAAAACCATCGTTTGAAAGAGAAACAAAACCATTGACTTAAACTACTTGGGATAGAATCATGAGATTCATTTCTCAAACATAAGAAAGTCCAAGACAGAAGATATATCCAAACCATTAATTGGCACAAAATGGTCAAACCATATAACATCAAAACCAACTATCAGAGTGAAATACAAGGAGGAAAAATCTGCTCAAAACCCTAGGAAAACCAATGTTCATGGGGCTTAAGATAAACATCAATCATTTAATGATAAAGACCATATAACCATCATTTATTTAGGTCATTAAAGTAATCAAAGAAGTAATTAAAGTACCAAAATAGTTGCTTCCTATAGGCCAACCCATCGGGTACCCAACAAGTAGAAAAACATTTTCAAGGCACCAACTAAATCATAACTAGTTTCAACCATTCAAACACCATAGATTATTATGGTTAAGGAATCCATCAACCAACCAGAGCTAAGAACATTAAAAACATGGTTCTTAGGCATCTAGTAAGGTCATAAAAATAGTAGTAACTCACCACCATAGTTCTACATAACAAACTAGTCATCAGATCATGAGGCAACGTATAAACCAGCTCAATTAAGTTAAGGACAACCATCAATTTCCACCAAAACAACTCCATCAATTCATGGACAAGCAAGGTATAAATCTCATATCCCAACATAGAGAACATGTACAAGATTAAGTAGAGCAACTAGAGAGTTATCTATACAAGAATAATCATATATATACACAATTTAGCTAATGATTTGAATTTGCTACTCATTGCTAGGTTATAGAGCAAGATTTATCATGGCAAGTTGAATGGTAAGCAATAAACATGGAGCAAGTTATATAGCTTGCCTCTAGAATGAAGTTGTAGCTCCAAAAAAGAAATGAACTCAAGGAAGAAGGAATAAAATCCTAGCTTTTAGCTTCTCCATTCGTCCAAACTAGTTCCATCTCCAAGAATGAGAAACCCTAGATCAAAGGATCAAGAAGAAGAGTGTCTTTCATGTTTCTAGTACAAATCCAACTAGGGAACTAGGCATCTAGACAAGAAGAAGAGAAAGGAGGATAGGATCATCAAGGAAACAAATCTAAGAGAGAACAACTTACTTCCTTGAGTCAAGAATAACTAAGGAAGCTTTAAAATCTTAAAAAAAGACTAAATTCGAATCATGTGATCATATGCAAGTAGATTGCCCCAAGATCCTCCTATATTGACCTTGTTTTCCTTCCTCAAGAGAGAGGGACGAGCTCCAGTAGTAGAGGAAGAATAAAGGGCATGCTAGGAGTGTAATAAATCATTTTTCAAGCAAGGAGGGAAGTATAAAAGCTAAAAGGGAGAGATAAGGAAGAGGTAAGGTGTCTATCCAATATTGCCAGGTGTGCAAGATCAAACCATCACTTGCATGCAACCCAGTAGTCCATAGATAGTGGGAATCAAGAGGTTCACTGAAACTTGGCTTCCAAAATAGTTGTTGGTCCCACTCATAAGAAAACCCTAGTTCATGCACTCAAGATAGCCCATCTATGAGAGGGAAAATCCTAAGTAGATGTGATTTACAAAACCAAGGCGCAGCTAGGTGCCCCATGTCCCAACTAACTCCATAATGATATAAAAACATGTGAGGAGCAACAAGTACGTGACAAATTGCAAGAAAAGCATCATATGTGGGTAAATTGGATAAAAGTCCAAAACGTGCACAAAATTGCATAAATTGTTCAAACAGTGTCCAAGACCAAACTTGAAACATAGATTATTTAAATGATATCAAAGCATAATATATAGTTTAATTAAGCATCTTAAGCATTCAATTAGGTAAATTAAGCATCATTAATATTTAGTCTAGGGCAGGGGCCTTACAATCACATTGCAAAATGAAATGTAATTAATAAACATAATCTTAATTATTCAATGACTAAAACAAAATATTCATTTTCTAACACTTATATTTATCCTTGGTATTTAGGCATACTATGTCTAAGTGTACATTCTGGGGTAAAATAACTGTCATGTTATATGACAACTTAAAAGAAAACTTTGAAATGAGAAATATAGTTGTGATTACTAGATTGCAAGTTTGACACTTCTAAGGTAAGACACAATTAATCATTTTATTTTTATTTGTGATAGAGTTATTTATTATTTTAATTCTAGATTTGTACATGTCAAACACTTACACAACAAGACTTCTTTTCAACCCCCTAGTGCCACAAGACAAAGAAATCACTAGTACAGAACCGACCTTTAGTGTCAGTTATTTAAGGCCTTTGGCGTCAGTTTCAAAGCGACACCCAAGTGGGCGCCACTAAAAGTCGAAACCTTCAGCGTCAGTTTTTACACCGATGCCATAACCCTTCCCACCATCAAAAATACGCCAGCAAGGGCACTATATGTGTTGTTTATTTAATAAAACCGACAATATATCCAGGTCAAAGACGTCGATGTTTCATAAAAACCGACGTCATAACCTTCCCACCACCAATAAAACGCGCCAGCAAGGGCACCATCGGCGTCAGTGTTTATATATAACTGACACTATATCCAGCGAAAGACGTCAATTTTATACTAATAACTAGCACCATATCCCTGGTGCCATGAAGACCCCACCACAGCTGTGCTTCCCAGTACGGCCGTGATACCTAGCCACATAGACATTGGTTTTTTGCTAATAACCGACGTTGTATGTCTTTATTGTCAGTTTTATACTAATAACCGACGCCTATGTTCTGATTTTTTTTTCTTATCAGTTTGTAGGCCTGTTGTATGGTTGGTTATCAGGATGCAGAGCCTGTAGTTTAGTTCTGAACTGTAGATTTACAACATCCATTGATATTAGCCAACAACAGACCAAAAACCTGCAAAATTAACAAGATGGACAACAATTTATGATCACACACATGTATAAGCACATTTAATTCATATTATTTTTCATCACACACATATAGAAACCAGTAGTTCCATTTCAAATTTCCTTTATTTTCACACACATTTAACAACCTGTAGTTCCATTCATTTCATCTCTTTTCACATTCAGACACATGTAGAAACATTCATGTATTGATCATCTTCACATTCACACATATGAAAATTCAGAAAAATTCATTCACATTCACACAAAAATAATTATGAGAACAAATTTAGAAATATCATTCTTTATTCATCATCATCATCATTATCGCCATCAGTATCCCAATCATATTTAAAAATTCCCACTACTTGTAGGGTTGTTGCCCATTGTTCTCTTACATCATTTAAGTCTACCATCGTATAGGGAGTATGTACATCTAATAATTTTTGACCTGTAGTGAAGTCAATTTGAAACACCTGCAAAGAGAATGATGTATATATATAATTAATAATATATAATAAGATTGATATATTTCATATTATCTAATGAAACTATATATAATACCCGATGTATGGTATCAATTTCCATTGCGGCATGTTTGATAATTAGGTCCATAAAGCACATCACATAGTATGTACATGCCCAGCCATTGTCTTGTATAGCACACTATAAATTGAAACATACAAAATATTCAAAAATACAAATAAGCACAGTTCACATAAATAATATATACATTGGAATTGGGAAATTACTTTCACATTCTCCCAAATTAGTGGTTGTTTCTTTTTCTTGGGGACCTTTCATCCAGCTTTTTTGAACTCATGTAAAGCCCTACATGTTAATGTAACACATTAAATTTCATAATTAAATAGTAATATAATAACATATGTTAGCGGATATAAAAATATGAAATATTTCTCACAGGAATAATAGCCTTTTCATTGTGTATCCATATAATATATTCAATTCCTTCCCCATAGGATCTAGATAATAGACAGTGAACGTCTTGGGGACAATAACTAGTAACTACAAATGCCTACCACTAGAGGTAAGAAAGTTAAAAATTAATAACTCAAAATCCAAAATAAAAATGTAATTTTCTTATGTCCAAATTATAAGCAAAGTAAACATACTCAACATTGAATGGAGCTATTATCACCGTATTCTTTTTTTTTTACCAAAATATTTAAAAGTAGCAGAGGAGTTTGAAGTAACTGATGAAGAGTCTTTAACTACAAGACTCATCAAAGATGGAACCAAAAATCCCACATGGGAAAATAAAAAATATGTACATATTATATGTAAGTGGCTGCAAAACATGTATTACGTATGCAATAATATATAAGAAACCAGATCACCATATGTAAAACAAGGTATATGGATGTATAAATAAGATCTCACCATATCCATATCTCTATCATAGATGTATTCAGCCAATCATAACAAAACAATTCCAAAATATCTTATATAAATAGATTGTTATCGTATGATTGACGTGCAACATCCTCCGGAATAGAAATATTTATAGGGAAATTTGGATCATGTTCGCCTATCCATACTAACATACCCCTATAATTAGGACCTAATAAGGCATGTAGGTCCCTTAGAAGCCAACTTGGTACTTCAGGAGGTGGAGGTGGAGGCCGAGATGTATCGGGTGTCTTTCTTTTGACATGTATATATAATTTCAAATCAATTGACTCATATACATACACTAACAAATTAACATAATGTAAATTTACCATACAATATTAGTATAGACGACATCCGCTTTGGGACACAATATCACTCTGCCTTCTGCCTCACCAAGCATTTCAGAATTTGGGTGGGCATATGGCAATGGAAGATCCCTCCAATTGGGGAGTACATGTATCAGGCTCACACAAATCACACCATCCGGTACTGGAGCCCCACGAATCATGTCCCCTGGAAGGGGTGGGTAAGCCTCGGCCTATGCAATGATATATTCTTGACTTTTTAGATGGCATGGTTTCAACCCCTACAAATTTACGTAAAGAATGTTATATACATATATACATAAATATATCATCTTGAAAAGACTAGCTCCTATGTCATAAAAATACTTATAGCGGATGTGCTAGGTGGGTATACACGATTACTCCCAACCTCTACAGTAGGAGAAGAGTGGCACGCCATAAGTAATGTTTGAGTAGCAGTTTGAGATGCCTGCCACTTCACCATTTCTTCTTGGATTCTCTTATTAATTAACTCATCTACCTATACATCGACGAAAGAACACTAGCTTTTGATTATTGAATTCCCTTTCACAATAACATTCTAAAAAAAGAATAGGCTACCTTAACATTTGATAATCTCGCTTTTGGGACAGGTTTGCATTGTGATGGACCAAAGAACGCTTTTATGCCCACACCAGCGCCTGCACCCCTAACACGTCTAGGATGCTCTGGGTTACCCAGAGCAACTGTCAATTCATCCCTTGTGCCCTCAGGGATGAACTTGCCTTCCTTCCTCTACTCGTGAAGCTCCCGCTAATCACCATCAACAGAAATTGGTAAGTAAACATAACAATAGTCAACATCGATCGATTGCTCTAAGAGTTGAATTTTACCATTTTTACAACTGCCTCAATAGTTCTAGGCTTCATTATATCTCCCTTCTTGTTTTGCCTCCCAGCTATCCACATAGCATGGCGAGGCAGAGGTGCGGCAGCAATAGTAGAGGACTCTGCAGTCTCCTGAGTAGCAGCAGACTGAGCCGTAGACTCAGCCTGTAGTCTTTGGCGAATGCCTGCATAGCCTCTTAGACCCATCATGTGGTCATGCACATTTAGTGCACACCTTTCTCTTTGAGCATCGTTGATAGCCTTGTTAGTAAGAACATTGATTTGGTTAGTAACACTAAAGGTTAATCTTTTTTTTGGTCGGTCAAACCCCTATGGCTTTTTTTCATTTTCAAATTTTGTAAAGTACAAAACATGTTAGCTCTCAAAGTGAGCAGCCAACTAGAGAAAAATAAAAGTAAGATATACATCTGGATAAATCTGAACAGAAACAAAAAAGTATATGAGCAGCCCAAAGGTTCCTCAACCATCAAAGACTAAGAAGCTACAGATCACTAAAGGTTAATCTTGAATAGGTGAATACATAAGAACGTATATTAATTAAATTAGGAGTGGTGCTTAATACCTTGAATTCATCTATTTTTCTTTGTGTAAGAAACTCCTCCCAGTCTTTGGGGTCCAAGTAGTTTCATTTCTAAGTGGCTTCCGTCTTCCTAAATTTATTTTTTAAAGACAATACATACAAAAATTATTAGTGTAGAGTTAGTCAAAAAGTGATCAATGTCTAGAATTGGAAATCAATCAAGAACCTCTTCTCAGCATCGTGTATGTATTCTCAGGTGATATTTGTCCTATAGTTCCTTAGGACCCTCCCACAGCGTTGCATCACACATTTATGATGCAGCTTTTCATCCAGTTCAAATATACTATGCAAAATAGAATTGCTATTAACTAGTATCCTAAAAATTAGTAATCTACAAAAATAGAATTACAAATAATAATAACTCACACATAGTTCCTTCCATACTAAGTCTTTCTTCCCCTTAGGACCTTTATGCTAAGATTCTACATTAGGACTACAATGGCTACAAGTAAGAACCCCAAGATATGAAATAAATGAGTTGTGGTTCACACCAACTGGATTTCCTGCATGATCGAAATCCACAACCAGTTTGGGTCCATTGCCCCTTTGTTGTAGTAGCTTGTTCATCATTGGGATGCCCCTCAATTTTTCAATTATTTTTTGCTGCTCATCAAGTGCCCTAATTTCTTCAGGGGGTACATCACAAACCTAAAATTTGACAAAAAAACACACTTACAAGATATAACTATAAATGAACATATAGATAGAAATATAGGATATATTTTTAAAACTTACATTATGAGGCGGCGCATTCACATCCTCACCCTAACGGCAATCATCATCACAGTAATCATATGAATGATCAGCCATCTGAAAGTTTGCATTCACGTTGTAAAGTTCACATTGTAAAGTAATTCAAATTGTAAAGTTCACATTGTAAAGTAATTCAAATTGTAAAGTTCACATTCACATTGTAAAGTTCACATTCACATTGTAAAGTTCACATTCAGAAAAATAAAACATATAAAAAAATATAAACATGCATGCCTCTAATATTGCGATCTTTTATCAATTAAAAATCCTTCATTGTGATCTCTGCACACATACAAGTCATCATTAGCTTCAATATTTGGTGGTGTTGGCAACCCAACTGATAATGGACTAGAGTCATCATACTTATCATAGTATTGTTCTTCATCTATAGGATCTTCAATCCTAGTTTCATCATTCATATCTTAAGTTTTGTGTAACATCATTTAATCATGCTTGTCAGTAAATACTAAATAGTAAATAAACCATGATTCCATATATCAAATATTTGAATCAAAATGAAGCCTAATGAAACATTGGGAGAGTGAGAATATTATACCTCACTTGAAGGCTGAAGAAGAAATATATGCAAATCAACAACAAGTCAGCAACACCTGCAACAACACAAATGCACAATTCAATTATGTTATAATGTATTAATTAGGGGTCAATCTTGAAGTTTTAACTAGAGCTTCATATATCAACATACATACTAGGTCATATTTCAAGTCAAGATTTATGCATTTAATCACCTTAGGGCGCATACATGATTCACAAGGTATTTGGGTGCACAAAGAATAATATATGTTACTGATTTAGGAGTTCCCATAATCATTTTAGAAATAGAAGACCCACATGTGAGTTAAGTTTGAGATTCAACATCAACGTATCTTTAACACACATGTTTCAAGGTTCAAAGCACATAATCAAATCAAATTAGGATGCTAGAATGGACAAGTTTGAATCTTATTTCAAAATGCATCAAAATTTACTGAATTAGGTCAAGCATGAGGATTAGAAGCACAAATATATGCAAGCACAAGATTTTTTTCATATCCTAGGTTGATTTAAAATAGTAACATCTTGTAGTATTAATCATACCCTAGTCTAGGTATCATATTCTATAACATTGATTTCAACATCTCCAATGTACATGCATGTTCATCATCAAGATAATCATTACACACAAATGTAGGTATCCTATCATTCATAATTGAGCAATATAGTTAATACAAGATTAGGGTGAAATGTGTACAAGATTAGGTCTCAAATATAGCAACATGCACATTAGGTCACATTTCATTTGGATTAGTTAATCAACAGAGAAAGTAAACATTATCATCATCAATCTATATCATAGAATTTGGATTCACAACACAAAATTAGCTACCACGGCCGTGCTAATGAATGAAGCATCGCCAGTGTCAGTTTCACTCCTAAGGTCTCAGATAAGTAAATCATGCGTGATACAGAGGCCATGGTTGTTCGATAACAGTGCTCATTAAGAGGGAGCTTGCTACATACCTTATCGTGTGACGAGATGTGGTTACTCCGACCACCGGAACCAATCTTCACGATGCCTCAAGCTACAGTAGACACCGGATGGTTTCTTGGTTGTATAAGGCTTGTATCATTGTTTATCAGGAGGGGAAGCGTAGTTAGGGTAGGTAACACGGGAAAGGAGACGGTCGGGGAAGGAAGGGAGGAGGAAAGAGGTTATCCACCTCTTTACACATACCGACGGCGCTGGGAATGGGTGAGATAGGAGAAGGGAAATGTAAGGAGCAGACAAGCGGCAAGTCCAAGATCCTTCCGGCGGTGGTAGGCGGCAGCAGACAATGACGACAGCAGACGGTGGCGGGCAGTGAGCAAATCGCCAGATACCTGGCGACGCTGGTGAAATCGCGATGAAATAGAGAATGGGGAAGAATCTATTTTGCGGGGGCTATTAAGTTAACCATCGTCGTCGGTTGTTTCAAAAACGGACACCTAAGATCCAAAAGTGTCGGTCACAAAAAACTGACACCTATGTTCAATCATAGTCGTCGATTTCAATTATAAAAACTGACATCTATCTACATATGCTGACAAAAAAATGTTCTTAAATTACGACCATATTCATCGGTTGCCATAAAAAACTGACGCCAATTGGGCAATTTGGGGGGTAAAATTTTTCGCGGGGACAGCGCGCGAACACACATTGGCGTCAGTTATTGTAAGCAAACTGATGACATCGACGTCGGTTATTATAAGAAAACCGACGACAAAAATGGGGCCGATTTATATCTCGCAAAAAATCTTTAGTCGTCGGTTATTTGGTAAACAACTGACACCGCATGTGAAATTTTGGAGGTAATTTTTTTGCACTGTCAAAATTGGATTTAGCGGGTGATTTTAGGCGTCGGTTTCTTATTGAGCAACTGATGCTAAATAAAAAGTGATACTCGTGTCTGGTCGGTCTTCACATATAGATGTCGATTTGTGTTTTCAGCCGACGTTGTAGGGTTTAGGCGTCGATTTTTTGGATACAACTGACGCCTCTAAATGTGATGTTATAAGCTATTTCTATAGTAATGAGATGAAGTAGTCATTTTCATACATTAGACATTCAAATGGCAGTTCATATAATCTTATTTCTACACTGACATCTGTAATTTTAACAAGTTGCCTAACAGTGGTGATAGTTTTTCATCGCCTGCTAATGTGTGAATGCATAAAGTGAATATAGAGGAAAAAAGGATCACATTTTCCATATTGCATGAATCCTTACAGAGTGGGATACTATGAAAAGTAAGTAATGGTAGTTTGTAACTTATACAAATACTTAAAATGTATATTATCTGAATAACATGTTGAAAATTTGTAGGACCAAGTTTGTGAAATTAAGGTGACAATTGTATAGATTTATCATGACTGAACTGTAACGTTCCCAGATTTTCACCTTCTTAAAACCCCATGGAGATGAGAAGACAAAATCTGAAAATGTTAAGCAATTGTATCAGAGTGCGTTGTGGAAGCAATTTGCACATACATGAACATTCAATGAACATACACCATAACACATATCAACATTCAACATGTAAATTATTACAGCATGATTTATAATTGTATATTGAAAGGAGATTTTTACACAAGTCTAAACATGTATGCTAACTAGGATCTTAGACAATAGGTACAACTTGTACAACTTTCTCACATCCTATTCTTTTATCCCATGCTAGCTGTGAACCTAGAAAATACGAGAAACAAAAACATCAACAAAAGTTGGTACGTGGAATTAAAAGTTATACTATGCTGGCATATAAAATACTCGAAATTGAAGAAAGAGAAAGGAAACGTTATTTAAGGCGGAGAATCAGGTAATCCCATGTTATTAGCCATATTTCAATGGACATGTATTACTATGGTGGACTTAGAACAAACATATATTATTGGGCCCTATCCCTACGTACCTTATGCCATTAGGGATCTCCCCGCGTACCTTGTACCATTAGGGAGGTGCTAGTCAACATTAATACTTTACCTCTCTAATAGGGAGATTAATGAACCATCAGTAACTACATTCCATTTTCTTTCTTTAGTATTCTTATTGTTCAAGGCGGAAATGACAATACATATAGATGTACATCCAACAAGATATTCAAATACAAGCAAGCAAGTACATATATTTAACATCCAGCAAATCTAGTCATATAATTATATCCACGTACCTGAGTTCAGAGAATCCTAATAGATCCATGATCATCTACAACTTGTCCATGACCTGATTAAATATAATTGAGCATCATTAATACAAAGTTTATCATTATTAATGGTATTCAGATCATTCAATTCTATCATCATTAACATCTTACAATGATTTCAGAATTAGAGGAGATTTATCTTCATCCTTGATATTAGAATTTTCTACTTAAGAAGGGCTTACGTAACATGTTTGACCATTAGGGTTTCACCCTATAGTGTGATATTCATACTCAACTTAGAAGCATACATTGGGAAGGATCAAAGTTACAACTATATTTCTGATCATATATCCTATGATCTAAAAATATCTCTATATCAAGTTCATGAGTTCAAATTTTTATGTCTTGCATGTATTATGCAAGGGAAAAAGAGAATATACTAAGTTTATCCCATGATCTCAGCATCATATCTTTCGTGTTTCATATGAAGGGGAAGAGAATATTTTAAATTCAAACTTATCATGATTTCAGTCTTGGGTACTACATGTATGATAGGGGGGAATATAGAATAGGTCAAGCTTTTACAAGTGACTCCTCATATATAAATCATCTATATAGCTCAAGTGAGGTTTCTATCATCATATATTAAGAAGGAGAAGAAGAAGGGAGAACATGTATGTTGAGTATCTTTTGCACAAAGCATCATACTCTCATAACTAGAGTTCATATATTACCTCACTTGCAACTAATGATGAGATTCACAAAATATGTCACTCCAGCTAGGATCTAACTCAGCTAAAGGATTGAATTTATCATATGGGTCATCTACCCATCCTTTTTTTTACCCAATTCTCACATATATATTTGAATCATGCATAAGGACTCAACTCAACACTCAAGAGTAATCTAGTGTAGGACATTTTTTTAACACATATCTCATATATTGGAGGCTAGGTCCTATGACCTTCTCCCTATGGGTCTTACTCTCTGTAGAGTTCACCACATATCTCATCCTACCACTAGACATCCTCCTTGTATAAGAGCTTGAGGCCAATGCACACTCATTTCTATCTTAACTTAGCTTATCTTAAGTAAGGAAGAGTATGTACTTTTATCGTCCAGACTTAGATTAGATTATCCAATTTTGGATTCAAACCTCATTTACAACTTAGGTCTTTATAAACAACATATACCCCAGAGATCGAATTTATATTAGATCATCCTTGCTTACATCATCTATCATTCTATTGTCAATCTATCTATCACATATCCTTATAATGCTCTAGACATTTATTCTAGATATACTCTCTCTTCTAGACTGATGTCACCCCCTTTCACTTAGGTTGCATGAACACTAACTACTTTCCAGTGTGAGGGACACATTTTCATATGTACATATATATAATAAAATATTATATAGTTTTTCTCCGAGAAAGAAGGCGTCAGAGAAAACTGTCGAGGTGTGAGCCGATTGGGAAACAAAACCAAACCAGCAAACTCGAGTGTCCAACACACAGTAGATAGAATGGTGCCATGTAACCTAGTGAAATTGTGAGAACATGGTGTAGACTAGTGTTGCTACCCAATACATATGAGCTCTATATGCCTAGTTCTCGAACATCTAGGTTCTAACCTAGAGGCTAAGTCAAACCGTATTCCTATAGAACAACTTACTAAGTTTCTAGGATTTAAGGTGAAAGGTGAGGCTTAGTTTATATGTTTCAAGGTGAGCAATTGTTAGGTGTAGCTGTTGTTCATGCTCTGATACCAATACTTGTGTGAGGTGTACCAAGAAAGTATATGATGAAAATAGTCAAAGCAAAGTCTACTCCAAGTGTGGAGAAAAATATACTATCCTCATACAATTTTACCTTCTTCTATTATCTAATGCATCTACATTTTATAATTTTCTTGTAAAGTAATATTATATTTTGTTGATTATAGGTACATTGAAGTCATGGACACTTTTGATTCCATTAAATTAACATTATTTAACACAATTGCACACCATCTCTTAGGTTATACTGTTGAGTGAAAAAATATCTACACACAAGTACTTTATTTTTTTACCAATATATAGACAATTCATGATCTTTATATTTGTAATAGAATTAAATTGCTCTAATAATATAGGAAAATGATGAATATATGGTAGATGAACAAATGACGGTTCCATCGCCGGTTGTTGTGCTACGCGAGCTCTGCCAGAGTCACCGTCGGGTCAGTGGAGGTGCATGCTTCAGATGTTTGAGACGTGGACACTAGTGGCACCAGTGTCGGGCTGAACTAGTGTGTTTCTAGTGTCGTGCTTCAGGTCACATAGCACGTGACTGTGAGGCCAAGAGGAAGGTCAGAAAGCATCGCTCTGCTGCGGGAGACCAGTGTCACCGTTGCCTTCAGCATGGACACTGGAGGCGTCATTGCACAGCGCCTACGACTTGTCTTCGTTGCAGGAAGCCTGGACACTTGGTGAGGGAATGTCGATGGTCCAAGACAGTTGAACTGGTTCAACCGCCCGCAACTGAGGCTCCCTCAGCATCGGGGTCTGCTACCTCCAATGAGATGATTGGTGGTGCCATGGCCAGCCTCGTGACGAGATGGGTGCAAGACTCTGTGGGCGCACGTCGACGTTTAAGGCATCGATACTTTGGATATTTCCTGGATCCGTGGCAAGCAAGTGAGCTCCCTTGGAGTGCTAATGGATTCTCCAACCACTCGTCCGTTGAAGTGGTGGATAGCACCCCCGATAGTGAGGGACTTGCGAGCACGACATATGATGATTTTGATGACTGGAACTATGATCCCTAGCTAGTCTGAGATGGTGGCTTGAGGATTCGATGTATCCGCCTGGATGTTCTGAGGGTGTGATTGTTGGGTGTGTTTGCTGGAATTTGTTTAGAGGAGGTTTATGCGGGGCTTCTTCCTGGGTTTGATGTAGTTGCTTGACGATTTTGTGTATTGGCTGGAGTACTGTGATGGTCGAGAATGACCTATGTAATGCGGATGATACTTTTTTGCTTGCTAGAGGAGCGAGATGAATAAAAAAAAACTAAAAAAAATGCCATACTATCCAAGGTATAATGAAATCAAATGATTTTTTGTGTCAAACAACAAGATGTCCAACCATTTGTAGTTGAAGTACAAGGGACGCCATAACAATGAAGCAAATGACTAAAGTCTTAGATGTAGTTCCTTTAGATATTAAGCAAGAGTGTATGGGTCTTTAATTTGATATCGATAACAAATCTACTTTTTGATGCTTCAAAATTGTGAAATGCTACTTTTGTTTTCCCTATAATTATATTCATCAATGTGATTTATGATACCATCTTTTTACGTTCGATATTTATATATATTACAAAAAAGTCATTCCAAAGCTTTGTGTGACAACAAATACGAAATTATCAATAACTACAATTGAAACAAAACATTTTACTAAAATGGTCACTAGAACAGTAAGTGTTTTGACTCCAACTATGATTATATTATTAAAATTTCTGAATATCTACACTGATTATTTTTTCATATGTGAGAGGTTTGAAATCAAATTATAAAATATTTAAGATTAAACCACCAAAATGTGAGCAAGTGCATTGATAAAAAGTGAGATATTGTTGTATTTTACTTATTATTTATTTATTTCATGATTTTAATAAATTATTAAACTAATACTTTCTTCAATCAATCAGGTATTCACCTCACTTTGATACATCATATGAGGATAAGTTCCTAAAACTTAAATACAGGATGGGAAAACACACGCCTCATTGTTTTCAAAACAAATTGTCTACACATATCATACATTTATAAATTCAACTTTCTTATTTAACAATATTAAAATTATACTATATTTCTATTACAAATCCAACAAATTTTGTATTCATGTGCATGTGCATGTATAGGTGTGTGTTTGCTAGTAACTATAAGATGTCTCTTATAATAAAGAGGGGCCGGATTCAGTTTAGTATATTTTTTTTTTGTTTTTGTTTCAGTTTAGTGATTGTATAGGCGGGCGCCCTGATTGTATGGGTTGGCTGGGCCGCCAAACCGACGGCGGTTCATTAGAAAATAAATATACGGGCTATTCTGGCATTGAGAGGGGAAAAGAAGAAAGTGTACGGGCTAGTGGGTCCTTCCCCGCATCGTCTATGCTTGTGTATCCCGGAAGACTCTGTCGGGACGCGGTGTCGCGGTCATCGCGGAGACCCTCGCCCGTCATCAGTCACCGGGCAGCCATCGCGTACCGATCCGATTCTCCTGATGCGTCAGGGCAGTGGACGGCAGGGATGTGATCTCTAAACTCTCCGAACCCTCCACTGAATTTCCTTCTTCGCGAAGTTCTAGGCCCACATACAACCCTCGTTCAAGTCCCAGGCTCCCGAGCCCAAGTATAAAATTCCACGGTCTTCGTTGATCTCATTACATTCCCAACTTGTACACCCAAAGCAACAAAACCAGAGCAGAGCTTTCAGGTGTCCGACCCCTCCTCCTTCATCTTATTCGTCCTCCTCTGTCGCCCAGCAAACTCTGTTTACCGGCCGGGGGTAAGGACCAAGATTGTAGGTTCGGTCGCCTTTGATCTTCTTAAGAAGCTTAGAAAGCAAAGCTTCGGTCTTTAGTTGGTCAAGGAGCGAAATTCAGAGTTCGCTAGCTAGGTGCTCTCTCCTTGTTCCAGAGAAATCAAGATGAAGGTCAGTCGTTTATCCCGTGGAGCACTTATTTTCGAATTCCCGGGTTTGCTGTGTATGGTTTGTTATGGATGTTCATGTCCCTTCGTTGGTCGCGAATCACAAAAGCAGTGATTGCCCCCTGGAAACAGGGGTGGTTTCTGTGGGGTTATTAGCTTTCTGGTCTCGACCGCTCTCCGTCCGCTTTCTGGTCTTTGTGGGGAATAGCTTCCCTTTTCAGCGGCAACTTGTGTTGCTCGTTTTCTCAGGAGATGCTTTTGATTTTGTCCTACACAATCACAATTTGGTGGCTTCTGTTTTGTTTGGTTGTTTTTATCGGCTTCTCTTTGGTCGATCCCCACGACCCGTTTCTCGTTCGCAGTGGTTTTTCTACATTACGAATTCTTCGGTACTTGCTTTTTTCTTCCTCTTTTGGGGAGCTCCTTCCATCATGCTCCGTACGTCTCATTCCTAGCTAGCTACATACCACCCAATTACTTTGCCCTGACCGAAGTTGTTACTTTTTATGTTGCAGAAAGTCGTCTTGAAGGTTGAAGTAAATGACGATAAGGGCAAACAAAAGGCCATGAAAGCGGTGTCCTGCATCTCAGGGATCGACTCGGTGTCCATGGACATGAAGTCGAAGAAACTGACGGTGATCGGGGACGTCGACCCCGTGGTGGTTGTGAGCAAGATCCGGAAGAGCGGGCAGCGCGTCAGCCTGGACTCCGTCGGGCCGGCCAAGGAGGAGAAGAAGGACGACAAGAAGAAGGACGATGGAAAAAAGGACGACGGGAAGAAAAAGGACGGCGACGGCAAAAAGAAGGACCCGACGGAGAAGCAGGTGGAGGAGATGGTCAAGGCGTACCAGGCGTACAGACCTTACTATACCACCGACTACAGCGTGCACAGCTGGGAGGACGATCCAAACAAGTGCGTCATATGCTGAGTCCCGAGGAAGGTGGTGGTTATCTCAGGTGGGAGGTCGCCGGTCGTGTCCGTCGTGGACCACAACGTGGTTATACAGTAATAATAATACTACGGCAGTCGGTAAAAGGCGGCATATATATGTGTGTATAGCATCGATGATTAGAGGGTTAGTTTAGTGATTAAGAGTTCATCATTAGTTCGTTGGTTGGTTAGTTGGTGCTTTCTGATTTGCATCTAGATACATGGATGATGTCCAAGTCAGTCCCGGCGGTTACCACAGGCTGTATAGTTTGTACAGAATTTTGCCCTTCTAGAGAGTTTGAATAAGCTCGGTTCGGATCGATCTTTTTCAGCCGGCTTCACTGCAGACAGTGGAAGAATGTTGTGAATGAGATCTCTGTCTTTGGTTGATGGCATAAAAAAATATATAGCGCCGGCGGTTGATCACAGAGGACATTTTAATTGAAAAGAAAATGTCAAAATGGGAACTAGAATACTAAGAGAAAGTGAAGACAGCCGACGATATTAGTATAGAGCTTATTTACAGATTATTGAATCAGATGGTGTGGCCTATAAATGAGATTGAGATCTGAGAAACGACAAAGCTCATAATAACTTAGTCACTCCATTTTTTTCTTCTTTTTCTTGAGGGTAGCTGATCTACCAACAATAACCTCATTTTTAGGGGAAAAAGAGTTATACTGGTACGCAAAAATCTTTCTAATTCCAGCCATCAACTCTGAAAGATACATGTGCATACGGTCCAAAATTTTGTGAACCTCTTGAAATTCGACCACCATGACGTTCGATAGGTAAAGCTATGGCAGCAAATTTTGTTAAAAGAGACAAATAGATCATAACGGACCAGAAACACCATATGTATAGATCGCTAATGTGCACTCTACGCCAAGGAATAAGGTATCCGATTTCGATACCGTTTCGACAACATGGAAACCGAAATTTATAGAAATTTCGACAAAAATTTCGATAAATGCAACTATGCCCGTTTCGACGCCAAAATGAATGAATTAATTTATGAAATTTTACAGGCGTGATCTCTACACCTAAATGCATCGTTTTATGCAATAAAATTTTATGTGGGGGGTAGGTTGGGGGGTCCTTCATGTGGGATGTAAGGGTACTGTCTTGTTTCTTGAGGATTTTGATGACAAAATATAGGAATTAAGTTATACAATTTTACTAGCACAATCCATAAACATAAGTGCACACACTTCTCCAATAATATCAAACTTACAACATATCAATAATATAATAACTTACCAACTCAAATCAGTTGTATGTTGAGTGTCGTGCTGGTTGAGTTGGTTGTTCAACATACTGTATTGTGTTGATATGGTTGACATATTGCTCCCAGGTCATGTACATTTTGTAAAGTGTGTTGTATGAAATCACATGTTCCTCGTGCACATCACCAGAAACGAACTGCATCATCCCAAACCTTGGAAAGTGATCTTCCAGATCTCTAAGATATCGATTCCTGCTTTCAGATGGAGGTTGACGAGCTTGAGGAAAAGTAGCATGCATTGGGGCTTGAGCAACAGGAATAACTGAGCTACCACCGCTCCATGATTGCCCCCCATCATCAGAAAATACACTATTGTTGTACTGATATGTTCCTTGCGGGCTCGAGACATTTGCACTATATGTATATCCAATATGATGCTCTAATTCTGCTTCTGGTTGTGGTGGTGGCTGAGTTTGATATCCAGAATACCCATAGTACGCTTGTGGGTGCCCAAACAACGTATCACCAAATGATTGCTGAGGATATAGAGAATCAGAAAGGCTCATGTTTTCCATGGATTCAGTAATATCAGAAGTGGAATCAGTATAGTATTGTGAAGTAGGATAGGATCGGAATCCTATAGGTGTAGCTGTAGTTGTAGGAGGCCTATAGCATGTATCCTCATGTGGTCGTGGTGGTGCACCACTGTAGTCTTTTCCACCTCGAGTTTTCTTCCTCGGAAAGGTTTTTTCAGCCATTGTGATATTTCTTTCCTGTGCAATATCCCTAGTGATATATGGACGATCATCATTCTGAGGATCAACTGGTGGAGGATACTCTGGAGAACGTTGACCACCACCTGCATTACCACCATCATCATCGTCGTCATCACTCTTAGACTTGGACCCAGACGATGTAGTAGTTATAGATTTTGAAGCACTAGATGCTCCAACCAATTCATCTTGCACTGCTATGTCAATTTCCATATCAAGATCTACATGCTCAAGCTCTGGCTCAAGTCTTTCATGTGGGCTTCTGTTTCTTCGTTCTTCCTCAAGTACAACACCCGAAGCATGTTCAAATTGCTCCTCCACATATGGATCTAGACGACCAGAAGAAATATTGTCTAGAACTGGACGACCTATTTCATTCATCCATTCTTCCAAGGGATCTTCTATTATACCAGTACCCTCATCATCACTATCATAAAGGCCCCGAAATCTATCTTCATGGAACGTGTATGCTGTGTCAATGGGATCATGCATTTCAGCAAATTGGACATCTTTGTAGTTGGCCTCTCTTATGGCTCTAGCTCTCAAACGCATGTTGTAGTGGACATACACGAGATCCCTTAACCTGAGAGCCCCCAATCTGTTCCTTCTTTTTGAATGAATCAAATTATAAGTGCTCCAATTCCTTTCACACCCCCCTAAAGAAGTTGTCTGTGAAAGAATGTGTATGGCTATTTTTCTAAGTTGAGGGGCACCGTTCCCATTCCACACCCACCATTCACAACGATCACCCTCTGCACGGTCGGCTACTGCATTGGGGTGGCCAAAGCATCCAAGACCTTCACGGAATTGTCGTAGCTACAAAAAAGCCAACAAACATGAAAGACCACATTAATAGTTGTTAGGTTATAGATATTAGATAAACATGAAATACAATTATACAACTATTTGTATACCTGATCCAAAACCTGCATTCGTTCTTCTGTGGATGCAAGCAACTTATTGAGCACATCCCTAACCGCATTCATCAAGTCTGGTTTCATACCCAATTGTCGCGAGTAATGGTATCTTGGGTTCAAATAGTATGTTGTAAATAAATAATACAGAACTTGTTAATTTCTTAACATAGACCAGTTAAATAATTATATACATTATACAATTACAATGATGCTCACCGACTTTGTGTAGTGGATGCAAAAGCATATCAGTCCATCTCTTTTTTATGATGCTCATGTATTGTGCATTGGATGTTGGAGCGGCTTTTTTCACATTCTCCACCATTGTTTCCATTGCGTCATATAACCAAGGCATGGTTGCAACCTTGTCACCATCTACTAACCTCAACACTTTTACTATAGGAGCCATTACCTTAAGTACCTTGGTAACTTTGTCCCAGAAAGCCCTATTAGCAATTAGTTCTTCAATTCGTCGACCAAGTGGGGTATTGTGCTCCTTCATGGAGGTCCACTCTACTCCATTAAATAACCTCCTCAGTCCATCTCTTTTGTTCTTCAGTGAATCTAGAGCCAAGTAGTTGGTAGCAAATCTTGTTACCCCCACTCTAACTAGATCGTCTCCACAATATTCTGGGCATCTCATTGCATTCAACAGAAAAGAATGATTATATATGAAACATGTAATCAATTTTGCATCAATGGTCACAAATTTGATGTACTCAAGTTTTCCCATATCTTTTAATATGAGATCTATACAATGGGCAGCACATGGCGTCCAGTACACGGGAGATTTCTTCATTATCTTTCCCCCCGCCTTCTTAAAATTTGATCCATTATCAGTAACAATTTGCACAATAATCTCAGGCCCAACAACTTTCATGTATTTCTTCATCAGCTTGTATAAATATGAGTACTCTTTAACCTCACCAGAAGCATCAACAGAATCAAGGAAGATAGTAGATCCACGACAATGAGCAAGGAAGTTTATAATTTGTTTCCTGTTGCCACTGGTCCACCCATCACACATGAGTGTGACCCCATACTCAGCCCACAATATCTTTTGCTCCTTAACCCACTGTTCTAGCTCTTTTTTCTGCTCGGGAAGATATTTATGCATAAGTTCATAAGCTGTGGGGGCCTTAGTTCCCCTACCAGACTCCCCTATCACATCAACCATATGTTGTAGATAGGGTTCAGTTGCAACATGTGCCGGGATTCCGTGAGCAAAAAAGAATTTACCTACAGCCTTTCCCACTTTCTCCTTTGCCCCACTGAACATGCCTTTAAGGGTTTTTTTCCTAGGTTCAGCCTTCCTAACCCCTGATTCATCAATATTTTTCAATATAGCACTAGCAGAACGTAACATAACATCAACTGTGCCTTTCTTCCTTTTTGTTTGAGCAAACACATCATCTTCATCATCCAGATCAACAACAGGAGGAACATGTTGACTGCAACCTAGTCCTAGTCCAGTCCCACTGCCTCCTCCGGTTCCTGATGGCCCATACCTCCGTAGTATTCTTGCAGCTTCCTCCCTTTCCCACTCACTTCTTCTTGATTCTCTATATGACCGCCTATACATATGTCGACCGTAAGCAATATCACCACAACCTGGAGGATACATCATGTCATCATCAGACTCGGCAGATGAACCTGTGGCTTGTACATTGAAGAGAGTATTAGTGTAAGATTTGTTAGCCTCAATACATTTTTCTTTCTTCTCCCTTTTGGATGCTATGATCTTTCTGAAATCATCCCTAACAGATTGCGGACACTTCTGGCATAAGGCAACATTCTTGTCTCCCCCCAGTAATATGACGCTTAAACCTGGTGATGCCCCCTCCACCAATTGTCTTTTTGCAGAAGTTACAAACCACCTTTCCCTTGACCCCGGAAACAAGAGCACAATAATTCCAAGCAAAATCTACTTCCTTGGGTTTGGGTGCATTCTGCCTAGCACCCTCATTCCCAGACGAATTTCCATCAGAAGACATTGTCAACACTGAAATAAATCAAAAACAACATAGAATATGCAATGCATTAGGCCATTAGCAATCAAAACAATAAACGACATAAGCAAAAATTCATACAGATATGTAACTGATTAGGTACACTACTGAAATAGGAAATTAACAAGGAAGAAAAAGGGTTTAGAATTATTTTTTTTGTATTTTTAGGTCTGAATTATTTTTTATTTGTATTTTTAGGTCTGAAAATATTTTTTTAATTGATAAATGCACATACTTATCAATAATTTGTACATATATGTAATGGATTAGGTACACTAGTGTAATAGGATATTAATCAATACGAAAAAGGTTTAGAATTATTTTTTATTTGTATTTTTAGGTCTGAAAATATATTTTTAAATTGATAAATGCATATTTAACAAATAATTTATACGTATATGTAAGTGATTAGGAGTACTACTGTAATAGGATATTTAAAACAATACAAAAATATCTTATTTCTAAAAAAAAGAATATTTTATGATTTTTTTTAATTTTTGGATTTTTAAATAGTGTATATATAAAAAATATCATATGTTTTATAAAAATTATTTTCCTTGTGTTCATATTAGTGTTTGTAACAACTTCTTCTACTAAACCTAAGTGAAATAACTAGTTATGATGAATATATATTATATATACTATTATTAGTATTTATAATCTAAAAAAGATATAAAAATTAGTTATTTGTGTAAATTTATTGAAGATATATATAGATCCATGGCTTAGATGTGTGGATCTATGTTTAGAACACACAAATTTGATGAATAGTGGAGTAGATCTAAGATTTTAGTGTAAATTATGAAATTATGTGAAATGGAGAAATAGGTGTTCAAAATAGATGATAATAGGAGAAATAGAGGTTGGAAATGAATGAAAATGGAAGAAAATATATTTATTTACCTTGTTCTAGCAGATCTTCAGCTCCAAATCGGTTTTCCCCCTCAAAATCACATTCTTCTCGCAAAACAACAGCAACAACTAAAGAGCAGCAGCAACTGAGCTCGGTACCGCCGGTTTCGCCCGGGTACCGCCACTTAAGATGGCAAAATAGCACAGACCCCCCTCGAATTCTGACGATTTCGGCGAAACCGCCGAAACTTGACGAAATTTCATTTTTTTTTTTCGCGAAATGCGACCGTCTCGACACAGTCACAACGTTTCGTATCAGGTCCCAATAAAATCGGTATTTTGGACCGAAATTTCGCCAATTTCGGCGAAACCTTATTCCTTGCTCTACGCTCCATTTCTTCCCAAAGTGCTGCTGACTCATATGGGCCGGCGCCAATTTTAACTCTTTTGCACAAGTAGGAGAGACACCGTCGCCAGTTGCCGCTGCTAGAATCTTCAGCATATTTCCGAGAATGTTGATGGTTGTTTGTCTGCATTCGGATCTCTTTTCTTTTTCTGCCATGTTCAGCTGTTGTCGCTGTTTATATCCACTATGCTGGGATCATTTTTATGTGGCTTGTTCGCCACCTTTACTCTATTTCTAATCAGGTGTCTCTCTGCAGTTCATCCTGTCATTTGGGTCTATTTATTCACCACAAACATATGTTTCCAGACCAACAAATATCTAGATCGATCATAATACTGACAAAGTATGAAGCCGGCCACGCCCTTCTGACAAAGGCACTTAGATTAATTTCGGAAATTCGGAAGCGATGGTCACTGTGGCACTTGGAATCATCACCTGAAGAGTTTCTTGTTTTTGTTTGGGGACATATGCACTTGGAATTTCCAGTTGGTACAGTTCGCTTTAATTGAGGACATATGCACTTGGCAGTTCCGGTTGGCACAGTTCGGTGGAACAGAAAAACTAATTCTATGAGATCATCAGCTTCAGGGTATCAAGGATTATGAAACGGGACAAAAAATCAAATCAAGAAGTGTGGGTGACAGCCGAATGTCATTTCTAATATTGCATCAGACGGTGACATCGGGAGCATATAAGACGGTCACATGATCAAAATAATGATTGCAGTTTGTTAAACGCTAACAACACATCGCCAGCAACATTTCTAAAGTATTATGGAAAGTTTGGGTACATCTCATATGCATAGGTGAGAAGCTACTGACAAACGATAATCCACAAAAGACCAAACGTTTCGGTTGTTGGTTCCACTATTTATGATCAGAAACGCTGCCCATATGTATATACTAGGACTAAACCCGTGCATTGTACGGGTGCCTTATAGACTAATACATAATTTATAGATCAAAACATCAAGAAAAAATTAAAAGGAGTTGCAATAAATAATTACAATATATATGTTAGACCAAAAAAATATGTACAATATATATGTTAGGTCTACCCATACATACAAAGACATGCTTGTAATTCTAAAAAATAAAGGAGATATTATATTCAGTCTCTTCTATGGGTTTTCTTGTATAAAATAGATGACTCGTTGTATAATATGTAATTGAAAAAAGATGGCCGGCTTGCAATATCCAAAAATGATAAAGAAAACTGAATTCAACCCCCTCCGCGAGCATTCTTATATAGTATAGATGAGTCTATACCATATATAATTTTTTAAAGAAAAAAAGTGTAGTTTACACACATATGGACCGATTTGAAAATTTAAAATTGATGAAGATAATTGCATTAGGTCTTCTATTCATACAATCTTATATAGTATAGACGAGTCTCCTTATACCATATATAATTTTAAAAAGAAAAGAAAAAATGTAGTGTACACAAATAGGGATTGGTTTGTAATTTCAAAAAATGATGGAGAAAATTACATTCAATTCCCTTCACAAGCTTTCTTATATAGTATAGATGAGTCTCCTTATACCATATATAATTTAAAAAGAAAAAGAAAAAAGTGGTGTACAGATACAAGGACCAATTTGTAATTTCAAAAAATGATGAAAAAAATCGCATTGAACCCCTTCCACATGTTATATTATATAGTATAGATGGGTCTCCCTATACCATATATAATTTTAAAAAGAAAATAAATAAGTGGTGTGCCCACATATGGACCGGTTTGTAATTTTTAAAAAATGGAGAAAATTGCATTCAACCCCCTCTGTGAGCTTTTTTATATGGTATATATGAGTCTCCTTATACCATATATAGTTTTAAAAAGAAAAGAAAAGAGTCTAATGTACACATAGAGGGTCTAGTTTGTAACTTTAAGAAAATGATATAGAAAATTACATTCAACATCCATTGTAGGCATTCTTATTTAGTATAGATGAGTCTCCTTGTACCATATATAAATTTGAAAAGAAATGCAAAAAAAATGTAGTACACAAACATGGACCAGTTTGTAATTTTAAAGACTGATAGAAAAAATTACATCCAACCCCCTCCATGAGCTTTCTTATATAGTATAGATGAGTCTCCTTATACCATACACTACTACAGAAATGCCTTTTAGCGTCGGTTGTTTAACCCCCTTTGGCATCGGTTTTCGAGCGACACCTATGTGGGCGCCGCTAAAGGTCGAATACTTCGGCGTCGGTTTTTTAACCGACACCTATTTAACGTACATGCATTGATTGTTTATAGAAAACCGACGCCAAAAGGGTTCGCGCCACAGAAAACGGCGTCATCTAGGACACATTTTGCGTCGGTTATCTACTAACAGACTGACGCCTATATGGAATATAGCGTCGGTGTTTAATTGGTAACCGACGCAGAAAGTGTCCTAGATGACGTCGTTTTCTGTAGCGCGAACCCGTTTGGCGTCGGTGATCAACTAAACAACCGACGCTATATGTATTATAGGCGTCAGTTTTACACTAATTAATAACAGCCGACACCATTTCCAGTACGGCCGTGGCCACATGAGGCGTCAGTTTGTTTCAAAAAATCGACGCTGTAGGTCTTTGCTGACGGTTTTCTATAAATAACCGACGCCTATATCTATTTTTTTTTTCATATCAGTTTGCAGGCCTGCTGTGGCTGGTCAGCAGGATGAGAACCTGCAGTTCAGTTTTCTGAACTGCAGGTATACGACATCCATTGATATTAGCCTACAAACAGGCCACAAACCTGCAAAATTAACAAAAAAAATTTCACACAAGTAGATACATTCAGACATCAATTCAATTCTCACATTCACACATATAGAAACATTCAAATACATGTATTAACATTCAAAAATATTCATTTACAAAGTATCATTCATTATCGCTATCAACATCCCAATTATATCTTACAATTGCCACTGCTTGTATGACTTTTGCCCATTCTTCTCTTATTTCATTTAATGCTTCCATCATATATGGAGCATGTATATTTTTTAAGCGTTTACCTATAGTGTGGTCAGTTTTAAACACCTACAAAGAGAATGATGTATATATATAAGTAATAATATAAAAATAAGATTGATATATTTCATACTAACTAATGAGACTATATATAATACCTCATGTATGGTATCGATGTCCAATGCGGCATGTCGGATAATCATCTGCATAAATTGCATCACATAGTATGCGCATGCCCAGCCGTTGTCTTGTGTAGCGCACTATAAATTGAAACATACAAAATAATACAACTAAGCACGATTCACATCAATAATATATACATTGGAGTCGGGAACTTACTTGTACGTTCTGCCAATTTATTGGCTGGTTCTTTTTCCTTGGGACCGTTCCTCCAGCCTTTTTGAATGCATCTAAACCCCTACATGTTAATATAACACAGTAAATCACATAAGTAAATAGTAATGTAATAACAGATGTTAACAGATACAAAAATGAAATATTTCTCACCAGAATAATGACATTCTCATTACGTGTCCAATTTTAGTGTTTAATGTACTTCCCGCGGGATCTAGATAATAAACAGTGAACGTCCCGGGGACAATAACTAGTAACTCCCAATGTCTACCGCTAGAGGTAAAAAGTTAACAATTAATAACTCAAAATGCACAATAAAAATGGAATTTTCTTAAGTCCAAATTATAAATAAAGTAAACTTACTTGACATTGAATGGAGCTATTATTATCGTCTTCTTTTGCTGACCAAAAATTGTAAAAGCATCTATACAGTATTGTTGAACACTATCAGGGTCTTTAGCTACCATACTAATCAATGATGGAATCAAAAATCCCACATGATCAAATGCAAATTGTTTGCATTGATCTTCGACTTAGTAGCTACAAAATATATATTACATATGCATTAATATATAAGAAACCAGATCACCGGATCTTACACAAGGTATATGGATGTATAAACAAGATCTCACCTTATCCATGTCTCTATCATTGATGTATTCAGCCAAGCATACATAAACAACTCAATAATATCTTGTATAAATAAAGAGCTATCGTATGATTGACCTGCATAATCTGCATCTAAAGAAACAATTATAGGGCAATGTATATTATGTGCCCGTAGCCAACATGCCATTCCCCTACAAGCAGGACCTAACGGGTATGTTAGGTCAGTTGGAACCCAACTTGGTAATGCGGAAAGTGGAGGTGGAGGCCTAGGTGCTCCTGGTGTCTTCTTTTTAACTTGTATATATAATTTTAGATCAATTGACCTCATATATACACATTAACAGTCTAAATCAATGTAAATTTATCTTACAATTTCAGTAGTGTAGACGACATCTGCTTTGGGCCACAATATGACCCCGCCTTCTGCCTCAGCAAGTGTATCAATATCTGGGTGGGGATATGGCAATGTAGCTTCCCTCCAATCGGGTAACACACGTAATGGACCCACATGAACGTAGCCCTGTGGCATTGGAGTCCCGTGAAACTTTTCCCCAGGAAGGGACGGGTAACCCTGCGCCTCTGCAACAACATAGTCTTGCATTCTTAAGCGGCATGGCTTCAATGCCTACAAATTTACGTAAAGAATGTTATACATATATACATATCATCTTGAAAACATATCATCTTGAAAAGACTAGCTACAATGTCATAAACAATACTTACAGCAGACGTGTTAGGCGATGGGTCTCTAGGATTACTCGCAGTCAATGCATCAGGAGAAGAGTGGGTCGCCATAGGCTGATTGGAAGCCTGAGATGCCTGCCACCCCATCAATTCTTCCTTGACCTTCTCAGCAACTACATCGTTCACCTTCTTAGCAACTATATCCTCGACTCTCTTATTCTCCTATACATGGATAAAAGAAACATTAGCTTCTTATTATTGAATTTCCTTTTGTAGTAACATTCTAAAAAAAGAATAGGTTACCTCTTCTTGAGAAAGTCCCGCTCTGGGTTTGCGCTAGGATGGCCCAAAGAATGCTTTGATGCCCACACCAGTGCCTGCACCCCTAACACGTCCAGGATGCTCTGGGTTACCCAGAGCAACTGTCAATTCATCCCTTGTGCCCTGAGGGATGAACATGCCTTGTTTCCTCTGCTCGTGCATCTCCCGCTAATCACCATCAACAGAAATTGGTAAGTTAACACCACAAATAATAAATATTCAAACGATTGCTCTAAGAGTTGTATTTTACCATTTTCGCAGCCGCCTCAGTAGTTACGGGCTTCTTTATTTCACCCTTCTTGTTTTGCCTCCCAGCTATCCAGATATCATGGAGAGACATGGGTGTGGCAGACTCCTGAGTAGGAGCAGACTCCTGAGTAGCCGCAGACTCCGCCTGTAGTCTTTGGCGAACGCTTGCATAGCCTTTTGGACCCATAGTGTGGTCATGCACATTCAGTGCACGCCTTGCTTTTTGTGCGTCACTGAGGGCCTAGTTAGTATGCACATTAATGATTTGGTTAGTAGCACTAAATGTTAATCTTGAATAGGTGAATACAATGTATATTAATTAAATTGGGAGTGATGCCTAATACCTTGAATTCTTCAGATTTTCTTGAAGCAACAAAATTGTCCCAATCTTCTTTGTCCAAGAAGTTCCATTGTTCAAGGGCTGACTTCTTCTTCTTATCACCCTCTTTTATGTATTCTCTGTTCATATTTGTCCTATAATTCTTAAGCATCTTTCCAGCGCATTGCATCATACTTTTACGATGCAACTTCTCATCCAATGCAAATAGATTCTATAAAATAGAAATGTTATTAACTAGTATCCAAAATAGGATTGCAAATAATAGAATTTGTAATCTACAAAATAGAATTGCAAATAATAATAACTCATGCATAAATCCTTCCATATCAAGTCTTTTTCCCCCTGAGGAACTTTATGCCAATTATCATACTTAACACCACAATGGCTCCGAGTGGTACACCCAAGATAGTTTACAAAATTATTGCGGTTCACTCCAATTGCATTTCCTCTATTATCAAACTCCACAACCAATTTAAATCCACTTCCACTTAGCGCTATTAACTTCTTCAATAGAGTGATGCCCCTTTTCTTGTTAAGTGTTTGGTGCTGCGCATCAAGTTGCTCCAGTGCTTCAGTGGGTACATGTGCATCATCTACCTAAAATTTGACAAAAATAAACACACTGAATTAGCCCAATATAGAAATATAGGATATATGACATAACTAGAAGATAATGAACTTTATAGAAATACATGATATGTTTTTAGAACTTACATTGGTATCCTCGCCGTGCTCGTCATGGACAACATGCTCATCATGGACTTCATGCTCATCATGGACATAATGCTCATCATGGTCAGCCATCTGAAAATGTCATTAAAAAGGCAAACATTTAGCATTTGTATTAACTAGAAAAAGGCAAACATTTAGCATTTGTATTAACTAGAAAAAGGCAAACATTTAGCATTTGTATAAACATACATGTCTCTAAAATTGTGATCTTTTATCAATTAACAATCCTTCATTGTGATCTTCGCGCACATATAAGTCATCATTAGCTTCAATATTTTGTGGAGTTGGCAACCCAAATGAGAATGGACTGGAGTCATCATACTTATCATAGTACTCTTCTTCATCTGTAGGATCTTCAATGAACTTTCTTTTACCATGAAGAACAACCGACCATTTATCATTTGCAGGATCATCGATATAGAATATTTGTTTCGCCTGTGATGCCAATATGAATGGTTCACCCTTCTCGCCAATATTTTCATAAACTTAGCACAACTTGTGTATAACGGTATCTCAGCATCATGCACAATGTTTCTAAAGATAGGAGGTGGATCAGTGTGCTCTACCCTACAACTATCCAACAACGCATCAACGATGTCTGCTGGAACTGGTTCATTCACATTTACGTCATCGGAGGCAATTTCTTCTTCTACCCAAGCACTGCTATCGACATCTACTGGTTTCGATTTTGAAATCTTTCCATGCCAGTGCCATTCTGTATAGCCTTGTACAATCCCGTAGCACATGACATGACTTTTGATTTCCTCACCAGTGTTGACTTTCAAATTGTTACCGCAATGCCTACATGGACAGTAGAACCTATCTGTAGGTTTTTTCCTATGTTCCTCGGCAAATCTAATAAACAGATCAAGACCAGATATAAACTCTGGGGTGCAACGATTATGAATGGACATCCATGATCTATCCATTCTATGATCAAAGAGAAAACAAGTATATATTAGGAAACAAGTATATATTAGGAAAAGATTAGGGTATACACTTACATCCTAAGTGTATAATGTGATGTCATTCTTATATATAATAAATGCGTACCACCTATCCTAAGTGAGATTAGGTGTTCAAGAACAGTCCCAAACCGAGGACTATCCAAGATTTACTCCTAATGAGTCAATCTTGGACGGGTTTCTAGGCCAACAAACACATTTGATGTCATTCTTATATATAATAAATGTGTACCACCTATCCCATCCTTGAACACCTAATCTCACTAGTAAGTGTATAATGTGTATTGGGTTTTTAAGAAAATTTCGGCAGCATTTCCCCGCAGTTCTCTAAGTATATGTACTTAGAGAACAGCGAGGAAATGCTGCCGAAATTTTCTTGAAAACCCAATATACAGTATACACTTACATCCTAAGTGAGATTAGGTGTTCAAGAACAGTCCCAAACCGGGGACTATCCAAGATTTACTCCTAATGAGTCAATCTTGGACGGGTTTCTAGGCCAACAAACACATTTGATGTCATTCTTATATATAATAAATGTGTACCACCTATCCCATCCTTGAACACCTAATCTCACTAGTAAGTGTATAATGTGTATTGGGTTTTCAAGAAAATTTCGGCAACATTTCCCCGCTGTTCTCTAAGTACATATGTACTTCGAGAACAAACGGGAAAATGCTACCGAAATTTTCTCGAAAACCCAATACACATTATACACTTACATCCTATGTGAGATTAGGTGTTCAAGAACAGTCCCAAACCGGGGACTATCCAAGATTTACTCCTAATGAGTCAATCTTGGACGGGTTTCTAGGCCAAAAAATACATGTATGTGTTGTCATTCTTTGCAAATAATTTTCAATTCCAATAAAATACATAGTTACATATATGCATGTTCATACAATCATTATAATATAATTAGATTTGGAACAAAAACATATTAGAATTTATACATAATTCCAACTCTAATCAAATACATTACATGCATTTTTATCACAACAATTTAATCGATGCAAAAAAAAGTAGAGAAGGAACAACCTTGTCAGAGGGAAGAAGGCAGAGGCTCCGGTGGCTCTAGCCGGAGGAGTAGCTAGCAGCGACGGCAATGGAGGAGCAGCTAGCAACGACGACGGCGGTGCGACGGCGGCTGTCGTGGAGGCTGGAGAAGGCGGTGATTGCGGCGGCGTGGCGGCGGCGCTGGTTGCGACGGTGGTTACGGCAGTGGTTGCGGTGGTGGTTGCGGCGGAGTGGTTGTGGCGGCGCACAAATCGGCGGCGTGGTCGGGCGACAACAGAGAAGAAAGGGGGAAATCGGCTCGCGATGAAACAGAAGAAAGGGGAAGAGACGGGTGATCGTGGGATATTAAGTTCACAAATAGCATCGGTTGTTTGAATAACCAATGCCTAAACATCTTTAGTGTCGGTTGTTGGAAACAACCGACGTCCAATTGGACAATATTTGCACGAAATTATTTGGCGGGAACCACTTTCAGCGTCGGTTATCAACGATTAACCGACGCTAAAAGTGACACTTTTCACGCAAATTTTCATCACCCATAGGCGTCGGTTTCTATCTAAAATAACCGACGCTGTATGTGATACTTTTTCTTTTTGCTCGAAAATTGGATTTTGCGAGCGACTTTAGGCGTCAGTTTGTTATAAACAACCGACGCTGAATACAAAGCGGTACCCGTGTCTGGCTGGTCTTCGAATATAGACGTCGGTTTGCATAAATAACCGACGTCTAATAGTATAGGCGTCGGTTTTCCTAATGAACCGATGCCCATAAAAGCGACACTGAATGATGTTTCTGTAGTAGTGATATATAATTATAAAAAGAAAAGAAAAGAATTTAGTGTACACAAAGGGACATGTGTGTAATTTCAAAAAATATTGGAAAAAATTGCTTAACTAATCCCGAGCGGCTTGTTATATATACATACATATATATAAATATATATGTACATATATATAAATATATATGTACATATATATACATATATATATATGTAAATATATACATATATATATATATGTAAATATATACATATATATATATGTAAATATATACATATATATAAATATATAAATATATATATATATATATATATATATATATATATATATATATATATATATATATATATATATATATATATATATATAGGGCCCATCTTTATTGCCCGCGCGGGTAGCTACCCGCCCACCCTTCCGACCACTTTTTATTAAAAAAAAAATCGCAATTGTAGAGGATTATATTGTCTAGCTCTCCAAAAAAATTTAGCCAAAAATAATATCATTTGCCCATCCAAAATAAAAAAACTCATCCTTATATATATCTGCTGTATATTTTGTACAGAGTTACTCTTTTATTCGTGTAGTTACTTTCTGTTCACCATAGTTACGTTTTTGACAGCAGAGTTACTTTTTTGGCCAGGAGAGTTACTTTTTTGGCTGTGGGGTAGCGAAAATCCAGGTTACCCACGCGGGCAACGAATGAATGCCCATATATATATTTATATTTATATATGTACATATATATATGCACATATATATATATGTGCATATATATATATATATATATATATATATATATATATATATAGAGAGAGAGAGAGAGATAGAGAGAGAGAGAGAGAGAGAGAGAGAGAGTCAGGCTAGAATACACTCGAGTGTACAGATCGCACGGATACACTCAAATATGTTTACATATCAAGACTATTTTTTTTGTAAAATGTAAACCATTGATCTTCACCGTCATACTATAACTATGCTACATACAAATTTTGAGCCCATTTGGATGAGTGTAAGTCACTCATCCAAGGGCAACAAGATCAATGTGCGAAACTAATTTGAAATGCATAATTTTTGAGGTCTTTATAATATGACCTATAGATATCCAAATGTGCTCAAATTTTGCATATGAGTTATTCACAAGATGTTTAAGAAGATCAATAGATTAGATTTTTGAAAAAAGTATTGCATCATGAGAAACTACTTGAGTGTATTCTTCTCCAAATACACTCAAGTGTATTCTAGCCTGACTCTCTCTCTCTCTCTCTCTCTCTCTCTATATATATATATATATATATATATATATATATATATATATATATATATATATATATATATATGCACATATATATATGTACACACACACACACACACACACACACACACACACACACACACACACATATATATATATATATATATATATATATATATATATATATATATATATATATATATATATGTACATACATACATACACACACACACACACACACACACACATATATATATATATATATATATATATATATATATGTACATATATATACATATATATATGTGTACATATATTTATGTATATATATATATCTATGTGTGTGTGTATGTACATCCATATATTGACATATAAATATATATATATATATACAATATATATATATATATATATATATATATACATATATATATAGACACAAACAAACATATATATATGTATATATTTGTGTATATATACATACATACATATATATGTGTATATATATATGTATATACATACATACATACATACAAATAAAAAAACCCAGCGCTTCCCGTTAGGTTGGGCTCTGGTGATCCGCGTGTGATCGACCGTCGTTGACCTCGGGCATGGCGCCCACATTGCCGGTCACTCTGACCGGTGATGTCCACCCCACACCATCCACCAATACCTCCCACACCACCCCTTCCGCCAACCCTAGCCACCAGACGAACAACAACATGGTGACTGAATGGCCTCTGGACCAGGGAAACCCTAGTTGGGCGGGGACGAAGGAGGGAGCGGGCGACCACAAGGCCTGGTCCCAAGTCCTAACAAAGCCTGCAACGACAGAAAAGGAGCCACTAGATTTCCCGATTCCGTCGATGAAGGAGGGCGAGATTCATGTTGAACTCGAGCTAGAGGAGTTCAATCAGATGCATGACATCTGGGAGTTCACTGTGTTATTCTACGTCCTTGGGAGGAGGCCGTTCTATCCTCACCTCAAAACTTGGATCCATTGCAAATGGAGATTGAAGGGCACGTTCGACCTCTTGTCCAGGGACAACGACATCTTTCTGGTGAGGTTTGCTAACGTAGCCGACAAGGATGATGCACTAAATGTCGGCCCCAGGTGGTTCGATCGTCAACTGGTAATTGTGACGAACTATCATTTTGGCGATGAACTGAAGAGGGACATCTTCTCTACCGTCCCTACATGGACCACAGTGCATTCAATTGGGCATTCTTGGACCAGGTGGGTGGTGGGTACGATTGCTAGCGGGGTCGGGAAGGTCTTACACATTGATGAGAAGTCGCCCGAGTCTGATGAAGCCCAGATCATCGTGGAGCTCGAGGTGGATAAGATGACACCGCAGAAGGTCATGTTGAACGTGAAGGGTAGGGAACCCATCCCGGTGAGGGTGGAGTATGATCATGTGCTGGCGAGATGCTCAACCTGCAAGGCATTTGTTCATGCGGATGCCTACTATGATCGGAGACCTGCGGACAATAGCAAGGAGGGTGGACAGGTTTGGAGGGAGAAGCCTACTGCTGCCAAGCCACCTACAACTGACCAAAGTGAGATAGGGAGGTCCAAGGGTGAAGAGAACAAAGAGGAGGACCAGCACACACCCAAAGGGAAAGGAGCAAGCAACAACAAAGGAAATGAAGACAAAGAGAAGCAGGTTGAGGTCGTGTTGGAGGAAACAAATAGCAGAGACGAGGGTGAGTTTGTGTCAAACTCATGAATGAAAGGGGTAAAGAAGGCATGCATTCCCAAGAACCAAGGTATTAGTTCTATTTTGGATACACCGAATAGTTTTGAGGCACTTTCCAAATTAGATATTGAGGAGGAAAATGCAACTAAACAATAGGAGCAGAAAGGGAAAGATAAGAATGATGGAAAGGAGCCTCCCAAGCGTACCAGGTCCAACAAAAATCTTTGATATGTCCATGCTCTTATGGAATATCAAGGGAGGGTGTGACAGGAACAAGAAGAAGGAAATTAGAGAATGGATTGCTGCTAGTGGTCATTCTCTGGTTGCCTTGGTGGAGACAAAAATAAAGGTACAAAATAAAAATAGTATTAAATATATGTTTCTGCAAGGTTGGGAGCATGTATCCAACATTGATTATGGTGAGGTTGCTAGGGTATGTGTGGCGTGGAAGCCCAATGCATGGCAGATTTCAGTGGTACATATGTCAGATCAGCAGGTTACAGTGAAATGTCTCAATCATGGAGGCTTGCATATGTGGTTTACAACTGTCTATGGCCACAATGATGGCAAAGAGAGAATGGAACTATGGGACGATATGGTTTCTATATCTAAACATGCTACGCTTCCCTGGATGGTAATTGGTGATTTTAACATAGTGCATCTGCAGGCTGAGAAAAAAGGCAGAAGACTTTCTATTAATGTTGAGGTGGATGTTTTGAACCGTGCCATTGACAAATCATGTTTGTTTGAACTACCAATGGTAGGTGGGGATATCTTTACATGGAACAATGAAAGGGGCCTCGGTGACAGGATAGCAAGCAAGTTGGATAGAGCTCTGATGAATGATGAATGGCTAATTTTTTTCCAAATGTATAGGAAAAAGTGGAAGGTTCTGATATAAGTGACCATGATCCTATCGTTGTCCAGATCACAGAGAAAAAGATGAAGAGGAGGCCTTTTAGATTTCTTAACTACTGGGTCGATTGGAAAGGATTTGATGAAGTCATTAAGCAAAGCTGGAGTACTCAAGTGACAGGAAATCCTATGTATGTTTTTTCTAAAAAGCTGCAAACACCAAGATGGCACTTAAAAATTGGATAAAAGAAGAGGTGAACATTCCAAAGCTTCTAAAAGACACCAAACAGGAGTGCAAGGATATTAGAGAAAGATTGTTGGTTGACCCATTAAATCCAAAACTAATTGAGAAAGATAGGGAATTAAAAATGATCCTTGAGGATCTAAAGAAGGCAGAGGAGAAATTCTACTGGAAAAAAAGCAAGGAAAAATGGATGGAGGATGGTGATAGAAACACAAAGTTATACCATTCTGCAGTTTGAAGAAGGGAGGCAGGTAATATTATTTTTGAACTTATCAATGCTGAAGGTATGGTAGTCAACAAACAGGAGGATCTTGAAGAACAGGCTATCAGGTTCTACATGTCTCTGTACAAATTTTGTTTTTGATAATATTGATGAGCTACAGGAAGTTGAATGGAAGTTCAGACTCACTAGCACACACAATAATATTCTAACTAGAAGGACCAAGGAAAAAGAGGTCAAGGAGGCTGTGTGGAGCATTGGCAGTAACAAGTCACCTGGGTCTGATGGGTTTAATGCTTTCTTTTATAAGAAGACTTGGGATACTATCAAAGATGACTTGCTAGATTATGTGGACTGGTTTCTACAAGGTGGGAACATGGTGAGGTAGGTCAATCACTCTTCTCTTGTGCTTATTCTGAAGAAGAAAGTTACATCCTCTCTTGTTGATTTCCGACCCATTGCTTACTGCTCGGTATAATATAAAATTATTGCAAAAATCTTGGTTGCCTGGTTGAAGATGGTCCTACCCTTTCTGATTTTTGGAAACCAAGGAGCCTTTTTTATAGGTAGAAGTATTAGTGATTATGCACTACTGGCTGGGGAATTTCTTCTAGACTATAATGTCATGAGAGGTAGTAGGAAGGCCTACCTAAAACTTGACATTTCTAAAGCTTATGACAGTGTGTGGTGGGATAAACTCTGGTGGATCATGCAACAGATGGGATTTAATAAACAATGGATTGGCTAGATGAAACAATGTGCGGGGACCACTAGCTATTCTGTTCTGGTGAATGGCACATCTACAGGTCTCTTTAGAGTGGGTAACTGACTGTTCCAGGGAGATCCCCTTTCTCCTCTTCTTTTCATGATTGTCATGGAGTATTTCATAAGGAAGATGCAAAAAGCTGAAGAAAGGAAGGATATAAAGCCCTACAATGTCCATGGCACAAAGGTAATGACACATTTGATTTTTGTAGATGACGTCTTGGTGTTCATTGAAGCCAAACAACAATATCTGGAAAATCTTAAAAGCTTATTGGGGGACTTTGGGAAGCAAACGAGGCTGTGTGTTAATACAAATAAGATACACATTTTCTTGTCAAAGAACTGTCATTAGGTGGATGATAGACTCGCACAGGCTATGGGAGTGGAAAGGGGTGATTTCCCAATCAAATATTTGTGATTTCCTCTTGCAAGAGGCAACCTTCATGTCAAAGACTTCACAAACTGCATTGATAAAGTGGAGGAGATGATTAATAGATGACCTACATAAATGACTTCCATGGCAAAACACAGAACCTTGATTAAAGTTGCTTTATAGGGTCTTCTAATATTCTGGGTGCAACAAGATGAAATTCCCATATTTGTTCTAGATAGAATTGAAATGAAGATTGCTAATTTTCTTTGGGGGAGTGAGCATCACCCTATGAAGTATTCTAGACTGGCCTTTCCTGCAGATGAAGGAGGGTTGAACTTGAAGACCCCTATAGATATTGCTAGATGGGGATCCATGAGAAGGATTATTGCATTCCAAGAAGGCACATCTACATGGGGAAAGTGGATGAGAGACATATATCCTAGAGGGCTGGATTTCACTCCAAAAACAAGAGAATGATACTCAAGATCCATCAATGTCATGAGGGAGATATGGCAAAAAATTAAACACTTGTTTGTTGCTAATAATTCTGGTGGATGGCAACTCATTGATAAGAAGATAAGTGTATGGGAGATGTCCTGGGCCAGAGGCTTGAAGGATCCTGTGGGAGATCAAATATGGATGGATAGGCATGTGCCAAAATGAAGCATGTGTGTATATAAATTTCTGCACCATATCCTTACCACCTTTGATAGAATAAAGGGCATGGAACTATGATATATATACTATATGCTTGATATGTGGGGAGGAAGAAGAGAGTCACATCCATCTTGTAGGGGAGTGTAAGTTCACTAAGGAGATATCAGAGTATTTATGCAGAGATTTCAGCCTTCAGATACAACTCATTGCTGATCCGAGAAGGATGCTTGTTAAATGCGGAAAAGATGTGAAGAAAAATCTACTATTTGCTGGTCTATGCTACCATATTTGGGAAGAAAGAAATGCTAGAAGACCCCAAGGGAAGCCCACAAATGCCACTAGAATTGCTGTAAAAATTTGTAATTGCATTAGGCGTAGACTACGTATTAGTTAAATGCGTAAGTTGTAATATGATATTGGGTGTATGGCATTGGGCCTACATGTAATCTTGACCCTCTAATATTTTTTAGGGGGAACTTCAGAATATATTTACCTGATTCTGATATATATATGTATATACATACATACATACATACATATATACAGCCGGCAAGGGAATAGCCCGGTTGGCGAATTCCGCTGGTTCCCAATGAAGGCACCCAGGTTCGAAACCACAAGGAGAATCATCTCTTGATTTATCACCCTCCCGGGCGTCCGGCCTCCGCCACGGGTTATGGGAGAGGGGGGAGAAATCTTTCTCTCTTAATCCCATACATACATATATACATACATACATACATACATACATACATACATACATACATACATACATACATGCTGACAAGGAGTGGCTCAAGTGGTTAAGCACGGTGTCTTCTCATGAAGGGACCCGGGTTTGAATCCCAGTTGCCACCTTGATTTACCACCCTCCCGGGCGTTCATCCTCTGCCACAGGCATATGAGAGGGGGGAATCTTTTTCTCTTAATTCCATATATATATATAACTATACATATATATATATATATATATATATATATATGGGATTAAGAGAGAGATTTCTCCCCCTCCTATATATGTATATATGCATATATATGTATGTATGCACACACACACACACACACACACACACATACACACACACACACACACATATATATATATATATATATATATATATATATATATATATATATATATATATATATATATATATATATATATATATATATATATATATATATATATATATATATATATATATATATATATATATACAGAGAGAGAGAGAGAGAGTCAGGCCGGAATACACTCGAGTGTATCTGGAGCATAATGCACTCTAGTAGTTTTTCATGATGCAATATTTTTTTTAAATATAATCCATTGATCTTCTTAAACATCTTGTGAATAACACATATATAAAATTTGAGTCCATTTGGACACTTATAGGTCATGTTATGAAGACCACAAAAATTATGTATTTCAAATTTGTTTCGTGCGTTGATTCTGTTGCCCTCAGATGAGTGACTTATACTCATCCAAATGAGCTCAAAATTTTTATGTAGCCTAATTATAGTATGACAATGAAGATCAATGGTTTACATTTTGTAAAAAAATAGTGTTGGTATGCAAACACTACTTGAGTGTAGCATGCGATCTATACAATCGAGTGTATTTTAGCCTAACTCTCTCTCTCTCTCTCTCTCTCTCTCTATATATATATATATATATATATATATATATATATATATATATATATATATATATAGAGTGAGGCTAGAATACACTCGAGTGTATCCGGAGCGGAATACACTCAAGTAGTTTTTCATGACGCAATATTTTTTTAAAAATATAATCCGTTGATCTTATTAAACATCTCGTGAACAACTCATACGCAAAATTTGAGCACATTTGGATATGTATAGCTCATGTTATGAAGACCGCAAAAATTATGCATTTCAAATTAGTTTCGCGCGTCAATTTTTTTGCCCTTAGATGAGTGACTTACACTCATCCAAATGGGCTCAAAATTTATGTGTAGCCTAGTTATAGTATGACGGTGAAGATCAATGGTTTACATTTTGCAAAAAATAGTCTTGATATACAAACACACTTGAGTGTATTCGTGCGATCCGTACACTCGAGTGTATTCTAGCCTGACTCTCTCTCTCTCTCTCTCTCTCTCTATATATATATATATATATATATATATATATATATATATATATATGAGATTAGGAAGTGTGTACCAGCTATGAAAATGACATATTTATTCAATCCAACCTTATGGATTGAATGAAAATTCAATATATTATATGTGTTCAAAAAATTACAACCATACCTCATATATATCATGAGATATAACAATATATCATTCAACGACATCTACATTTTTTGCAACTTACCGTTGATTAGAAAATATGTGTATTCATTCATTTGATGATTTAGGAATGCTAGTTTGAAGTTATTTTTGACATACATGTTATCTAATGGGTATGCATCACATCCATAAGGTTTGATTTCTTTTTATACTTTTGTAAATATCACAAATAAATATGGGTCCATGTAGGCTACATTTACTTGGGTATACAATTCTTTTAGCATATATATATATAATATTTGTGTGTGTGTGTGACAAGAACTATGTACCTGAGTACATGTATTTTATATGTACCCATTTTCATTTATGATGATTGCACAATACTACATTGTAATCTACCCTATGGACATGATTTATGCTTCTTAGATAATGTGTCTCAAAAATCACCTCAATCTGATTTCAAGATCATCTAATGAAAGATGATGTTTATTTTCTAATCAATGGTAAGTTGCATAAATTTTATGAACCGTTGGATGATATGTTTCTATATCACATGATACATTTGAGATATGGTTGTGATTTTTTTAGCAATCTAATATGAACAATGTTGATTCAATCAATTTGGTTGGATTTAACTAACAAATTCCACATATGTCATTTTAGTGGTTGGTACACAAAAACTACATGTACAGGCAAGTACTGTAAAGACTCAATCTTTACAATCAAATATTTATAGAATGTATCAAAAGTATAAACAAGTCATTATTACAATCATGCTTTTTTACATCAGAGTCATGAAAGCTTTGAACATAATATCACAAGATTGAAAACAAGAATTGACTCCTATAGAGGAAAACTCCTGCATGTCTCTTCTATTCCTTCTTTATAGCACATGTCCATGAGTTCTCGAAGGAACAAAACCACACATGGACCCCTTGAAGGAAAAAATAAATGCTAACTAGGCTGGCACTAAATCCAATTATTGAGCTATTTTAAAATAAAGAGTTATGAGATCAGATCTAGGTAAGATTTCTTGGTGGACTATGGGAACAACAAAAGACAATCTAGTTACCATGCTAGTTTCAAAAAGGTACAATAATTCAAAATGGTGACTACAAAATAATAAGATCCTCAAAACGAATATCAAGATTAAAAAATAAGATGACTTTTCTCAAAACTAATATCAAGATATCAAATTATTCAAAATGAAATGATTTATCTATTAGCACAATCAATCTAATGTTTTGTCTTTGCTAGTGTCTAGGTGTCTAGTGTTCTCCCCTCAATGAGAGAATGATACTTTTGCCCATGGGGGTGACAAGTATTAGAGGACCTCTAATTATCCATTATCCACTATGCCCAGTTGGGGGTAATGACCCACCGAATCTAGTGAGCTAAATCTCTTAGTCAATATTTGGAGTTTTTGTGCCAATATCAAAAGCTAAAAATATTTCAATTTTCTCAACAATATTCAACATCCAATTTATTCTTGGTGAACTTCAACAAGAGGGAAAGGCTAACAAAATTATTTCACCACTTTTGCAAAATTATGTAAATGAAACTCAAGAGGGAAATAAATAGTTCAGTAATGGATCGATAATTTTGTACCTATTTCAAATGACATTTCCATATCACAGTGTCCTCAAGGATCAAAGATGACAATTTCTCACAGATATATCAAGAGAGAAAGTACTAGGGTCATTCAATGCTTCTTGGCTTGAAATCACTTTCTAAGTTCTTATTAGGTGAAATTTCCATTTGCTCCTCAGTGAGTATAATGTTTAGCAATTCACCTTTAGTTGTTATAATGTGTCACCTTAATATCATCAAGTCTATTCCTTTTGGTGCAGTAGTTGCCTTTATAGGTGTAGTCACCTATGATATTCTAATGATTACATATGTTACACATTCATTATGTGATACATTAGTATAGACCATATGCTTATATATAACGTACATGTTTGCTTTATGAAAATAGTTTAATGGGATTAGTTTCCATACCTCTTTTAGTTGCAAAATACATATAAATCCATACATTTTACCCATATTTATTCCTTAACATCCTTATTTTCCCCTTTGTAAGATTGTAATCGCCATTATGTGAAATATTACTAGCATTGTTCATTTAGGCCAACTATAGTTTTTTTTGGTGACCGAGAGAACCCACCCCGGGCGAGCCCGACATGGTAAACTCTCGAGGCATGAGAGGGTGTGGTCTGGTCACCCCCCTCTCGCACCTAATCAACATGGATTGCCATTCGCAAAGTTCCTTCAGTGAGGTTCGAACCCGAGTGCTTCATTGGGACTTACTGAGCTCTTACCACCCGGGCTACTATGGCCGGACTAGGCCAACTATAGTTCAAACTATGGTTCATAATAATTGGAAATATGTCCTTGCTCTCTTTTAATGATGCCCCGATCCATTTATATAATTATCTAGATTATACATACATGTGTGCTAAATGAGATTTAGGCATTTCTATGTTTAGATGCTAATTATTCTATCTAATCTATTGATTTATTTCCCTAAGTTCTCTAAATTCTAGCATTGTTGTTGGATTCATTTGTCTTACTGTTGATATCCATGTTGATTGTGTGAAGAAAGGAACATGAGGAGGGGTGTCGGCCTATTACCTCCTCGACTTTGTGTCCTGGTCATGATTCATGCTTGGTTTGCTGACCTTGTAGTGTTCTTACTTCTTGCCGACATAATGGGGGATTAGTGTTGGGGTGTTGTCGTGGTGGTGGCGGACATGATCATTGGTGAGTCTGGAGATATCTTTGTTGGTTGTGGTTAATTGTAGGTTGATGATGAAGTAGATCCTGAAAGGTGGGGGTTGAAGTAGGCAATTGCCCAGAAGAGACCATAGTCTCGGGAAGGCAGGGCAGAGTGCCCTGGTACCGACAGAGCCAGAAAGAGGGCCAGGGACTGTCTGATGGCTTAGGGAGGAAGAAGAATGTGATGACCAGAAACAAATCAAGTCATCACCAGTAATAATTGCGGAATTACCATAAACATCGGATTAAAAAAAATCACTAAAATTTAAAACCATTTTGCAAGGAGATCCTCTCCTAGGAAACTCTTACTAAAAGATCCAAAACATATATATATATTATGATTCACATTGTACGTACACTATTTCATCTCATCTCGAGGACAACATACAATAGTTTCTCTATCAAAACATAAAATGAAGCAACATAAAACCTCGAGGTTTACAAGCCACAATCCTCAGATTGTTCATGAAACCATTATGAACTGACTCCAAGGACCTGAGAGTACAGATACGACACATAGGACTTCTATCTACACGTCACTACAGACAATACACTCAACCTAAGCTGTTACCGCTGTCCCAACTATTTCTCTTCCTATGCAGAAAGGTCTCTACCGCCTCGTGTATGTCCACCTAAAAATTGTAGATCCCACGAGGTGAGCCAATTGTCCTAGCGAGAGATATAACTCTTCGCTGACCATATTATTATCACAGATAAGCATTATAAAACTGAGTAGATGTTCTTTTATATTAACTAAAAGGATTAATCACTATATAAATAGAGAGTAATCTTTTTACTCAAGGAAAATAATGCATTTATTCATGGTAGAGTAACAAACCATCTATCCACTTTACAAGGAATGTAAAGAAACATAAATAACATCTATCAACTAAGATGTATATCTGAAATATACATCAACCAATGTTTTCCGTATTCGATCCTTAAGCAAATACGCTACACGACTGATTACATTTTACAATCACACTTATGCCCTGAGGAGATGAAGTATACCGTTCATGCTCCAACTGACCACAAACATCTCACAAGTTGGTACCATATAAGGTCAATGGAAGAGTCGACTACCATGGCTTCTGCCATCTCAATCAGTACGAGACCACTAACAGTGACATCTCATGTCAAACTACAAAAGAGCATGCCAGGGTATAGTGGCATCTTCACTTAGAGCTATAGTCGTATCATGCACTCTCTTAGGGGAACACCGACACACAACTGTCCCCAGTCATAAAATTACTGAGTCATGGCATATAGCCATACTCTGAGCAACAAGCCAGTTCACCGTGCTCATCACTGAGTCTACGATCGCAGTCACACTCTATCCAAGATATGGAATATAGCCAATCCCCATTTTTTTCGAGTTAGTAAGGGGATCGGCTGACGTATAGCCGTCCAAGCTTACGCTCCCGCATATTCAAAAATATGCACTCCAGGTTATACCATGGGAAAAACCCATTTCACCATTTCAGCAAATCCCGATGCTGATGGATCTATGGTCAGGGCAACATGATGAGATTCCACTTGATTAATTTGGTGCATTACATTATTCTTTTAGCATCAAACAAGTTATAAGCATAAATCATAAACAAATTCTACAAAGAAAGGTGTAATACATCTATCACGTACTTTCCTAATCTTTGGAACACATTTAGATACATAAAACTTGGGATCTCAGTCCCCTATCATATTACTGGGGATTCTCATCTCTTAATATTATCATCACCATGATTACTAGATCTGGGTATTCAAACCCTTAGTTCATTACTGAACAATGTCACCTCTTATTAGGTAACCATTACCTCTAGGTCCTCAGACCCAGGTATATATTACACTTGTTTCACAAGTAATTCACATGGCTCACAAGGCCCTCTCACTAGGAAACAACTATTCACATGGCTCACAAGGCCCATTAAACATCTTGTCACCTCTCACTAGGCAACAACTATTCACATGGCTCGCAAGGCCCATTAAACATCTTGTCACCTCTCACTATGCAACAACTATCTTTTAGGTCATTAGACCACATAAACATTATACTTGTTATACAAGTATTTAACATGTTTCACAAGACTTATGCAATAAGAGAAATACAACCTTCCCATTATAAGGGTTAGGGTTTCCCTTTATAGCCGAATAGGGTTTCAAGTTCATGTTATCAATCCAAACCCTAACTCATTGCTCCATACATCTAGGAGCATACATTGATATCATAAGTATTCAATCATACTTATTTATTCTCATCATTTATCATTAAATTATTATCAATAAAAAGTATGAGTTTCTCTCTCATCCTCACTAGGATATTGATTACATCATACTTTATTAACTTGGCTTAACCCTTTCTCAAGGTATGTTAGCGTACACTTATCAAAGTGCATTAAACTCATTACATCTTAGTGTAAGAATTGACATGACACACTTCATGTGTTACTCATCCAAGTAAATTGGATTTGAGGTACATCAAGGTGTATCAACCTTGAGGTGTTGGATGTGATATTTATCATGCCTTGGTATATCACTTCCCTCATCACCTTTAACTTAGATAAGTTTATCAACTTATCTTGTATTAGGGTATTTCTCATCCTAATACTTTATGCACTAACTCATCACATTTATCCTATTGTGTATTGGACATAAGTCACACACTTGAATTACCCAACTATCATCTAGTGATATGGACTCATCTCGGGTTAAGGCATTGTTGATATAGGGTTGACCATTATCAAACACTTTAGGTGTTTCACCTATCAAGGCATTAATCATACCATTACTTGGTTTATCACCTTCACCCTAAAAGGGTGTAACATCCTCACCTCACTTGAAGATATGGGCCACACCATACATTAGTGTATTAGCCATCACATGTTCTAGGGTATTAACCACCTTACCACTTTTGTCATCTAATGTATTGGGTTACCCACCATATCATTTTAGATATGTGTGCTCAACACCATATCATCTAAGAGGTGTATGCTTAACCCAATATCGGTTTAGAGGTGTATGCTTGCTACCCATATCACCTTAGAGGTGTATGTGTTCTTACCATATCGAGCAAGAGGTGTATGCTTGCTTACCATATCACTTTAGAGGTGCATGTATGCTTACCATATCAGGCAAGAGGTGTGTGTATGCTTCACACCATATCAGGAAAAGAGGTGTGTGTGTGCTTCACACCATATCGGGCAAAGAGGTGTGTGTGTGCTTCACACCATATCGGGAAAAGAGATGTATGCTTGACCTCATATCATGCAAGGGGTGTATACCACATCACTATAGCGTGCATGAAGTGAATATTCATCACCATATCATTCTAGAGGTGTATAACCATCACCATCTAGGGTTTCAACATCATATCGTGCAAGAGGTATATCCTTCAACACCATATCAGGTTAGAGATGTGTATGTGCTTGACATCATATTGTGCCTAAGGGGTATATTTGACCTCATATCATGCAAGAGAAAGATGGTGAATAATAACATGTTTGGGTTCAAGTTATATAACCCCCCTTAAGAACATCTTCAAAGCTCCAAGCTTCAAAGATCCATGTTCCTAATGGTTGAAGATGACTTATCAAAAGTCCAAGGCTTGTTTACAACTCCTTCATATACAAGGAATCACCATAGTTAAGAACTTGGTGAAGAAGAAAAGAAAGGAAGATCATAACCCTAGATCCATGCTTTAATCCAAGGTTGAAGATGATCATGGCCTCACCTTAGGGTTAAGACTTGGGCTCCTTCTTGCTATATAACTGATTAACCATAACCAATATAACTGACACTAATTTTGTTAGATTAATGGTTAAAATATAAAATAACAAATTAATTAACTATTTAACCGAACTGAATTAACCGTAACCGATTGAACTAACTGAATGCTCTTCTTGTTATATTATAGTAGTATTGCATATAAATCTAGAGGTGCATAGTTAATGAAAACATGATAAGTACGTAAATGTAGATGTTTTATTAAATAAAAGTACAACTATGTAGGTATATATATGTGTAAAGTATTTTTAGATAAATATATTTTGACTATTTAGTTAATTCGGTTAACCAAATATAAAATATTTCTAACCGTCAAATTAATTGTTTAACGAATTAACCAAATTAACCAAATTCTCCAAAATAAATTAACCATTCAGTTAGTCGGTTATTAACCATATTTTTCTCACCCCTATTTGCATTAGTGAAAGGATATGAGGGGATGGGACTTATTTTCGGAGGCCAGTTATCACTGGAAGATGTGGGAAATCATTCCCTCACGATTGGTGAGACTACAAAGATCACCATCTAGTTGTGAGGAGGTCTGGTTGGGCTGAAGTTAAGCTGCCATGGCTATGATATTCATGGCTAGTCTACAGGGTATGTAGGGATTCATATAGAGGGGCTTAGGTTAGGGTTTTGGTTCCTCTTGTTGTGATGATGGTCGAGGATCGGTAAATTTTAATGGGGATAGCGTGATGCTGGCAAAAGGGCTCATCAGCCATTACTTTCTCCAGGTCGCTGGTTATCCCAATTATGGCCATCTGGTGTGGAATTAAGGCTGATAAATGGATGTTGTGAAAAGGGAGAGTCGCCGAAGGCAATTAGGTTAAGAAGGGGGAAAAGAAAAGAAGGGGACATGATAGATGCCATCACTATTCATATGGTAACTATGGCTGAACATGCGGGGGTGAAGACCCTAGACATGGGCGCATGTCTTTACCAATCAAAGTCCCGTTTGACTGGCGTTACCTTTTGTCTAATTATTTTTTGTCCTTTGATCCTTTTTTTTCTTAAATATCTCATAACTCCTAAGTTGTAGCTACTTTTGATTCAAAACTTTATCCATGTCTCCAACCTCTCCCAATCTAAATGTTAAAAATAGTAGTTCCTATATTTGTGATTCTGATTTGGCTAATAAATTTATTCTCTTCATTAATACCAATTACTTATCTAATTATCAAAATTAATTCCTTTTTTTGTGATTCCAATGCCAAGAATCCATAACCAAGTTCAACTATCTAATTGAGAGTCCCAAGTGGTGCGATCAGATCAAAATAATGAGATATTGCATTTGGGTACTCAAATTTCAAGATAATTCAATAAAATGAAATATTGAATGGGATATTTAGCAAAAAGAGGTTTTAATTAGGAATAATTATAAATAATAGCTTAAAATTAAATTTAGAAGCAAAATCCAGTGTGTTACTTGTACACACTTCCTAACATTATATATATATATATATATATATATATATATATATATATATATATATATATAAAATAGATTAAGCATACTATTAATTTTTGTTTGGATTTCATCTTATTCAACCCTCTCCCCAGATAGGGTGCCATGTAGCAGCACCAAAGTTCAACTGAGTTCAAGATGTACCAAAATTGTTGTTTTCTTTGTTTATTTGCATGCATCATACGATGCATATATATCACATGTTTTTAATATTTTTTATATACCATGTAAGAATGGTAAATATGATAACATTGAGATGACTTACACGTGATTATAAGTCTTATATAAATATGAGTCTGGACATGGTAGTACTCTTGTACTAAAAAATATGGCACTAAACTATGTAATCTTTACATACTATAATACCCCCCATCAAGATGGAGCATGGTTTAAATATATGTGCAACTTGAAAAGGAGGACATATATATGACATACAAACTTGAATTAAAAGAATATATACTCAACTCATACAAAGAATACTCCCCCACCCCCAAAAAAAAATGTATGGGTAGAGAAACTAGCATGAGAAAGCTTAAACTAAAACTAGAGAAATATGATGTTAACGCTGGGGAAAATTTGTTGGTGGTGAGAAAATTTACTACTAACACTGAAGAGAGCTTGTTGTTGGCACCAATTTTCCTAGAGGTTGGAGCTCTCACATACACAAGAAAGAAGAAAGAGAGGTTGCTTGTCCTTGATCATGATTTGAGGGCGGAAAGAAAAGAAGCTACACTCTTAGAGAGGTTATACGGAGATGTTGGGATGCCACCAACACATGATGGAATGAGGAACAAGGATTGATTGCAACACAACAAACCTTGAACTTGTCTCTTAAGAGATGAGGGCTCTTGGGTGGAATCTAGCATGAGAAAGCTAACAAATGAGTATCTTCATGCTCTAGAAGAGGGAGACTATGCTAGAGCGATGATGTTGTAGATGGAGTTGTGCATCTAAGCGACAATAGTTGAAACTCCTTGCTGGGAGACGATGTGGATGTTGGACCAACACCCCATCTGCTTGTGCTAGACTAGTTACTTGTTGGCCACTGATAGACCCACCATAAGCATTTTTGCTCTATATGCTTGCTTTTCGAAATATTTCAATTGCCATGCTGCTCAACCTTAACCCATTATTGAAAGTCACTTTAAAAATGTTAGCAGATCCACATTTCCTTCCATCCAATGTGATGTTGTTTAAAGTATTCTTTTCACATAACTGCATGGTTCTCGTAAGAACCATCAACATGTTTCAGGGAGAGAAGCCAACCCCTTAGTTATTTAGTCTATCATCCTTTTTTGGACCCCACTGCTGTCTTTATCTACTATAGCCTCCCTCAGCTCACAACGGCTAAATGTCTCATCGTCCTTCTTTCTGCTTATTCATTTTTTAAAATATGTCAGATCTTGAATTGTTTTCCCATTGGATCTGTACTACTAATCTTGATCAAACCCCATATGGTGTGAGCAGTTGAGTGATTTTTCAAATATGATCCTGAAGAAAAAAAGGTACAAGAAAATATCCCACACTGAGCCAAAACATCAAATGTCTTGGTGTGATGCCATGTGCATATAAGTGAATGAACCCACACCACTATTTAGGAAGGGAAAAGTAGAGTGTTTCTGTGCAATAAAGAAGACACATGGGACCCTGACCATATATATATATATATATATATATATATATATATATATATATATATATATATATATATATATATCTGTGTGTGTGTGTGTGTGTGTATGCATACATATATGTATATGTATGACATACTCGTTGAGTCATTTTGGGATAATGGAGAGGCAAACATATAAAACTCCCTGATTACCCTACCTATTCCTAATGGATTGGATGACCTGAGGAGTTTGTGACTCTAGGAAGCTCTCTATGAACCATTCATAGGTGCACAATATTGTCTTCTTCCTCCCAAGATGTGACTATCTAACCCTCTACCATGTCATTGAGGTCTGGGATGCCCTTGTTAGGGTGTAATCGGTGTTGTATGTACCATGGTTGTTCATCACCTATTTAACATCTCTTCACCACTAGAGAAGATAGCCCCAACAGTAAAATTTCCATTCATTATTGAAGTTGGTGCCTATTGAAGGGGCCCTTTAGATCTAGTCAGAAAAAGTTAGATTTCTAGATCTCATGCCCATAGAGAACCTAAATCTCCTTACTCACACACTCTAGTGCTACTACCACCATTGAATAGAGAGATTCATTATTTAAACTTTGGCACTCACCCCTCGCTCTCATCCTGATGATGTCAATCGAAGCTAACCTAAAAGTTGGTGCATTATGAAGAGAACCAAGTGTATGCACGTTGGTAGGGGGTGGGGGTCATAACATTGGATCTTATTCCCTATCAAGGGAGAAGAAAACTTCTATAACAACCTCACTTTTCATCTTCCCTCAATTAAGAAAGACCTTAAAGTTGAGAGCTATTACCTAAAATTCTCAAGATCCAAATTTAACCAAATTAAACAAATAATACCAATATAAAAACATATAATCAATCAATTACTTGAAAATAAAAATTGGCATTTTATTCACATATTCTAGTCTTTATGTGATACTCACAGTGGAATTATGACTGAGAAGAAAGTAATAAACACCCAACAATTTATTTTAACAATCTTCGAGAAATCCTCAGCAAAGACCGGCGAACGATATTGTAGGTTGTCATAATTGTAACCATGTACCTCAATGTAGAACCACACATATCATTCAATCATACTTTAAGAATATCATCCAATCAATCAATGAAAGAGGATTCTAACGAGAACATGAAATCCATAGAGTGAGCATGAACAAAATCCCCCAAAACATCAACCACACGGAATTTGGAACTAATGTATGAAAGATTTAGATGCATAAGAGATATGTATGTCGAAAAAGGAAATGAAGACACCAAAATAGGTCTGCACTGTAGAGGTAGAAAGAACAACACATTCCAAAGAGGAAAGCACCACTGACAAGGAATGTAGGATAAATAAACTAATAAAGGTAGGTGATACATGAAGTTGTGTTTCCATACAATAAACTAGGGGTACTCTCTATCCTTAAACTAGGAACAACTTCAAAGTATTAATGATCTAGATGAGAAGGGGAAGGTGATAATATAAAAATAGAAAGGAACACGACATAAAGATCTAAATCAATAACGAACACCCAAATGTATGCATCATAAGGTTGGGAAGCATAAAAAAGTAACACATCGAAAATGTTGGCTTCCTTGGTTAGTTTTCCTTCCAGCCATAAGTTCCATGTCTAACACATGATCCTCTTAGTAGTGCCAAAGTGATAGGACCCTCTCCATCACCACCTACCTACTCTCTAGAAATCCTAGACTTCTTCTCCAACACATCTGTGACACCTCTATGCCACACAACGAGATAACTCAAAACCGAATCACATGATTAATAACTAAACAAACACACTACCACAAAAATGGGTGGATTAAGAAACAATTTAAAATTACTAACAAGAGAGGAAACATTTACACCAAGGTCCATTAAACTTGTATCATATCACCTACCACATCAGGTATTTACATATGTTCAACAACACCAACCACAAACTATATACAAAAGAAGTTGTTCACATGTACATGCCATATATACAACCAAGGCGAAATGCCAAAACCACGTGCCAATGTACATAAACTGCAAAACGCATTCCTCCCTGGACCTGAGAGTACAAGGATGGCACATAGGACTCCACTACAACACTAGAAACTATACAACCTTCTGACTTCACTACTCTCCAAGCTGCTCTTACTCAATAACATGATCTCTACCACTTCACTGATGACCACCTAAAAAGGGTGTGGAAACTACAAGAGTGAGACTCATGTCCCAACAAGAGATATAAATCTACGCCAATGGTCATTATTACCACAAATATACTATTATTATACAGGATGAGCAGAACATCATGTGTAATTAGAAGGAAAATATGTACATGTGTAACAGTTAACTTCTATAGCCACAATGTACAATACATGAGCAGTTTACGAAACTCTATTATAGCATAAGAAACTAGCAGCAAAAGGAACAAAATAAGGGTAAACATCCAATGTGAAGCTTATTTAGACCTAAATAGATATGCTACATAACTCTATTACATCTTTTATTACGCCCCAAGGATTTGAGTTGTACCACCCAAATCTAACTGACCACTGCTAAGATGAAATCAATGCCATTTAAGATCTTGGAAGAGCTGGACTCTAAGATCTTCTACACACCAATTGGTTACTATAAGTGAAGACCGCAATGAGATATAAGTCAAACTGCCACCAACGACATATAGTCAAGCTAAAAACACCTATCCCATCTTGGTACAGGTCACAATACTAGACACTAGGGTAAGCCCTGTCACCAAGGTACAACCACAATTATCCTCAAAATATCATCACATATATAATCAGCAAGACACGATCACAAACATTCTCACACTGAGTTATAACCATAGCCATCCTCAAAACACCTGGGGTCAAGATGACAAGGTCACACATTCACTTGCACCTCACATACTCAACAATATGTACTCTGAGTTTCCCTTAGGAATAATCATTTCACCAACTCGCAAGTCTTGACATTGGAATGGATCTATTGCCAGGGAAACAACATGATTAGGGTTTCACTTCATTAGTTATTGCCAATTGGGTAAATAAAGACTTCATCAAACAAGTGGAGATATAAAACCTAACATTTCTAGCAAGCATTAAAGTATAACAACTTTAGAATATATAAAATTTATGAGGTATAAATCTTGTCATATCACCATATGAAACCATTCTCTATAACATATGCAATAGGATCACACCTCCAATAGGGCTCAACCATGCCCAAGGGTCATTCACAACACCACATCACAATCACCTGCAATAACACCATTATCTTTCCATGTCTTACTAAAGGTTCAACAACCCATCAACATACATGTCATACACATGTTAGCATAGACTTGTAATAATATGTTCACATAACATCACATTAGGTTAAAACAACATTGAGAGTATATCCTTATCATCACATAAGTTACACAAGAAAGCTAAACATAAGAAATCACTATCATTGGATCATATTAGTGTTAGATTCAACAATTAGATTAAGTATGACCAACTATCACTACTTAATCACATTAGGGTTTAGTGTATCAAAGATAATCTAGCTCAACATTACCCCTCATTTCATTATAGTGATCATAAGTTTATATGCATACGAGGGAAGAGGTAAGACTACATGATTAAGGGCAAGTTATCTGATTATACATCATTCAAACCAAACAAACATACCATAAGTATCACCTTAAATCCATCAGATATGAAAAGATAAAACCATTGGTTGCAACACAAGTAAACACCTTGAACAACCACTCAGAAAACCATCAAGTTGTGACCTAGACGAGTCACCATTTAAACCTACTCAAGTTATTGTTGACAACAATAACTTGACTAGGTTGTCAACAATATCTTGACTAGGTTTAAATGGTGACTCATTTAGGTCATAACTCAATAGTTTTATGTTTGTTTGGTTTCATATCAAAGATAATATAGCTCAACATTACCCCTAATTTCATTATAGTGATCATAAGTTTATATGCATACGAGGGAATAGGTAAGACTACATGATTAAGGGCAAGTTATCCGATTCTACATAATTCAAACCAAACAAACATACCATAAGTATCACCTTAAAACCATCAAATTTGAAAAGGTAAAACCATTGGTTGTAACACAAGTAAACACCTTGAACAACCACTCAGAAAACCATCGAGTTGTGACCTAGATGAGTAACCATTTAAACCTAGTCAAGTAATTGTTGACAACAATAACTTGACTAGGTTGTCAACAATAACTTGACTAGGTTTAAATGGTGACTCATCTAGGTCACAACTCGTTGGTTTTGTGAGTGGTTAAGATTACATGATTAAGGGCAAGTTATCTGATTCTACATCATTCAAACCAAACAAACATACCATAAGTATCACCTTAAAACCATTAGATATGAAAAGGTAAAACCATTGGTTGTAACACAAGTAAACACCTTGAACAACCACTCAGAAAACCATCGAGTTGTGACCCAGATGAGTCACCATTTAAACCTAGACAAGTTATTGTTGACAACATAGCAACACCATCAATTGTTGAATCAAGAGAGACCATTGGTTTTGGGGATATAACCCACCATCGGTTGATCACTTAAAGAAATCCATTTATTGTAGTGTCTAGGACCACCATCGGTTGTGGTGTCGAGGACCACCATAAGTTTTAACACTCAACGTAACCATAGGTTTTCACCATCGGATCTGGGGTCTCAAGATCCATCTATTGAGACTCAAAACAACCATTAGTTGATGACTCAGGTTGTCCATCAATTGTGAGACTTAGTGAGGGTATCGATTGACATCAACATGTGAGAAAACAAGGTAAAACCCATGGAAGAACCATCGTTTGATGAAGGAAAGGGGAGTTATTGGTTGATGCCACACTAATACTGAAACTATCCATTTTTTTAGCACCAAAGAAGACAAAATAGAACCTAAGGTAGGACCATAAATTGACATTAGAAACACAAGGAAAACAACACCAAAAAGGCAAGTCCATCGATTCTACCAAGAAGGAAAACAATCAAGTGATATGCAAGGTAGAAACAAACATTGAAACCCTAAGTTGTCCATCATTCAAGAGAGACCAAAAGCCATCGTTTTCCATGCAAACCAACCCTAAAGCATCATCTACCTTAGAAAGGTCGTACACAAGGTTTAGTACAACCAAAGAATATAAAACACCATTGAACTAGCACCTAAGTTCAAACACTAGGTGAAAGTAGGATATTTCTACTTAGGACTTAGTTTTAGAGCAAGATCTAGCACATGCAAGATATAAGTAAGCAATAAACGTGGAGAAAGTTATATAACTCACCTATAGGAAGAAGAACAAGATCCAAACAACAAGCTAGCTTGAGAATAAGAGGGAGGAAACCCTATCTTAGCTCTCCACACGGCCAAGCAAGCTTCTTCTCCAATAAAGAGAGCAAATCCTAGGTCAAGGAAGTAAGAAAGAAGGGTTCTTAAGATCTAGACCAAGTTCCACCATGGAACACCATGGTCATGTCCAAGAACAAGGAAAAGGAGGTAGAAAAATAAGGAAAATGAAGGGTAAAGAGAGGTATCTAACCTAATTAGGTCAAGAACAAGCAAGGAAAGCTCTATAAGTTCCAATAGAGGGTAGATCTAAACCCTAGTTGCATATGTAAGGAGATCGACCACCTTCTTCAACCTTGGGAATCTTATTATCCACTAGAGAAAGGAGGACAAATATCTACACAATAAGGAAGAGAAAGGAGTCCAAAAGGTTCATTTGAATGGAAGGTAGGAGGTTTATATAGCTATGGGAGAAAGAGAAGAGAAGGCTAAGGTGACCTAACATGTTTTCCAAGTGTCCATGGCCAAGGGACATCACATCCATGCACGCATCATTTCCATCAATTATGGGGTCTTCTAGGTCATCAGATCTTGAACCTCCCAGGTTGGCCATCGAGTTTCATTACTTGGTGACCATCACTTGATGAAACCCTAGGTCACAAGGTGGAAAACCATTGATTCATCACCCCTTCCAACCAAACTATCGGTCCAAGGGACCTCAAGCAAGAAGTGTTGGTATGTATGTCCAGAGAGCCAATCATACGATGATTGGATTGTGGCATAAAATATCTAATTTGATAAATCATAAAGGTAATTCTATATATTATGTTTGCCTCAGTCATGGGATGATGACATAGATGTAAGTATATGTCTAAAGAATGATGTTACTCGATGACGTATGTCTTCAAGTATGTGACTTGAACAATGAGATCAGATAGACCAACCATTAGAGTGAAACATGGAGACCATGGAATGCTAGTCAAAACCATATCTCATAGTGATAGTGGTGATTGTGGTTATTAGACCTGAAGTCACTACATTCATTACATGTCGTTCAATATACTTTATCATAATCAAATGTAACCCTAAATAAGGATTGTCATAACGACGATGATTAGGTAGTTGTGACACACATGGATTGAATGTGAGTGAGGTGGATGGGATCTTTCCTTCCTACAATAGATTGATATCTTGGGCCTCCTGATAAGAAAGACTGAGAAATGTATGACCGTACTTATGTGATTCAATATGTGATATGTGAACTCACATACATCTCAGATAATCTTCTCTAGTTCAAGGAACATGGATTAAACATTGAGAGGATGGAGATTCCATGCCTCGAGTTCAATCTGAATATTAGAGACAAGGAAACTATACGATCATGGTAACACTAATAATAGATGGTAGGTTGAAGTTGTTCTCCAACTTTTAGAATTACTTGAGTAGAGATGATGTGTGACTAGGCACCACTCTTTGCTTGTGATGTCATAATTAGTTATGGACATTCACTGCCAACGTAATTCTGGACCTACAGGGTCATACACATAGGATAAACTTGGATCGAAGGAGTATAATCATGAATAATGTTTTATTTTATCACTATAGGTGTTTAGGTATTCAATTAAACAATTGAGGTCCAAAATTGACTGACTGGACTCTGAACCAACTAGTTCAAGTGTTGAAATGATCAGTTGGAGTGTCAGGTTATTGTAATCAATATTGGTTGAATTTTACCTAAACTTGACAAGTGAAATGACCATTTCACTTGTGAAATGACCATCTCACAGTGTGAAACGATCGATTCACATTTTGGGTTGTCCGATTTAGTTTCCAATTCGATTGGAACAAGGATTGATGCTGATGTCATGTTGAGCATTAATCAAGCATTGAATACCAATTTGATTCAGAATAGGAAACTTGCAAAATGATCGATTCACTATGTGAAATGATTGTTCACTCACTAAATGAATGTTTGGGTGTGCCAAACAAATATTTTTCTCTATGCAAGTTCTAGAAAATTCATGATTTTAGACCCTTCTACTCCCACACAGACTGGGAACGCTGACCCTGGCCTCTACTATAAATAGAGGGGTATAGGGGGATTCCCAACACACATAATTGAGCATCAGTTTCTCGAACAATTTTTGTCCCCTCTGGTTGTGGTAACCAATAGAGAGCTCAATCAAGTCCTACCCGTTAAAGGGATAGATAGCGAGGGAGAGAACATCTGAGATCAATTGTGGGAGTGCATGTCGGTGACTAGTATGCTGACAGAATGAGACAACTCCTTCTTATTTGCTCTGGTAGCACAACATGAATTTACCAGTGGTCTGTACAGACTACTCTAGAGGCGGGAGGCCATTGTCCGCTGCTAGGAGGGCATCATTAAATGCTGCCGGTGGTGTTGCACTAAGAGGCCAGTGGAGACGATCGTTTGAATGATGCTTCTTAAGGAGGGTGTTGCTGCTTGAAGAAGAAGAAGCACGATTCTACTACAAGGATAATATCACTGGACTTTCTACAAGATGAGGTATAACCTTGCAAACATTCTTTCATAGATACATTGTTGTTGACACGATCTTGCTGTTCTGGGAAACTTGCCTTTAGATTTTTGATGTGGTTGATTATCACACTATCAAATTCAATTGGGGTTGAAATCCTTGAGTTTTTAACCAAAACCTTGTGCAATAATACCACCCACAAGCGGACGGGTCTTATCGTAGTATAGTTAAGGATCGAATCATAAAGGACAACATTTTTAAGAATCGTTGCTAGTCGAGTCTAGCTCACGTAAGACTAATATTTAGAACAAAGGTTGGTTTGAGGTTAATTAGACTAAATGCAAGAAAGTAAAGAGTGGAATAAAAGTTGGATCTAGATTAATGATGGAGATCACTGGGGTGGTCCTGGGTTTCACCACACTACACTTGCAAACACATCCAATCACAAACATCTAAGCAAGATCTAACCATCCAAATAGAGCTGATGCAAACCCTCTATTAGAATGTTGAGGTTCATGTGAGCATCACCTTAGGCATCATATTTCTCATCGCCATCCGGATCACGTACTTACAGCTCTGAAGATACATATATCCAACTGAAGTTGCGGCCCTCCGTTAGGATGATTAGGCACACAAAAGCGTCATCGTGGGCTAGATGGCTCATCCCCTCACAGATCACACACTTACGACCTCAGGGAATCCCATCCGATTTCTCATCAGGGAGTCAACTTCATTAATCGACATTCAAATCCTACATATAGAAGTTGTCACCACATACGAATGAACAAGATAAATGCAACCAGGTGATAAATCCACAAGCACACATCAACGATTAATAATGAAATGAAAAGTTACATACATGACATGGAATGTTTAACAAAAATACATATAAGCATGGGAAGCGGGGCTAGTCCCCACACCCCAGCAAAATGAAATTACTCACTCATGATACGAGGAACAAAAAGAACAATAGAGAGGGAAGATTCTTCCATGAGCATGATGCAGAAGATGTTCGCAACTCGGTGAAGATACGGTCTTCTACGTCACATCAGAGTAGATCTAGATGAGGAGCGAGGGACATCGTGACAGATGGGGAAGACCTTCTCTCTCCACCTTCCTTCTCTTCTTGTCATTCTTTCTCACAGTAGGAGGGGCAACCTTTGGATGCATACGTGGCATGGATGCACGTAGCCTAGTGGCATAGAGGACTGATGGATTGGGATCCCTCTCCAGGGGTTGATCCTGTGTTCAGGCAGCCTGGCGGTGTGCCAGATCCGATCCCCTTAAATGAGGACCCTTAGGTCCTATTTATAGTCATTCGTGGAGTCATGAATAGTCTTGGGCCCGATTTCTTTCTTAACACGGTTTGGAAACTGTTAGCCGTCCTCACGGTCCTGAAGCCATGAGGGTCTTTGTGGTTTTGGAAAATGAATGCTCCTTCACACGATATCAATATCGATTACTGCCCCCACATGGTCTCAAGACCGTTCAGCCACCGCTAGGTCTTCTCGCGGTTTGGAAGATCGCGGTCCCTTCCTTACGGTCTCGAAGACTGGTTCCTTTCCTTTCGGTCTTGCGACAATCGATCTTAGAGACCGCTGCTTCCCTCGTGGTCTTCCTAACCGAACGCCGGGCTCACGGTCTCAACACCGATCAGTGGCCATACGGTCTTGAGCAAGCGGGGTGATGGGGTCATAGTGGGTAGGGATAGGAAAGCAGGTCAGGGCAAGTTGCACAGGAGGTGAAGGTCACAATGATGGTTATGAAGCCACGATTGTGGCTAGTTGCTGTTGTGGATGGGGCAGAGGTGGAGATTCGATGGAGATGGGGGAGGTCGAGGGAACTGTGGATACATGCGGTGGAGGTGGCAGTGACTCATGATGGCGGTAGAGTGGCAGGTGGTGGTCTTCACGGTCTCGGGACTGTGAGGGAGCTCCTCGCGGTTTGAGGACCGCTAGGATCCTAGCGGTTTGAAGACCTCTTGTGTAGAGTCTTTTCTTAGTCTGTAGACCATGCGGAGGAGAAGGTGATCGCAAGTAAAGAGAGAATGAAGGAAGATACCTTGTAGTCTTATAGGTGTAACTCTATACGGTCCCAAAGACCGTTTGGATGAAACTGCTAGGACAAGACCGCTAGGGCAAGCAGTGTGAGAGGGACCGAATGCCCAAGACTACATAGGCAAGACCGCTATGATCAAGGCTAGAATGGGGGTTATGGTTAGGGTTGCTGGAGTAGAGGAGAGCTTGATCGAGGTGTGAAGATGAAGGAGCCCTCGACGCTACTGTCACTTGAGTAAAGAGAAAAGGGCCACGATGGTAGATGGGCCTTGGAGATAGGGCCAATGTGCTCCAACTCGACCTGTACAACAAGAATAAAATCCAATTAAAGTAGAGATAAAATCAATTATCCTAATTAAGGATGTATGAGTAGATTTATGCAATAAAAGCGAATGATCGGAGTAAAATTGGGCCAAAGATGGAGACTGAAACAACGATGAATATGCATTCATCAAAACACACCAAACTTAAATGTTGCTCGTCCTCGAGTAACACAAAATCTGAAACAATTGCCAAATGAATACTTTCAACTCGTGTGATTGCCTCATCTTCACATCACGATTGTTTGCTTTCTACTTAGTATGACTAAGCATCTCAACTTCCTGAGATCATTGAACACATCTTACCATATCATCGTTCCTGAGTATGTTTTCCAACATCACTTCCTCCTCACTTTTTCCAACAACAAGTATTTATAAGAGTTTCGTAAGAGTCCAGAGATACCCAAAAAACAACAAGTACGCACCTGATCTGACACTTGTGTTTTTCAGGATAGGGGAGGCATTCATTATGCCTTTAGGTGGAAAAGGGAGTGAAGGGTGGTATGGAAGGAAGTTGTATATCTCTCCTCTATTTGAGTCGAGATTTATTATATGGTTGCAATTACATTGATTGCATTTTTTTGTGTGCAAATCTCTCCTCTATTCGACTCAAGATTTTATTTTTTGTGTGCACAATGGTATCTTTTCTTAGTGGTATGCCCCTATTAAATCGAGGGGTATGGAAGAAGTAGATATAGAGAGAGATTGCATGCCACCCCAAACTTAGGGTTTGGCACTATTTTGGCTATTTTTGTTTCTATTTGATGGATGGAGGGGTAAGAAGATGATAGAAGAAGCGTATAAGAGAGTTCAGATTAGAATGGTACTTGATTTATGATTCAGTGTACCAGGTCATTCTCTGTATCGTACTCTGCTCAAATAATGACTTGATGAGGATCCGGTGGGGGTTCCATGTTATTATTCAACTTTTTAGTTAGGAAGAATGACGTGTTTGATCCCTATAAATTCGATAGATACTTGCCATTTTTGTAGAAGGATCATGATGTTAGGATTCATAAGCTTCAGAAGATGATTTTAGTCAATATGCTAGTTATAAAAAATTGTCCTTTTAAAGATTTTCTTCGAATAAGGAGGGTGTAATGATTCAAAATGCAAAGAAAGAGAAACTAGTCAGCTAGGTAATGGCTTTTATTGAAACAAAATGCGTCAAAACTTTATCAAGTTCCTATACAATTTCTTTGAAAACTTAAACATTTTGAAAATTTTGATTAAAATTGCAAAGATGAAATCTTAAGTCTGAAATAGATGGGTGTGGGTAGAAAGTAAGGTACGTACCACCCACCCTCCACCCCAAACTTAGAAATTTGCTCGTCCCGAGAAAACTCTAAATCTGAGATTGAGGGGAAATTCATGTCGGGTGGACCACCATATGTGGTTGCGTTCCAATCAGCGTGCGTCCTCCATCTAAAAATCTCAAAAATGAAGACTAATCAAAACTTAAGATAGCATCGTGCAATGCGATATCTGTTCAGTGCAAAAAATTTTAAAAAGTAAAAAAAAAATTAAGATAATTTTCTAATTCAAATCTAAAAGTAAAAACAAAATTATTGATCGGGTTGCCTCCCAAAAAGCGCCTTTATTTTACGTCGATGGCTCGACGTGAATCTTTCAATTTTTTGGTGGATACATTAGATTGGTAAGATCCAACATTGCTTTGGTGCCTATGTCGGCTGAGATGAAATATCTCTTTAAGCGTTGGCCATTAGCCACAAATTCTCCTGACTGTTCACTCCATAAAATGAAAGCACCATGCAGGTACATTCTCTTGACAATGTAAAGTCCAAACCAATGAGAACAACGTTTTCCTGGGAACAACCTCAGTCTTGAGTAGAATAGTAGAACTTGGTATCCCACTTGTATGCCTTTTCTTTTTAGATGACCATCATGCCAAAGCTTCGTGCGTTCTTTGTAGATTCATGCATTCTCACAAGCTGTCATCCTGAGTTCATCCAGTTCTTGAAGTTGTAGAATTCTGGCTTCGCCAACTTTCTTCATGTCAAGATTTAGCTGTTTGATTGCCCACCCTGCTTTGTGTTCGAGTTCTACAGGTAGGTGGCATGACTTTACATAGATCAATTGAAATGGTGTAGTTCTAAGAGGAGTTTTAAAAGCAGTTTGGTAGGCCCACAAGGCATCATTGATTTTTACAGACCAATCTTTTCAGGTACGGCCTACTGTCTTTTCCAAGATAGCCTTGAGTTGACGGTTATAAGCCTCTAGCTGTCCACTTATTTGGGGATGGTAGGGGGAGGCTACCTTGTGTGTTACACCATATTTCCTCAACAATGCTTCAAAGCTTCTTTCCAGAAAATGAGAACCTACGTCGGATATCACAGTTCGTGGGACTCCGAAACAGGGAAAAATAATACCCTTGACCATTTTTATGACAGGTTTGGAATTTCTAGTAACGCTCGGTATGACCTCTACCCATTTTGAGACGTAATCCACTGTGACTAGGATGTAGGAAAATGCATGTGAAGATGAGAATGAACCCATGTAGTCCACACCCCAAACATAAAAAATCTCAACTTCTTGCCACAGTTTAAGCGACATCTCATTTCCCTTTGTAAGGTAACCTGTTCTCTAACATTTGTCACATGCTAGAAGAAAGTTGTAGGAATCTTTGGATATGGTTGGCCAATAGAAACCACATTGCAAAACTTTCAAAGCAGTTTTCTTAAAACTCATATGGCCTCCGACTGGGCCTGAGTGACATTGCTCTAAAATAGGTTGCGCTTCTTCCTCAGTGATACAACGTCTATAGAGACCATTAGCACAAATCTTGAATACGTATGACTCATCCCAGTGATACTGCTTCACATCATGCATGAATTTCTTCAGTGAATTCTCGGTGCATTCATGGTGGATGACACCAGTGACAAGGTATTTCAAATAGTTCAAGTACCAAGGGGTAGCTTCTAAGACTTTCATGAGTTGGTCATCCAGAAGAGAATTGTTAATCAGGATTTTCTCAGTTTCCTGAGTGTGGATGTGACTGAGGTGGTCTACCACAACATTCTCTGTACCTTTCTTATCTCTTATTTACAAATCAAATTCTTGCAAGAGGAGAATCCATATGATCAACCTGGGCTTTGCATCTTTCTTCACTAGGAGGTAATAGATAACAACATGATCTGTGTAGACAATGAATTTTGAACAAGTGAGATAGGATCTAAACTTGTCAAAGGCATACACGACTGTAAGGAGTTCCTTTTCAGTAGTCACGTAGTTCCTCTGAGCTTTGTCGAGGGTCTTCAATGCATAGTAGATCACATAATGTTTCTTCTCTATACATCGCCCTAAAATAGCACCCACATCATAATCACTGGCGTCACACATAATTTCAAATGGGTGCTCCCAATCAGGAGCTCTGATGATGGGTGCTGTTGTAAGAGCATGCTTCAGGTTGTTGAAAATCTTGACACAATCTTTGTTAAAATGGAAATCAACATCCTTTAGCAACAAATTCATCATCGGCTTGGTTATTTTGGAGAAATCCTTTATAAACCGTCTGTAAAAGCCTGCATGACCAAGGAACACGCGAACCTCTCTTACATTTTTCAGAAAAGTGAGTTTGCAAATCACTTCAATTTTTGCTCTGTCTACTTCGATCCCTCTATTGCTGACTCTATGGTCAAGGACAATGCTTTCCTTTACCATAAAGTGGCACTTCTCCCAGTTTAAAACAAGATGCGCTTCTTCACACCGTTTGAGGACAAGGGAGAGATGATTCAGGTACGAGTCATACAAATCCCCATATACAGAGAAATCATATAAAAATTCCATAATAATTTTGGTTAGACCAACAAATATAGATGCCATGTAGCGTTGGAAGGTTGCAGGCACATTACAAAGCCCAAATGGCATTCTTCTAAAAGTATATGTTCCAGATGGGAAAGTAAAAGTTGTTTTCTCTTGATCACCTGGATGTATAGGTATTTGATAGAATCTAGAGTAACCATCAAGATAGAAAAAATATTCTTGGTGAACCAACCACTCTAAAACCTGGTCAAGAAAAGGCATCGGGAAATGATCCTTACGTGTTGCCTTGTTCAACTTCCTGTAATCAATACACATCATCTACCCAGTGACTGTTCGTGTGGGGATGAGTTCATTATCTTCATTCTGTATAACAGTAGTGCCACCTTTCTTTGGGAAAACATGCAGCAGACTTACCCATGATGAGTCAGATATAGGATAGATGATCCCTGTAGTAAGTAATTTGATAACTTCACGGCAGACTACTTATTTCATATTTGGATATAGCTTTCATTGATCTTCAATAGTCAACTTGTGGTCTTCTGCCATGGGGATTTTGTGCATACACAACGCTTGACTGACCCCAGTGAGATCACTCATCTTATAACCGATGGCTTTCCTTCTTTCTTTTAATTCCTTCATGAGTTTATCATCTTGATCAGTTGTTAGATCAGAATTTATAATAACCGGGAAGACCTTGAGATCATCAAGAAACTCGTACTTTAAACCTTTGGGTAGGGGCTTCATTTCAGGGGCCTTCGATTTCTTACGTGGGACGTCAGCTGTATTCACAGCCTTGAGTTCCTTAACTTTGTGTTCAGGATCTTCTTCAGTAGTGTTGAGGCAGAGGACACAATTCGTCACTTGTTCGTCAATGAATTAATGAACAGATGAGTTCTTCAAAGCCACTTCTAAAGGATCATCTTGTTCATAATCCTCTTGTGTAAGGAGTGACATTTTCTCTATGCAATCGATTAGATGGACTTCTTCTTGCATACTAGGTATTCACATACTTTCAAAAACTTTGAACTTTAGAGTTTCTTTACCTAGGCTGAAGAGCAAGGTTCCTGCTTCAACATCAATCATAGCTCTTGCCGTGGCAAGGAATGGACGACCAAAGATGAGAGGGTAACTGGCGTCTTCTTTTATGTCTATGATGACAAAATCACACGGAACATATGAGTCTTTGCCTACCTTGACAGGGACATCTTCAATGATTCCTAAGGGGAGCGTCATAGAGTTATCTACAAGCTTTATGGTCATGCCAGTTGGGAGAAGCTCAACAAATCCTAGCCTTTTGCAAAGGCTAAGTGGCATGATGGAGATGCTAGCACCAAGATCGGACAATCCCTTCTTATAGGAGGAATCACCGATATGACAAGAGATCCCAAAAGATCCTGGATCTTTATGCTTCTTCAGAATCTTTCTTTGAATAATGTCAGAAGTGGTTGTTGCTAACTTGACTGTCTCATATTCTTTAGTTATATATTTTCTTGTCAGGAGTGACTTCAAATATTTCGTCCAGGCTGGTATCTCAGCCAGTGCATCTAGAAAGGGTATATCAACATGAAGCTTCTTCATAGCATCCTTGAACTTGTTGAAATGAGTATCAAGCTTGGTCTGCTTCAAATGAGAAGGGAAAGGGGGACGAGGCTTGTACACTGGTATGATTGGTTCTGGTGTTTCTGTTTCTACAATAGAAGGTTTTTTAGAACTTGCCTTGTCTGTCTTATCAGCAGTTACTGATCCTTTTGGTTGAGACTCAGGTTTTATAGAGTCTTGGACAACCACAAAGTCATCCTCATCAGTAATAACCACAGGTGTCTTAATAGGATGATCAGAATAATCTTTTTCGGACCTGGTGGTGACAACCTTCAATTGCTCATGGTGCTTAGGATTGTTCTCTAGTTGGCCAACAAAGGTTCTAGCAGGTGGCTTCATGCTAGTTGCAAGTTGAGCTAGTTGAGATTCAATGGACTTCTGATGGGCTTCTGGTTAGCTATCATAGTCTACTGCAACTACAACATCTTCTCAATGGCCATCAACTTGTCATATAGAGAGATGGGGATGGCTTGTTACCCTTATTGTTGGTTCTGGTAAGAGACTTGGTTGGGATTCTGGAACTGAGAATTGTTCTGATAATTATTGTAGTTCCTGTTCGGGAAGTTACCTCTAAAGTTTCCCTGATTTCTGAAGTTTTGCTGTTGATTGAACTGGAATCCTGACGAAACTCATTGTTGGTTGTTTGAACTAAGTTGTTGGGAGTTTTCTACTCCTGAAGGATTTCCATATTGAAAACTAGGATGGTTCTTGTTCTGATATGGATTGTAATATCCTTGACCAGGGTTGGTGTAAAACATTAACATTTTCCATGTGACCATTATCTCCTTGGCCACAAACATTGCTTAGAACGACATCATAGAGAATATTACAGGCTAGCGTAGAATGATCAGTTCCCTTGCATGCTTCACAGAATAGTGAAGTAGACTTGATCTATTCTTGTTGTTGAGGGGGTGAACACCTTCTTTCATAGGCCATAAGAGATGATTCGAGATGGTCTTGCTTGGCAACTAAGAACTTGAGGGATTCAATGATAGACTTGTACTCAGGAATAGACTCAGCCATAGCTACCTTCAACACTCCTTTACCTATAGATATACCCCAATTAGCTTGATTTTTAGCTCTAAGGGTAACAACCTTGCATGCCCTGTCACAACTCTGACGCATGAAGTTTCCTTCAGATGAGGAGTCCAGGAACTTCTTGATATCGTCATCCACACCCCTATAGAAGATCTCAATGAGCTGATTCTTAGGAATTCCAAGGTGTGGACACTTGCGTAGAAGCTCTTTGTATCTTTCCCATGCTTCAACAAGGGATTATCCAAGGACCTGAGTGAACTGTGTTATACATCCCCTGGTTTTATAGGTGAGGGAAGGAGGATAGAACTTTTCTAGAAAAACATTTTGAAGTTGTTCCCAAGTGGTGATGGGTTCACATTGCAAGGAGTTGTACCAACTCATAGCTCTATCAGCAAGAGAGTATTTCAAGAGACGGAGTCAGATGTCATCATCTGAGACTTCATTTTTCTTAGTCATAGCACATGGATCTATAAACCTTAGAAGACGTTCCTCACTATCTTCTCCTTGCTTACCATAGAATGGGATGTTATGAAGCAAGGTAATCCAATGTGCCCAGATATCAAAGTTTGGAGTGTTGATGGGAGGAGGTTCCACTGGGTGATGAACGCCAACAACTTTAGGGATTGAGAATTCCCTAAGGTCCTTCTGCAGTTCTGCTGCTTGCGCTACTGCTTGTGCTGCTTGGATTTCTTCTTGAACTGCAGCTCTGGCTTCTTGCATAAGCCTATCTCTTTGTGCGTTAAGGGCTTGAGTGACCCTTCGGGCTATTTCCTCCTCTTGAGCCATTCTTTCTTGGTTCTCTCTATTCTGATGATGAAAGGTTTTGTATATCTTAGGGTCAAAATCTAGTAGAGAGTCCAAAACTGTCTGAACGACACATACACTAGACTTTGGGGGTACCTGGGATGGAAAGATCTTTCACAAGTAAGATTGACGGAATATAATCAAATTCAAGTATATATGTTTGATATTATCAAAAGTAAAAGAAAATCCTAGATTAGTCTCAAAAGAACTAGATTTAACTAGATGATTTTGTTGTCCCCGTCAACGACACCAGAATTTGATGTGGTTTATTATCACACTAACAAATTCACTCGGGGTTGAAATGCCAGAGTTTTTAACCAAAACCTTGTGTAATAATACCACCCGCAAGCGGACGGGTCTTATTGCAGTATAGTTAAGGATCAAATCCCAAAGGAAAACATTTTTAAGAATCGTTGCTAGTCGAGTCTAGCTCAAGTAAGACTAATATTTAGAACAAAGGTTGGTTTGAGGTTAATTAGACTAAATGCAAGAAAGTAAAGAGAAGAATAAAAGTTGGATCTAGATTAATGATGGAGATCACTGGGGTGGTCCCGAGTTTCACCACACTACCCATGTAAACACATCCAATCACAAACATCAAGGCAAGATCTAACCATCCAAATAGAGCTACTGTGAACCCTCTGTTAAAATGTTTAGTTTCACGTAAGCATCACCTTAGGCATCAGATTTCTCGTCACCATCTGGATCATGTACTTACGTCTCTGAAGATAAAGATATCCAACTGAAGCAACAACCCTCCGTTAGGATGTTTAGGCACACAGAAGCGTCACCGTGGGCTAGATGGCTCGTCCCCTCATGGATCACACACTTACGACCTCATGGAATCTCATCTGATTTCTCATCAGGGAGTCAACTGCGTTAATTGACATTAAAATCCTACATATAGAAGTTCTCACAACATAGGAATGAAAAAGATAAATGCAAATAGGTGATCAATCTATAAGCACACATCGACGATTAATAATGAAATGAAAAGTTACATACATGCCATGGAATGTTTAATGAAAAGACATATAAGCATGGGCAGCGAGGTTATTCCCTGCTCCCCAGTGAAATGAAACTACACTCATGATGTGAGGATCAAAAAGAACAAAAGAGAGGGAAGATTCCGCCATGAGCATGATGCAGAACATGTTCGTAGCTCGGTGAAGATATGGTCTTCTACGCCACATCGGAGAAGATCTGGACGAGGATCAAGGGACACCGTGATAGATGGGGCAGACCTTTTCTCTCCACCTTCCTTCTCTTCTCGTCATTCTTGCTCGTAGCAGGAGGGGCAACCTTTGGATGAGTATGTGGCGTGGATGCACGTAGCCTGGTGGCGTAGAGGACTGATGGATCGAGATCCCTCTCTAGGGGTTGAGCCTGTGTTCAGGTAGCCTGGCGGCGTGCCAGATATGATCCCCTTAAATGAGGGCCCTTAGGTCCTATTTATAGTCATCCGTGGAGTCATGAACAGTCTTGGGCCCGATTTCTTTCTTAACACGGTTTGGAAATCGTTAGTCGTCCTCACGGTCTTAAAGCCATGAGGGTCTTTGCAGTTTTAGAAAACAAATGCTCCCTCACACGATCTCAAGATCGATTACTGCCCCCACATAGTCTCATGACTATTCAACCACCACTAGGTCTTCTCGCGGTTTGGAAGATTGAGGTCCCTTCCGTGCGGTCTCGAAGACCGGTTCCTTTCCTTTCTTGCGACAATCGATCTTGGAGACCGCTACTGTAACATCCATGACCTGGGTTATGTGTTAACCCTAGATGTTTTGCCTAATAATGTTGAGTAGATGCTTAATCGTATTTTGGGAAAAGTAATTAGGGCTCATGAGAAACTTATGTTTCAGTTTTGGTCCTATTTGAACAATGTTGAAGCAATGTTTGCTTATTTTGGACTAAAGTGCAAATTACCCAAGTTGAGGGGTTAAATTACAAATGTTGCATGATAATATGTTCCTTTAATGTGGAGACATAATAAGAATGAATATGATGTAGTGGTATGGTTTTCACAAGCTTGGGCACCAAGATTAAGCTTGTAAAGCAATCCTTGTGTATTAAAACTTGTTTTGGAGTAAAGTGCAATTTACCCAAAATCTAGGGTTCAATATGCAAATTACCACTTCGATAAGGTCCCTAATGTTTCTTGGCATCATATTGAGCAAAGAAAATGAGAGGGGTGCCTCATTTGAATTAAGTTGGAGGAGAGAGAATCTTGATATTAAAATAATCAAGATTTAATCCTAAGTGAAACCCTAATTCAATTTAGGGCAAAAATGTATGTATTAATTAAAGGGCCTTCAACCAAAATTAAAATGGTTGAATTCAGATGTGTGTGGATTAGTTTAAAGCCTTGAAAAGGCACAAGCATATCCCAAGGAGGTGAAATTCCACTCACCATTATAATAAGAAAAAGGATTTCCACTAAAATATGGATATTCTTATTATAAGGGTTAAGGCGATTAATATCATTTCCCTTAATTCATGGATAATGGAAGGGAACTCGGTGGGGATAGAGATGACCTTGCATGAAAGAAACCAAGGGGGAAGTGGTGGCAACAATTTTGGAATTAAAAGACTTTTATAAAGTATTTTCTCTCTCATCAATTTTCTTATAAAAGTACCTTTTCCAAGCCAAAACAAAGGCTTTTTCGGATTCCTTTCTTTCCCCTTGCTTGGAAAACGACTAAGGAGCTGTGGAGGATCAGGAGGACGACCCCCAACCTGTTGGTAAGGTACTTGACCTCCTTTCACCTTGAAGCCATGGTGAAAATCGAAAATCAATGCATGAATTCTTCATATCTCGATCCCCTCTTCAATTCTAACCAATTCGTTTGACTCAAAGATTGAGGACGACCCTTGGAATAGTGAAAGGAGTTGCATACACCATTGTTTCCATGATCTTGTAGCTTTGGATCTCAATTGGAGGCCGATTTTATAACTTGAACCCTTAATTTTATTATTGCAATCAATTCCTTATCAATTGGTGATCATTTCTACATTTCCGAAATTAAGTTTGGTTGATTGATGCAATATTCATGGAAACCACAGTAGATTTTGTGATTTTGGAGCTTTATGATGATGACATCATCATAAGAACACACCTCCCCAAATATCTAGACCAAACGGTTTCAACATGTTTGCCCATTCGGTTTCACCAAACCCTTTGAGAGCAAACAGTTTGAGACCGTTTGAGAGAAAATGGTTTCAAAACCATTTGAAAGAGTTGACCAAGGGTTGACCGTTTGAGAATACTGTTCCTAATTATGTTTTTTGATAACCCATCAAATTTGATGGATTAATTCCAAAGGAATCATGAGTTGAAGGTTAATCAATTAGGCAAACCCTAATTGGATTAAGTGCTGATTTTCAACTTGTTTGATTTGACTTTTTGGGTTGATTGACCCAAACGGTTTCAAAACTGTTTGGGGATCACCCAAACGGTCTCAATACCGTTTGGGGGTCACCCAAGACCGTTTGGAGGTCTAGGGTTGGACATGGTTAAGTGTTTGAAGGACAAAAGATATGGTGTTAACCCTAATCGGCTAAGTGCTGATTTTGCATTGGAATGAGTTGATGTTTTGGGATGATTGACCCAAACGGTTTCAAAACCATTTGGAAATCACCCAAACGGTCTCAAGACCGTATGGGGGTCACCCAAGACCATTTGAAGGTCTAGGGTTAAGCATGGTTAACCAATTGAAGGTCTAAAGGTACCAAATCACTTTGCAATTAAGTTCTGATTTGATGATCAACTCAATAGCTCAAACCCTAATGATTTTTCACTAGAATCCAAGGGTTGGATGAGACAAAAGGTCTCAAGACCGTTTGGAGATCATCCAAATGGTCTCAAGACCGTTTGGAGGTCACCCAAGACCGTTTGGAGGTCTAGGGTTGAGTATGGTTAAGCAATTGAAGATCCAAAGGTACTAAGTTGAAGTGCAATCAAATGTTGATTTCGTGATCAATCTAATGATCCAAAATTTGATTGATTGACTTGGATTTTGATGTTGACATGGGAAAACAGTCTCAAGACCATTTGGTGGTCATCCAAGACCGTTTGAGGTCAGGTCATATCATGTGATGATGACAGTTCAATGATTTCAATTGATTTGATTCCACAATGTCAAACCATTGATGGATCCTCGATTTCAAACCCTAAGTGATGGTTTCTTGATCATCAAACCTAGTTCAATTGGGTTAAAAACCCTAAATTGAAGGTCTAATTGAATGATGATTCAGTGGTCCAAGTGATGAATGCTTTAGTGGTTCATTTTATAATTGGTCCATAGATTGAAACATTGAGTCGATTGAGTGTTGAAGTGCCTTTTTGGTCCATGCGGTTTTGAGAGGGTTTGGACCAAACGGTCTCAAGACCGTTTGAGCTCTGATGGTGGCAACAATTTTGGAATTAAAAGACTTTTATAAAGTATTTTCTCTCGCATCAATTTTCTTATAAAAGTACCATTTCCAAGCCAAAACAAAGGCTTTTTTGGATTCCTTTCTTTCCCCTTGCTTGGAAAATGACTAAGGGGCTGTGGAGGATCAGGAGGACTACCCCCAACCTGTTGGTAAGGTTCTTGACCTCCTTTCACCGTGATTCCATGGTGAAAATCGAAAATCAATGAATGAATTCTTCATATCTCGATACCCTCTTCAATTCTAACCAATTCTTTTCACTCAAAGCTTGAGGACGACCCTTGGAATAGTGAAAGGAGTTGCATCCACCATTGTTTCCGTGATCGTGGAGCTTTGGAGCTCAATTGGAGGTGGGTTTTATAACTTGAACACTTAATTTTATTATTGCAATCAATTCCTTATCAATTGGTGATCATTTCTACATTTCCAAAATTAAGTTTGGTTGATTGATGCAATATTGTTAATGCATCGCTTAGCACTTACAATCACTAAGATAATTATCCTAGAGTTTAATCCTTTTTCAAATTTCCAATTAAGGCTAGTATAGAAAGGGTCGATCCCATAGGACAACTTTTTAAGATTGTTTCTTTTATCCCAATTATTTTGAAGAACTATTTTATTATTTTTTTTGTATTTTCAGATTTAGAACGGAAAGTAAAAGTTGGGTTGGGGGTTTGATTGATTACACTAAAATAAGAAATAAACACAAAGTAACAATGTAATAACAAGAATTTATTTTGCCTCTGTCACAAGGAAAAGAAATAATTGTTAGCACAAGTAGACTATTGTGAATGGAAAAAGACTAGAAGTAAAGAAAACAAATCAACGGAGGTTGAAATCAAAGAGAGAGAATCGAGGCTTATAGGGGTTTTCACCACCTTAGCCTAGGCGAAAACAAACTAGTCCTTAAAAATGACGGATTCGATGAAGGCAAGTGAATTAATAAAAATCCACTAAAGATGGACTCCACATGAGCCCATTGGTCCTGGTGCTCATGTTTCTTAGTTCATAATCCTAAAAGAAGAAGATCCAGGGTCGTTTCAAAACTCTTATGCAATTGGATTTGTTGTTCTAAATCTGAACTTCCACAGTTATATCCATCCAGATTAACTTTTGATCAAATCAATTAATTACTTTGATAGATCAATTAGTTATCAAACCCAAAAGCCATCTAGAATCATTTTAAAGGAAAATTCGATAAAGCCATGGCTAAGGGGTTATTCCCATTGCCTCGATAGAGAACTACTCACTCATGCTTGTGGAGAAAAGGGAGACGGAGAGAAGAAGAGTTCTAGCCATAGTCTAGTCTTACTAAAGGATAGTTCCTTCAGCTAGAGTCTATAAAATGGCCGACGCTTAATCCCTTGCTCCAGTCCACGGAAGAATAATAGGAAGAAGAAACTAGATCTAAAAGAGAAAAGTAAAAGAACAACAATTGAAGGAAACATTTAGCTTGTAAAAACTAATCTTTATTGATGGAAAGAACAATAACATAAGAACACAAGAAGATTGCTCAGAAATCCCGTACAAAGATGATACAAAAAGATGATGCTTGGGAGGAGGAAGTGCCCTTCCTTTTATAGAATAAGGAGGGGTAGTCTATCCAAAAAAAGAGGGCAAAAAAAGAGAGGGAGCTATCCTTTTGAATTTTCAAGATTTGGTCAATAGGAATTTGATAGACTTTAATTGTCTTGATCATGTAACTCTCTTCAATGCAGATTCCCGCGCAGCGATTAAGAACGAATTTCACTCCCGTAAAACGCACAAAATCGGTCAAAATAATAGGATATTATTTTAGGAAATTAAATTTCCTTTCCAATGAATACTTGTACACTCAATTTGGACTTTGGATGCAAGAGTTATGGCACTTTTGGTGACAAATATACAATAATTACAGGACTGCTGCAAATTGTGCAATTATACTCCAAGAATATTTATCCCATTTCCTACAAAATCTACGAAAATATGATAAAATTATTCTTGAAGAGAAAAATATAATATAATGTAATTAATTATAAAACTAAGAAAATAAACAACAAAACAATCATAAAAACATATCTAAAAGATGTAAATAAAAGTGATGAAAACACATTTATCAAAATACCCCGAACTTGAATCTTTGCTTGTCCTCAAGCAAGTAAAATCACAAATAAAGTCCAATTTATACTCCCAATATGCCATCCTCACCTTAATAACATCACTACAATCCTCACCTCCAAATTTTGGCCAAGTGACCCGATCTCCTAGATCCACATAGCATAAAATTCTATATTCCCTATCAAAAGAATTGTCAAATCTAGCTTCTAAAATAAGAATTTGTAGAAAAATGGGCATCTCTTACTTTCACTTTGACACTCTCAATTTTTTATTACTCTTTTTTTTAAAGTTATTGCACAAGAATAGGACGAATTTGGGGGTGTGAAAATAAAGAAAGAAGTGATGAAAATATATTGATCCCTCCTCTATTCGACTCGGGATATGAATTTATGGAGTTGTGGCTACATTGGTCACAATTTTTTTCATGTGCACTTTTGGCATCTTTTGATGGTACGCCCCTTTGTGGGGTATGGAGTTTTCATTTTGGGAAGCATGCCACCCTTGACTTGATTTTTGTCTGGTGGTGATTCTTTGCTTCTCTTTTTTAGAAGAAAAATAGAGGGAAGGAAGAGATGTTCTTGTGCTTATAACTTTCAATTTTTTTTTCATATATTGTTGTCAGAGAGTATCATTGCTCTAGTTAGAGTATTCCTATAAATCACATCATACAAATTTTATAACAACATAATCCATTGTTTAAATATAGGGAAAATTATGTTTGGTTCTAATCGATTCCTTATGACTTGCCAACTATTCCGAGGAGTGATGTTATTAAGGATCCTAGGTGACATGGTGGTTTCAGACATGGCAATTTGTAATAGTCTTTGCAAAAAATTTACTAAATTCAATTTGGGGTACAATGATACATGTCTACTCAATGGTTGACTAGATAAAGGCCATTTTGCAACAAAAGAAATAAAACATGGCCGACTAGATAAGGGCCAAACTAAAAAATTTGAAAATTTGTGATTTTTTTAAGGAAATTAAAACTAAATTATATAACATAATGAAAAATTTCAGAAAAATAAGATAGTGTAGGTGGAAGGAGTACATACCACCCACCTCTTCCCCGGAATTTGAATTTTTTCCCGTCCTGAGAAAAATACAAATCTAGGATGGAGGAAAGAAAATCACTGGGATCATCGGGAGGTCCTGGTAGCTCAAAATATGTCCAGCTGAAGGGGATGTTGATGATGGTTGTAGCTTTGGACAAAGGAGCTTCATGGTACACCCAATTGATGGGTGATCGTAGAGGCTGAAAGAGGATTTCATATTGTCTTTTTCCTCGCACTCCTTCCAAAAGGATCCACACATATTCCTTTAGTAGTAAAGGAAATGTCATAAATGTGAGTGGCTTGAGGGGGATTAGCGGGTGTTCAGTGGGTGGCACATATGGTGTCGACTCTGGAACATCAGGTGGGGGATCAGGCTTTGGTTTCCCTCTGTCATATTGATCTACATATAGTAAAATTGGTGGTAATATGAAAGGGACACACAAATTTAAATCAGCATCATACATATTTTGGCTCTCCTCAAAATTCATGCAATCAACCTTGGGATAGATGGATTTCATGGTTGATATTATAGGTGACTGTAGTTCCTCTATGCAAGGATTTCCCAAGGGTTCTTGAAGGATAAAAATGGGGATATATTCCTTGCAGCCATTAGAAGGGGGTATATAGATTTCTTGTAAGGAGTTCTCCCCTTCTATATCATCCTTATGTAGAATGGGAATTGGTTGTGGCAGAATGGAAGGAATTATTTCATCAATGGAGGTGGGTTGCTCATTATCCAGAATAGATCCTACTAGAGGGGATTGGTTGTCGATAACAATTGGACTTTTGGAAATGATGGGAAAGGCTGTTGGGTCTTTAGGACGACTCTCTGAGATTGACGTTTCATACTCGAGTAATAAAGTCTTCAAGAGAAGGGTAGGAATGCCAACGTCCTCATCGCACAAGAAATATGACCCAATGGTATGTATTATTTCCTTAGAATCTGACGTATATGACATAAAAATTATATCATCATCATCATCTTCGGGAAGAACCATCTTAGGTTGCTCTAAGTCCTCCACATATTTTTGTTCTTGGGCCTCTAGTAAGGATGCTAAAAGGGCTTGGCTGGTTTCTAGGTTTTTCTATCCTTCTACTACCATTTTTTCTAAAGCCCCAAGTATCTCTTTTAGTTGATTTTCATTATTAGATTCATACATCCCAAAAAAATTACCATCCTCACCATTCCCCCCATAAGGATCTTGGTCATGGTACCCAGTATGTTGGTTGTGGTGTTGCTCCTCATAATAATCTTCAGAAGATGGTGGATTGTTATTTCCATTGCTCTCATCATGGTGGGAAGATACAATATTACAAGGTGTCACCGAGTCATGGGGGAACATATTTGGAACATCTGCATTTTAGGATTGGGCTTTCAATAAGGTGGCCATCAAGGTTTGGCTAGTTATGAGTTTTGCTGCCATCTTCTCTAGGGACCTAAGTTTCTCTTCTTGTTGAGGATTATATTGGGTATCATAAATAGGTCCATTTCCCCCAAAGTTTTGTTGGTCGTACCCTCTCTCAGAGTATCAATAGCAAGGTTCCCTATATTGGTTCTCAGAAAAATAAGGATTTACATTGTACCCACTAGGATGAAAGGGCTCATTGAGAGGGGTGCTATGGGATAAATTTGGATAGGCAAGAGATGCATGGTGGCAATGACCACAATAATAACATTGTTGGGGATATTGCAATGCCCACTCCATTTGAAAGGTTTTTTTCTTTTATAATTCAAAAAAGAACTAATGATTTTGTACAAGACCGTAAATTACAAAAAAAAGCAGAAGCTAAGGGATTATGACTCAAGGTTAAAATTTACAAAACTAAATAAAATTACAATTTTTTACAAACTAGCGTATTTGCAGAAAAAACGGACTGCTGGAATGGAAACTCGGCAGAAGGAGTAGCACTTCCGAAATGTTACTCAGAAGGCATAAAAAAAGAAAAAAAAAGTTTTTAAAAAAATTTTGGGGTTAGAAAGAAACAAATCCGTTGTCCCCGGAAACGGTGCCAAATTGTTAATGCGTCGCTTAGCACTTACAATTACTAAGATAATTATCCTAGAGTTTAATTATTTTCAACTTTCCGATTAAGGCTAGTATAGAAAGGGTCGATCCCATAGGACAACTTTTTAAGATTGTTTCTTTTATCCCAATTATTTTGAAGAACTATTTTATTATTTTTTTATATTTTCAGATTTAGAACAGAAAGTAAAAGTTGGGTTGGGGGTTTTATTGATTACACTAAAATAAGAAATAAACACAAAGTAACAATGTAATAACAAGAATTTATTTTGCCTCTGTCACAAGGAAAAGAAACAATTGTTACCACAAGTAGACTATTGTGAATGGAAAAAGACTAGAAGGAAAGAAAACAAATCAACAGAGGTTGAAATCAAAGAGAGAAAATTGAGGCTCGTAGGGGTTTTCACCACCTTAGCCTAGGCAAAAACAAACTAATCCTTAAAAATGACGGATTCGATGAAGGCAAGTGAATTAATAAAAATCCACTAAAGATGGACTCCACATGAGCCCATTGGTCCTGGTGCTCATGTTTCTTAGTTCATCATCCTAAAAGAAGAAGATCCACGGTCATTTCAAAACTCCTATGCAATTGAATTTGTTGTTCTAAATCCGAACTTCCACGGTCATATCCATCCAGATTAACTTTTGATCAAATCAATTAATTACTTTGATAGATCAATTAGTTATCAAACCCAAAAGCCATCTAGAATCGTTTTTAAGGAAAAGTCGATAAAGCCATGGCTAAGGGGTTATTCCCCTTGCCTCGATAGAGAACTACTCACTCATGCTTGTGGAGAAAAGGGAGACGGAGAGAAGAAGAGTTCTAGCCATATTCTAGTCTTACTAAAGGATAGTTCCTTCGGCTAGAGTCTATGAAATGGCCGACGCTTAATCCCTTGCTCCAGTCCATGGAAGAATAATAGGAAGAAGAAAATAGATCTAAACGAGCAAAGTAAAAGAACAACAATTGAAGGAAACACTTAGCTTGCAAAAACTAATCTTTATTGATGGAAAGAACAATAACATTAGAACACAAGAAGATTGCCCAGAAATCCCGTACAAAGATGATACAAAAAGATGATGCTTGGGAGGAGAAAGTGCCCTTCCTTTTATAGAAGAAGTAGGGGTAGGCTATCCAAAAAAAGAGGGGGAAAAAAGAGAGGGAACTATCCTTTTGAATTTTCAAGATTTGGTCAATAGGAATTTGATAGACTTTAATTCTCTTGACCATGTAACTCTCTTCAATGCAGATTCCCGCATCATCAATTTCGAACGCATTTCACTCCCGTAAAAATAAAAAAAGCGGTACAAATAATAGGATATTATTTTAGGAAGTTTAATTTCCTTTCGAATGAATACTTGTAATTTTGGACTTTGGATGCAAGAGTTATGGCACTTTTGGTGACATATATACAATAATTACAGGACTGCTGTAAATTATGCAATTATACTCCAAGAATATTTATCCCATTTCCTACAAAATCCAAGAAAATATGATTAAAATTCTTCTTGAAGAGAAAAATATAATATAATTTAATTAATTATAAAATTTAGAAAATAAACAACAAAACAATCATAAAAAGATATCTAAAAGATGCAAATAAAAGTGAAGAAAACACATTTATCAAATATCCATGGAAATCACAGTAGATTTCGTGAGTTTGGAGCTTGATGATGATGACATCATCATAAGCACACACCTCCCAAAATATCTAGACCAAACGGTTTCAACATGTTTGCCCATTCGGTTTCACCAAACCGTTTGAGAGCAAACGATTTGAGAACGTTTGAGAGAAAATAGTTTCAAAACTGTTTGAAAGAGTTGACCAAGGGTTGACTGTTTGAGAATCCTGTTCCTAATTATGTTGGTTGATAACCCACAAAATGATGGATTAATTCCAAAGGAATCATGAGTTGAAGGCTACTTAATTAGGCAAACCCTAATTGGATTAAATGCTGATTTTCAACTTGTTTGATTTTACTTTTTGGGTTGATTGACCCAAACGGTTTCAAAACTGTTTGGGGATCACCCAAATGGTCTCAAGACCGTTTGGGGGTCACCCAAGACCGTTTGGAGGTCTAGGGTTGGATATCGTTAAGTGTTTGAAGGACAAAAGATATGGTGTTAACCCTAATCGGCTAAGTAATGATTTTGCATTGGAATGAGTTGATGTTTTGGGATGATTGACCCAAAGGGTCTCAAGACTATTTGGGGGTCACCCAAGACCTTTTGGAGGTCTAGGGTTAAGCATGGTTGACCAATTGAAGGTCTAAAGGTACCAAATCACTTTGCAATTAAGTGCTGATTTGATGATCAACTCAATAGCTCAAACCCTAATGATGTTTCACTAGAATCCAAGGGTTGGATGAGCCAAACGGTATCAAGACCATTTGGAGCCCATCCAAATGGTCTCAAGACCGTTTGGAGGTCACCCAAGACTGTTTGGAGGTCTAGGGTTGAGTATGGTTAAGCAATTGAAGATCCAAAGGTACTAAGTTGAAGTGCAATCAAATGTTGATTTGGTGATCAATCTAATGATCCAAACTTTGATTGATTGACTTGGATTTTGATGTTGACATGGGAAAATGGTCTCAAGACCGTTTGGTGGTCATCCAAGACCATTTGTGGTCAGGTCATATCATGTGATGATGACAGTTCAATGATTTCAATTGATTTGATTCCACAATGTCAAACCATTGATGGATCCTCGATTTCAAACCCTAAGTGATGGTTTCTTGATCATCAAACCTAGTTCAATTGGGTTCAAAACCCTAAACTGAAGGTCTAATTGAATGATAATTCAGTGGTCCAAATGATGAATGCTTTAGTGGTTCATTTTATTATTGGTCCATAGATTGAAACATTGAGTCGATTGAGTGTTGAAGTGCCTTTTTGGTCCATGCGGTTTTGAGAGGGTTTGGACCAAATGGTCTCAAGACCGTTTGGTCCCAAACGGTCTCAAACCGTTTGGAGAACCAAAGTGCAAACAATTTTCAATACCTACTTTGTCCAATTGGTTTCAAGTATAACTTGTTCAATTGATTTTCAACCAATTGATGTATGAGAACCAAGATCATTGAGGGTCTAAGTAATTAACTTTGTGAAGATCAACATGGTTAATCCATTTGAACATCTCATGTAATTGAAAGTCCAATATGGTGAACCTATTTAGATACTTAATGCATTTGAAGATTTCAATGGTTAACCCAGTTGATCACTTTGTGGAATTGAAAGTTTAATTGGTCTATCCTTTTGAATTCCTTATATAATTGATGGTTTAATTGATTAGACCATTTGGACATCTAATATGATCAAAGGTCAATCAGCTATGTGATTATTAAAGATGTAGACCCATGATGATTGTGAAGGTTAACCCTAGCTATGTGTACTCAAGTGAAGAGTTGACCTAGATTAACCTTGGTGTAGTTATCATCCTAAAAGAGGATGAGAGAGGGAATGAGAAAGATGAATGCTTATATAATTAAGCTCTAATTCTCTCATTATGGATAAACTATGTGATAAGGGTTGATTCATAATAATGAGATCATGAAACCCTAATCAATGAGCCTTAACTCTAATTAGAGCAATGCTATGTGTGAAACCCTAATTAGAGTAAAGCTATGTGTGAAACCCTAATTAGAGTAAAGCTATGTGTGAAACCTTAATTTAGGACAAAACTGAGTGTCTTTGTAAATCCAGGGTGATGATGTAATCCTAACTTAGTGTAACAATGAAGGAAATCCTAATTTAATGGGAATTATATATCCTAACCCTAATTTGGGTATGAGGAAAGAGAAACCCCACTTGGATGTGAATGATAAACCCTAATCCCTAAAATGGGATAAAGGTATATGAAACCCTAATATAGGGTTGTGCTACTAATTCTATGTGAAGTCCTTCCACTGGGTGATGTGTTGTGAAATTCTAATTTCACATAATACTAGGTGAATCCTTTATATAGAAGGATGATTATGTAAAACTCTACTGGAGAATAATACTATGTGAAATCCACAAATGTATGGAATATTCTATGTGAATCCTCAAATTATAAATATGGAGAATACTATTCTTAATTAAGCTAAAGGGGTTGGATGATGGCAGCCGTGGTGGTGTAAAACGGTCATGGTGATCTTCTGTAGCACGACCGTGCAAGGTAGCACAGATGTGGTAGATTTCCCTTGCACGACCGTTCTTGACTACACGGCCGTGGTGCTCTATGCTCAACTTGAAGTTGATTTGCAAGTGACCTAGTATGGCCGTTTTGTTAGTTCCTAACTTAAGGATGAGACCATAGTTTTGGCAATGGTTGTATATTCTAAGTGACTGACTAATGACCACTACCTTACATGATAAATGTGATGAACTGGTGCATAAAGTATTAGGATGGGTAATACCCTAATACAAGCTAAGTGTATGAACTCAAGTAAGATAAAGGTGTTGAGGGAAGTGATACATCAAGATATGATAGATATCACATCCAACACCCCAATACTGGTATACCTTGATGTGTTATAAGTCCAGTATAATTGGATGAATGACACATGAGATGTGTCATGTCAATGGTTACATTGAGATGTAATGCACTCTGTGAATGTAGGCTAACATGCCTTACAAAAAGGTTAATACAAACCTATAAACTATGATGTAATCATATTCTGATAAAGATGAGAGAAAAACTCATACTTTGTGTTGATAATACATTCAATGATGAATCATGAGTATAAATAGGTATGATTGAATACTTATGTTATTCATATTTATTCCTTGCTATGTGAATCCCTAATATAGGGTAATGCTATGTGAAACCCTAACATAAGTTAATGAAATGTGAATCCCTAATACATGGTAATGCTATGTGAAACCCTAGTACAAAGTGATGCTATGTGAAGTTCTAACACAAAGTAATCCTATGTGAAGCTCAATTACATACTAATGGGTTATGAATGTAATATGATAACCCTTAGTTGCATAGTACTGATATGTAATGGTATCAGAGCTCTAGGTTCGCTGAGTCTACAGAGACATAGGACTAAGGTTGTAGAGTCTGTTCTAAGTGTCTTCCAGTTTATCTGATAGTATCTTCTGCTCACATAGGAGGAGAAGAACTTGAAGATGTTTGGACCACATGAAGAACATGCTACGGAGGGCAGCACTGCTGCACCAGGAGGAGGTGCAGGACACCATAATAGAGAGGAGCCCGTACCTGAACAACCCCATTTCAATCAAGCTGACATGGGAAACCCAACCCTTCAAGCCATGTTTGGGTAGTTTATAGCTGCCATGACTCACATGACTGATAGGATGCAAATACCTACACCTAGGACATCAGCTCACCATGAGGGCTATGGAGCCGACAAGACTTTTAGAGACTCCGCCGGGTTGGGGCCATAGATTATGCTGGTACATCTGATCCAGCAGATGCTGATTTGTGGCTGACAGAACTGGAAAAGGCTTTCAAGATTCTTGATATTCCTGAAGCTAAAAAGGTAAGACATGTTGTGTACCTCCTAATAGGGAGTGCTGGTCATTGGTGGATGATATAGGAAGATAAGAGACTAGGTGAAGAAATTGGATGGGAGGTATTCCGATGAGAATTCGTTAGTAGATACTTTCCTAAGATGTATCTAGATGAAAAGATTTCTCAATTTGAGAGGATCAAACAAGGACATATGAACGTTAGCGAGTATGAAGCTAAGTTCATGGAGTTGCTGCGGTTTTGTCCGCAAATGACAGTTAATGATGAGGAAAGAATTTGGCTTTTTGAGAAGGGGTTGAACGCTGAATTGACCACTCCTGTGTCTGCTTTAGAGAATAGGGAAAGGTTTGCCACCTTTGTGGAATCAGTAAGGAGGATAGAGAGGTCTGAAATCGAGAAACAATAGACTAGTGGCAAGAAAGTGTACACTCAGACTCAAAAACAAAGGTCCGAAAGTTTTAAGAAGCTGTTATTTTCTGCATTAGCAGCATCATCGAGATTCCATGTCCAAACACAATGGATGTCAAGTAGGGATAGGGATCGTAGTAATGTTCCAAATAGAGCCTCCAACATAGCATCAACATCGGTATCTGGACCTCGCAGACCCTATTTTGCACCTAGGATCTGTTATCAATGTAGACAACCGAGACATCTAGTAAAGGATTGTCTAGACGGGAATCCAATGATGACTCAACCTTAGGGGTAGAGTCAGCAAGGATCACTAAGGAGGTAGTTTCCTAATAACAATAGAGGATGTGAGACAGACGTCACAACTACTTCCCTCGTGGTCTTCCTGACCGAACACTGGCCTCATAGTCTCAAGACCGATCAGTGGCCATACGGTCTTGAGCAGGAGGGATGATGGGGTTGCGGTGGTTAGGGATAGGAAAGTAGGTCGCGAAAAGTTGCACTGGAGGTGAAGGTCGCGATGATGGTTATGAAGCCACGGTCATGGCTGGTTGCTGCTGTGGATGGGGCAGTGGTGGAGATGCGATGGAGATGGGGGAGGTCGAGGGCACTATGGACACATGCGGCGGAGGTGGCAGTGGCTCATGATGGTAGTAGAGTGGCAGGTGGTGGTCTTCATGGTCTCAGGACTGTGAGGGCACTCCTCGCGGTTTGAGGACCGCTAGGATCGTATCGGTTTGAAGACCGTTTGGGCAGAGTCTTTTCTTGGTCTGGAGACCATGCGGAGGAGAAGGTGATCGCAGGTGAAGAGGGAATGAAGGAGGATACCTCACGGTCTTGTAGGTGTAATTCTATGCAGTCCCAAAGACCGTTTAGATGAAATCGCTAGGGCAAGACCGTTAGGGTCAAGACCACTAGGGCAAGTAGTGTGAGAGGGACCGAATGCCCAACACCACATAGGCAAGACCTATAGGGTCAAGAATAGAATGGAGGTCAAAGTTAGGGTTTCTAGAGTAGAGGAGATCCTGGTTGAGGTGTGAAGATGAAGGAGCCCTCGACGCTACTGTTACTTGAGTAAAGAGAAAAGGGCCACAATGGTGGATGGGCCTTGGAGATAGGGCCCATGTGCTTCAATTTGACCTGTACAACAAGAATAAAATCGAATTAAAATAGAGATAAAATCAATTAGGCTAAGTAAGGATGTATGAGTAGATTTAGGAAATAAAAGTGAATGATCGGAGAAAAATTGGGCCAAGGATGGTGACTGAAACCACGACGAATATGCATTCATCAATTTTATATTTTCTCTGCCTATATGTGGACCTGATTTCCCTACAAGAAGAACATAGACATACCACCTATAGAGCACCATCTATTTTCCTCACTGAGGATGACCATTGGATGTCATACTTCCAGGGGAACCATCGGTTGATGGCCTCTCAAGGTAGCTCATCCATGAGAGCCAAAACCATAACTCACCCTATAGAGGTGTCACCATCAAACAAAGGTACTTCTAGGTGCCCAAAGACACAAACAACTCAAGGAAGGTATCATAACATGTAAGGAACATAAATCATGTGAAAAATTTAAAGTAAAACCTCAAATATAGGTAAATTATAGAAAATTCCAAAATGTGCACAAAGTTTCATAACTTCCTCAAATAGTGTCCAAAGTAGACGAAACTTGAAACTTAAGATTATAATAAGATATAAAAGCACAAATTAGGATTATATTAAGGTTTTAGGCTCTTATGTAAGGTAAGAAAGTAATTTAAACCACTAAGTAAGGTTTGGGGTCTTACAACTAGAAACCCCTAACAAGAATTCCCACCCCCCTTGAAATCCTAAGCGAACAAAGGTCGGTACTTCCTACACATCTCATCCTTTAACTCCCACATGGTTTCCTCCACACCATGATGATGCCAAAAAACCTTCACTAGGACTATATCCTTCTTCTTCAACTTCTTCACCCTCCTATCTAAGATCAAACATGACCCTCCACATATGACACATCCTCCTCCAACTCAATCTCCAATAGCTGCAACACCTACTCAATATCTGGATGTCACTTTCTCATCATGGAAACATGGAAGACTGGGTGCAACCTGTATAACTTTGGTGGTAACTCAAGCTTGTACGATACCTTCCCAGCATGTGCCACAATAGGGTAAGCTCCCACATACCTAGGAGCCAACTTACCCTTCTTACCAAATCTAAACACACCTTTCCAAGGAAAGATGTTTAGATATACTAGGTCTCCAACTCAAGGCTGGAAGTTGTCAGTGTAACACTTCTATCTCTCTTGGGCTGCTTTCAACTGATATTGTATCAACTTGATATTCTCTCTAGTCTGCTGTACAAGCTCACAACCCAAAAGCTGATACTTGCCTGTCTCATAACAACACAATGGTGACCGAAAATGACTCCCGTAAAATGCCTTGTACTGTGCCATATATATGCTCCTATGATAGATATTATTGTAGGAGAACTCTATCAAACTCAGGTGCACATCCCAACTGCCAAGAAACTGCAGAACACAAGCCCTAAAAATATTTTCTAGGGTCTGAATGGTCCTCTCTGATTGACCATCTATCTATGGGTGGAAAAATTTGTTGAAGCTCAGTTGTGTCCCCATGTATGCAGACGTTACTAAAAATGACTAGTAAACTGATGACCTCTACTAGATACTATCATCACTAGAATACCATGCAAATAGACTATCTCATCCACATAGATCTGCACTAACTTCTTTGTTGTATACGTCATCTTGATTGGAAAAAAGTGAGACAACTTAGTCAACCTATTCGCGATCACCCAGATGGAATCATGATCTTTGGGTTTCCTAGCAATACCAACTAAAAAGTCCATAGTGATATGATCACATTCCACTATGAGTAAGGCTGAAACGTCCATGTTGACTTCTAATGCTCAACCTTGACCTGCTTACAAACTGGACATCGAGCAACGAACTCTGCCACATTACACTTCAAGTCTGCGCACCAATACAGATCTTTCAAGTTATGGTACATCTTGGTACTTCCAGGGTACATTGCATACATCGAGGATTGTGTATCCTCCTAAACCATCTTCCTCAAACCATCAGGTATCAAGTATTATTGTCCTGCAATGGAAGCACATCGTCCCATCCTCTATCTCATGGAAGACATCATGCTTTCCACTACTAAACTCTGATCTCATCTTTTATATCACGATATCATTCTCCTGTGCATCTCCAATCTGCTGCATCAACTTAGGCTTAACTTGCAACTGATCTAACAATCCTGCCAATAAGGACACCTCCAACTTCACATTCATCTCACGAAGCGACACTAACATATCTTGCTTGTAACACACCAAAGCATTCAACTGATCCTTATCTATAAATGATGATGAAGAAGATTTCCTACTCAAAGTGTCTGTCACCACAATTTCCTTCCCTAGATTGTAATATATCGTGCAATCTTAATCCTTGATAAAATCCATCTAGTGTATTTGTCAATGTTCAACTCTTGTTTTGAGAATATGTACTGAAGGTGCTTGTGGTCAATGAAGATCTAACACTTCTCTCCTAAAGGTAGTGCCTCCATATCTTCAACGTATGGACCACAACTACAAGGTCTAGATCATGAATCAGGTAGTTCTCCTCATGTTTCTTAAGTTGTTGAAAAGTAAAAGTAATCACATTCTTATCCTACATTAACACACATTCCAAATCATTCTTTGATTCATCACAAAAGACGATACATCCTTTCCCTTGCTCTGGTAGCACCAACACTGGTGCACTGGTCAAACATTCCTTCAGTAGTTGGAAAGAATGCTGACACTTGTCATCCTAAATGAACATAACATCTTTCCTTGTCAACTTTGTTAGGGTAGTGTCATAGAACTGAAGTTCTTGATGAGCTTCAAGTAGTATCATGCCAAGCCTAGGAAATTGCAAACTTCTATCGACATCTTCAGATGCTCCCACTTTAGCACTGATTGTACCTTCTTAGGGTCCACACAAACACATTCAAGAGATATCACATGTCCAAGAAAAGACACCTCCTTCAGCCAAAACACGCACATACTAAACTTGGTATATATATGGTGTTGTCTTAATATTTTCAACACCTAGAATAGATGTTTCTCATGTTGATGACTGTGTCTAGAGTATATAAATATGTTTTTGATGAACACCACCACAAACTGGTCAAGTTATGACCCGAACACCCTTTTCATCATATCCATAAAAGCTGCTGGTGTGTTGGTCAACCCAAATGGCATAACCACAAACACGTAGTGACCATACCTAGTACTAGAAGCTAACTTCGATATGCCATCTGCCTTGATCCACAACTGGTGGTAACCTGATCTTAGATCTATCTTGGAGAACACTATGACACCTCTCAACTGATCAAACAATTTGTCTATCCTCGACAATGAGTTCTTGTTCTTTATCGTCACTTTGTTCAACTATTGATAGTCTATACACAACCTCCTAGAACTATCCTTCTTCTTCACAAACAACACAGGAGCACCCCAAGGGGAAGCGATTGGTCTGATTAAGCCCTTCTATAAAATCTCCTACAACTACTTTTCCATCTCGGGCATCTCAACTGGTGTCATCCTACACGATGGATATGCTATAGGTTGTATACCAGGAACAAGATTGATCTCAAAATCAATCTCTATAGGAGGGGGAACACGAGGAAACTCCTTAGGAAAGACATCCTCAAACTTTGACACCACTGGTACCTTTTGGATACTAGGACCTCTCACCTCGGTATCCACAACATGGGACATAAAAGCTTCACATCTTTGTCTCATCATCCTCTCTGTTGTTATCACTAACACCAAACACATCAGAAGAATCCTCCTATCTCCTTGGAAAACCCATGAAACATCACCGTCAAAGAACTTTGCCATGTTGGAACCATAGTCCTAGACCACCTTGTACTTCTCCAGGGTATCCATCCCAAGGATAACATCAAATCCATGCATGTCAAGTGGAATAAGGTCCACTTGAATGTTGCGTCTTGAGAAAGAAAGAACACAAGATTGACACACCTCCCACAAATTGATGGAACCGACAAGAGGGGTGTTATAACCTCATTTTCCAAAACATGTAATGAGATTTGTGAATCTCTTTTAAATGTATAATTAAGATCAATGTTTGATTTCATGGTTTGATCTGAATGAATTTCGTGAATAATAAGCCTTGCATGCTTTCTGGATAGGCCTTATTGGCCATTAAGCCTAATTGAAAGAAAAAGAAAAAGAAATGAAAAAGGAATTCAATGGGATAATGGGATATAAAAGAAAATGAATAAATGACGATTAAAAGGCTAAAAGATATTTTCCCAAAATAGGATTTCGAGTTATAAAGGTTCCTTGGGATTCAAGGAGCTCAAGATAATTATATAATAGCAAGGGAAATAAAGAATATAAGGAAAATATGAATAAAAGGGTGTTTTCTTGCAACTAAAGAAAAGGAACTGTTTAATTGAGATAAGGATCCCAATTTTTGTAGGATGAAAGATAAAAACATAAAAGCATTTCCCTTAAAATTTGATGCAAAAAGGAATTAAGAGTTGAGAGTTATCGATTTTTCAAGATTATCTTCAAAAAAGGATTTCCCTTGGAATTTAGGAAATCGACTTTCCTTTTTCCAAGAACATGCGCGACGAGGGCCGTTGGATTTTGATCCAACACACGCCGCTCATCGCCATTATCCCAAATAGGACATGGACTTGGATGAGTTACAGGGGAACTTTCGCCTTTTGATTCTGATCGTTTCAGTGCATGTGCACACATGGGAAGAGTCCCATCGAGTTCGGGATAAGGAAACAAATCTTCCAGACCCTAGTTTGATGACCTTCCAGTGTGTCTTTGCAAAACACCCAATTGGGCTGTGATCCGAGGTGGCAGCAGGGTTGGGGGAACCCTAGAGAGGCCTCCACACCCTATAAATAGGGTCCCTCTTGGTTCCTTGCTCCTTCACGAATCCGTACAGCTACTGCTTTAGCACCTAAACCCTCCCTTGCGCTCGATTGACGTTGCCCCGACGAGCTCCAGCCGCGGTGCCACTGCGAGATCAAAGCAAGAAGAAGAGAGGGGAAGACGAGCAGAAACCCTTGGATCTTGGACCATCGTAGACCGAGGTGCGATCTGACGGTCCCTGGACGACACACCTATCTTAGCCGCGAGGGGAGAACGATCAACGCGGAGTGTTGGATCGGGATCAGACGAATCGATCGAAGAAAGGCACACACGATCCTATTAGTGGGAACGATCGACGACGTGTGTTGGATCGAGACGAGGACCAGCGGCGTACTGATCAAACGGCTGTGAAATTTCGGTAAACCTTTCTCTCTACCAGATAATCAAGAAAATAGCTTTTCCTTGCAAAATTAATAGAAAACGCTAGGATTATCCAATGGAGAAACTTTATATATGAAAGTTGTGTAGAAAAATGCAAGGAATCTGATAACAATGATTTAAGAACCTGATTCTAGTTCGTTTTGCAAAAGTACTTTAATTTTCTAGTAAAATGCATTTCAAGTTAATTAAAAACCCTAATGGTACATAAAGGATGATTCTTTGTAACTTAATAGGTTAATTTGAGGATTATCAACCTGTTAATTGATAACATGGAGTTTTCATCCATTTTGAGTACAAAGATGGTTAATTTACAATTTATGTCTATAAATGAAAGATAAGGTACATGGAAACCCTAATTTAGGGAAAAGGAAAAAGAAATCCATGTTATTTTTGAATTAAGGAAGTAAATTGCTAAATAATGATCCTAAAACTGTTAGGAAAATTAAAAGGAGAAAATTTAAAGATTTTAAGTGGATTTGATGAATTAGGGTTCATAATACCTAAGAATGAAAGCAAAACCCTAATTTTCAAGGAAACCCTAAAATTGGAATAGAAACCCTAAGGAATAAGTTGGAATTGGATAAATTTTGATAAAATGAAGTTGGAATGTTTATTTTAGGGTTTCTATGCAATTTGCTTGCTTACTTGGATATTCTCTCTCTTCATATTTTATTCTATATCCGAAACTACAATAAGAGGTATGTGGTTACGCTTATGACTATACCGATTAGTTTTCTGAGGATTTTATTGACGTTTCCCTCAATGCTTGAAATAACTATTGGATGTTTTAATTCATGCAACAATAAAGTGACTATGACTATCACTATGAGTATACATGTATAACTAGCTAAATCTGAGTCCACCCCTGTGGCTATGCAAAGTCTAAGGATAACCTAGAGAAAGGTCTAGGGTATCATGAGTTAGAAACTGGGCTACAGGTGTAGTGCCATGAGACTCTTAGCATACCATGAGTTAAGGAGAGGGCTACCTACGGGTAGTGCCATGTGACTCAGCCCTAGAAATTGATTCACTTGTTAGGTGAAGTCATGAGGGGTATAATGGGAATCTACCATAAGGGAGGTAGTATCCAGGTCCACTGCAGGGACAACGCAGGGGATAGGGTACACATGGATCGTGTAGTTATACTTATAACGTAAAATTGTTTTTTAAATGATAATTGAATGCAATACATGGTTATAGATAATTGCATGATTAGTGAATCCCCCACATACCAGCTTTGGCTGACCGACGTTTTGTTTGTCGGCATTTTAGGTACAAAACAAAAAGGACAAACAATAAATCATCATATTGTGAAATACACAAATTAAAGTCCAAGGAGGATTAGTTAGTTAGTCCCAGTTCTGGATAGAAGTTTAGAAATCCAAAATTTTCAAAGGTTTGTAAAATTTTTATTTATTACAACTTTTCAGTTTAGTCTAGTAGAATTTAATAATAGTTATCAATTAATTGTTGAACCTTGATCCAGAAATTGGATAACGGCACCGACCTCTCGGTCTCCCTTAATTGGGGGTTACCGGAAGGCAGGGTCGTTACATTTGGTATCAGAGCCAAGGTTCTCCACTTAATTGTTAATAATTATTAAATTTTACAAACTCTGTAGAACCCAAGGGAGTTATTAGAGGATTTTCCGAAAGACTAAGGTGTCTAGAAAAAGGATCTCCTTTGAGGGCTGGAAAAATTTTCCTCCGCACCGCTAGTCGGAATACGAGGATTCTTGGAATGTGTGACTGCCTGACCGATGTCCAAGGAATTGAATCGAAATAAGATACCTTTAGGATTTCCTCATCTTATTCATCCCTTCTCATCACAGATTCTATTAAGGATTTTAAGAGTTAGGGTTTTCTCTCTCTTTTCCCCACCCTCATGTGGTATGGGCAAATAAATTAAGGATTAAGGAATCCTCCATCAAATTAATAAAAGATGCGTAATGAGACGTCATTGATATAAGTATAATTAGTTTGATGATAAACTAAAAGGTCTGTTTGTTATGCTTATGTAGATGGCTCATACAAACACAGTTGCTATCCCTGAGGGTACTGGGAATCCATGTAGGGGTGCTTGGCCTCCCTGCAAAGGAAAGGGGTCTTCAGAGAAGAGGAAGAAGAACCATGATGGTAAATCCTCTAAGAAGAGAAAGAGGCCTGAAGAGACCACTCATGAGGCCCCTAAACCTGACCCGATTCCCTTTGTCAACCTTGATCAAGAGCAGGACCAAGGGTATGAAGAGCAACATATGTACGAGGAAGTAGACCAGATGGAGGAGGACCAAGATGGAGGTCCAGAACCGAACATGATGATCCACACCCCTGAAGCTTTGTGGATGGAGCATAAGAGGAAGCTGACAGAGGCCATTAATGGCTTGGCCCTCCGAGACCTAACCATAGCTGAGAATGGGGAGCCGCTTCCGATTCGTCCTAGACTGGGGGCCACCATCCTAAACTTCGTCAAGTTGAATATCGAGAAGTTCTGGGGAGAGGACAAGACATAGGTAGTCGACAAAGCGGAAGCTTGGCTGCTTGCAGTCGAGAATGGAATCTGCATGCTTGAGGTATAGCCGAGCAAGAAGGTCCTCTTTGCCGCTCACCTCCTGGAAGGAGCAGCCAAGATATGGTGGGAGACCCACATCACCGGCCGGGATTTGACAGAGGAACCCATGGCATGGGCTGATTTCAAGACGATCTTCACTGCCAGATTCGTCCCAGTCTCAGCTAAGAAGGAAAAGGAAAGGGAGTTCACCAACATGACCCAAGGAAACTCTTCTGTAGCAGACTTCGGGCGCAAGTTCCGAATCCTGGAGCATTTTGGGTACAAAATGGATGAGGAAAGAAGGGTGGACCACTTCATAGAGCGTCTTCACCCTGCCATCTGGCCCCATGTGATGGAAAGCAAGCCTAAAACGTTCACCGAAGCCCACAATACTGCTTTAGACATGGATAGGACTGTGATGCCTGCCCAGTTTCCACCCAAGGAGTACTTGGGTTTCACTGAAGGAGCCCAAGGCCTGAGAAACAACCACAAGAAGGGTCCATGACGTCATCAAGCTAAAGGAAAACATGGAGGAAAAGGGAAACCCCGTCAAGAGAACAACTGACCTCCTTGCCACACCTGCGGAAAGGGGCACACCAGTGAATGCCGCTACAATAAGAATACATGCTTTCGATGCCACCAAGAAGGACATATGCAATCCGTCTGTCCTATGCTAGATCCCAGGGGACCAGGAGAAGTGGCAGCTCCACCAGTAGTAGCTCCACCAGTAGCAGCCCCACCTATAGCTGTAGCCCCACCTGCTGGAGAGAGAAGACAAGCTCGGGTGTTTGCCATTGACAATGAGGAGGCTCAAGTTAATGCCAATCGGTTGATCGAGGGTAATAACCCTTAGAGTTTTCTTTTATGTTTTAAGATAGGCATGTAATGGTCTAATGCATGATGAACAATAATGTAGGCATGCTTGAAGTCATGGGACATAATGTAAATGCTTTGTTTGACTCTGGATCTACTAATACTTTCATTTCGAGAAATCTTGCAACTATTCTTTGTTTGGATATCAAGGATTTAGGGTATGTCTTAGATGTTACAACCCCGAGTGGTCGAATCTTTACTTCCCTTTTGAAAACTCTAGTGATACATGTGAAATATCGAGATCATGAGTTTCCTACAGACATTATCCTTCTTGACATGAATGATTTTGATGTAATCATTGTCATGGATTGGCTTTATACCTATAGGGCCAATGATTCATGGGTTTTAAGTCACTTTTATAGGCTTATTTTATATCTGTTTTATGCATGTATTTGTCATTTTCTTGATTATATTTGCATAATTCACTATAATTGGCCTTTAAACTCTTTTTGCATCAAATTATACTTCTTTTATCATATTTATATGATTTTATATAATCCCTAGACTTATACACATGTTTTGGCACTTTTCAGGCACTTTTTTATTGTCCAGAGTCGATACTATCGACCCTGGTGTCTATAGTATTGACATTTCATCAGACAGCAACCCCAAAACATGATTTTGGAAGGAATAACCTGTTCCATGGTTGATACCATCGACCTAGAGTCGATACTATCGACAGCGTCGGGATCTGGCGATTTTCAGCACTAAAACGGATCGTTTTAATCCGACAGTTGAGCTTTTTCGGAGCGAGAAAGTGGTCTTATGACCTAAGAAGAGCACGGATGGCCCGAGGGGGATCTCATATGGTGTTGCACAATATCCAAGAAGGAGGGGGAGAGATAGGAGACGAGAGACAAAGGCCGTCAACCGAGCGATCCGGGCACCTCCGACGGGCGATTTTGCTGCCGGAAGACTGCAAAATGCACATTTCTCGAGGAGGATCTCCAGGAACACCTTTGTATCAGGGGTTACACGAGTTTGCTCCATGTTTCCCACGTTTTTCTTCTCTACTCCTATGTCTTTCATTGAGATGACCATGCATGGCTAATCCCCTTTGTCTTTAGGACCGGGAGTAGCCCGGGGATTCATTGTATGACAATTTTATTGTAATAATTCATCGTTTATCTCTTAATCCGTGGTATGATTTCGTTTTCTCAATCATATTGTTATGCTTGATCACCATAATAATAATCTAATACCCTTAATTGCTTTGAAAGAAGAATTAACAGTTGAAAAGAGACGAATATCACATTAGTTGACAAATCCCTTGAACAAGGTGGTGTAAGGTTAATGGTGGATACCGAGAGATCGATTCTAATGCACCTAGTTTAGGTTATAGGTTACTATGATGGTGGAACCGACCTAGACATAGGTAGTGAATTGTATCACGGTAGTGGGCAATTCTGATTTTAGGCCACTACTCGAATAGAGAGATAAATCTGAGTGACTATATAGAATTTGATACAATGAAAACCTGCGGTGAAACTGCAATCCTAAAGATCTCATCTTGAATTGGTTAAACTAAACATTTAATCGATTGCTTTGTTTTGTTTTATTTTCTTTTCTTTTAATTTTACAACAACTCCCAACTTTTTAATCGGTCTAGCTGATTGCGAGTAGTTAGTAGTAGTCTCTGATAATTCACGTGTCCCTGAGTTCGACTCGGGCCTCAGAAGGCCTATATTACTTCGACGCATTCACTTGCGTTTCTACGCACGGTAATTTTGCGTCAAGTTTTTGGCGCCGTTGCTGGGGACACGACAATTGTCGGCACTACGAGTGTTGCGAGCGAACACTCTAGGCCACATTTTTATTTTATTATTTTGAAATCATTTCTAAAATTAATAGTCTATCTTTCCAATTTTTGTATTCATCTAGCACGGTACTGAACTCAAATTTTCATTTTGCAGGTACTGTGTATGGTGCAGATGCGTAGCAGTGACTACACGCGACAAGCTCCCGAGGTTCCACTGTCGGGACCTGACGAAGAGGAGGAGTACAATCAAAACCAACTGGAAGATATCGATTCTGAATCCGAATAAGAAGAAATGGCAGAGGAACAGACGATATGGGAGAAGATCAAGGCTTCTCCTTCATCCGCTTCAAAGGGCCCAATCAAGAAGCAGGCTATCAACATTCCGACTTACAAGATTGATCCTGCGTTAATCAACTTGGTCAAGTCGAATGCATTCCATGGACTCAAGAACGAAGATCCGGTCACGCATATAAGACAATTTGTGGAGAATTGTGACATGATAAAAATCGACAGATTTCCACAGGAGACGCTCTACTTGAAGATATTCTCGAGTTCTCTGGCAGGAAACACACAAGAGTGGTTGCACAATCTGGACGATGAATATGTGGAATCATGGAACCACATGGTGGAGGTATTCTTTGAAAGGTTCTTCCCACCCGAGAAGACCAATGATATGATCAGGAAAATCCACAATTTCACCCAGACGGCAGAGGAAACTTATTCCGAGACCTGGGAACGGTTCCAGATCATGCTTAGGAGGTGCTCGCATCATGGGCTTGACAAGGAGAAGCAAGTCAAAATTTTCTATTTTTCTCTTAATGAGCATGATAGAAGTAATCTGGATGCAGCAGGTTCAGGGTTCTTCTTAAACAACAAGGGCACGAGGTGCTGGGAAATTTTGAGGAATATGGCAAAGAAGCAATCCTGGGGCGACAGAGACGCCGTAGAGCATGTTCAGGCTGCGGGGGAGTCAAAGGCCATCAAAGAGTTAAATGATAAATTAGACCTTCTTGCTAAGAAATTGCTTGCCAAAGAAGATGTAGAAGCCGATGAAGAAGCCCATGTCAAATTCATGCAAAAATAGGGCTATAGAAATAATGATTATGCTTGGAGGAAGGATAGGAAGTTCTCATGGAAGGATCCTAACAATTTCCTACAAGATCCGGATGCAAAGCCACAACTGAGAGCTGAAGATAAAAGCACCGAGTTGCTTAGTCAAGTGGTGCAGCAAAATCAGGAGATGATGAGCATGTTTAGTAAGCAGCTGCAGTCCTAGGGTGATATTTTGACCAAGTTTGGACAAACACTGCAAAGTCATGGAGCACAAATGAGGGCACTAGAGATGACGGTGACCCAGATTTCTAATGAAGTGGCAACCATAAAGCATGCCAATCAACAGAGACAGGCAGGGAATGCAGAAGTTGGTCAAGCACATCATCAAGTAAAATATATATTTGTAGTCACTGAGGCAGAACCCCCAGTGGTAGAGGTCCAGGACAAGGGTAAAATGATTTTTGATACGGAGGCTATACTGAAAATACCGTATCCTCGCAGTTATTATGGACTACTAGGTGGGTATTTCTCATTCAGAAAATCCCGCAAAGTGCCCATCTCGATTGCGCCCACACCTGTGCAAGAAGAGCAGGTGAAGACCATGCATCTAGGTGAAGCTACACCCACTGAGGGAGAGGAGCCACTACAGGTGGCATTGGTTGAAAATGATCTACCAAAGTCCACACCGGAGAGTGTCATTGAAACAAGCTTAGGGGAGCTTGCCCCGAAAAGCCCCTACGTTCCACCTCATAAACATCTACAGGAGGCATTTGTATCTATTCCGGATAGCCCAAGGCCGAAGATAGAGCACCGTCACTATAGGAAGTTCTTGGAGATGTTCAGAAAACTCCATGTCAATATTCCGTTAGTGGAAATGATAGAGAAGATTCCCGCCTATGGGAGGTTTATCAAAGAAATCATCAACAAGAAGAGGCGGATTAAAGACACAGACGTGTGCCGGGTAAATGAAATGGTGAGCTCAATTATCCATGGGAGTTTACCACAGAAGAGGAAAGACCCAGGAGGCTTTTACATCCCATGTTCCATAGGCGGCCAACATTTTCCACAAGCACAGTGTGATTCAGGCGCCAACATTAATCTTATGCCTCTGTCCACATTTCAAAAGCTTGGGTTGAAGGAGATAAAGAAATTGGCAGCAACGATTGAGTTGGCGGATGGGTCCATTGTAAGGCCATATGGAGTGTGCGAGGATGTACTCGTCAAGGTAGACAGGTTCATCTTCCCAGTAGATTTTGTTGTCATGGACATGCCACAACTCTAAAGTTGCGAGATCCTATTGGGAAGGCCTTTCCAAGCTACGGCTGATGTCATCGCTGCCATTGGGAGAGGTACATTGACCTTGGGGATTGGACAGGATCGAGTTCAATTCAAATTGCCACATGACTCATTGGAGACATCTCTTGACAACCCAGGTTAAAGGTATCTTTATGTCAAGCCTAGGACATTAAATAAGGGTGCTTGTTGGGAGGCAACCCAACTTTAGGTTCAATTTTATTTTTGGTTATGTTCTTTTATGTTTATGTACTTAGTTTTTGCTTAGGTTTTGATAATTTTTGTAAAAATGGTACCCTAACTCGTGTTTTGAAGTGTGCAGAATGTTAAGGTCGATACTATCGACACCCATGTCGATAGTATCGAGTTTGGATCAGTAAACGCTGAAGAAAAGTCGATACCATCGACCCTAGGGTCGATAGTATCGAGATTCCTGAAGATTTACAGAAAAATTGGTGCCAGTAAAGTCGATACCATCGACCCTAGGGTCGATAGTATCGACACTTTTGAGTTCCCAGGCTTTTAGATGTGTCGATTCAACAAAATCGCTGAGTCTGGGTCGATACCATCGACCTTGGTCGATGGTATCGACACCTGCAGGACAACTACATAAAATAGGCCGTAACAGGTATCGAAACAAGATTTTTTCGAACTGTTTTTTGTAGAGGAAAGATGGATGAAGCAAGTCACGTCTTAGAACCACTAAGACACAACAATGGGCCACAAATAGGAGGGAGATAGCAAGAATCACTTGGTCTACTTGAGCATCTAACCATCCTTCTTCACCACACTTCAAAGCGAACGGTACCGTTGTTCCACATCTTAAGTGAGAATGTTGACTATGAGGCCATAGTCATATTCAAGCTTAGGGGGGGTGTTGGAACCCTCTATCTTAGTTTTTACTTACTTATTCATGTTGCTTGTATTTTTGAAATATTAGTTGTTTTTATTTCTAGGTTTACCGCTTTTGTAGGATCCACATCTATCTAGTGTAATCTGTGGAGCAATAAATGCATGGTTTCAATTGCAAGTTTTACTCTTGGGTTGTGTGCACATGAAAATATGAGCATATTGAAAACTTTTTGAGCTTATTCTTGTGAGTAATTGAGTTGCATAACTGAGGAAGTGCTTGGGTGAGTCAGCTTCAGGACACGGGGACATGAATGACCATCTTTATTGTCCAAGGAAAAGTGATTGACAAGGATGTTTGAGCCCAAACCGACCAAACGCTAACGTGACCTTAGACTAAAGTTTAAGAGAGAAATCCTTCAGTTACCCTATACACAGGTCTTTAGAGAGGGACATATGATATTTTTGAAAGGTTCTGTCAATTAGTCTTGTGATCTGATCCACCGCAATTTCATTCACACTCCACCATAAGAAATGGGAGCACATTATTGTCTTTCACTTTTTGATTGCATCTCATGTAGATAGGTCTTGCATTATATCTATTTTCACATTTTTTTTTGCATGAAAATGAAAAAAAAAGGATAGAGTAGTTATACATGCACATTATCCTTAGGTGCATGTCATAGTAGTTGCATAACTGTCATTATGTAGTTGCATTTACATCTTTTGAGCATATTGTACACCATGTATCTTATGTTACTCTGAAAACATTAAAGGTGATGAACTTGTTCCATACCCTCCAAATAGAATGCTTCATATGCACAAGTATTTAACAAGAAGTGAGCCCGACATATAATTCATTGTCATCTATGAAAATAAGGGCTTGAAAAAAAATTTGAAAAAAAATTGAAAAAAAAGAGAAGAAAAAAAAGAGAGAAAAAAAAGAATTGAGAAGTAGGAATGAGAGGGAGAAAGGAACATGTTCTTACTTACATACTAAGAAGAATAATCACATGGTGTAGTTTTCTTAGATATTCCATCTCACCTTGAGACGGAATGATAGTGCATGCATCATTCCACAAAAAATATAGCATTAGGACATTTTCGCTTGCATTTTGCATCATGATAGGTCATTAATTTTTGTATTGCATGATTGACTATTATGTGCTTCCATCTCTTCCATAGCCACCTATCTCATCCACCCGTTGCTCTAATCGATAGGCCACCCATGATTTTCTCCTCATTCATTAATATCAGGAGATCTGCTTCCATTTAGATGGTAGTTAGGAAATGAACAACGTAGATATGAGATCACAAGATGCATCAAGTATGAACCAAATGAGTTTATCATATTAACTACTTTAATTGATAGTGTTTCATTGATTGGGGGACCAACATCTTTTACATAGGTCTTTGGTTGCCTGGATGGCAGTTAGTGTTCAGTGGTCAATGAGGGCCGGTTTGTGGAAAGAAAGTGGGGATGATGTAGATTCATTTCATGTATTTATGTCCTGTTGCTGACTTATCTCAACCAGATCCAAAGTTTTGTTGCTCGAGGACGAGCAAGGTTTAAGCTTAGGGGAGTTTGATGCATGGTTTTTAAGTCACTTTTATAGGCTTATTTTATATCTGTTTTATGCATGTATTTGTCATTTTCTTGATTATATTTGCATAATTCACTATAGTTGGCCTTTAAACTCTTTTTGCATCAAATTATACTTCTTTTATCATATTTATATGATTTTATATAATCCCTGGACTTATACACATGTTTTAGCACTTTTTCAAGCACTTTTGCATTGTCCAGAGTCGATACTATCGACTCTGGTGTCGATAGTATCGACATTTCATCAGAGAGCAACCCCAAAACGCAATTTTGGAAGGAATAACCTGTGCCATGGTCGATACCATCGACCTAGGGTCGATACTATTAACAACGTCGGGATCTGGCGATTTTCAGCACTAAAACGGATCGTTTTAATCCGACAGTTGAGCTTTTTCGGAGCCGGAAAGTGGTCCTATGACCTAAGAAGAGAACGGACAGCCCGAGGGGGATCTCATATGGTGTTGCACAACATCCAAGAAGGAGGGGGAGAGAGAGGAGATGAGAGACAAAGGCCGTCAACCGAGCGATCCGGGCACCTCCGACGGGCGATTTTGCTGCCGGAAGACTGCAAAACGCACGTTTCTCGAGGAGGATCTCCAGGAACACCTTTGTATCAGGGGTTACACAAGTTTGCTCCATGTTTCCCATGTTTTTCTTCTCTACTCCTATGTCTTTCATTGAGATGACCATGCGGGGCTAATCCCCTTTGTCTTTAGGACCGGGAGTAGCCCGGGGATTCATTGTATGACAATTTTATTGTAGTAATTTAATTGTTTATCTCTTAATCTATGGTATGATTTTGTTTTCTCAATCATATTGTTATGCTTGATCACCATAATAATAATCTAATACCATTAATTGCTTTGAAAGAAGAATTAACGGTTGAAAAAAGACGAATATCACATTAGTTGACAAATCCCTTGAACAAGGTGGTGTAAGGTTAATGGTGGATACCGAGAGATCGATTGTAATGCACCTAATTTAGGGTATAGGTTACTACGACGGTGGAATTGACCTAGACATAGGTAGTGAATTGTACCACGACAGTGGGAAATTCTGATTTCAGGCCACTACCCGAATAGAGAGATAAATCTGAGTGACGATATAGAATTTGATACAATGAAAACCTGCGGTGAAACTCCAATCCTAAAGATCTCATCTTGAATTGGTTAAACTAAACATTTAATCGATTGCTTTGTTTTGTTTTATTGTCTTTTCTTTTAATTTTACAACAACTCGCAACTTTTTAATCGGTCTAGCTGATTGCGAGTAGTTAGTAGTAGTCTCCGATAATTCATGTGTCCCTGAGTTCGACTCGGGCCTCACAAGGCCTATATTACATCGACGCGTTCACTTGCGTTTCTACACACGGTAATTTTGCGTCAGCCAACATTGACTGTAGGGAGAAGAAAGTGATCATTAAAAGACCAGGTCACCCACCTTTTATCATTAGGGGTAGGAAGGATGCCACCACCAACCTGTATGTGTCAGCCGTGAAAGAAGAACGGATGATGTGTAAACGGTGTCGAGCTTTCCTAGCAGTAGTCACCGAGCCAGAACCCAAGGTGCAACCCTTAGAAGAAATAGAGGTAGTTAGGGGCTATGCAGATGTTTTCCTAGATGATCTACCTGGGATTCCTCCCAAAAGAGAGGTAGATTTTTCGATAGAGCTAGCTCCTGGTACAAACCCTATTTCCCGAGCACCTTATAGAATGGCCCCTGCTGAGTTGCTTGAGTTAAAGAAGCAATTGCAGGAATTGTTGGATAAGGGTTTTATCCGCCCTAGCACATCACCATGGGGAGCGCCGGTTCTTTTTGTAAAGAAAAAGGATGGTTCGCTCCGGATGTGCATAGACTACCGGATGATCAACCAGGCTACCATTAAGAACAAATACCCTTTACCCCCGATAGATGACTTGTTTGACCAGTTGAAGTCGGCTCGAGTCTTTTCCAAGATCGACTTGAGATCAGGTTACCACCAGTTGAGGGTCAAGAGTGAGGACATCCTGAAAACAACTTTTAGAACTCGGTATGGCCACTATGAGTTCGTGGTTATTCCTTTTGGGTTGTCCAATGCACCCAGTGTGTTCATGAATCTTATGAATAGTGTGTTTCAACCCTTCCTTGACTCATTTGTCATAGTGTTCATAGATGACATACTGGTTTATTAAGATAACTTAGATCAACACCGAGACCACCTAAGTAAAGTCCTTGATATCTTAAGAAAGCAGAAGTTCTATGGGAAGTTCTCTAAATGTGAGTTTTGGATAGACCAAGTAATGTTCCTTGGACACATCATCTCAGAAGGAACGATCGCCGTAGATCCAGCTGAAGTGTCGGCGGTTCAGAAAAAGTTTGATCTTGGTTCAGAAAAAGTTCTTCTCAACTTGTACTATCCTAAAGGAGAGCTTGGCATCTCGAAGCCACCAAAAGACTATCCCTAGGACTGGTCTGGCCGCATCTTAGTGTTAGCTTCACGCTTCTCGATCACAGACCACTCAATCCTCCTCATAGACTCAATTAAGCTGGCAAACCTCTCCCAATTTTTAGAGCATACATCATCATCATTAATTTGATACTCATGCCCTTCTCTAACCCACATATCCTCTCCTTATCCATCTCTACCATGTGAGGATAGAATCTCAGAAGGTCCATAAACTTAGCTTCATACTCGTTGATGGTGATCAATTAGTGGTGAAACTTTTCGAACTATGCTATATTCTCATCCAGATAAATCTTTGGGAAGTATCAGCTGACAAACTCTCACCAAAATTCCTCCCAGCCTATCACCACTCCCAGTCTATTCTATTCTTCTATGGACCACTAGTGGCCAACACAACCTTCCAGTAGGTATACAACATGCTTCACCTTGTCCTCATTGAGGATGATGAGGGTCTTAAGCACCTTCTCAAGCTCATTCAGCCATAGGTCAGCATCTGTCAGGTCTTTCGTACCCACATACTCAACTTCTCCCACACATCTTAGATGCTCAAATGTCTTACTAGAACACCAAGATTCTGCATTAGGGACAATTGCCTTAGCTTGTGGTACATGTTCTTGGTCCGCCAAATGCATAATCATGGCCATTAAATCCCTAAACATGGACTGGAAAGTGGGATTGACCATGGTTTTTGGGCCGAGCTAAAGCCCTTTAGGAACTCCATCTACTATGACCTACCTCTCCACACCCTCTCTTGGTGAAGCAACTGTTACAACCTCAATTTTGCATATGTTTTCATAATTTAAATGTAGTTTTTATGAGTATGGACATAATTGGAAAAGTGGTATGCTTTGCTTCAAGGAAGGGATTTCTTTGCAAATGTCCCTTTTTATAGGAATTTTGTGGTTCCTATTATTATATTAATCCAATAATGGATATAAAAGAGAAGAAAAGAAGAAAATTCCAAATATTAGAAAAATATACAAGATAATGAATATTAAGCAAAGTATTTATGAGAATTATATAGAAATCTCTAAAATGGCCACAATTCAGTAAATTTCGTTTATATGTGATTTCTAATGGAAGAAATAAGAAAAGAGGAAAAGGGAAATAAAAGATAAAGAGAAGTCCTTGAAAAGAAATCTTTTAATAAAGAAATAAGTAAGATAATGAGAAATAATGGATATGGATGCATCTAGAAGGATAATTAGTATCCTTAAAAAGGAATTTCAAAATATTAGAATTTCTTGGGTCTAAGGAGTCCCAATGGAGAAGAAGAAAGAGAAAATATAAATAATACAAAAAGTCTTAATATGAGGATAATGTGTTATATAATTATTGACTTTTGGTATTATCAAAAAGAAATATTTTGCTTTAAGAAAGTAGAATTTTGTGGGCAATGGATTAAAAGCCAAGCACAAAGAAATATATTTCGAATTCCTAATAATTAAAGAATATGGATTATCAGGAAATACTAAAAAGACATATAATATACCTAAATAAGGAAAATAGGTTTCCTGTTGGGAAAAGGCTTTGTTTTCTTCGTGGGCAAGCATGTTAGAGCATTGCTACCCTCCCCTATATAAGGGATAGAACCCTTGGCTCGAGGCCACGATAATTCCATGCATCCCTCTCTCTCCTTCTTCTTGTTTTCTATAAAAACCCTAACAAAGAGGAGCATCACGACCATAGAGCAATGAGGAGCCAAGGAGGGGTTCTGATGGAAGCTTGATGTGCCACGATGCCAGAGAGTAGCTTAGCCATCATTGCCATGCCCTAAACCATGTGCAGCAGTATACGCATGGCTGCAATGTCGGCCGCACATTGCAGGCACGAAGTGCTTGAAACCGGTCGCACTGGCCATGATCTGGTGTTGCCCCATGTGCGGTGGAGGATGGCAGAGGTAGGGCGGCGGTCGCCGGTGGCCCTCGAGCCCTGGGGAGGAGGGGGCGGACCCACAGAGAGCTGCACCCGGTGGCAGCAGCTCGCGTCGCAAGGTAGAAGAAAACCTAATAGCCGTTGGATAGATTTGCCTCTCCACGCTATGCTAAGCCGATCATTTACGCAAGGGCAAATGTGTCTTTTCATTATGTTCTCAGCCGGTTAGGTATTGCATGGGATTGTTGACATGTTAGCATCTCATTGGTCCATGTAAGTGAATTTTGTAAAATTTGTATCTAATTATTGGTAGCTCGGATTGATACATGTAATATATAAATTTTGCACAGAAAATTGTGAAGAATCCATTAAAATAGTTTTAGAGCTTAATTCCTCTTGTAATTCAACAAGTAGTTGAAGTTATCAACTTTAATGCATTAATGATTAAGAAACCCTAATCTATGATGATTAATGGATTGGGAAGGGTTATTTGGATGTTTAAAGTTGATGTTAACCTGTTGATTTAAAAAAGGACACGTTAGATCTAAAAGGATGGTCTTTATGTGTAAATTGATTAATTTAGGGTTCCATGTGCATGAATATGCTTTAGTGGGCCTTGGAACCCTGACTTTGGTAATTATGACCCTTAATGGCTTTAATTGTTCAAATCCATGAATAAAGCTGAGATATGACGATTCTAAGCTATTTTTAGTATAAAAGTTCCTAATTATGGATAAATACCCTTAATTTGGTAATTAGGGTTTTCTAGTGGATAAATATTGAATTAGTAATAAATAGAGTTCATATGTGAATTAGACCATAATAAAATATGAGTTGTCAATTTGAAAGAAACCGAACATGATAATTGGGCCTCATGATCTTGATATGACTTAAAAGGATAAAGATGGTAGTTTTAGCATCAAAGAGACATATTAGATTCAATTGACATTCAATTGTGCCAATGATGTTGAAATTAGGGTTTGTGAACTAAGAGGGTATTAAAAGTGATAAAATCTTTATGGAGGATAAAACCCTAATAAAACTCTAAAGTTGGCCTAGAAATACTAAGGTGGATTCCAAGTCGATCTTGAGAATGTTTTGGGCAAAATAATGACACTTGGATGTTATGCATTAATTTCAGGATATTGTTGATTTCTTGTTTGATTGTCTTGAATATTAATGCTTGGACATCAAGTTACTCTGGATCAGGTTTGTGGTTACGCTTATGGTTAAATCACTTTAGTTTCACGACGATTCCCGAATGTTTTATCGGTTGCCAGAAAATAACTGCTTCGATGACTTTTATTTCATGCAACTATAAAGTGATTATGACTATCACCCTAAATATGTATACATAACTAGCTCAGATCCTGGTCCTTCTCTGTGGCTTTGCTAATGATGAAAAGGATGACCTAGTACATGGTCTACCTATTAGGTAGGACCATTAGGTTATCAAGAGTTATGGGGCTACCTATAGGTAGTGTCGTGCGACTCTTTATCATATCAAGAGTTAGGGATTGGGCTACCTATAGGTAGTGCCATGCGAATCTTTAGTATATCATGAGTTAGTGATTGGGCTACCTATGGGTAGTGCCATGTGACTCTTGAACTCTAGGTATTGATCTACCTATTAGGTAGGATCATAGGGGTTAGTTGGGATCTACCATATGAGAGGTAGTATCCAGGTCCACTGTAGGGACAACGCAAAGGTTAGGGTATGTATGGATTGAGTAGTTATGTTTAAAGTGTAAAGTTTGCTTGCTAAACCATAATTGCTTACAATATGTTGTTATAGATAACTTTTTGATTATTGTTTCCCCCACATATCGTCATATTCATTTATGCTGATCGACGTTTTGTTTGTCGGCATTTTAGGTACAAATTAAAAAGGACAAACAGTAAAGCGACATATTGTGAAATTAAGAAATAAAGTGCAAGGAGGATTAGTTAGAATAGAGTCTAGAGGTGTATAGAAGTTACATATCCAAGATTTTGAGAAAAAAAGGTATGCAAAGTTTTATTTTTACTCCAGCTTTCAGTATAGTCATGGTAGAATTTAATAATTATTACTAATTATCTGTCGAACCTTTGATCCGAGAAATTGGGATAACGACTATGACCTCTTGGTCTCCCTTAATTGGGGGTTACCGGGAGGCGGGGTTGTTACATTTGGTATCAGAGCATTGGTTCCTCATTTAGTCTTTAGCAATTATTAAATTTTACAAACTTTGTAGAACCTAAGGGAGTTATTAGAGGATTTTCTGAAAGACAGAGTTGTCTAGAAAAGGATCACGTCCAGGGGTTGGCAATATTTTTCTATGCACCACTAGTCAGAATACAAGGACTCCTGCATATGTGTGACTGCCTGGCCAATGTCTTAGGATCTAACTCAAAATAAATTACCTTTAGGACTCTCTCATCTATTTTCATCCCTTCTCAACCCTAATTCTGTTAAGATTATAAGGTTTAGGGTTTTTATCTCTCTTCCTCACCCTCTTGAAGTATGGGTATGTATAATAAGGTTAAGGAATCCTCCACCAAATTAATGAAAAAGCATGTAAATAAGATGTCATGGACATAAGCTTAATAGTTTAAGCATAAACTAAAGAATAGTTGCATGCTTAGGTCACATGACATGTGTTGTCATGCCCACAGGAGAGACCTAAGGTTAGACCTTCTTGTCAGAAGGATGAAGTAGAGTTGGTCTTGGAGGAAGAGACCTCCATTAAAGGTAGAGACCTGGCACATCCTCTAAGGATGATGCTAACCCTAACCCTAAGTGGTGGTTAGAAAGAGAGATGGCATGATGAGATGGAAGTCATGGTTGACCTTGTGTGTGGGTTGACATGTTACTGGTTTTGAATCCCTATGATAGTGTGAGCCATGTGAGGTTGGCTTACCTGGTACCTTTGGCGACCCAACCCTAGGAAGGGTCGTGCATGTTAGGGTGAAGGATAACTCCTTCCTTGATGAGGTTAGTGAAGAACCTATAGAAACCCTATGGGTTTATATGAGCATGGCATAGTATGCACCCATAGTACGTTAGTAAGTGCTGGCAGTAGGTCGAAACCCAAGCCAGAAGGGGATGTTGGATAGATTATGAGCTAAGCATAAAGAGACATAAATAATCTCGAACAAACATAGGTTTCACATAGGTAAGTGTATGCATGTGAGCTTGATCCACCCTTTTAGAGAGAGAACCTCCAATGGTAAGTCTATTTGTAGGGTTAGCTCTAGAGAGAGAGAGAGAGCAAGACCCGTATAAGAAGGTTGGAACCTTAGACTCTAGGATATGAGGAACCCTAAGAAGTTGGGTATGTTGCGACCTAAGTGGATGGTTGTGGTTTCCTCGTGCATGACCCTTGGAGGCTTTTGGTATCTTGGTTGCCTTTAGAGGAACCAAACCCTAGAAGAAAGATGAGGCTGTTGGTACCTATGTGCAGATGATATAGGTGCTTACCTACTAGGGATAGGAAGAAGAGTTCCTTAGACCCTGAGGAGGCTTAGTACCATGTTGTAAGGCCTTATACCTAGATGGTTGTCCTTGAGGAGGACTCAACTCTAAGGTGTTGCTCGAGTAGAAGGATAATAGGAAGTGCATGCCATACCTTGTACATGCTTGGTTCGGGGTTAAAAGGATGAGTATGTAGTGGGATATCATTAAGGTGAACCTAGACCTAAGAGGGGAAGTAGTAGTGCCTAGTGTACCTGATGCTCATGATGAGATTTGAGTTTCCATAGATTTGAGCATGGCACCCCTCATGGTTAGAGGAAAGGTAAACCCCTTGGATTAAGGTGCATGTTTGATGAACCCCTCACATATAAGTTGGTGACATGGGCAGGTATGATCTTGGTTCAATATTGAGGATTGAGAACAAGTATGACCTACCATGGAGACGTAATATGGTTTAGAAGGTGGTCTATTTGTTAGCTATGTGCCTTAGTAACATGCTAGGGATATGCATGCTCATGTGGATATAAACCTGAGATGTAGAGATGTTTGTGACCTTTGTTGCTATTATGATGTAGTTTTCTCCCATCTTGGGAGAGGGACCCTTCTGTAGGGTATGTACAACTTTTGTTGGGTTTAAGGTAACCTAAAGAGGTCTCATAGGATCTTGAGAATTTAATCTGTAGACCCATAGATAACCATCTCTAAGTGCATGTGGATGTGTTACAATGGAGGTAACCAGTATGGGGCCTGACTGGGGTAGATAGGTCGCCATGATCCCTATGAAGGATGTAAGTTAAACCACAAATGTTGAGAGAGATGATGGAGACTTGGGTAAGGTTTCAAGTTGGATATGCACTATGTTAAGGATCCTAAGTCTATCCTAGGGTCAGGTAGGGATAAGACTGATGGGAGTAGGAGTTGCCTAATTCCTTAGTTGCACATGACCATAGGGTCACGAGGTAAAAACTATCATTGTCGGAGGTCCATGGGTTAGGAGATTGATCACCTTCATGAACTCATGGAACCCAAAGGGCAGATGAGGAAGGCACTCTCTAGATGCATAAGGGAAGAGGGATGACCCAAAAAGTGTTGGAACCCTATAGACCTAGAGGAGATGACCAAGGATGGTATGATGACCCAAGTGGGTTCAAGACCAGTTTTCCATTGAAGTAACCTTGATATCAGGATGTTCATGATGTAGGGACATGTGTTGCACATTTCAACCTAGACTGGAAGGTGTACCGACAATGTGGGATGCACCATCTCTACTCTTGGAACGAGAAGAACTCTGAATTTGGACAACAACCAAATGCTTATTTCCTCTCATTATGGGGGTGAGAGATAGGGCATTATGCATGACATACACCAAGGATAAAGATGATGTGAGTGGAAACGTTGCTAGGATATATGAGGATAGAGATAATAGTGTACCCTTGTGGAGTGTAAGATGTGTGGATGGTTTACAAACACTAAGAGAACTAAGGTAGCCATCTTATGAGGATGTTTTTATCATGAGCTATGTGGAATATATGAGTTATACAAGGTTGAGTTCGATAACCAAGAGGATGAACTCAGAGTTTTCTTGATGAAGATAGACTTATAGTCCTAGATGAGATAATAAGTGGAATACATGGAGGTGTTTGTCTTCAACTTTACCTAACACATAGAGATGAAAGGTGGTAATGGATGCTCTTGTTGAGATGCAGCTGCCCAATCTAGGTATTTAGGTGAACCCTAAGTGGTGAGATATGTTTGGCTAACACTCAGATATAATGAGATCTGTTACTCGAGTTAGTGGTTGCTTGGTTAGCCAGCCTAGGGCTTGCTGTGATAGAAGGATGAACCTCAGATGCACTTCTCTAGAAAAGAAGGTGATGAAACCCATGACTAGAGTGTTTTAGGGAATCAACCTTGAGGAATCATGACATACAGGAGATCATGATTTTAACTTCACCATACATCGTGGTACTACTAAGATAATAAGTGGTAGTAGTACTTTGGATACCTAAGAACAATGTAGAATTGCATGTGGTTTGTCGTCGTGCATGTCATGAGGGGAAGGACGAACACCAATAACCCATTGAGTGGATATAGATGATAAAAGTCCCTAAAAGGGAATGGGATTTCATCACTATGGATGTCGTGGTAAATCTCCCATGGACCAAAGAAGGTCAAGGTGCAATATGGTTTATGGTAGATCGCCTTACCTAGATGACATAGTCGAAAGAGAAAGAGAGAGTACTATCAAGGGACAAATTCGGTTGAACTACATGTAAGAGAGATGGTTCAACTACACCAGGATGTGAGTTCAAAGGTTCATGAGTATGACCTAAAGATTCACTTCCATGCGGTGGAATAATTACATGACGAACTCGATGTTAGTACAGCTTATCACCCCTAACTGATGGTTAGTATGATCCAGACTAAAGGGTCTGATGAGAGCATGTGTGCTCGTTCAGGGTGATACATGGAGACAATTCTTGTCTTATGAATGTTGTGATGTTAGCCACCATAGCTAGTATCAGGATGAAAGAAGCTCTGTAAGGGAGGCTGTGTCGGTCACCGCTTCATTATGATGATGTGGGTGAAGGGACCTCACAAAGGTTAGAAAAAGGCCATAGTGTGTGTAGATGAAATCACTTTGATCGTGTGATGGCTGAAAGAGAGCCCAGGGGCGACATGAGTCGTGAGCTGATGCAAAGTAGACTAACATGCAATTCACTATGGGAGAATATGTGATATGAAAATCTGACCCCTCTGAGCTATGGCTGAGAAAGCGGAGTCCCTAATACATGGGTCCATTTGAGATGGATTGGTGGAGATGCTTGTGTGTAGCCTTACCCCTCAGGATAACATGATGTATGATGTGTTCCACAAGGCTGATCTAGAGCACTATGTGAGGTACTTGAGCCATGGGCTGAGCAATGAACCTAGTGAGCTCCCAAGGGAGGCTAACTTACCTTGAGTCACCTATATGGGTACGAGATACCAAGGTGAAAGAGAGCTCAGGAGTAAATAATATGAGATGATAAAAGTTCTTTGGAAGCACCATGGAAAGGATGAAGCCACATGGGAGCCAATAACGGATATGGAAAAATCTTATCCTGAATTGTTTATATGTTTGGTGGAATTTTGAGGGCAAAATTCCTATAAGAGGGGAAGGATGTTACAACCTCAATTTTGCATATGTTTTCATAATTGAAATGTAATGCTTTTATGAGTATGGACTTAATTGGAAAAGTTGTATGCTTTGATTCAAGGAAGGGATTTTATTGCAAATCTCCCTTTTGATAGGAATTTCGTGGTTCCTATTATTATATTAATCCAATAATGGATATAAAAGAGAAGAAAAGTCCAAATATTAGAAAAAAGATACAAGATAATGAATATTAAGCAAAGCATTTATGAGAATTATATAGAAATCTCTAGAAGGAGGCATTAATGGACACAATTGAGTAAATTTTGTTTATATGTGATTTCTAATTGAAGAAATAGGAAAAGAGGAAAAAGGAAATAAAAGATAAAATGAAATCCTTGAAAAGAAATATTTTAATAAAGAAATAAATAAGATAATGAGAAATAATGGATGTGGATGCATCTAGAAGGATAATAAGTATCCTTAAAAAGGAATTTCGAAATATTAGAATTTCTTGGGGTCTAAGGAGTCCCAATGGAGAAGAAGAAAGAGAAAATACAAATAATACAAAAAGTCTTAATATTAGGATAATGTGTTATATAATTAATGACTTTTAGTATTATAAAAAAGAAATACTTTTGCTTTAAGAAAGTAGAATTTCGTGGCCAATGGATTAAAAGCACATCACAAAGAAATAGATGTCAAATTCTTAATAATTAAAGAATATGGATTATCAAGGAATTACTAAAAAGAGAGATATGATAACTAAATAAGGAAAATAGGTTTCCTTTTGGGAAAAGGCTTCATTTTCTTCATGGGCAAGCATGTTAGGGCATTGCTATGTTCCCCTATATAAGGGGTAGAACCCTTAGATAGAGCCCAAGAGAATTCCATGCATCCCTCTCTCTCCTTCTTCTTGTTTTCTCTAAAAACCCTAACAAAGAGGAGCATCGTGACCATGGAGAAACGAGGAGCCAAGGAGGGGTTGTGATGGAAGCTTGATGTGCCACGATCCCAGAGAGCAACTTATCCATCGTCACCATGCCCTAAACCATTTGCAACAGTAGCTGCATGGCTGCAATGTTGGCCACACGGTGCAGGCACGGCGTGCTTGAAACCGGCCATGCTGGCCATGATTTGGTGGTGGCCCATGGGCAGCAGAGGACGACAGAGGTAGGGAAGCGATCGTCGGTGGCCCTCGATCCCTTAGGAGGAGGGGGCAGACCCACAGAGAGCTGCACTCAGCAAAAATAGCTCGCGTCGCAAGGTTGAAGACAACCTAATAGCCATTAGACAAATTTTCCCCTCCACGCTGTGCTAAGACAATCACTTATGCAAGGGCAAAAGTGTCTTTTTGTTATGTTCTCGGCCGACTACGTATTGCATGGGATTGCTGGCGTGTCAGCATCTCATTGGTCCAAGTTAGTGAATTTTGTAAAATTCATATCTAATGATTGGTAGCTCAGACTGATACATGTAATATATGAATTTTGCTCAGACAAATTCGAGGAATCCATTAAAAATAGTTTTAGAGCTAAAATCCTCTTGCAATTCAACAAGTAGTTGAAGTTATCAACTTTAATGCATTAAGGATTAAGAAACCCTAATCTATGTTGAGTTTTTTTTGGTGGAAGCCAGGAGGCTATTTTATTCATCTTGCCCTCCTCGTGCAAGCCAATATGGGAAATGATTACATTCTACTTGGTCAATGCGGGAAATAAACTTGGAAGTACTACTTCCATTACACTTATATTTAATTAAGATGTTTTTGATACATTCTGGGGGTCTGGGAAGATCATAACACCCTGCAGGTGACTTATGGAACTCTTTGGCCAACTTGTCGGCCATAAGGTTGCCCTCTCGTGGTCTGAAGTCAATTCTCCAACCTCAGTTGCTTTCTAGCCCTTGTTTAATTCTATCCAACAGTCTCGCAAACCTTGGAAACTCACATCCATCTAATTGGAGTATGTCCACAAAGCTCTTGCAATCTGTTTCAACAATAAGATGTGCAACACCATTACTTCTAGCAAGGGCAAGAGCAATATCTACTCCTATGATTTCAGCATGAGTGGCTGACTCTACCACAACGCTTCTGACATGTCCATCTATCCAACAGCCTTCAGAATCTCGCGCTATAATAGAAACAATGGCTTTATCACGCTTCCACGCATCATCTGTATTCATCTTGATACTTCCTTGTGGAGGAGCTCTCCAGCATTCATTAATGGTCACGTCCTGTTCATTCGATTGTTTTCTCCAAGCTTTCGTAGCTATGTGCAGATCGTTAAGAATCTTCTGGACTTGTCTCTCTGCGGTAATCTGTTGGTTCTCGAATACTTGCAGATTTTGAGCAGCCCATATGTTCTGACAGGTGACTAAAAATGGATTCCTCCAATCAGCTTCTTGCTTCAATTGCTTGCTCAACCAGTGGCAGTCCTCTTACTGGGTGAAAGCGGTGAGATTACCCCCATCTATAAGCTTGCTCCAAACCTCCTTTGCATAGACACAATCTCTAAGAGCATGAGTTAGAGTTTCCTCATGGGTTTGACATATAACACAAGTTTTATCACTTGCCATTTGTCTTCTGACTCTTTTACTATTAGCAAAATAGCATCGTGCATGAGAAGCCAACCAAAGAATTTGAACTGCGCTGGTAACTTAGTCTTCCACAGTGTATCCCATTCTCCCTCCATGGTGATATCTCGGTCCTTCCTCAGAATGTTGTAAGATGATTTTGTGATGAATTTCCCATGTAAGGTACCAGTCCAGACTCTCACATCAGATCTTGTATCAGTAGACGGTGGTTCAATCCGCATCACTTTCCTTACTAGTTGCTTGGGAAACCAGTTGTCTAGAAACTCCTTGTCCCACTTCCCATTGTCAAGCACCACCGTTCTTACGCTCATGTCTATGATAGACTCAGGAACATCGCGTAAGGCAACATTGACCAATTTAAAATTAGGCTTCACCCACTCATCCTCCCAGAAGAGAATATCATTGCCATTCATTGGAATTAAGTACAAATTCTCTATGATCAGGTTCTTGCACTTGAACGTGGCTGCAGCTAGTCTGGACAAATTTGAGGTTTTTCCACCCAGGTACTTATTATATTTTTCTCTAATTAACTTGCACCAGCTGGTCTTTCTATTAGACGATAAATCCCATGCGTTCTTAGCCAACAAGGCTGTGTTCCACTCCCTCATGGACTTGAGACCAAGCCCACCTTCTTCTTTCTGGCTAGTGACCTTGTTCCAGGCAACAAGAGACATTGGTTGGGCCTTATGTCCTCCTCCTCAGAGAAATTTGCGTATACAACCATCGATTCTATTGCCTGAACCCAAAGGTAGCGCCACCGTTTGCATCGTGTAGGTGGGAATGCTCTCCAAAGCTGATTTCGCCAGGCAACATCTTCCCGCCAGAGATAGGCACCTTGCTGCCCACCCATTGACTCTGGAATCTATTCTCGTCAGGATGTCTGAATAGGTTTCTTTAGTGATCTTCTTATGTATGACAGGGACCCCCGGGTATCTTCCTAAATCGTCAGTTTCCCTGAATCTTCCAATTCTATTGATCTTTCTTCTTATTCTTTGGGGTACACTAGCTGCAAAAAAAACCTGAGTCTTACTAACTGAAATCATCTGGCCCGAAGCTTCTTCAAATAACTTGCAACATCACTTAATGGTCTTCATTTGGTTTCTTGACGCTTCCCCAAAAAGGATCAGGTCATCGGCGAAACATAAGTGTGAAATCTTGTGTCCACTTCTTCCCATTTTGAAAGGCTTCCATTCACCATTACGTATAGACATTTGGATCAATTGGCTTAATCGTTCAATGCACATAACAAAGAGATACGGTGAAAGTGGGTCACCTTGTCTGAGGCCTTGACTCGGTTTGAACGGCCTGGTAGAATGCCTGTTCCAAAGAATGGAACACTCCCCCGTGCTAATAGAGTTCATGATGTAGGCAGTAATGGGCTTAGGCAGCTGAATCTTGTCAAGAGTGTCAGCGATGAACTCCCACGACAACCTATCATAAGCTTTGGCAAGGTCAATCTTAATGGCCATGGTCTTCACAACTTTCCTCTTCCGCATCATGTAGATGACCTCCTGGGCAATAGCGATGTTATCTGTAATGCGTCTTCCAGGAACGAAAGCACTCTGAGATTCGGAGATCCAATCAGGCAAGAAGGTCTTGAGCCTTTCCACCACCATTTTGGAAATCATTTTTAGACAGAAGTTGTTCAAGGATATTAGCCTCAACTGATCACAGTGCGTAGGTGTTTGTACTTTGGGAATAAGAACCACGGTCGAGTCACACATTTCTTTATCTAGAGCCTTTCCTGCTAAGGCACTTCTAGTAGTGATCAGAATGGAGTTCTTCAAAGTATCCCACTATTTCTGTACGAACATGCCATTGATGTCGTCAGGTCCAGTGGATTTATATGGATCCATAGTGCTCACAACCCTGTGGCATTCATCTTCTGAAGGTTATCTTGCCATGCGTTGCATTTGTGTTGGGGAGAGCTTTTTGAATTCAGCAAGAATGTTTCTCATAGCTTCCACTTGCGGTTCACCTGTCCGGGTTAATAAGGATTCAAAGTGAGTTCTCACCATGTCCTCCAATGCGTCTCCCTCTCGTACCCAATTACCATCTCTGTCTTTGAGCATAGTGATAGTATTAGATCTTCTTCTTTGTTTTACATAAGCACTGTAAAATCTGGTATTGCTGTCTCCATTGTAGAACCAGTTAATGTGGCTTTTCAGACGCCACTCCTCTTCCTCTCCCCTTAAAATGTCATCCAGCGCAGCTTTCATATCGATATAAATACCATCAGTAATCGAGTTGTAGTTGGAGGCCAGGTCTTTTTCTAGCTTCTGGATATTTCTCATGAGACGAGCTTTATTTTTCCTTTGTTGATTAGTTTGGTCCCGGTCCCACCTGATGATTTCCTTCTTGGATGCATTAAGGGTTCCGTAGAAATCAGATCTTTGGTTCTAATTCTTGACAAGCATCATTTTGAAATCATCATCCGTCGTCCACATCGCCTTCGCAACAAATCTCCGCGGGTAAGATGACACAAGTTTGCTTCTGACCAAAATAGGGATGTGATCTGATTGAAGTCTAGGCAGGTGTTCTACACAAAATTGTTGATACTTTTGTATGAAAGCATTATTTGCAACCGCACGATCGATTCTTTGTTGTAGATTTCCCCTTTTGAAGGTGAACTTGGGTCCTGAGAATCCCAAGTCACTAAGACCTGTAGCTAATAAGGTTTCTTGGAAAATTACTGCCTCCGCATGATTGTAGTGTGGACTGCCAGATCTTTCTGCAGGGTAGCAGGTTGTGTTGAAGTCGCCAAGGACAATCCAAGGTTTTTTGAAAGATTCACCCATCTTGACAATGTGCTTCCAAATGAATTTTCTAACCGCTAAGTGAGGGTTAGCATAGACAAAGTTAACAAGAGTAGAATGATTTACGCAGCAGGTGACAAATTGTCTATGGTAGTTAATGATCTGTACATGACAATCGTGTGCCTTCCAACAGACCCATATACCTCCCGTATAACCTTGGGTTTTAACTCTGAAGGATCGATTGAACCCCAACCACTTAATTGTATTAGTAGCTTTGGTGCCACTCAGCCATGGCTCAACAATGGTGACAATCTTAGGTTTATGAACAGTCATAAGCTCTTTGAGATTGCATTGTGTTTCCTTCTTTCCTATACCCCAAATATTCCAACACATGATGTCCAACATTAAGAACTTGATATGGTTTGTGGTTCTCCATTTGCTCCTCCCTCTGGTACAACATTCTCTTTGTCCTCTTCGAGATTCCCTTCTATTATAACAATGCCTCTGTCTTCTGTGGTACTGTTGTTGCTCCCCAGCTCCGCGGGTGGTTCAGTAGAAGCTATTCCAGGATCTTGCCTTCTTGGACTTTGTCTTCTGATTTTAGATGATAGATAGGACAGTTCTTTCCTCTTGCGCTTCATTTTGGTTTCACTACTTTTACTTTTCCTTCCCCCCACACTCATCTGAGCACCTGCAAGTGCTTCATTAATGGACTTAATGGTTTCTGGTGACACATGTTCCTTCTTCTCCTCCGTAGTGGCCATCATGTCCATCAGGTCTCCTTCCAAAGCAGCTTCCTCTACTGCAATCACCTCCACCACTTCGTCTATTTCTGGGTTTGTAATGATATGATCTTCCTTGCTATGACAAACCTCACTGACATCGTTTCTTGCCGTGTTGGTGATATTCCTCAGGATTCCTTTATCCGTTACCGCCGTGCTCACTATTGTTGTAGCTTTCTTCTTTTTCCTCCAAACCTTTGTTTTCTTCCTGCTGTGATCTGTAGCCTCAGGTTGTTTGTCTAATTTTTCCACTAGGGGTCGTTCTTCCGCTACCTCTTCCTGTTCTTCTTCAAGAGAGCCAAATATGTTGGTGGATCGTGTGTCGTGACCAGGTTCATGATGTCTATTTTTCTTCCTACCACTTCCTCTTCTTCTCTGAGTTTGCCACTCCTCCTGCTGCGTTCTAAGATTCAGCAACGTCACATTTCCATTGTGATGTGTCATCTCCGTTCTGTCTCCCTCACTAGCCTGTTGTTGGTCATTGCAGTTTTTCAATGTGTGTCCCTCATCTCCATAGATAGCACAAACTCTTGGAATTCCCTCATACTCGATCTCATACTCTTTGCCATTAATGAAAATATAAGAGCATAGCTCCTTTCTGGTATCAAGTTCTATAGCCAGGAAGCCGAACTTGCTTCTCGTCCTGCTAACAGTGTGGCTGTCAACCTTAATTAACCTTCCCAATGCTAAGCCGATGTAATCATACATGGTTGATACATAAAGATGAAGCGGGAGGTTCATGATGCGAACCCATGAGATGATCCGTTCAGGATATTCTTCTTTCGGCTTGAATGTCGGGTACCACTCCCACACAAGCAGGTTTAGGCCGAAAATTTTCCATGGTCCCCCCATTAGGGCCTCTTCAAAGTCTCGTATGCAGGATAGCTGTATAACAAAATGTCCCAGTTTCATTTCATACATGTTAAACCTTCCGGAGATCTTCCACAAAAGTTTAATCCGATCCCGAAGTGTCATATACCCAATTTCGGCTCTGAGTAATTGGACCACAATAGCATACTGCCATGGCTTTGCCAGTCTCTCTTCTGCTTCTGGTACCAAAGAGATGGCCGGTCTATTGTCGATTTTGCCCAGGGTGACCTCTCCCATAGAGAGTCCTTCTTCGAACAGTTTTTCCAGAAAGGCATCGCTTCTGTCGCCCTCCTTATAACCTCTGACTGTGTCACTAAATGATTGTGTCGCCTGGTCTGCTTCCTTTGTGTTTCCCATCTCGAGCCCTGATGCTGCTTCATTCAGACTCCTGCCATCACTTCCCGTGCTGGCCGGAAGTGGTGCTGGAATGCCGTCATTTCCTACCCTGCTTCGTCCTCCTGCACAAATGAATTGTAGGCCAATTTCTGGTATCACGAATCCCTTGGACTCTTGGATCGTCCCCGAAACAGCTTCTCTTTCTGCTATTGCCTCAGTGGGCCTGGTATTCTGCTCTCCATCTTTACGATTTGTTCCTCCGCCATGATCCACTTCGGGATCAGGGTTTCCTCTTCCTTCGCCCGTGCCACCAGACCCCCTTCGTCCCCTGGGCATCCCCATCTATACCTTACACTGTCTTTAATCTATGATGATTAATGTACTGAGAAGGGTTATTTGGATGTTTAAAGTTGATGTTAACCTATTGATTTTAAAAAGGACATGTTAGATCTAAAAGGATGATCTTTATGCATAATTTGATTAATTTAGGGTTCCATGTACATGAATATGCTTTAATGGGCCTTGAAACCCTAATTTTGGCAATTATGACCCTTAATGGCTCTAATTGTTCAAATCCATGAATAAAGATGAGATATGATGATGCTAAGATATATTGAGTATAAAAGTTCCTAATTATGGATAAATACCCTTAATTTGGTAATTAGGGTTTTCTAGTGGATAAATGTGGAATTAGTGATAAATAGAGTTCATATACGAATTAAACCATAATGAAATACGAGTTGTCAATTCGAAAGAAACCGAACATGATCATTGGGCCTAATGATCTAGATATGACTTAAAAGGATAAAGATGGTAGTTTTAGTGTCAAGGAGACATATTAGATTCAATTGACTTTCAATTGTGCCTATGATGTTGAAATTATGGTTTGTGAACTAAAATGGTATTAAAAGTGATAAAATCTTTGTGGAGGCTAAAACCCTAATAAAACTCTAAAGTTGGCCTAGAAATCTTGAGGTGGAATCCAAGTCGATATTGAGAATGTTTTGGGTAAAATAATGACACTTGGATGTTATGCATTAATTTCAAGATATTGTTGATTGCTTGTTTGATTGTCTTGAATGTTAATGCTTGGACATCAAGTTACTTTGGATCAGGTATGTGGTTACGCTTATGGTTAAATCACTTTAGTTTCACGACGATTCCCAAATGTTTTATTAGTTGCTTGAAAATAACTGCTTGGATGACTTTTATTTCATGCAACTTTAAAGTGACAATGACTATCACCATAAATATGTGTACATAACTAGCTTAGATGTTGGTCCTCCTCTGTGGCTTTGCTAATGATGAAAAGAATGACCTAGTACATGGTCTACTTGTTAGGTAGGACCATCAGGTTATCAAGAGTTAGGGATTGGGCTACCTATGGGTAGTGCCATACGACTCTTTAGCATATCAAGAGTTAGGGATTGGGCTACCTATGGGTAGTGCCATGCGACTCTTTAGAATATCATGAATTAGTGATTGGGCTATCTATGGGTAGTGCCATGCGACTCTTCAACCCTAGGTATTGATCTACTTGTTAGGTAGGATCATGGGGGTTAGTTGTGATCTACCATATGAGAGGTAGTATCCAGGTCCACTGCAGGGACAACAGAGAGGTTAGGGTATGTATGGATTGAGTTGTTATGTTCAAAGTGTAAAGTGTGCTTGCTAAACCATAATTTCTTGCAATATGTTGTTATAGATAATTGCCGGATTATTGTTTCCCCCACATACCGACATATTCATTTATGCTAACCGACGTTTTGTTTGTCGACGTTTTAGGTACAAATTAAAAAGGACAAATAGTAAAGTGGCATATTGTGAAATTAAGAAATAAAGTGCAAGGAGGATTAGTTAGAATAGAGTCCAGAGGTGGATAAAAGTTGGATATCTAAGATTTTGAAAAAAAAAGGTATGCAAAGTTTTATTTTTACTCCATCTTTCAGTATAGTCATGGTAGAATTTAATAATTATTACTGATTATTTGTCAAACCTTTGATCCGGGAAATTGGGATAATGGCTCTGACCTCTTGGTCTTCCTTAATTAGGGGTTACCGGGTGGCGGGTTCATTACAACAACATTACTCTCAACATGTTCTCGAAACATATCCACATAAGAAGAAGCTAAATCTGATATATTAGAAGATGCAAGAACAAACACAAACCCTAGTCCAATGTCCCTGTAGGCTCAGTGAACCTAGAGATATGAACCATAATGTGACGCCTCAACACCACACAATGAGATAAAGCAAAACCCTAGAGCATGATCAATAACTAAAAAACTACAATACAACAAAAATGGGTAGATTAAAAACTGATCTAAACATTACTAACAAGAGCAAAAACATTTACATCAAGGTCCATAAAACTTATACCGTATCACCTACCCCATTGGGTATATACATATGTTCAATAACATCAACCACAACCTATATACAAAAGAAGCTGTTCACATGCACATGCCATATATACAACCAAGGCAAAATGCCAAAACTACATGTCGATGTACATCACCTATAAAAAAAATCCCTCCTGGGCCTAGAGAGTAAAAGGATAACACATAGGATTGTACTACAACACTAGTATCTACACAACCTTATGAGTTTAATGCTCTTTAAGTTTCCCTTACTCAATGGCACGATCTCAACCACATCGTTAAGGGCCGCCTAAAAAGGGTGTGGAAATCATGAGAGTGAGACCCATGTCCCAAGAGAGATATAACTCTCTGCCAATGGTTTTTGTTAGCACAAATATACTATTATTAAAAAGGATGAGAAGAGTATCATGTGTAACTAGAAGGAAAAGATGAACATGTATAATAGTTAAATTCTATTGCCACAGTATATAATATTTGAGTAGTTTAAGAAACTCTATTATATCATAAGCAAGTAGAAGCATAAGGAAAAAAGTAAGGGTAAACATCCAATGTGAAGTGTATTTAGCCCTAAATAGATATGCTATATGACTGTGTTACATCCTTTATTATTCCCTGAGGATTTGAGTCATACCACCTAAATCCAATTGACCATTGCTAAGTCAAAATTAGTGCCATACAAGATCTAGGAAGAGCCAGACTCTAAGAGTCTTCTTCACATCACTCAGTCAGTATGAGTGAACACCATAGTGACATATAAGTCAAATTACCATGAGTGACATATAGTCAAATTGAAAACACCTAGCTCGCCTTGGTACATGTGACAAAGTGAAATTTACCATTAATATGAAATAATTCCAATTTCACCCTCCTTATGCTCACTCATGGTGCCAAATCATTTTTCCCGGATTTATAATAATTTTTGACACTCAAATTCGAAATATGATGATCAAGGAGAATTTTATACACTTTGTGACATCACAAAGTTGATTAATTCATCACTTTGTCCACTAAAGCAAATCTGTCCATCAAATTTCATAATTTGGTTCTCAAACTTTTTTTAGATATTCTCCACACTTTTGTGAAGCTATGATCCAAATTTCATCTGATTTGGACATTCCTGTAGCTGTCTACGAATTTTTGAAGATAATGCATTCAAAATACCTTTATTTGCCCTTTTATGGGCTTTTCCACATCACCGATCCATTGCAAAAGGAGGGGGGTGAACCCCAGCCCTCAGATCAGAGACTCGTGGATCAGGGCCCTAATCCAATGGCCGTGGGTTTTTCTTCTACCTCCCATTGATTGTGGGGAGGAGACATTTCGGCCTTAATGGCCAATCTCCCACTCTTGACTGTTTCAAAATTCTTTGCGAGTAGAAATGACTGCCTTGCGAATTCAAACTCGACCATACCCATTTTGACCACTGTTTGTGCTCTATCTAGCCACCAAAACGAGTTCATTGCCTCTCCCTCTCACTTCGGCGGACATGGCAGGCACTAAGGACCTATCTAGCCCTAAACTTAGCCCCAACCCTATATAAACACCCCCCAAGATCTACAGCAAGTACACCTTACTCAAGGCCACGATCTTGTGCACTCTCCCAGCCTCGAGCACCCATGATTACCTTCCAGTCCTTCTCCTTCCTGTACGGTTCCACCACAAAGCTTATATCGGGCATCCCTACTCCTCACGTCCTCTCCCTATTTTCGAGCCCCCATCTAGTTCGCAGGGCCGAGACAAGATCGATCGGTTCCTCAGTCGCCTCCCTTGCCCTCTCCTTCTCTCAGACCTTCTCCACTCTGGTGAGAACCTCAGCTTTCCTGTGTGGCTCACACAAGACCTGTGCAAGAAAGGGGAAAGGTTCCCCGAACCATTGGTCCAGGAGATCCTAGAGTCAGTTCAAGGGCCCAACTAGACCAGTGATTTGACCGACCAAATTGAAGTTTGAACCGCCCCGAACCGAGATCGAACCACATTAGCAAGTGAGAAAGATGTGAGCCTGTGTGGCTAAAGCTCATCCACCCGATATAGCGATCCAACGATCGCCTCTTTTCCATTTAAGATATTTTTTAATCCTCTCTCTGCTCAAAAAATCCAATAAATTGATAGATCTTGCAAAAATCATATCTCTTGATTCCTAGATCCAAATAATTAGAATAAATAGTCCATTTTGATCAAAAAAATCAATTGGATCATTTAAAAATACTCCTAAATCCTTATTACGAATAATTCTCACTGATATATATAAATCTGGACCTCTTGCTTACGTAATTAGTCTAAATAACTCTATTTGTGGTTAATCTTGACTAAATGCTGAAAACCCTAGATTTGGACTCTGATGATTATCTTGTAACCTAGATCTAATATATTTGAATCATCTACTTTGAAAATGAATAATTAGTGATCTAGATCTTTTTACTGGATTCAATCTTGATTATAACGAATATGAGTAATCTTGATATTGATCTTAATCTTGCTAAACCCTTGATATAGTTTTGACCCATCAATCTGATCTTGATTATATGAAGTACCATGATGATAACCTAGAAAATGATGATGACTTGGATAATGATCATAGATTAGGGTTAACACATATGATCCTAGCAACCTAGGAAAGTCATTCACACTCGAAAATACTTGTTACTTGAAATCATGCTGGACATATTGAAATATTGGTTGATTATAAGTGAATGACCCAACCCTAAGGCTGACATAGGAAAAGTGTAACCCTAATCTCAAATATTGAAACATGATATCCAAATATATTGATCTTGACCCTTGATCCAAACATTGTGTTTTAGGATCTAACTCGAAGGGTCAACCTATTACTACTGGATTTATACTCAAAATCTTTGGTGAAAGGTACGCTATTATATAACCCTCCTTGATTGTATTGAAGATACTTTTATGTATATTTGGATTGTATACTTGGCTATTTAGTTGGATGAGCTACTGTTCCCTATCATTAGTCTTCTATTTTTCTATACTATATTTTGAAAAAAAATGAAAACATAAATTGCATTCCCATTATGACTGCCAGTATATTGATAATGATGATGACATTGATAATGTTGATAATGTTGAAATTGAGTACAACCACCCCCTCATTTGGAGGAGGGACTTGTACATTGGCTTCCTATGTGCCTATGGTGAGAAGGAGCCTAGTGACCTTCCCCATCGCGTTGGGGTAATAGAGTCACACAAAATATATAAGCATGCTTCTCAAATTACATCATAATGAGAACTCGTAATAAAAGTCAAATTGCTTGAAAAAACTGTCGAATAAATGTTGGTTTTGCAAATTGCATGTTATTCTTTGAATATAAGTCTTGCCAAGTATACTATTTTTTTTATAAATCACTTTTTTTTTGATAGCGTATCGTGAAATTGCATGATTGTGACTCGATTTACTTGATTTTAGACAATACAAATGGAATATTGAATAAGATAGCTTCCGCACTCTACATACTCTGATGACAAAGATAAATCAGGTAAATCTCCATATTGGGTTAGTTGTTCTTTATATGTCCAGTTTTTTAGTTATTATTTCTTATTGTATATGCCAATGTGATAGATCCTATTGGGCCACTCAGGGACAAGCACTTCAATCCTTTTATCACTGTCTAGGCAGTGAGATTGGGATTGGGGTAAGAACGGGTCCGTGACAGTACAAGTCATGACACTAGACACCAGGGTAAACCCTGCCACCAAGGTACAAAGGCAGTTGTCCTTAAAACCTCATCACATATATAATCACCAAAACATGACCACAACCATTCTCACATCAAGGCATGACCATAGTTATCCTCAAAACACTTGGGGTTAAGAAGAGAAGGACACACAATCACTTGCACCTCACATACTAAAAAATATGCGCTCCGAGTTTCCGTCAGGAATACTGCTTTCACCACCCAGAAAGTCCTAATGCTAGAATGGATCTATGGCTAAGGAAACTACATGATTAGGGTTTCACTTCATTAGTTATTGATGATTGGGTGAATTAAGGCTTTATCAAACAAGTGGCAATTTGACTTATATGTCACTGGTGGTAGTTTGACTTATATGTCACTGCTCCAAAAAAATTTCTTCCAAGGGACCCCAGGTGGTGATTGGCTCTCCATATAAAGAGTTATACCAACTTAGTGCCTTTCCAGATAGAGTGAAGTTGAAAAGTCGAAGCATGAATGCATCAAGTGTAGCACCAGCTTGTGGCACCAATTGGCAGAGTGCCTTAAATTGCTTCAGATGATCCATACAATCATCTCCAGTGTGTCTAGAGAATGAGATACCTTGCATGATTTAGATCCATTGTGTTTGAATCTCAAAGTTAGGAGCATTAAGGAGTGGAGACTAAACTGGGTGATTATCCCCGGAGTTCTTAGGAACAACGTAGTCTCGAAGCTACTTGTTCCTTATCAATAACTAAGCCGTTGTTGTGGCTTCCTCATTTTCAACTCGGATGCAGGCTTTCTCTTCAGCTCGAACTTCAGCTAGGACTTGAGCACATGTATCATCAATGAGTTGTGCTCTTTGAGCTGCTATATCTGCGTTGACTCTTTCCTGGACCAAGGTGGCTTGGTGTTGTTCTTCAGCCATCTGTTTGGGTTGTTGGCGGTTGAGTCTGATGCGTCAGTGGAAGTTTCATTCTACCTCAGAGTCGTACTCTGGTTCAGGGGAGAATCCGCAGTTTTGCATTCACGTTTTCTACCTGAGTAGAAGAAAAATCACACTTCATATGGTGGAAAGATGATGGAATAAAAAATATATGAAGTAGTTATCAAGATAAAATGTAAAATCTGAATCAGCCAGCAAGTTGATAAATGTAATTAAAAAGTTCCATTGTCCCCGGCAATGACGCCAATTTTTGATGGAGCTTCCACTAGCGTGGATTTTCATGCACCATTAAAAATCCTAGAGATAGTAAGTCTCTAAGTTTAATCTTGCATGTGCTATAATAAGATCTCCACCCACATACACTAAGGTACGTGGATGTCTTATCGTAGTACAGTTGAGGGTCGAATCCACGAGACAATGATTTTGTTAAGGATTTAACAAGATGGAAAATGTTATAATTCTATTTATCTACTTAAGAGTTGATATTTAGATCAAAGAGTTGGGTTATTGATTAAACTAAAATGTAGAAGTAAATTAAATGGCAGGAAAGTGAAGTTAAGGTTGTAAACAATATTTGGAAACCACTAGGATGTGATCGAGTTCATACAACCACTACACATGTATCATAACATGCATCATAACAACATGGCTTGCAAAAGGGTCTAATCAGTTAGTATCTTTGTAGACTTATCTTTCTTTCGAATAGCTAACTATGAGAAACGTGGACGTATTGCAATGCCAGCCATCCCCGAATGAATGGTCACTTACTTTGCATCACTTCCTTCGTAAAGTGTGTTCCTCAACCTGTCAAAGTTGAACTTCCATATGTCAACTGATTCCATTTCATAGTATGAAAGTACAATGCTGGAGGTGAGTTTACTCCACCCTTTGAAAAGCATTCCTATATACCGAAATAGACATATGGTGACTACATAAATCAAGAACCAACATACAATTGATAATTGAATCTAAAAGCACAAACATAGACAATTTGCACTAGTGGATAATAGGTAACACAAGTTGGTGATCAAGCAACTAGTATTCATTAAACGATTGATGTTGAACTAAAAAGATAGTACTTCTCTATTGCAAACTCATGAATTACAATGCATGAAATGAAAACATGGGTAGAGAGGCTACTCCCCGCACCCTAGTTTATGGGACTACTCGCTCATGGCAAGTACAAAGAAGGAAACAAGAGAAGAGAAAGAAAGCATCATCTGCACGTAGGAGGGAGGAAGGTTGACCCCTTGGAGTAGAGAACAACTATCTTCACACTACGTGGTTGCTTTGAATCCTTCACTTCCCACCTTCTATGTCGATGAGAGAGAAAGTAGACTTATGGACAGAGTGTGGATCTTAGATTGGCAGCCTTGGGGATAAGGATGAACAAAGAAATAGCTCTAGAACAAATGAGGCAGTCTTTGGGCCTCTAAGAATCAATACCTAATGAGGACCCCTTGGGTCCAATATATAGGCTCCAAGGGGGTCTTGAACGGTTTAAGTTATTTGGATCTTCATGGTCTTGGAGGCCATTTGGATCCTCATGGTTTGGAGACCGTTTGGATTCTCGTGGTTTTGAGACTGGTAGCTTTCACACATTCTTGAGATCAATAAATATTCACTCGGTCTTGGGACCATTAGAGTCCTCATGGTCTTGGGACCGCTAGGATCTTTAGGTGGTCTTGGGACCGCTAGGACCTTTATGCGGTCTTGGGTCCGCTAGGATCTTCATGTGGTCTTGGGACCGCTAGGACCTTTATGTGGTCTTGGGACCGCTAGGATCTTCATGCGGTCTTGGGACCACTAGGACCTTTACGTGGTCTTGGGACCGCTAAGATTTTCATGCGGTTTTTTTTTCCGGGGGGTTTTCTATAAGAAGAAAAGGGAAAATATCAGTCTATTCATAATAAAGCATAAAGTTAAGTATTTTATCTAATTTATCTAAGAAAGAGTATGGAAAATTAAGAAAAACTAGTAAGATAACATCGCAAAATGGAAGGTTATCATGATGCCTAACCCAATATCTTATAACCCTAACCCTAGAAACTGATACACCCCCTAACCCAATATCAATTGATGGCATCTAGGGAGACACATCCTTTGATGCCTTAGCCGACACACACCCAAGATTATAGTGTGGCTGATACAGTAGAATGTGTTATGGCTGACACGCATGTTGATATGCATAGGGCGATATGCATAGGGCGATACAAGTGTATATGCATTAGGTTGACAAAAGTGACATGGCCGATACAAGTGTGTAGGCCGGTACATGTAAGAGTGTCTAGGATGACACAAGTGAATGTGTCTAGGCCGACACAAGTGAATGTGTCTAGGCTGATACAAGGGTTAGTGTGTAGGCCAATACACCTAGATGATTGTAGGCTGACACATGAGGAGTATAATCAAGTTGATACACTATGAGGTAATGAGATGGATACACTTTGATAAGTGTAGGCCAGTATACCCTAAATAGGGTCAAGTCAATATAATAAGTTAAAGTTGAATGATCTATTATCCTAATCAGGATGAGAGAGAAACTTATATCACTCATTTTTATAATCAATTAATGATAATTGATGAGAGTAATCAAGTATGATTGAATACTTATGGAAATGAAATAAGCCCCTAGATGTGAGGAGTTATGAATTAGGGTTTTGTTGTTGAATATAACCCTAAAAACCCTAATCGACTGCAATAGTAACCCTAACCCTAATTATGAGAGGATTGTAACTTGATTGAGTGATTATCTAGGATACAATTGAATGTAAATATAATAATATAAGCTTCTAGAGATGAGGAGTTATGGTTTAGGGTTGGTTATTGAATATAACCCTGAAACATTAATCAGTTGAAAAGAGAAACCCTAACCCTAATCACAAGAGGGAATGTAACTTGAAATGGCATGATGATAATAATCAATGGTTATAATAGTGAAATCTTAACAATGAAGGATTTATGGATATAGACAATGGAGGGATATAGTGGTTATAATCTATTATCGCTTGATTATGCCTTATGAGGCCTATGGAATAATTGTATCACAGAAAGGATGTATATAGGTCTAATGACCTGGCAAATGCATAATTGCCTAGAAGGTGATGTGGTACTCAATGGTGTGTTTAAGGGATTGATATCCCATGCTAAAAATGATGGGTTAACTTACAGGTGTTCCAATTATTAAAGAATCTTAGGCAATATGATATACCTTTCATTTTATCATACTTATAACTTGATTAAGGGATCTTTACTTTTATGGAATGGTACTGATATTTAAATTGATATCTCTTTTATCATGACATCATAACTGTGCAAGTGTTTTGAGATAATGAGCATAGCCAATTATGGGCTATGGTGACGTGACATTATATAGATTGAATGGGCCTTATCAACCATGTGAAATACTTGTACAACACGTATGATGTTTATATGGGTCTTATGACCTAGAGTTGGTTGTTGCCTAATGAGAGGTGACATTATTCAATAATGAACTAAGGGGATTGAAACCCCGTAGCATGTGATAATCAAGTATATGGGTTTGATGACCTAGAGATGATTTTTGTCAGGTAAGAGGTGGAACTTTTCAATGATGAACTAAGGGATTAATGCCCAAAACATATAATCATGATAATGAAAAATTTGAAGGGATGATATTCCCATTAATGTGTTCTAGTGATTGAGATTCCAGGTTGGGTGTAATAAGATGTGTTCCAATTGATACAAGAATCCTTGAAAAAATGTATTACACCTTTCTTTGTAGCTTTTATTCATAATTCATGCTTGTAACTTGATTCATGCTAAAAGATGTTGTAATGCACTTAACTTATCAAGTGAAACTATAAATATAGTTTTCCCTGGCCATAGATCCATTCAATGTCAGGACCTGTTGAATGGTGGAATGAGCAATTCCTGTGGGAAACTTAGAGCGCATATGGTTGAATATGTGGGGTGCAAGTTGAGGTATCTCCTTGTATCCTTAACTTATAGGATTGGATGTGGGCCATACCTTGAATATTAGGATTGGCTTTGGGCCATGACTATGACATCCCGCTATCACACAGACAATGAGATGCCACGCGAAAACATGCAGAACTTCCATAAACCACATATTACTGAAAACACGGGTTAATTAAAACTGATTGCAAAAAGCAGATAAAAGAGAACTATTACATATAGATTCTTATCCTACAAGGAAAATATGTTATATAAAATTGATAAGTGTTGATGTATGTCCACAGCTTATAGGAAACAAGTGTCCTATTAGAACCAGAGTTCATCACCTATTTATACATACATAACGGGCCACATCAGACCGGCATCAGGATATACAAAGCTACATCAGCTATACATCTTAAAACATCGTCAAAACACCTCCGAGGACCTGAGAGTATAGGGATGACTCTAGGACTCTACTACAAAACAACCAAAATAGTAGCATATCCATCTCTTGCCTCCTACTATTCTTCTTGCTTCTCGGCCGCAACCTCACGACCACCACCATGTCTAGCACGATCAACTAAAAAGGTTGTAAACCAAAGGGGTGAGACACACATTCCCAACGAGAAACATAACTCCCCGCCGAAACTATAAAAATTTAGAAAAGAAAGTAGGTAAAACAGATAACTGATATCAACAGATCATAAGAGCAACATCCTAAGCAGAACTTATTTTATTAACAATATTACCAGGCTATCCAGGAGGCATATGACTAGATATTATTTATGGAACATGATTGACAAGATAAGCTTTATAAGAAGTTATCACAAAATATAAGGATCGTACAAATAACTGCAAGGTATAATTAAATCAACTATACAAGCAAGGCCTCAATCAATGTTTTGTGTTTTTCCCTAAGCAGTATATACTATTTGGATGGATTACATATTTTCATGCCCTGAGAAAGTGATCCGTACCGCTCAAATCCAACCATCGGTTGTGAATCCCAAAGCCGGTGCCATACAAGGTCAATGGAAGAGCCACACTCCACGACCTCACCACCTCGTGGTCAGTGCACGAGTGCTTAACAAGTAGGACCATAGTCTCATGCTTAGGTGGCCACACCCACATAGGGTTAGGCTACCCTCTGCCTAGCCCACCTTGGTATAGGAATCTGTTCTAGTGATCCGAGCCACGAGCCTATTCACTGTGCTCCATAATCATTGAGTCATGGGCCTGTTCACCATGCTCTTATCACATATCCTGAGCCATTGGTCTTGTGACATCCCGCTATCACACAGACAATGAGATGCCACACGAAAATGTGCGAAACTTCCATAAACCACATATTATCAAAAACACGAGTTAATTAAAACCGATTGTGGAAAGAAGATAAAAGTGAGCTATTACATCCAGATTATTATTCTGTAAGGAAAAGATGTTATATAAAATTTACAAGTCTTGATGTATATCCACAGCTTATAGAAACCAGCTGTCCTATCAGCACCATAGTTCATCACCTATTTATACATACATAATGGGCCACATCAGACCAGCAACAAGATATGCAAATCTACATCAGCTATACATCATAAAACATCATCAAAAAACCTCTGAGGACCTGAGAGTACAGGGATCACTCTAGGACTCTACTATAAAAACAACCAAAACAACAACATATCCATCTCTTGCCTCCTACTATTCTTCTTGATGCTCGGATGCAACCTCACAACTACCACCACATCTAGCATGATCACCTAAAAAGGTTGTGAACCAACAGGGTGAGACACACAGTCCCAATGAGAAACATAACTCCCTGTCGAAACTATAAAACTTTAGAAAAGAAAGCAGGTAAAGCAGATAACTGATATCAACAGATCATAAGAGCAACATCCTTTGCAGAACTTATTTCATTAACAATCTTACAAGGCTATCCAGGAGGCATATGACCGTATATTCTTTATGGAACATGATTGACAAGATAAGCTTTATAAGAACTTATCTCAAAATATAAGGATCGTACAAATAACTGCAAGGTATAACTGGATCAACTATACAAGAAAGGCCTCAATCAATGTTCTGTGTTTTGCCCTAAGTAGTATATACTATTTGGCTAGATTATGAATTATCATGCCCTGAGGAAGTGAGTTGTACCTCTCAAATCCAACCATCGGCTGTGAAGCCCAAAGCCAGTGCCATACAAGGTCAATGAAAGAGACAGACTCCACGACCTTACCATCTCGTGGTCAGTGCATGAGTGCTTAACAAGAAGGACCACAGTCTCATGCTTAGGTGGCTGCAGCCACACAGGGTTCGGCTACCCTCTGTCTATCCCACCTTGGTAGAGGTATTGGCACTAGTGATCCGAGCCATGGGCATGTTCACCATGCTCCATAATCATTGAGTCATGGGCCTGTTCACCATGCTCTTATCACACATCCTGAGCCATGGGCCTATTCACCATGCTCCTTCATATTCAGCCACATGCCTGAAACCGCGCTCTAGAGTCTATAACTGAAGTTGCACTCTAATCCTCCTATTTTTGGCTAGGAACAACCACACATATTCAACAATATGCGCTTCTGGGTTAACCCGTAGGAGAACCCGTTTCACCATCACTAACTACTGACAATGATGGATCTATGGCCAGGGCAAACTATATGATATGTTCCATTGTAATTAATTAGTAGATTTTAAGTGTATTATTGAGGCAACCAAGTTGTAAAACATAAACAACATTGAGTTGCATTATTACCTTGGGATCTCAATCCCTCATCACAGAATGCCACTGCCTCTCAAGGCTTACATCATCACCATGCAATAGCAATCCCTCATCTCAACATCATAGGATAACACCTCAACTAGGCACTCAGCCTTTATCGGGTCAACAGACCTTTCCACATCGTATGGGTGATACATGTTATCCCATCAATCAAGGATTATCATTATTTAGTGTTATTCAAAACACATATACCTCATAGCTCTTACCTGGCTATGAATTCATTTGATACACCAGCATGGTTAGTATGCATATCGAGAGAGATAACTGAATCACCAAACATAGATCTTTATGATTATCATGCTATTAGGGTTGAAGGTACATGATTGGATCAACATATAAGATTATAACTACATGAAGCACAAAGCTATATCTTGTAAACAAATTACATTATTGTAATCAAACCACAAGCATCCACTATGCCTTTATCCTATGAACATAAACATGTATCTTATCATCTTACTTAGCACCAACTTTAGGTATCAAACATGTCATTGGTTACAACCTATCATTCATAACACATCATCAACAGAGGTGTGGTTACAAGATAACGACTCACCAAAACTAGGGTTTTCGAGCTAGGTGCAACCATTACCAAAGATACCTCCTACCCTCACTATAGGTGTGGCGGGCAGTGCATCCCTCACCCAAAGGGGTATCGGGCATGATTACCTCCCTCACCAAAAGCCTATTGGTTAGGGAACTTAGCCACACATATCGACCAACCAAGGAGTGCATCCATGCACAAGGGATATCGGGCAACCAGACCTGATGTGTGTCGTGCAACTGGGTCCATAAGTGTATCGTGCACCCAAGGATATCAGGCAACATATGGGCATCACATATCGGCCATCACCCCTATCGCCCAAAGCCATATCTCCTAAGATGATGGTGCACAAGGTCAAAACCATAAAACCTAACAAGCACACTATTGTCGTCTCTCAAACGACACCATGGCACCTGGGGTAGCCTATCTCCCAACTAGGTTAAGCACAACCATATCAGCGAACACTATGGCTCCCATCTAGGGTTTCCCTACCCAAGACTCATATCGGGCAAACCCATGTCGCCCAAGGCACTAAATAGGGATATCTATCAATCATCATGTCAGCCTAAGGCATAACGCACACAAACACCAACTAAGGCAAAGATCCATATCGGTCAAGAAGGTCAACATAGCACCATCTAGCATATCACCCAAGACTTTAACCCTAGAAGAGGGGTATGGGGTAGAGCACCATAAGGGGGGTGTATCGTGCAAGGAACAAGGACCGTATTGGTTTAGTCATCATCAACCTCAAGATCACCATCATCAAACCCTAACAGATCAAGATAGTTCGCTCACCTCTCAACAACCAAGAGAGAGGGGTTTTGCACAACCTCCATCACATATTGGGCAACAAGATGGATCATTCCCTTATCGTTCAAGATTCCAAACTTCACTAGGTCAATGTCCAACCAAGGTTGTAATGACCCCACCTCCCAGTAACCCCCAATTAACGGAGACCAGAAGGTCAGAGCCATTATCCCAATTAATAGGATCAAAGGTTCGACAAATAATCAATAATAATTATGAAATTCTACTAACTAAACCGGAATTGGGTATAAAAATAAAAACGTTCCTTACCTTTGAAAAACTTTGGAAATCTATCTATCCAGAGCTTGAATTAATCTATCTAATCCTCCTTGCACTTTATTTCTTAATTTCACAATGTGTCACTTTACTGTTTGTTCATTTCAGGGTTGTACCTAAAACGCCGACAAACAAAACGTCGATCAATATATGAGAATATAATGGTATGTGGGGACATCCACAATTTCACATTTATGTCTAACAATTTAATAATCATAATCAAATTATTTAACAAGGGAATTTACATTTTCACTGTGTCATTCTCCACCACTTTTGCCCTAACTCTGGCATACCCCTCTAGGGTTTCTCTTTTGCCATTGACTTAAGGCCACCTTCTCAATCCCGAGCTTGGTGCCTGGGAGTCACCTCTCATGGTGCTCCATAGTCATGCATCATAGACCACCTTCTCATTCCCGAGCTTGGTGTCTGGGGTCACCTCTCATGGTGCCCATGGGTCTACCCTCTTGGGCCTGACCTTTATGGCATCTTCCATCAGGGTGGCATGTAGGTGCGAGAATTCACATGTATATATAACTATGATAGCCATAGTGACTTTATAATTGCAGTATGAACATCCAAATTGTTTAGATTGCATTCACTATGAGGAAACATCTGGAAAACCCTCGGGAAACTAATGCGATTAACCATAATTAACCACATACCTGTCAAGCTATCTTGAGTGCATAATTAATCAAGTAATCCAGAGTAAATCAAGCACGCACAATTCGATACTGAAATGTTCATCCAATATTTTCTATCATGGATCATGGTATACAAATCTAATAGGCCTAATCATCCTAGGGTTACTAGCCCCTTTTTAGGGTTTTGACCATAATTAGGGTTTCACTTCCTTTTTACCACTTTTACTTTATTTTTATCAAAATATTGCTATTTATCTCAGTTTTTTTCCCATTAAGATCTTAAGATCAGATTTGATCACAAAAACCCTAATTTTTGGATTATTATATCCTTTCTTCCCTATTTCCCTCACTTAGGGTTTCTAAGGGTTTTAATCAACATATTAGGTTTAAAACCCTAATCCTTGCAATTCCATCATCAAAATAGGTTACAATCTATCTTAATCATTAAACTAGTTAATAATGCTTGAGTTTACACACTTGCAAGATTAAATCTATTCTCGATCAACAATTAGGTTTTATAACCACAAGTTAACTCTTTTTCCATCAAAATATACACTTTTACAAAATTATATTTATTTAGACTTCCAAACCATTTTACTGCATTCCTCATATTTTTCTGATCATTTTTCATGTATTAACTTTCTTCATCTGAGTTTCCTATCCACAGATATGATTTTTATAAAAACTCCTTTTATTTGATCTATTTGCTATTTTTCTAGAAAAACCAGGATCATTAGATCCGTGGTCCGTTGGTCCACTCAGGATCCAATGGATAGGGACGCACACACCTTTACTTAGTGATCAAAAGATGTCAAAGGACAGAAACACCCTTACGTATAAAGAATGTGTGGATGGGCATAATTGTAAAAGAACAAGGGGTCCTCGTCTTCAACCTCCCGTCGTCTGGTTCGCGATCCTGGTTCTCCACCGAGTCAATGCGAGGGTTGACTCCAGGCTTCTAGGCATCCGAGCAGAGGGCAACGACACCGGCAGCTCGACCTCCACCCCCCAAATTCACTGGGAAACAAACTCGATCGGTGAGGGTCCAAGACTAGCAGACGGCAAGTAATTGTCTCCTATGCAGAACCTGCTTCTAGCGGGGAGTCCTCGCACTGAACTGGAAGAAGGGAGAAGGGTGGGGTGTTTGGGAGCATCGTGCAGACATTTTGGAATTCTCAGAGGGTACTCAAACCCCTTTTATATACCAATCGATCCCGAAAGGATCTAATGTGATCCCTGAGAATTAGGGAAACCCACTATCCTTCACAAACGAGGTCCATCTGGGGATAGTCCTACTCGAATTGGTTTTCCAAACACAATGGGAAAGTTTCCTTAGGTGCTCGATCCTTGATCAACAAGGAATCTGACCCCAAAATTCCCATATTCCTATCTACTTTTCCCATTCTACGTTGGATTGTAGCCGCCGTCGGATCCCTGATCCACGGTTATCAGCTATGCGCCAAGAACAAAGAATATAGCCTAAATGTGACATTTAAAGTGACTCCTCTCACTTTAGGGATTCTTCAAAAATCCATAACTCATTATTCATCTATTCTTTTTCAACCAAATTTTAGAGGAAGCTTTGAATCAAAATCATCTACCTGTATTCCAAATTGGAGACCCAAATTCCAAAGGAATAGGGTGTTTTCTTTATAAGCAAGCAATCTTTTAAATTAAAACAATTTAATTTGGTATTTCCTCTTTCTTTGCCATTAAATTATTATTTTGAATTCCTTGAACCTCAAGGAACCCTTAATGGCTCAGAATCCCATCTTGGGAATATTCCTTAGCCCTTTACTTATCCTTTATCTATTTTCTCTTTCTTCTTATTCATTTCTTTAGTAAAATATCTCTTTTCAAGGATTTATTTTTATCTTTCTTTTTATTTTCCTCTTTGGCATCCGTTTTATCATTAAGAATCCTTTGGATACAAAAATCCTATCAAGGACAACTCAATTATTCTTCTTTTCACTTATTTTACACATTTTATCATTGTTTTCAATTTCTTTTTTAATAAAGAAATATCTAATTGGTCTTTTTTTTCTTATTGCTTTATATTTACAATTTTAGACTCCTTGGAACCCAAGAGGCATAAAATCCACCTTTGGATTACACTCTTTTTCCTTCTAGAGGTTTCTACATTTTTCTTTTCTCCATTTCTTATTAATAATGGAATTTCTTTTGTCTTTTCCTTGTTATTGGGCCCAATAGCCAATAAAGCCCACAAATAAATCAAGAAGGCTATTTTATACAAAATTCATGCATTCAATCAAAAGACATAATTATTTGTTCATTTATCTTTATTATGAGATATTACATTTCTCACCAAATGAACCCAAAAATTGGGTTTGTAACATCCTTCCCCTCTTATATGAATTTTGTCCTCAAAATTCCATCAAGCAAACAAACAATTCAAGATAAGCCTTTCTTATGTCCATCAGGGCTCCCATGTGGCTTCACCTTTTCCATGGTGCTTCCCAAGAACCTTCATCATCTCATATTCTTCGATCTGAGTTCTTTCTTACCTTGGTATATCATACCCTCATAGGTGACTCAGGACATTTCATCCTCTTAAAAGCCAAATAGGTTAAGGGCTCAACACATGGCTTGGGTACCTCACATAGTGCTCTAGATCGGACTCCTGGACACATTACACATCATGTTATCCTGAGGGGCAAGGCTAAACGTAACCAGTTCCACCAATCCATCTCAAATGGACCCATATATCGGGGACTCAGCTTTATCAGCTATAGCTTAGAGGGGTCAGATTTTCATATCACATACTCTCCCACAGTGAACTGCATGTCAGTCTGCTTTGCATCATCTCATGACTCATGTTGCCTCTGGGCTCTCTCTCTCAGCCATTGCACGATCAAAGCGACTTCAACTGCATACACTGTGGTTCTTTTCTGACCTTCACGAGGCCTCCTTCACCAACATCATCATAATGAAGTGGTGACCGACACAACCTCCTTATAGAACTTCTTGCATCCTGATAAAGGCTATGGTGGTTAACATCACATCTTAAGAACTGTCTCTTTGTATCACCCTGAACAAGCACACTTTCTCTCATCAGACCCTCTAGTCTAGATCATACTAACCATTAGTTAGGGGTGATAAGCGGTACCAACATCGAGTTCTTCCTGTATCTACTTCCACCTCATGGAAGTGAACCTTTAGGTCACACTCAAGAACTTTTGAACTCACATCATGGTGAAGTTCAACCATCTCTCTCTCTTAAGTAGTTCAACCAAATCCGTCCCTTGACAACATTCTTTCTTTCTCATGTTATCTAGGTAAGGCGATCTACCATAACTCATTTTGCATATTGACCTTCCTTGGTCTAGGGGAGACTCACAACATCCACCGTGATGAACTCACATTCCCTCTCAGTAACTCTTTATACTTTATATCCATGCATCGGGTTACTGGTGTTCATCCTTCACCTCCTGACTTGCATGGCCACATGCTACATGCAATATCATATTAAGCACCCCAAGTACTACTATCACTTACTATCTTTGTAGTATCACGATGTTTGGTGATCTTAAACCATTATCTCCTGAATGTCATGATTCCTCAAGATTGATTCCTCAGAAACCCTAAACCACTCTCATTAGGGTTTTATTACCTCCCTATCCAAAGAAGTGCATCTGAGGTTCTAAAACCATCCTTTTATTGCATCAAGGCCTAGGATGGCTAACCAAACAACTACTAACTTGATCAATCGATATCGTTACATCTGAGTGTTATCCATACTTATCTCTTGTCCAAGCTTAGGGTTAGCCTAACAACCTCAACTTCTTCTAGTTTCCAGCTAAACTAGGCAACTATATCTCAACCAGAGCATTCATTACCACTTCACCTCCTTAGGTGTTAGGTAATGTTGAAGACATACACTTCCATGTATTCCACTTATTATCTCATCTCAACTCTAAGTTTGTCTTCATCAAGAGACTCTGAGCTCATCCTCATGGTGATCAAACTCAACCTTATGATTCCTTGTAACACTTGCAAAAATCCACCTAGTTCAAGATAAAACATCCTCACAAGATGATCTCCTTAATACTCTTAGTGTTTGTAAACCATCCATGTATTATTTGCTCCACAAAGGTATGTTATCATCTCTATCCTCATACCTTGTAGCAACGTTCCAACTTACATCATCTTTATCCTTGGTGTAAGGCATGCACACTTTCCTATCGCTCACTCCCATAACAAGAGGAAATAAGCATTTGGCTGCAGTCCAAATATAGAGTTCTTCTTGTTCCAAGAGTAGAGATGGTACAACCCACCTTGCCAGTACACTTTCAAATCTAAGTTGAAACATGCCACATATGTCTCTACTTTACAATCATCTTGATATCGAAGTTACATCCATGGAAAACTGATCTAGAACCTACTTGGGTCACCACATAATCCTTGGTCATCTCCTCTAGGTCTATAGGGTGTTGGCACTTTTGGGGTCATGCCTTTTCCCTTATGCATTCAAAGAGTGCCCTACTCATCTGCCCTTTGGGTCCCATGAGTTCATTAAGGTGATAAATCTCCTAACCCATGGTCCTTAGACAATGATAGTTGTTACCTCCCGGCCCTATGGTCATGTGCAACTAGGGAATTAGGAAACTCCTACTTTCATCAGTCTTATCCCTATCTGACCCTAGGATTGACTTAGGATTCCATTATAGTACATGTCCAACATAGAACCTTACCCAAGCCTTCATCATCCCTTTCTACATCCATGGGTTGTCTTTCATCCTTTCACAGGGATCATGGCGACTTGCCTTCCTTGGTAAGGCCCCATACCAGTTACCTCTATGGTAACACATCCACATGCACTTAGAGATGGTTATCTATGGGTCTACAGGTTCATCCTCATACCACGTGCTTTTCACTTAGCTTCTCAAGATCCTATGAGACCTCTTTAGGTTACCTCAAAACCAACAAAACGGGTATACACCCTACAAAAGGGTCCCTCTCCCAGGATGGGAGGAAAATACAACTCTTGACAACAAGGTCACAACCATCCTTATGTTTAGGGTCTGCATCCACATGAGCATGCTTAGACCTAGCAAGCTACTAAGGCACAAGAAGACGCCTACAAAACCATGCTAGGTTACACTTATTGTCATCCTCAACATTAGACCAACTTAGTTGTGAGGGGTTCATCAAACATACCTTTAACTAAGGGGTTTCCTTTCCTCTAAACATGACGAGTACCATGCTCGAAACTATAGAGACTCAAATCTCATCACGAGGTTCAGGTACTTCACTTCCCCTCTTAGGTCTAGGAACCCTAGGTTCACCTTTGGGTGTCCAACTGCATGCTCAAACTCTTAACCACGAATCAAGCATGTATAAGGCATGACATGCACTCCCTGTCATCCTTCTACTTGAGCAACACATCAGGGTCAAGTCCTCCTCAAGGACAACCAACAAGGTACAAGGCCTCACAGCCTGTTACCAAACCTCTCCAGGTCTAAGGAACTCTTCTTCCTATCTCAGAAGGTAAACACCTATACCACATGCACATAGGTACCAGAAGCATCATCCTCTCTCTAGGGTTTGGTTCCTCTAAAGGGAACCAAGATATAATAAGCCTCCAGTGATCAAGTCATGAGGAAACCACAAACATTCACTTAGGTCGCATCATCCTCAACTCCCCACTTTTCCTCATATCTCAGAGTCTAGGCTTCTACCCTTCCTACTTGGGGTCCTACTCTCTCTCTCTAGAGTTAACTCCACAACCAGCCTTATACTAAAGGTCCTCTCTCCATGAAGATGGATCAAGATCACAAGCATACCTCTACATGACAAAGCCTATGTTCAAACTTTTGTTTGCTCAAGGTTTTCCCTAGCCCTTTATGCTTATCTCATCAGCTATCCAACATACTCCCTTGGCTAGGGTTTCAACCTACTGCTCACACTACTAACGCACTCTGGGTGCATGTTATCCCCTACTTGCATAAGATTATAGGGTTTCTATAGGTTCTTCACTAACCTCATTAATGAAGGAGCTATCCTTCACTCTAACACGCACGCCCCTTTCCAGGGTTGGGTCACCAAAGGTACTAGGTTATCTAACCTCTCATGGCTCGTATGGAATCCCAAGGCGTGTCCAACCCAAACACTCAGTCAACCATGTCATCTAACTCATCATGTCAACTACAGAACCTACCTTTAGTGTCGGTTATTTAAAGCCTTTAGTGTCGGTTTCTAAGCGACACCTATGTGGGTGACACTAAAAGCTCACCCATTAGGCGTCGGTTCCAAAACCGATGCCCAAACTCTTCGCGCGCCACCGAAAACGCATCATCATGGGACTATAGGCTTCGGTTATTAGATAAGACACCGACGCCCAAACCCTTCGCGCCACAGAAAGGGCGCCATCTTGGGCACTATCAGTGTCGGTTATAAGTAAAAAACCGACACCATATATCTTCGCCTCACGGCCATGCTGTCCAGCACGACCGTGGTGTTAAGGAAATAGACGTCGGTTTATTGTAGGAAAACCGACGCCCAAACCCTTCGTGCCACAGAAAGGGCACCATCTTGGGCACTATCAGTGTCGGTTATAAGTAAAAAACCGACACCATATATCTTCACCCCATGGCTGTGCTGTCCAGCATGGCCGTGCTGTTAAGGACATAGACGTCAGTTTATTGTAGGAAAATGACACTATATCATTATGTGTCAGTTATTTACAAATAACCGATGCCTATTGGTTTTTTTTTTTCTGTCAGTCTGCAGACCTGCTGTGGCTGGTCGAAGGATGAGAAACCTGTTCTGTTCAGTTATGAACTGCAGGTTTTACGACATCCATTGATATCAGCCGAAAACAGGCCGCAAACCTGCAAAATTAACAATAAAAAAGTAGCACATGCATTTAGCAATGCAACCTGCAGTTCCATTTTATTTTCACACATTTATAAACATTCACACATGCTAGCAATCTGTAGTTCCATTCATTCACATTCACACATGTAGAAACATTCATATAGCAACCAACACTTTCATTCATTTTCACTCAGACACATGTAGAAACATCCAGACATGTAGAAACATTCACACATATATTATAATTCAGAAATTCATTTACAAAGTATCATTGTTTAGTCATTATTTGCTATGCGCCAAGAAAAGTTTCCTTAGGTGCTCGATCCTTGATCAATAAGGAATTTGGCCTCAAAATTCCCATGCAGTCTCCGTCGGATCCCTGATCCATGGTTATCAGCTATGCGCCAAGAAAAAAGAATATAGCCTAAACGTGACATTTAAAGTGACTCCTCTCACTTTAGGGATTTTTCAAAAATCCATAACTCATTATTCCTCTATCCTTTTTCAACAAAATTTTAGAGGAAGCTTTGAATCAACATCATCTACCTGTGTACCAAATTGGAGACCCAAATTCCAAAGGAATAAGGTGTTTCCTTCATAAGCAAGCTATCTTTTAAATTAAAACAATTTTTTTTATACCCATAGAGATTAGTTATTATTCATCCCGATCTCTAGTTCGGGCCAAATTATAGAAAGCCGGATATTAATATCCATTGGGAGCCAGACAGGTTTTAAGTGAGAAAAGATACACTGAGAAGCAGAGTACAAGGAGTGTTTTGTAATACTATCTTCCACAGAATTGTGCTTCCAGCTTATATAGGAAAGCTTGAGATTGGGCAATAAGGTGAGAATGTGGCAGAATTCTCTCCTTAAAGGTTGGAACTTGCATGCGGGTCTCTTCTCATGTAGGAGGATATCAATGGCCATCGAGGAATTGGAAAGAATAACCGGCGAGCTCCAATTGTTTTGAACACAAACGGACATAGCAAGAATGATGCCCTTGATTTCTACCTCCAGAGCAGATGTGGCATAACCAAAGGCACCTTGACCCCATAAGCAGGCTCCATCACCTTGAGTAACGTGGACTCCAATGCCCATTTTTAGAGTGTGGATTTGAAATGCAGTGTCGACGAAGACCACCTGTTGGTGCAGAAACGGCCGAGAGGGTGGACTACACTGAGCTGCAGCTGCAAGAGATACGTGCTTCGGAAGATTGAGGATAGTCGTGGAGGTGCTACGAATCCTTGAGGCCAACACCTGTGTTGGGGTGTGCTTGCCACCATGAATAAGATCGTTGCATGCGCACTAGATCGCCCAAAACCCCACACAACGTAGGGTCTTATCCCCGATGCTTGCGGGCGCATGAATGATGTTGGTGATCCACTCTTCCTCCGATAGGGTGAAAAAGTCCGAAACCATGCCTAGCAGCCGCCATACCTCTTGGCTAGCGGGACAGTCACGTAGATAGTGAAGAAGCGAGTCGATATCCTGTGAGCAAACTGGGCATGCGTTGTCCATGCAGATATGGAAACGTACCTTCTCCTTGTTTGTAAGAATGGCGCGGTGTCCCAATAGGCAAAGGAAGGTCTTGTACTTCAGCGGTAGGGGAAGAGCCCACAACGCCTTCCAAAACGTAGAGGTAGGGGTGGCCGACCCTCCCTGCAGCCATACATAGGCTGTGTTGGCTGATAATTCTCCATCGGGCTCCCAGGGCCACGACCATGAATCCGTGCCTGCGGCGGGGTCTGGTGGTGTAGTATGTTGAATGAAAGGCCAAACTTCAGGGGGAAGATATGCATGGATGAAATCCCAGTCCCACTGGCCCACATCCGGTGACATACAATGCACCGTAAGATCAAGGAGGTCCTCGGGGATAGATGTAGTAGGAGAAATGTCCAGTATAGACTTGCCCATTATCCACTTGTCGCGCCATACGTTCGTATTCTGACCTGCGTTAATGGTTTTATGATAGACGGCTTCAAGGTTTGGTATGTGACCCTTGATGAAGGTCCATGCCGAAGATCCAGGCTTTTTAGAGAACACACCATTGCGCACATATTTGTTTCTAATGACCTCCACCCACAGCGGTGGGGAATTATTCAGGAATTGCCACACAATCTTCATCATGAGTGCTTCATTCTGGGTCCTGGCGTCCATAAGACCAAGCCCGCCTGACGATTTGCTTTTGGTATGCTTGTTCCATGAGACCAACGCCATCTTCTTCTGTTCTCGGCCACCCGACCATATGAAATCCCTGATGTGTTTATTGATGTCATCACAAAGCGAAGGCGATAGCTTAATGGATTGCATGGTGTACGAGGGAATAGACTGTAGAGAGGACTTTGCCAATGTGATACGACCCGCCAAGGAAAGCGTACGGGCATCCCAACTGTCCATGCGACCCCTGATGGAGCTAATAATATGTGAATGTGTCTGCTTGTTGAGGCGATGGTGCAATATAGGGACTCCCAAGTAGCGACCCAGGTCATCAGTTCTTGGTATGCCCATGCGACGACAGAAAGCACGCTGTTCATATATGGATGTGTTGGAAGAGAAATATCGGCAAGATTTCTCCTTAGAGATAATTTGTCCAGAAACAAGTGTGAACTCCTTCAGAATCTTGTTGATGTTGGAAGCCTGGGAAGTAGACATCTCAGCCATAAGGAGAATGTTGTCCGCAAACATAACATGAGAGAGGGAGGGACCATTCTTCAACAGAATAATTGGCTTCCAAGCACCATGAGTCACTGACTTGGAGATAGCTTGGCTGAGGCATTCCATACAGAGCACAAAAATGTAGGGGCTGATGGGGTCGCCTTGTCTCACTCCTTGAGTGGATTTGATGGGATCCAAGGGTACACCTTCCCAGAGAATCGAGGTGCTACCTTGAGAAATAATCTGCATAATCAACTTGGAGAGACTTTCAGGAATCCCCGTTCTAGAGAGTGTGTCAGCAATGAAGGGCCAGCTCATGCGATCAAAAGCTTTAAAGAGATCAAGCTTAATTGCCACCCATTTTTTCTTGCCTTTTTTATTTCTCATAGAGTGTACTACCTCTTGAACTAGAAGAATGTTGTCACATATACGACGACCAGGAATAAAGCTAGATTGGTTCACAGAAATCCAATCATTCAGAAAGGGTTTAAGGCGCTCCACAGTAATATTTGATATTAGTTTGAAACAAAAATCATTTAATGAGATGGGGTGAATATCTGAACAACGTTGAGAGCTTTCCACCTTTGGAATAAGAACCAATAAAGAGTTTGCAATACGTGATTCCACCCGACTGCATGTAAAAGTAGTTTGGACAGCAGTGACAAAGGATCCACCTAAATGAGACCAGTTGTGCTGCACGAAGCCGTTGTGAATGCTGTCTGGACCTGGCGCCTTTGCTGGTGCCATAAGGAAGATGGTACGCCTGATCTCCTCAGCCTCAGGGACACGACCAAGGAGATGAGCATTGGCAATAGGCTGGAAATGCCCCACATATCACTGGATGGCCGCCCAATGCAAGGGACTAGAAATGAGAGGGCAGAACAGGTTGCTGAAGAAGTCCCGAACATGCTACTTGATAAGCTCCGGGGCGGTGATCCAGTCTCCATTGGCATCACAGATTCTGGATATCTTATTATGCTGGCATCAAGTCTTTACATAGGCATGGAAAAAATTGTTGTTTCCATCACTGAATTGGAGCTAGTTGATATTCGCACGTTGTTGCCAGTCCGCTTCCGCTCTTAGGAGAATATTACTTAATTTCTCTTGAAGGTCAATAGCACGCAATTGAGTTGAAACAGAAGAAGGAGAAGAGTAGGATGCTACCTGGCATTTATCAATCTTGTGCAGAAGAATGTCTTTCTGGTTGTGTTGTTGCTTCAAACTATGAGCCTCCCAATTGATGGCAGCTGTCTAGAAAGTAGGCAAGGCCTCTAAATATGGACGAGTGCTGTCCCACGCAGGAGGTCAAGTTTGAATTATGGGATAAGGTTCCAGCTCGTGTTTGTTTTAAAAAAATGGCCATGCCGTTGACGTTGACGCCCAGACATGAGGATAGGATTATGGTCACTGTACATACACGAGAGAACTTGAACGTCCATGCCCCCTCCACAGATAACCATTCCTCATTGGAAATGGTTCTATCAAGTTTTTCAAGAAGCCTGCCTTTCTTATATGTAAAGCGGTGTCCCGAGGAAGCCATATCATTCAGACCAGATGAAGCAAGGAATGAGTGGAACTTAAGGCTTGAACATCTGTCAAACGAGACCTTCTGTGGCATAGGCTCACATCTTTGTCTTCACATACAAATTAAACCAATTTAATTTGGTATTTCCTCTTTCTTTGACATTAAATTATTATTTTGAATTCCTTGAACCTCAAGGAACCCTTAATGGCTCGGAATCCCATCTTGGGAATATTCCTTAGCCTTTTACTTATCCTTTATCTATTTTTTGTTTTTTGGTCGGTCAAAAATCATGTTGCTATAATATTACCAAAACTTTGGGTACAAAACATTGCGCCCCTAAACTGCAGTGATGAAAACATCCTAAAAAAGAAACAATGAGATCTTAAGAAAGACCTCCAGAAAGGAAGAGGAGAAATCTACGTCTGTTATAAAAGACAAAGACCCCAAACAATTGTTATGGGCGGCAACCAGCACAGCCAGCACAACACTAACAATATAAACACCTTCAAGATGTGCCAACCTAGAAGTCTGAAAGCGGAACATAGAGTTGAAGTAGTCTTTATCTTCAAGAAGAGACATGGATTACTTCCTCCACCAAAACTTGAAAAACTTTAGGTCTCTATATGGATGAGCAATCATCCTACAAGGGACCCCTTACTGCTGTGCACCAAGGCACTGCATCCAGTTTTTGGGATGGACCCAGGTCAGAAGGACACCAAGATGACCACTGAGATGAAGAAGAGAAAGCAACAAAATCTGTCCATAAGCCAATCATCAATAAATGTCCTTGAGCAGGGCATTGCCTTTCCTCCACTGGCATTTGATTCAATCCCTGAATGTGTGAAATCTAGGTAGATGACCAACCCCTCTTCATCAATCAACAATCACCAGATAACAGACCCTACTCATCTCTGCTACACCAAGGAGACTAACCAAAAGCTCCAACTCTTGGTTAACCCCGGAGTGAGCTCTGAGGGACATCAAGTCGAACACCTTGAGGGTGCTCTACCTTATAGAAGCAACAGAGACTACCCTTGTGCAAACTTTGAACTTTACTGATTGAACTTAAGCATTCCGACGAACACTCGGTGCTTGCAACAACATGAAAGACAAAGAGGGAGAGAAGAAGTAACCCCCCCAACCCAACCCACATGAAGCTACTATGTCATCGAACACCTTGAGGAACTAGCGTTGGGGAAGCATCATCCCATCACCAGGAGCCGCATCGAGGCATGGAGTCAAGGTCTGGAAGCATCACCGCGAGCATGGTATGGGACAACACCCATGCCACCAAAGGGAACTCACCGCTGCCTAAGCAGAAACCGGAGTAGGAACCAAGCCATTGAGTCGTGAGGGAACAAAGCTCTAGTCAGACCGACTCGGAATGGGGAGGTACAGAGGGTATGAGGGGATACAACTCCCCATCTAGATCTGTGGCAGTGGAGCTGTCACGTGAGGACCAGATCCACGGGAGCCGGATCCTCTCCATCCATCTCTCTTGAATGGGATGGAGTCGACCAAGGCCGATGCTGCCAGCTCCAGGAACCAGTCTTCAGTGAGACGCATCACACACTCTCCCCATCCCTCGTTGTGAGCATCCCCAACACAAGTTTGACAGCTATAGCTCTGGAATCCCTACTGCTACGAAGGAAGTGACACCGAGGATGATCTGGGCTAGGGGGAGGAAGGCACTGAGGAGGCACCCCCTCCCCCAGTGATGGCCATTGGAGAAAACTAGAGAGAAGGCAAAGCAAAACCCTAGAGAGAGAAGCTTTGTCCCGTGTTACTATTTATCCTTTATCTATTTTCTCTTTCTTCTTATTCATTTCTTTAGTAAAATATCTCTTTTCAAGGATTACTTTTTATCTTTCTTTTTATTTTCCTCATTGGCATCCCTTTTATCATTAAGAATCCTTTGGATATGAAAATCCTATCAAGGACAACTGAATTATTCTTCTTTTGACTTATTTTCCACATTTTATCATTGTTTTCAATTTCTTTCTTAATAAAGAAATATCTAATTGGTATTTTCTTTTCTTATTACTTTATCTTTACAATTTTGGACTCCTTGGAACCCAAGGAACCCAAGAGGCACGAAATCCACCTTTGGATTACACTCTTTTGCCTTCTAGAGGTTTCTACATTTTTATTTTCTCCATTTCTTATTAATAATGCAATTTCTTTTGTCTTTTCCTTGCTATTGGACCCAATAGCCAATAAAGCCCACAAATAAATCAACAAGGCTATTTTAAAAGAAATTCATGCATTCAATCAAAAGGCATCATTATTTGTTCATTTATCTTTATTATGAGAAATTACATTTCTCACCAAATGAACCCAAAAATTGGGGTTGTAACAAAGGTTCACCTCTCAAATCCATGGTGAAAGAAGGGTATTGCCCATGCAACTAGAGCATAGACTCACCTCTCAACAACCAAGAGAGGGGTTTTGCCTACACCACTAGATCTTGAAGTCACTTCTCAAAACCAAATGGGAGAGAAAGGGGTTTTTCCCAAGGAACCCTAAACTCACGGTTCGGCCACAAGGTCTAAGAACACATAAAAAACATGACCACTATGTATATAACAAGATAAAAGGGTACATACTAGGGAAAGAAACATATCTAACAAGATGCACGACAGATCAAGATGACATATAAACATGCAACATGAAAAATAAGTAGTATAGATAGCATTAGGAGTTATGTTACCCGCCTTAAGCAAGCTCCAAGCTCCTAGCACCAAGCTTCCAAACTCCAAGCACCACCTTCGGCCACCACAAGAAGAAAAACAAATCTTATAACCACCATGGCCGAAGAACAAGCAATAAGGAGAAGAAGGTGCCAAGGAAAGAGGGGGAGATGCTTACCACAAGAAGAGAAGCAAGACACACTCTGGGGTTCGACCACCACTAGAGGAAGAAGAAAACTCCACCAAGAAGATCGACCACCAAGCTCTACCAAGGAGAAGTATCGTCCACCAAGGAAAAAGGAAGGAAACTAAGGAAATAAAGGGATTCCAAGCAAGAGAAAGGAGAGACATATATATAAGAGGGTGAAGGGGAGACTAAGGCAAGATGTCTCCCAACCTAGGGACACTTGTCCATGGGGCACAACCACCTACTATCTCGCCCACCACCACATGTCCAAAGCTTTTGCCACATGCAAGCAACAAGCACCAACTGTCCACAAGGGGGGTGACACAAACGATACTAGGTCAAAGAAGATCACTTGGCTGATACACCTCATGGGCGACACACCACTTTCCTGACACAACCACTTGGCCAAAACACCATGGCTGACATAAAGCACTAAGCTCATCCTTGCCCGATACAAGGCCCAACAAAGCTAGGCAAAGCCCAAACAAGGATTGACAAGGCAAAACAAAGCCCAAAGATACTCAAACAATGAGCCCAACCCATCCTATCAACCCTAGAGGATGCAAGGAGAGAGAGAAACATCTCTCAAGGTGTCAAACTTGCACATCAACCCTAAAACTTGTGTTATTTGCAAGTTGCACCTCCAACTCTCAGCAAAGAACAAAAACACCCTAATCACCATTTGAGGTGATTAGCAAGCATCTAAACACAAGGTTTAGGCAAAGCAAATAGGGTAAGCCCAAAATGAAGGTCAGGATCCTTACAAGCCATAAACCTCTACAAATGGATTCCGCCCCTGAAATCTAAAGGAAAAGGTGAGGGATACTTCCTTCTCGTCTCTTCCTCAAGCTCCCATGTGGCTTCCTCAACACCACGATGATGCCAAAGAACCTTCACAAACACTAGGTCCTTCCTTTTCAACTTCTTTACTCTTCTCTCAAGAATCATCACTGGACCTTCCTCATAGGTCATGTCTTCATGAAGCTCAACCTCAACTGGTTGTATCACTATCCCTATGTCTGGATGACTTTTCTTCCGCATACTGACATGGAACACCAAATGTAACATGTGCAACTCTGGCGGCAGTTCTAACTTGTAAGCTACCTTTCCAACACATGCTAATACTAGATATGGCCCCATATACTTGGGTGCCAACTTGCCTTTCCGCCCAAACCTCACCATGCCTTTCCATGAGGAGACCTTGAGATACAATTTGTCTCCCACCTGGATCTCTAGGGGTCATCAACGATTATCTGTATATGACTTATGTCTATCTTGTGTCTCCTTCAACTTTTGATGTATCACTTTGATCTTCTTTGTTGTCTGCTACACTAACTCAGGACCCAAAAGCTGATATTCGCCCGACTCATACCAGCACAAAGGAGATCTGCACTTCCTGCCATATAAAGCCTCATAAGGAGCCATGTCGATGCTCTTTTGGTAACTATTGTTGTAGGAAAACTCTACCAAACTGATATGCACGTCCCAACTGCCTAGGAACTGCAAAACACAAGCTCAGAGAAGATCCTCCAAAGTCTGAATAGTCCTTTCAGACTGTCCATCTGTATGTGGGTGGAAAGCGATATTGAACCTCAGCTGCGTTCCCAACGCTTTGTGCAATTGTTCCCAAAAATGACTTGTGAACTGGGGTCCTTTGTCAGAGACTATCGTTGTGGGCACACCGTATAAAAGCACTATCTCATCCACATACACCTGAGAAAGCTTCTCTGCTATATACGTTTTCTTCACAAGTATGAAATGAGCATACTTTGTCAATCTGTCCACTATCAACCAGATGGAATCATGATACTTAGCTGTCCTCGGCAGACCAACTACGAAATCCATGGTTATATGATCCCATTACCACTGCGGTATTGGCATGGGTTGCAATGTACCTACTGGCTTCTGATGCTCAGCCTTGACCTGTTGGCATACCACACACCTAGCCATAAACTCAGCTACATCTCTCTTCAAGCCAGGCCACCAAGACAAGTCCTTCAAATTATGATACATCTTGGTGATACCTGGATGCATAGCATACAGAGACGTGTGCGCTTCCTCGAGCACTAGCTTTCTCAGATCATCAACATTGGGGACCACCATCTTACCATGATAGAAAACTAGTCCATCCTCAGACTCATGGAACCCATCACACTTCTTGGTACCAAACTCTGATCTGATCAACTGAATTGAAGCATATGTCTACTGTGCATCTTGGATTTGCTGCCTCAATGTAGGCTTTACTTACATCTGTGCCAACAGTCCTGCCAACAAGGAGACTTCCAACTATACATTCATCTGCCACAAAGAGACAAGCATATCCCTCCTATGGCATACCAAGGAACTCAACTGTGCCTTCTGTTGGTATGTATTCCCATAGAGCAAGTCATATGATGATTGTAATGGGATACTTTGTAAATGATTTGAATAATAATAAAGGCAATTTCCAATCTATATGTTTAAACTGTTTCTGAGATGACGGTGTAACATGATAGATGTCTATAGATTGTTTTACTCAATGACATATGCTTTTAGGTTCATGACATAAACGATGAGATCATATGGATGTTAAGAGTATACATTCTTGTATAGTCCCTAGTCGGTTATTATTGTGGAAATAACCATAGACATCAATAACACTAAAGACTAGATTGTGTGTTGGTTGATGACAGAATCTCATTAGTCATGATATAGTGATATCAAACCAAGCACATAGGTACTTGTTAGAGAACAAGGTACTGGACAGACCCACCGTGAGAGTGACACATGGAACCATGACTTGGTAGTCACAGTCAGCTCTCACAGTGATGGTGGTGAGTGTGATTCTTAGACCTGAAATCACTGCACTCAACACATGTCGTTGGGTACACTTTGACATCATCAAACGCAGTCCTGAAACATGGGTTGTTATAAAGGTGATGATTGGGTGGCTTTGACACATGGGGCTTTTGAGGGGTGAGTGATAGATATGGGATTTGTCCCTCCTGAGGGAGTTTGATATCCTTGGCCACTTGATGAGTAGGATTGAGAAAGGCATGCGCATCCATGTGTGAATCAATATGTGATATTGATGTCATACACATCTCACTCGGTCTACTTTGAGATCAAGGAAATGAATGAACATTGACAGGATGACTGTTCCATGCCTCGAGTTCATTCTGGATATCAGTGACAAAGGAATTATACATTCAATGTAACACCATTCACGGATTGTAGGATGAAAGTTGTTCTCCAACTTTCTACTTTCACTTGGGTAGCAATGATGTGTGACTAGGCACCACTCTTTGCTTGTGAAGTCATAAGTGTTATGGACTTTCACTGCCAACGTGAAATGGACCTGCAGGGTCACACACATAGGATTTAACCTGGAAGAGGAGTTTTGTCCACAAAGCAATGTTTAGATTGATTACTAAAGGAGTTTAGTAGTTCAATTAAACACTCAATCAGTCGATGGCTCAATATCGTATGGTTCAAGGTGTTGGACGCATTGATTGGAGTATCAGATTGATTGAAATCGCAATTGACTGATTTTTTTCCCAACCTGTGCTCCCAACCGATCGATTCATGTGATGAACCGGTCGGCTGAGGTTGCTGAACCGATCGGCTGGAGTGTCCAGGCCGATCGGCTCATGCCCAGGTTGAAATGACCGGTTCAAGGGTTGAACCGATCGGCTCAACTGGTGCAACCGACCAGTTGGGAAAGGTCATGTCGGCAAGAATTTTCCTTTGGTTTCAAATTGCCCAATTCGATTGGGAATAACATTGGTATTCGATACCAATTGGGAACGAAACAAGGAAAGTCTTTTTGAGCCGGATTAGGACTATGAACCAATCGGTTCAGGGCACCAACCGATCGGTTGGAGTGCCCCAAACGATCGGCTCAGGTCCAACCGATCAGCTCAATGGCCGAACCGATCGGTTCAGTTGTGAACCGATCATTTCAGGTTGCGAGATGGTTGCTTTTTGGTGGAAAATCCCGAACCCTTCTACTCCTGCTTTAGTCCCGTATTGCCGGGCACAGAGAACCCTGTCCCATGACCCACCTATATATATAGGGGTATTGGGGGCTTCTCAGAGTACAACTCAGTGCAAGTTGATTGGTCTGCAAAGTTGTCGTTCTCTCTAGTTTTGGTAACCGAGAGAGAGCCCGAGCAAGTGCTTCCTGCAAAGGGAGGTGCAGCAAGGGAAGGACAACTGCAGTTGCAATTGACAGCAGGAGAGTGTGTTGGCGACTAGTACGTCAACAGGAGGGTGCGACTCCTTCCACTTCCTTGTGGGACAAGGAGAGTGGAGTTCCGGGTGGTCCGTGTGGACTACTTCAGAGGCGGCAGGTCACTGCCGCTCAGGAGGACAACTTTCATCCGACAGTCCGGTAGGAGGAGGAGTCTTCAGTTCCGGTGCAACCAGGAGCTGCACAGACACCGTCCAAGACCAGAGGTGAAGACCGCGCAAGGCGCGTGGTATTGTCGCCGAGCAAGCCTCGGGACAAGGTATGATTCACAAACCATCTTTCCTATTATATAGATGTTGACGTGATTCCTTTTGTTCCGGGTTTGGGGAGAAATTTTTTGTTTCCGCTGCTTCTCTACCTCCTCCAAAACCCAACAGTGGTATCAGAGCCACGTCAACCTCTCTATATTTTAGGATTATCGATATGATCGATTTTGGTTTGTCGCCTTTATTTATTGCATGCGATGCGAATAATATCGGCTTTATACATGTCCAATCCACAAATCCCTAATATACATATATGATATTTAATATTAATGCACTCGATACGCGTCGCCCTTAAACGAGTTTTGTGGTGGATGTGTAGCATGATTATGGCTTATAAACCCCTATATCTGTGTGTGGTTGTTTGTGTGGTTGCTTGCATCTCGGTCTGCGCACCGATTCCCTTTCTCATATTCCTGATGTAACTCGAAATAATTCGAGAATGCTTTTCCTACCTTTGCTCCCCCAAATGTAAATCGGGGTTTCACAATTCAATTGTAAATAGGATAGATTTTATTTCCTGTTATGTCAAAGAACGGAGGACAACCTGAAGACGATTGGTTGGTGATCCAGACGGCCGGTTCGAGGAACGAGATGAGCGGGTGGCGACCTGAGGAGATGCACGATGACCGGTGAACCGATCGGCTGGAGGCGCCAGTCGATCGGCTGGTGGCACCCGAACAACCTACCTGATAGCGAGCCGATCAGTCATGGAGATGAGCTGATGAAACCCAGAAAGGCAGGCATAGATTTCATCTTGTACAAGTTGCATGTGATGTAGACCTAGATGACCGTAATTCCTCTTGGCTCGAGGAATCACAAATAGGATGGCCATAATCATTGCTTTTTATCATTTATGCATGTTTTGTGTGGGATATAGCATGTATATGATACGTACTATATATTGTGGTGATTGGATATGTATATGTATATAAAAACCAAATCCCTCATTAAATATTAAGTTTTAGATGCCTTCCAAATGCGACACACATGAAAAGCTTGATCGACCAAGTGTGGGCACGCCCTAGCGTGGTGCACCGTCTATCTTGTGGAAGTGTGAAGGATGAATGTGTGGGTCTGCCCTAGCAGGGTGCATGTTCATCGTGTTGGCTTTGGGTCAGACTTAACAAGGTGACCTAGATAGGATCTAGCACCTTGAGGCATGGAGATGATCATTGCAAGGAGTTGCATATGACATCTTTCAAGAGTTGCATACGATGCAATTGGCAAGAGTTGCCTACCTGAGAGATCTGAGTTGTGGGTGACAGACCTAGCTGGTCCATGGCTCAGAGGATTTCAAGATCTTGACCCACTAGAAGATTGTACGTTGCAATCTTCCAAATTGATGGTGAGGGCTATCAATTTGAGTCAAAATAGTGGGAGCGGTAATTAATTAAAGGCCTAATTAACTATCGTCAAATTTTATTCAAATCAAATCAAAAAGGTTTTGACAAATGCAAATTTTCTCTTGTAGAATGGCAAAAGAATCATCTTTTAAAATGGGCAAATTAATTGAGAATAAATTCCATAACTGGTTGAGGACTGTGAGAAGTGTTCTGTACAATCCAGATATACCAGGAGCCTTAGAATCCACTCTATGTACGCTTAATGCGTTGGTGAAGAAGAAAGTAGGTACGGGAGAGAAGTGTTCTCTTGCCAAACCAATTTCTTCTACATGGAGAGGATGGAAGGGACAATGGAAGAAGAAGTCGGAGATAGAGATCTCTACTTCTGGTGTATACGTGATAGAGATTAACTTTACTACTTCTTCGTCATGGGTACTTGATACCAGATGCGGATCTCACATTTGTTCAAATGTGAAGGATCTTAAGAGAAGTAGGCCTTTGGGGAAAGGCGAGGTTGAACTACGTGTAGCCAATGGGGCAAGAGTTGCCGCCAGTGCCGTAGGAACCTATGAGTTAACTCTACCTAGTGGGCTAATAATAGAGTTGAAGAACTGCTACTATGTACCTGCCATAAATAGGAATATCATTTCCGTCTCTTGTTTGGACAAAGATGGATTTGAATTTCTTATTAAGAATGGAAAGTGTTCCATTTCTAAAGATGGGATCTTTTATGGCAGTGCCCCTATGTCTTATGGTCTATACTTGATAGACTTGGAGACAAGTGTATACAACGTAAACACCAAAAAGCAAAAACTCAATGACTCAAACAAAACATATCTCTGGCATTGTCGTCTGGGGCACATAAATGAGAAGCGCATTTCTAGACTCCATAAAGATGGTTATCTAGACTCTTTTGATTGTGAATCAATAGAGACATGTGAATCTTGTTTGTTGGGCAAGATGACCAAGACTCCCTTTTCAGGTAAAGGTGAGAGAGCTAGTGATCTATTAGGACTCATACATACTGATGTATGTGGGCCTTTTAGAACTAATACCAGAAATGGGTGTCAGTACTTCATTACCTTCACTGATGATTTCAGTAGGTATGGCTATGTGTACCTGATGAAACATAAGTCAGAAACCCTTGAAAGGTTCAAGGATTTCATGAATGAAGTATAGAACCAGCTTGGTAAGAGTATTAAGGCACTCCGTTCCGATCGAGGTGGAGAATACTTGAGCCAGGAGTTTGAGGACCTTCTGCGAGCCCGTGGTATTGTATCACAATGGACTCTGCTTGGAACACCACAACATAATGGTGTGTCTGAAAGAAGGAATCACACATTGTTAGATATGGTGCGATCAATGATGAGTTTTGCTGATCTTCCAATTTCCTTCCGGGCTCATGCTCTTGAAACTGCCGCGTTTATGCTTAACCGCATACCATCTAAATCGGTTCAAAAGACACCATATGAGATATGGTACGGGAAGCGTCCCGATTTGTCTTTTCTGAAGATTTGGGGCTGTGAAGCTTACGTCAAGAAAGCGTTTCCTGATAAGCTTGGACCCAAATCCGATAAATGTTATTTTGTTGGTTACCCCAAGGAAATGAGGGGATATTACTTATACCACCCTACTGACAACAAAGTGTTTGTTGCCAGGACAGCTGTGCTCCTAGAGAAGGAATTTATTTCCAAAGGAACCAGTGGGAGGAATATAGAGCTTGAAGAGGTTCAAGCCCAACAAGAAAACATTGAACCGGTAGATGTACCAGAGGAAAATGTAGATTCACAAGGTGTTGTGGAATCTCAGTCTCCTCAGGTAACACAAGGACCTCGTAGATCTAGTAGGACTCGCCTTGAACCTGAGAGGTTTGGAAACCTTGTAACTCAGGAAGGTGGAGAGTTGATCATAGATGATGATCCAACTACCTACGTAGAGGCTATGGAGGGACCAGATTCTGAGAAATGGCTAGAAGCCATGAGATCCGAGATGGAATCCATGTACTCCAACAAAGTATGGACTTTGGTGGAACCACCCAAAGGGGTAAAACCCATAGGGTGCAAGTGGGTCTTCAAGAAAAAGACCGACATGGATGGCAATGTAAAAACTTATAAATGTAGATTGGTTGCAAATGGTTTTCGACAAATTCAAGGCGTTGACTATGACGAAACCTTTTCTCCAGTTGCCATGATTAAGTCCATCAGGATCATGCTTGCTATTGCAGCTTATTATGACTATGAGATTTGGCAGATGGATGTTAACACCACATTCCTTAACGGGAATATTCATGAGGATGTGTACATGACACAGCCTGAAGGTTTTGTAGATTCAAAGAATGCCAATAAAGTCTGTAAACTGCAAAGGTCAATCTATGGATTGAAGCAAGCATCTCGGAGTTGGAATCTTCGATTTGATGAAGAAGTCAAAGTGTTTGGCTTTATTCAAAATGAAGATGAACCTTGTGTGTACAAGAAGGTTAGTGGGAGCTCGACCACATTTCTCATATTGTATGTGGATGACATACTTTTGATGGGGAATGATGTCTTAGCCTTAGAGAAGGTAAAGACATGGCTTGGGAAAACTTTCTCAATGAAGGACTTAGGAGAAGCATCCTATATTCTAGGAATTAAGATCTATAGAGATAGATCTAGAAGGCTTCTCGGACTAAGTCAGAGCACGTACATTGACAAGGTGCTGAAGCGGTTCAGCATGGAGAACTCAAAGAGAGGCAACGTCCCTATGCTACATGGAGTTACCGTCTCTAGAGCTCAATGTCCCCAATCTTGTGAAGAGAGGGAGCGTATGAATGGGATCCCATATGCATTAGCCATCGGATCCATCATATACGCTATGTTGTGCACACGCCCAGATGTCTCGTATGCTCTCAGCATGATGAGCAGGTACCAGTCAGATCCCGGGGATGCTCACTGGACAGCCGTGAAGAACATCCTCAAGTACTTGCGAAGGACTAAGGATCAGTTTCTTGTGTACGGCGACGAGGAAGAGCTGGTTGTAAAGGGTTACATCGATGCAAGCTTCCAAACCGATAAAGATGATTGCAGATCGCAGTCAGGATTTGTGTTTTGCCTTAATAATGGAGCTGTGAGCTGGAAGAGTTCCAAGCAAGAAACAGTTGCCGATTCTACTACAGAGGCTGAGTATATTGCTGCTTCGCATGCAGCAAAGGAGGCTGTGTGGATTAGGAAGTTCATTTCTGAACTTGGTGTAGTTCCCAGTAGCTGTGATGCAATTGAGCTTTATTGTGACAATAATGGAGCTATTGCACAAGCTAAGGAGCCCAGATCACATCAGCGGTCCAAGCACATACTGCGACGCTTCCATCTCATACGAGAGATCGTACAGCGAGGAGATGTGAATATTTGCAAAGTACCAACTGAAGACAACATAGCTGATCCACTGACTAAGGCCCTTTCTCAGCAGAAGCATGATGGTCATGCTAGGTCACAAGGACTGCGTTTCCTTGGTGACTGGCTCTAAGTGCAAGTGGGAGTCTGTTGGTATGTATGCCCATAGAGCAAGTCATATGATGATTGTAATGGGATACTTTGTAAATGATTTGAATAATAATAAAGGCAATTTCCAATCTATATGTTTAAACTGTTTCTGAGATGACGGTGTAACATGATAGATGTCTAAAGATTGTTTTACTCAATGACATATGCTTTTAGGTTCATGACCTAAACGATGAGATCATATGGATGTTAAGAGTATACATTCTTGTATAGTCCCTAGTCGGTTGTTATTGTGGAAATAACCATAGACATCAATAACAGTAAAGACTAGATTGTGTGTTGGTTGATGACAAAATCTCATTAGTCATGATATAGTGATATCAAACCAAGCACATAGGTACTTGTTAGAGAACAAGGTACCGGACAGACCCACCGTGAGAGTGACACATGGAACCATGACTTGGTAGTCACAGTCAGCTCTCACAGTGATGGTGGTGAGTGTGATTCTTAGACCTGAAATCACTGCACTCAACACATGTCATTGGGTACACTTTGACATCATCAAACGCAGTCCTGAAACATGGGTTGTTATAAAGGTGATGATTGGGTGGCTTTGACACATGGGGCTTTTGAGGGGTGAGTGATAGATATGGGATTTGTCCCTCCTGAGGGAGTTTGATATCCTTGGCCACTTGATGAGTAGGATTGAGAAAGGCATGCGCATGCACGTGTGAATCAATATGTGATATTGATGTCATACACATCTCACTCGGTCTACTCTGAGATCAAGGAAATGAATGAACATTGACAAGATGACTGTTCCATGCCTCGAGTTCATTCTGGATATCAGTGAAAAAGGAATTATACATTCAATGTAACACCATTCATGGATTGTAGGATGAAAGTTGTTCTCCAACTTTCTACTTTCACTTGGGTAGCAATGATGTGTGACTAGGCACCACTCTTTGCTTGTGAAGTCATAAGTGTTATGGACTTTCACTACCATCGTGAAATGGACCTGCAGGGTCACACACATAGGATTTAACCTGGAAGAGGAGTTTTGTCCACAAAGCAATGTTTAGATTGATTACTAAAGGAGTTTAGTAGTTCAATTAAACACTCAATCAGTCGATGGCTCAATATCGTATTTTTCAAGGTGTTGGACGCATTGATTGGAGTATCAGATTGATTGAAATCGCAATTGACTGATTTTTTGCCCAACCTGTGCTCCCAACCGATCGGTTCATGTGATGAACCGGTCGGCTGAGGTTGCTGAACCGGTCGGCTGGAGTGTCCAGGCCGATCGGCTCATGCCCAGGTTGAAATGACCGGTTCAAGGGTTGAACTGATCGGCTCAACTGGTGCAACCGACCAGTTGGAAAAGGTCATGTCGGCAAGAATTTTTCTTTGGTTTCAAATTGCCCAATTCGATTGGGAATAACATTGGTATTCGATACCAATTGGGAACGAAACAAGGAAAGTCTTTTTGAGCCCGATTAGAACTATGAACTGATCGGTTCAGGGCACCAACCGATCGGTTGGAGTGCCCCAAACGATCGGCTCAGGTCCAACCGATCGGCTCAATGGCCGAACCGATCGGTTCAGTTGTGAACCGATCATTTTAGGTTGCGAGATGGTTGCTTTTTGGTGGAAAATCCCGAACCCTTCTACTCCTGCTTTAGTCTCGTATTGCCGAGCACAGAGAACCCTGTCCCATGACCCGCCTATATATATAGGGGTATTGGGGGCTTCTCAGAGTACAACTCAGTGCAAGTTGATTGCTCTGCAAAGTTGTCGTTCTCTCTGGTTTTGGTAACCGAGAGAGAGCCTGAGCAAGTGCTTCCCGCAAAGGGAGGTGCAGCAAGGGAAGGACAACTACAGTTGCAATTGACAGTAGGAGAGTGTGTTGGCGACTAGTACGTCAATAGGAGGGTGCGACTCCTTCCACTTCCTTGTGGGACAAGGAGAGTGGAGTTCTGGGTGGTCCGTGTGGACTACTTCAGAGGCGGGAGGTCACTGCCGCTCAGGAGGACAACTGTCATCCGACAGTCCAGTAGGAGGAGGAGTCTTCAGTCCCGGTGCAACCAGGAGCTGCACAGACACCGTCCAAGACCAGAGGTGAAGACCGCGCAAGGCGCGTGGTATTGTCGCCGAGCAAGCCTCGGGACAAGGTATGATTCACAAACCATCTTTCCTATTATATAGATGTTGACGTGATTCCTTTTGTTCCGGGTTTGGGGAGAAAATTTTTGTTTCCGTTGCTTCTCTACCTCCTCCAAAACCCAACAGTGGTATCAGAGCCACGTCAACCTCTCTATATTTTAGGATTATCGATATGATAGATTTTGGTTTGTCGCCTTTATTTATTGCATGCGATGCGAATAATATCGGCTTTATACATGTCCAATCCATAAATCCCTAATATACATATATGATATGTAATATTAATGCACTCGATACGCGTCGCCCTTAAACGAGTTTTGTGGTGGATGTGTAGCATGATTATGGCCTATAAACCCCTATATCTGTGTGTGGTTGTTTGTGTGGTTGCTTGCATCTCGGTCTGCGCACCGATTCCCTTTCTCATATTCCTGATGTAACTCGAAATAATTCGAGAATGCTTTTCCTACCTTTGCTCCCCCCGAATGTAAATCGGGGTTTCACAATTCAATTGTAAATAGGATAGATTTTATTTCCTATTATGTCGAAGAACGGAGGACAACCTAAAGACGATTGGTTGGTGATCCAGATGGCCGGTTCGAGGAACGAGATGAGCGGGTGGCGACCTGAGGAGATGCACGATGACCGGTGAACCGATCGGCTGGAGGCGCCAGTCGATCGGCTGGTGGCACCCGAACAACCTACCTGATAGCGAATCGATCAGTCATGGAGATGAGCTGATCAAACCCAGAAAGGCAGGCATAGATTTCATCTTTTACAGGTTGCATGTGATGTAGACCTAGATGACCGTAATTCCTCTTGGCTCGAGGAATCACAAATAGGATGGCCATAATCATTGCTTTTTATCGTTTATGCATGTTTTGTGTGGGATATAGCATGTATATGATACATACTATATATTGTGGTGATTGGATATGTATATGTATATAAAAACCAAATCCCTCATTAAATATTAAGTTTTAGATTCCTTCCAAATGCGACACACGTGAAAAGCTTGATCGACCAAGTGTGGGCACGCCCTAGCGTGGTGCACCGTCTATCTCGTGGAAGCGTGAAGGATGAATGTGTGGGTCTGCCCTAGCAGGGTGCATGTTCATCGTGTTGGCTTTGGGTCGGACTTAACAAGGTGACCTAGATAGGATCTAGCGCCTTGAGGCATGGAGATGATCATTGCAAGGAGTTGCATATGACATCTTTCAAGAGTTGCATATGATGCAATTGGCAAGAGTTGCCTACCTGAGAGATCTGAGTTGTGGGTGACAGCCCTAGCTGGTCCATGGCTTAGAGGATTTCAAGATCTTGACCCACTAGAAGATTGTATGTTGCAATCTTCCGAATTGATGGTGAGGGCTATCAATTTGAGTCAAAATAGTGGGAGCGGTAATTAATTAAAGGCCTAATTAACTATTGACAAATTTTATTCAAATCAAATAAAAAAGGTTTTGACAAATGCAAATTTTCTCTTGTATAATGGCAAAAGAATCATCTTTTAAAATGGGCAAATTAATTGAGAATAAATTCCATAACTGGTTGAGGACTGTGAGAAGTGTTCTGCACAATCCAGATATACTAGGAGCCTTAGAATCCACTCTATGTATGCTTAATGCGTTGGTGAAGAAGAAAGTAGGTAAGGGAGAGAAGTGTTCTCTCGCCAAACCAATTTCTTCTACATGGAGAGGATGGAAGGGACAATGGAAGAAGAAGTCAGAGATAGAGATATCTACTTCTGGTGTATACATGATAGAGATTAACTTTACTACTTCTTCATCATGGGTACTTGATACCGGATGCGGATCTCACATTTGTTCAAATGTGAAGGATCTTAAGAGAAGTAGGCCTTTGGGGAAAGGCGAGGTTGAACTATGTGTAGCCAATGGGGCAAGAGTTTCCGCCAGTGCCGTAGGAACCTATGAGTTAGCTCTACCTAGTGGGATAATAATAGAGTTGAAGAACTGCTATTATGTACCTGCCATAAAGAGGAATATCATTTCCGTCTCTTGTTTGGACAAAGATGGATTTGAATTTCTTATTAAGAATGGAAAGTGTTCCATTTCTAAAGATGGGATCTTTTATGGCAGTGCCCCTATGTCTTATGGTCTATACTTGATAGACTTGGAGACAAGTGTATACAACGTAAACACCAAAAAGCAAAAACTCAACGACTCAAACAAAACATATCTCTGGCATTGTCGTCTAGGGCACATAAATGAGAAGCACATTTCTAGACTCCATAAAGATGGTTATCTAGACTCTTTTGATTGTGAATCAATAGAGACATGTGAATCTTGTTTGTTGGGCAAGATGACCAAGACTCCCTTTTCAGGTAAAGGTGAGAGAGCTAGTGATCTATTAGGACTCATACATACTGATGTATGTGGGCCTTTTAGAACTAATGCCAGAAATGGGTGTCAGTACTTCATTACCTTCACTGATGATTTCAGTACGTATGGCTATGTGTACCTGATGAAACATAAGTCAGAAACCCTTGAAAGGTTCAAGGATTTCATGAATGAAGTATATAACCAACTTGGTAAGAGTATTAAGGCACTTCGTTCCGATCGAGGTGGAGAATACTTGAGCCAGGAGTTTGAGGACCTTCTGCGAGCCTGTGGTATTGTATCACAATGGACTCCGCCTGGAACACCACAACATAATGGTGTGTCTGAAAGAAGGAATCACACATTGTTAGATATGGTGCGATCAATGATGAGTTTTGCTGATCTTCCAATTTCCTTCTGGGGTCATGCTCTTGAAACCGCCGCGTTTATGCTTAACCGCATACCATCTAAATCGGTTCAAAAGACACCATATGAGATATGGTATGGGAAGCGTCCCGATTTGTCTTTTCTGAAGATTTGGGGCTGTGAAGCTTACGTCAAGAAAGCGTTTCCTGATAAGCTTGGACCCAAATCCGATAAATGTTATTTTGTTGGTTACCCCAAGGAAACGAGGGGATATTACTTATACCACCCTACTGACAACAAAGTGTTTTTTGGCAGGACAGCTGTGTTCCTAGAGAAGGAATTTATTTCCAAAGGAAGCAGTGGGAGGAATATAGAGCTTGAAGAGGTTCAAGCCCAACAAGAAAACATTGAACCGGTAGATGTACCAGAGGAAAATGTAGATTCACAAGGTGTTGTGGAATCTCAGTCTCCTCAGGTAACACAAGGACCTCGTAGATCTAGTAGGACTCGCCTTGAACCTGAGAGGTTTGGATACCTTGTAACTCTGGAAGGTGGAGAGTTGATCATAGATGATGATCCAACTACCTATGTAGAGGCTATGGAGGGACCAAATTCTGAGAAATGGCTAGAAGCCATGAGATCCGAGATGGAATCCATGTACTCCAACAAAGTATGGACTTTGGTGGAACCACCCGAAGGGGTAAAACCCATAGGGTGCAAGTGGGTCTTCAAGAAAAAGACCGACATGGATGGAAATGTACAAACTTATAAAGGTAGATTGGTTGCAAAGGGTTTTCGACAAATTCAAGGCGTTGACTATGACGAAACCTTTTCTCCAGTTGCCATGATTTAGTCCATCAGGATCATGCTTGCTATTGCAGCTTATTATGACTATGAGATTTGGCAGATGGATGTTAAAACCGCATTCCTTAATGGGAATATTCATGAGGATGTGTACATGACACAGCCTGAAGGTTTTGTAGATCCAAAGAATGCCAATAAAGTCTGTAAACTGCAAAGGTCAATCTATGGATTGAAGCAAGCATCTCGGAGTTGGAATCTTCGATTTGATGAAGAAGTCAAAGTGTTTGGATTTATTCAAAATGAAGATGAACCTTGTGTGTACAAGAAGGTTAGTGGGAGCTCGACCACATTTCTCATATTATATGTGGATGACATACTTTTGATGGGGAATGATGTCTTAGCCTTAGAGAAGGTAAAGACATGGCTTGGGAAAACTTTCTCAATGAAGGACTTAGGAGAAGCATCCATTATTCTAGGAATTAAGATCTATAGAGATAGATCTAGAAGGCTTCTCGGACTAAGTCAGAGCACGTACATTGACAAGGTGCTGAAGCGGTTCAGCATGGAGAACTCAAAGAGAGGCAACGTCCCTATGCTACATGGAGTTACCGTCTCTCGAGCTCAATGTCCCCAATCTTGTGAAGAGAGGGAGCATATGAATGGGATCCCATATGCATCAGCCATCGGATCCATCATGTACGCTATGTTGTGCACACGCCCAGATGTCTCGTATGCTCTCAGCATGATGAGCAGGTACCAGTCCGATCCCGGGGATGCTCACTGGACAGCCGTGAAGAACATCCTCAAGTACTTGCGAAGGACTAAGGATCAGTTTCTTGTGTACGGCGGCGAGGAAGAGCTGGTTGTAAAGGGTTACACCGATGCAAGCTTCCAAACCGATAAAGATGATTACAAATCGCAGTCAGGATTTGTGTTTTGCCTTAATAATGGAGCTGTGAGCTGGAAGAGTTCCAAGCAAGAAACAGTTGCCGATTCTACTACAGAGGCTGAGTATATTGCTGCTTCGCATGCAGCAAAGGAGGCTGTGTGGATCAGGAAGTTCATTTCTGAACTTGGTGTAGTTCCCAGTAGCTGTGATGCAATTGAGCTTTATTGTGACAATAATGGAGCTATTGCACAAGCTAAGGAGCCCAGATCACATCAGTGGTCCAAGCACATACTGCGGCGCTTCCATCTCATATGAGAGATCGTACAGCGAGGAGATGTGAAGATTTGCAAAGTACCAACTGAAGACAACATAGCTGATCCACTGACTAAGGCCCTTTCTCAGCAGAAGCATGATGGTCATGCTAGGTCACAAGGACTGCGTTTCCTTGGTGACTGGCTCTAAGTGCAAGTGGGAGTCTGTTGGTATGTATGCCCATAGAGCAAGTCATATGATGATTGTAATGGGATACTTTGTAAATGATTTGAATAATAATAAAGGCAATTTCCAATCTATATGTTTAAACTGTTTCTGAGATGACGGTGTAACACGATAGATGTCTAAAGATTGTTTTACTCAATGACATATGCTTTTAGGTTCATGACCTAAACGATGAGATCATATGGATGTTAAGAGTATACATTCTTGTATAGTCCCTAGTCGGTTGTTATTGTGGAAATAACCATAGACATCAATAACACTAAAGACTAGATTGTGTGTTGGTTGATGACAGAATCTCATTAGTCATGATATAGTGATATCAAACCAAGCACATAGGTACTTGTTAGAGAACAAGGTACCGGACAGACCCACCGTGAGAGTGACACATGGAACCATGACTTGGTAGTCACAGTCAGCTCTCACAGTGATGGTGGTGAGTGTGATTCTTAGACCTGAAATCACTGCACTCAACACATGTCGTTGGGTACACTTTGACATCATCAAACGCAGTCCTGAAACATGGGTTGTTATAAAGGTGATGATTGGGTGGCTTTGACACATGGGGCTTTTGAGGGGTGAGTGATAGATATGGGATTTGTCCCTCCTGAGGGAGTTTGATATCCTTGGCCACTTGATGAGTAGGATTGAGAAAGGCATGCGCATGCACGTGTGAATCAATATGTGATATTGATGTCATACACATCTCACTCGGTCTACTCTGAGATCAAGGAAATGAATGAACATTGACAGGATGACTGTTCCATGCCTCGAGTTCATTCTGGATATCAGTGACAAAGGAATTATACATTCAATGTAACACCATTCACGGATTGTAGGATGAAAGTTGTTCTCCAACTTTCTACTTTCACTTGGGTAGCAATGATGTGTGACTAGGCACCACTCTTTGCTTGTGAAGTCATAAGTGTTATGGACTTTCATTGCCAACGTGAAATGGACCTGCAGGGTCACACACATAGGATTTAACATGGAAGAGGAGTTTTGTCCACAAAGCAATGTTTAGATTGATTACTAAAGGAGATTAGTAGTTCAATTAAACACTCAATCAGCTGATGGCTCAATATCGTATGGTTCAAGGTGTTGGACGCATTGATTGGAGTATCGGATTGATTGAAATCGCAATTGATTGATTTTTTGCCCAACCTATGCTCCCAACCGATCGGTTCATGTGATGAACCGGTCGGCTGAGGTTGCTGAACCGGTCGGCTGGAGTGTCCAGGCCGATCGGCTCATGCCCAGGTTGAAATGACCGGTTCAAGGGTTGAACCGATCGGCTCAACTGGTGCAACCGACCAGTTGGGAAAGGTCATGTCGGCAAGAATTTTCCTTTGGTTTCAAATTGCCCAATTCGATTGGGAATAACATTGGTATTCGATACCAATTGGGAACGAAACAAGGAAAGTCTTTTTGAGCCGGATTAGGACTATGAACCGATCGGTTCAGGGCACCAACCGATCGGTTGGAGTGCCCCAAACGATCGGCTCAGGTCCAACCGATCGGCTCAATGGCCGAACCGATCGGTTCAGTTGTGAACCAATCATTTTAGGTTGCGAGATGGTTGCTTTTTGGTGGAAAATCCCGAACCCTTCTACTCCTGCTTTAGTCCCGTATTGTCGGGCACAGAGAACCCTGTCCCATGACCCGCCTATATATATAGGGGTAATGGGGGCTTCTCAGAGTACAACTCAGTGCAAGTTGATTGCTCTGCAAAGTTGTCGTTCTCTCTGGTTTTGGTACCCGAGAGAGAGCCCGAGCAAGTGCTTCCCGCAAAGGGAGGTGCAGCAAGGGAAGGACAACTGCAGTTGCAATTGACAGCAGGAGAGTGTGTTGGCGACTAGTACATCAACAGGAGGGTGCGACTCCTTCCACTTCCTTGTGGGACAAGGAGAGTGGAGTTCTGGGTGGTCCGTGTGGACTACTTCAGAGGCGGGAGGTCACTGCCGCTCAGGAGGACAACTGTCATCCGACAGTCCGGTAGGAGGAGGAGTCTTCAGTCCCGGTGCGACCAGGAGCTGCACAGACACCGTCCAAGACCGGAGGTGAAGACCGCGCAAGGCGCGTGGTATTGTCGCCGAGCAAGCCTCGGGACAAGGTATGATTCACAAACCATCTTTCCTATTATATAGATGTTGACGCGATTCCTTTTGTTCCAGGTTTGGGGAGAAAATTTTGTTTCCGCTGCTTCTATGCCTCCTCCAAAACCCAACACCTTCTTCATAGGAAGAGAAGAAGACTTTCTGCTAAGCACATTAGCTTCCACGTTCACCTTACTAGGATGATACTCAATGGTGCAATCATAATCATTTATCATCTCCATCCAGTGACGTTGTCGCATGTTCATCTCACTGTGCGAGAAGATGTACCTCAAGTTCTTATAATATGTAAAAATTTGACACACCTCCCCATAAAGATGGTGTCTCCAAATCTTTAACGCATGGACCACCACTGCCAGCTCCAAATCATGTGTCGAATAACTCTCCTCATGTTTCTTAAGTTGTCGCAAAGCAAAAGAAACCACATGATCTTCCTACATCAGCACACATCCTAAGCCTTTCTTGGAAGCATCACAGAAAACAACATAGCCCTTCCCAGGCTCTGGCAACACCAAAACTGGAGCACTAGTCAGCTTCTCCTTCAAACTTTGGAAAGCTTGCTGACAATGATCATCCCAAACAAAAGGTACATCCTTCCTGGCCAATTTTTTCAATGGCAACACGATCACACTGAAGTTTCTTATAAACCTCAAGTAGTATCCTGCTAAACCCAGAAAACTACAAACTTTTGTCGGCGTATTCAGTTGCTCCCATTTTGCAATTGACTCCACCTTCTTGGGGTCCACTCTGACTCCTTCTACAAATATTACATGACCCAAGAAAGTCACTTCTTCCAAACAGAACTCACACTTACTAAACTTGGCATACAACTGGTGTTGGCGAAGAAGAGTCAACGCTTGTCGAAGATGTTGTTCATGCTCTTGAATGTCCCGACTATAGATCAAGATGTCATATATAAAAACAACAAAAAACTGGTCTAGAAATAGACGGAACACCCTGTTCATCAGATCCATGAAAGCAGTAGAAGCATTGGTTAGCCCAAACGGCATAACCATGAACTCAAAGTGATCATACCTTGTCCTAAAAGCTAACTTTGGTATGTCCTCATCCTTAATCCCCAATTGATGATATCCAGACTGCAGATTGATCTTTGAGAATACTGAAGTGCCACACAATTGATCAAAGAGATCGTCTATCCTTGGTAATGGGTACTTGTTCTTGATCGTAACTTTGTTCAAATGTTGGTAATCTATGGACAAACACATCGATCCATCCTTCTTCTTTACGAACAGGACCCGAGCACCCCACGACGATGTGCTCGGTCTGATGAAACCTTTATCCAACAACTCATGTAACTGCTTCTTCAGCTCTGCCATCTCGGCTAGAGCCATCCTATATGGTGTCTGAGCAACTGGTTGTGTTCTTGGCACCAGATTGATCTCAAAGTCAGTCTCTCAAGGTGGGGGAACACTGGGAAACTCATCGGGAAACACATCCACAAAATTTCGGTTAATAGGAACCTCCTTAAGGCTAGGACCTTTTTCCTTGGTATCCACATGGTGAGCGAAGAATGCCTTACTTCCTTGCCGCAACAACTTCTCTGCCACCAAAGATGATACTAAACATGTCGGAAGGATCTTTCTATCTCCTTGGAAGATCCACTTCTCACTATCATCATCAAACACTGCTTGCTTGGAACCACAGTCCAACACAACCTTATACTTATCTAGGGTATCCATTCCAAGGATCATGTCGAATCCATGCATATCAAGTGGTATAAGATCCACTTGTATATTGTTCCCCAAAAAGGATAAAACACAAGATGGACACTCCTCTCAAAGCAACGCGGGTCCAACTAGAGGGGTTTCTAACAACATACTATCTCTCTTATAGTTAATAGGTAAAAGACAGCTATCAAGCGTACTATGTGCGATAAAAGAGTGTGCAGCACCCGAGTCAAGCAAAACAGATATAAAGCAAGAAGAAGACAAATTAGAAAGAAATAACTCCATCTGACCTACCACCACTCGCGGGTTGACTATCGCCTTCGGCTGACTCATAGCATAGAATTGAGTCGTTACTTGCTATCGTCCACTTCCTCTGCTTCCCTAGGTAGACGATCCCACTTGCGATGCTTGACTGCATCCTCGCCCTTTGTTACCACTAGACTGCTATCTATCTAACCCTTGTTGATTCTGCCTTGACTCTTGTGTCACTTCAACATCTCCCTTTGGGAAATTTGTCCTGAAATGCACAACCTGACCACAAAGATGACATGATTGGTCTCTCTGTTGTGGCCTAAACGGTCTTGTTACTTCCACTGAAGCTATACTGTGGGCTTTGGATGGCGAAAATCCACGCCCTCTTCCCTTAATCAGAGACCACTGTGATGGCGCACTTGAACCTTGTATCATAGAAGGTGCTGAAAACATTGGCTTCTTGAAGCCATCAAAACTCTATCTCGGGAACTGAGCAGGCCTTTTCTTGGTCATGGACTCTCTCTTCTCCTTAATAGACCGTTCTATCCTTCATATAGACTCCACAAACATGGCAAACCCCTCCCAGTTCTCCAAAGTAGCAGCATGTGTTGTCAACTCAGTGCAAAAACCTTTCTCAAACCGTATGATTCTCTCATCATCTGTCATCGCCATGAGAGGATAAAACCTTAGCAGGTCCATAAACTTGGCTTCATACTCAGTGATGATCATCGATCCTTGGCACAGACGCTCAAACTGGTTGATCTTCTCATCCAGATACATCTTTGAAAAGTATCGGCTGACGAACTCCCACCAAAAAATATCCCAACAGATCACCTCACCGGGTCACTTCTCCTCCTCGATGGCCCACTAGTGGCCAACACTACCTTTTCAGAAGGTAGACAACATGCTTGACTTTTTCTGCTTCAGGGATGTCAAGGATCTGGAAGGCCTTCTCGAGATCTGTCAGCCACAGATCTGCATCCGCTAGATCAGCCATTCCAGCATAATCCAAATCTCTGACTCGGCGAAGCTGCTCAAAGGTCTTCCCGATACCCTATGTTTCACCATAGGGAGCCTATGCTCTTAGCAGAGGCACTGGCAACCTTTCCACCATGAGATTCATCATAGCTATTAACTGCCCCATATGATGCTAATAGGTAGGGTTTTCAAAAATGGCTGGGTCAAGTTGGGGGACCTCAGGCACCCGATCTTCATGTGCCTGCACTCGTGCTCCATCAACAAATGCAGCATCACTGCTCTCGACAACATCTTCTTCATGGTTTCCAAACATCCTTAAGCTTTATCTTCTGCTGAGGGCAGAAGGTTATTGTAAGAAAATCTAGAATGCTCAGAAGAATAAACACTACCCTAGTCCTAGAACCCTGTAGACTCAGCAAACCTAGAGCTCTGATACCAAAACTTATTGTGACATCCTACTATCACAAAGACAAAGAGATGCCATGTGAAAATGTGTAGAACTTCCATAAACCTCATATTACTGAAAACACGAGTTAATTAAAACTGATTGCGGAAAGCAGATAAAAGATAGCTATTACATCCAGATTCTTATCCTACAAAGAAAAGATGTTATATAAAATTTACAAGTCATGATGTATGCCCACAACTTATAGGAACCAGCTGTCCTATCAGCACCAGAGTTCATCACCTATTTATACATACATAACGGGCCACATTAGACCAGCAACAAGATATACAAAGCTACATCATCTATACATTGTAAAACATCATCAAAACACCTCAGAGGACCTGAGAGTACTGGGATGACTCTAGGACTCTACTACAAAACCACCAAAATAGCAGCATATCCATCTCTTGCCTCGTATTGTTTTTCTTGCTGCTCAGCCGCAACCTCACAACCACCACCACATCTAGCACGATCACCTAAAAAGGTTGTAAACCAACAGGGTGAGACACACAGTCCCAGTGAGAAACATAACTCCCTATCGAAACTATAAAACTTCAGAAAAGAAAGCAGGTAAAGTAGATAATTGATATCAACAGATCATAAGAGCATCATCCTGAGCAGAACTTATTTTATTAAAAATCTTACCAGGCTATCCAGGAGGTATATGACCAGATATTCTTTATGGAACATGATTGGCAAGATAAACTTTATAAGAACTTATCACAAAATGTAAGGATCGTACAAATAATTGCAAGGTATAACTAGATCAAGTATACAAGCAAGGCCTCAATCAATGTTTCATGTTTTTCCGTCTCAAATCCAACCATCGGCTACGAAGCCCAAAGCTGGTGCCATACAAGGTCAATGGAAGAGTCGGACTCCACGACCTCACAATCTCATGGTCAGTGCACGAGTGCTTAACAAGCAGGTCTCATGCTTAGTTGGCCACAACCACATAGGGTTAGGCTACCCTCTGCCTAGCCCACCTTGGTACAAGTATCAGTGCTAGTGATCTGAGCCACGGGCCTATTCACCATGCTCCATAATCATTGAGTCATGGGCCTGTTCACCATGCTCTTATCACACATCTTGAGCCATGGGCCTATTCACCATGATCCTTCATATTGAGCCACGGGCCTAAAACCGCGCTCTGGAGTCTACAACCGAAGTTGCATTATAATCCTTCTATTTTTGTCTAGGAGCAACCACACATATTCAACAATATGCACTTCCAGGTTAACCCGCAGGAGAACCCATTTCACCATCACCAACTACTGATGATGATGGATCTATGGCCAGGGCAAACTACATGATATGTTCCACTATAATTAACTAGTATATTTTAAGTGGATTATTGAGGCAACCAAGTTGTAAAACATAAACAACATTGAGTTGCATTATTACCATGGGATCTCAATCCCTCATCACAAAATGCCACTGCCTCTCAAGGCTTACATCATCACCATGGGATAGCAATCCCTCATCTCAACATCAGAGGATAACACCTCAACTAGGCACTAAGCCTTTATTGGGTCAACATACCTTTTCACATCGTATGGGTGATACATGTTATCCCATCAATCAAGGATTATCATTATTCAGTGTTATTCAAAATGCATATAACTCATAGCTCTTACCAAGATATGAATTCATTTGATACAACTGCATGGTTAGTATGCATATCGAGAGAGACAACTGAATCACCAAACATAGATCTTTATGATTATCATGCTATTAAGGTTGAAGGTACATGATTGGATCAACATACAAGATTATAACTACATGAAGCACAAATCTATATCTTGTAAATAAATTTCATTATTGTAATCAAACCATGAGCATCCACTATGCCTTTATCTTATGAACATAAACATGTATCTTATCATCTTACTTAGCACCAACTTTAGGTATCAAACACATCATTGGTTACAACCTATCATTCATAACACCTCATCAAAAGAGGTGCGGTTACAAGACAACGACTCACCAAAACTAGGGTTTTCAATCTAGGTGCAACCCTTACCAAAGATACCGCCTACCCTCACTATAGGTGTGGCAGGCAGCGCATCCCTCACCTAAAGAGTAATCGGGAAGGATTACCTCCCTCACCAAAAGCCTATCGACTAGGGCACTTAGCCACACATATCGGCCAACCAAGGAGTGCATCCATGCACAAGGGATATTGGGCAACCAGACCTGATGTGTGTCATGCAACCTGATCCAAGAGTTGTGTCGTGCAACCAAGGAACAAGGGGTGTATCGTGCAACTGGGTCCAGAAGTGTATCATGCACCCAAGAATATCAGGCAACATATGGGTGTCACATATTAGCCAACATCCCTATCGCCCAAAGCTGTATCACCTAAGATCATGGTGCACAAGGTCAAAACCATAACGCCCGACAAGCACACTGTTGTCATCTCTCAAATGACACCATGGCACCCAGGGTAGCCTATCGTCCAACTAGTTTAAGCACAACCATATCAACCAACACTATGGCGCCCATCTAGAGTTTCCCTACCCAAGACTCATATCGAGCAAACCCAAAGCCAACCCATGTTGCCCAAGGCACAAAACAGGGATATCTATCAAGCATCATGTCAGCCAAAGGCATACCGCCCACAAACATCAACTAAGGCAAAGATCCATATCATTCAAGAAGGTCAACAGAACACCATCTAGCATATCGCTCAAGAGTTTAACCCTAGAAGAGGGGGTATTGGGTAGACCACCATAAGAGGGGGTATCATGCGAGGCACAAGGACCATATCGGTTTAGTCATCATCAACCTCAAGATCACCATCATCAAACCCTAATGGATCAAGGGAGTGGGCTCACCTATCAACAACCAAGAGAGAGGGGTTTTGCACAACCTCCATCACATATTGGGAAACAAGGTGGATCATCCCCTTATCGGTAAATATTCCAACCTTCAATAGGTCAATGTCCAACCAAGGATCACCTATCAAATCCATGGTGAGAGAAGGGTATTGCCCAAGCAACTAGAGCATAGACTCACCTCTTAACAACCAAGAGATAGGGGTTTTTCCTACACCACTAGAGCTCAAACTCATTTCTCAAAACCAAATGGGAGAGAAGGGGGTTTTCCCAAGGAACCCTAAACTCAAGGTTCGGCCACAAGGTCTAAGAGCACATCAAAAGCATGCCCATTATGTATATAACAAGATAAAAGGGTACATACTAGAGTAAGAAACATATCTAACAAGATGCATGGTCGATCAAGATGACATATAAACATGCAACTTGAAAAAGAAGTAGTACAGCTAGAGTTAAGAGTTATGTAACCCACCTTAAGCAAGCTCCAAGCTCCTAGAACCAAGCTTCCAAGCTCCAAGCACCACCTTCAGCCACCGCAAGAAGAGAAACAAAGCTTATAACCACCATGGCCGAAGAACAAGCAAGAAGGATAAGAAGGTGACAAGGCAAGAGGGGGAGATGCTTACCACAAGAAGAGAAGCAAGACACACTTCTAGGGTTTGGACACCACTAGAGGAAGAAGAAGACTCCACCAAGGAGTTCAGCCACCAAGATCTACCAAGGAGAGGTATCGTGCACCAAGGAAAAAGGAAGGCAACTAAGGAACTAAAGGTATCCCAAGCAAGAGAAAGGAGAGACATATGTAGAAGAGGGTGAAGGGGAGACTAAGGCAAGGTGTCGCCCAACTTAGGGACACTTGTCCATGGGGCAAAGCCATCTACTATCTCACCCACCACCACATGTCCAAAGTGCTTGCCACATGCAAGCAACAAGCACCAAGTGTCCACAAGGGGGGTGACACAAACGATGCTAGGTCAAAGAAGGTCACTTGGATGATACACCTCATGGGCGACACACCACTTGCCTGACACAACAACCTTGTTGATACACCATGGCTGACACAAGGCACCAAGCTCATCCTTGCCCGATACAAGGCCCAACAAAGCTAGTGTAAATACCAAGTGTCTACTATTAAACATGATAAACAAGTACATCAAATGTGTGGCAGCGGATGGAATAAAACTTGACTTTATTCAAAATGTATAAAGAGTACATTACAAAATTTTCCCAAAAGGGGTATGTCTTTGTACAAGGAACTAGGATCTAGGTAGAGGACGACTTAGACTAATACAACATTGTCTCCAAACAAAAACAACTTAAAACATAAAAGCAACTATGAACATGCAAGCTATATATTCCTTTTTCTTCTAGTCCTATCCTTAGCCTTAGGTTCACCAAGCTTCCATGCACACTCTGATCCTAGCCTGGATGGTTGGGGTCATCCAGCAAGAGAAAGATAAAAGGTATGTGTCAATAATAAGGTAAAGGCAATCATTAAGCTAAGCATTTCATAAAAAAAGATTCCACTAAGGAATTTCAAGGAGAGAGAGGCAAATGAGTAAATAAGATTTTAGAAAACTGCCACATTTCAATATCAACAAATAACACCTTTGAATGAATATAAATTATGACTCAACATCCTCTCAATGTAGGGTGAGGCACCTACCAGACCTCACCAATGGCAGGGGGACTAAAAACCCAATGCCTAAAAAGTGGCAGGGGGACTAAAATGCCAGTGCCTAATATATAAAATGGCAGGGGGACTAAAACCCCAGTGCCCTGTGGGTGGTTTGTACTAATGTACACTACATTGTCAATTTCCCAATAACTATATCATGCATAAACATTCACTTGGCAGTAGAGTGAAAAGTATAACAAGATTGCAACATAGCATTGGGAATAAAACCCAAGAAATAAATAAATAGGCCATCATAGGCAACAACAATATACAAGAACTCCAAGAAATAAAGGAGCCAACAAAGCAACAACATTATACAATGTTTCCAAATATTTCAAAAGGATGAGCCAACATTAGCAATAGCAATATTTAAGCATTTCCAAGTAAATGAGGCAACATATGTACTAGCAAGATTCACATGATTCAAATGAATGAGCCACAATGGCATTAGAAGCATAAAATAAGTAAAGAGCCAATAGATGCAATTAGAAGGATAACAATGCTAGCACAATAATGATGGTGGGGTTGGAAAAGTCCCAACTGAAGGATAGGTAGTTTGCACAATAAACATTCACATAGATTTCACATTCATCATGGATGTCACATACTAAAATAGGCTTCACATACAAAATAGGGTGCACATACATAATAGGGCTCACATACCTATTTTATTTAATTACCATCACATTCACCAATCATATTGTATCACCATTCCATTTTCCCTAGTTATAACCATTACATATGTATTAGAATGTATTAAGGCATAAAGTATATGAAAAACCCTAATTTTTGGAACTTACCTAGAAAATCATGATTTAAGGTTCAAAACCTAATCCATCAGATTGGTCATATCCTCCTGAATAAGAAAACATATTTTATTTTACAAATTGGAGTTAAAATGAATTAATTAGGTGTTTTAGAACATTTAAATCATCAAAAGAGTATCTTAAGAAAACTTCGAAGAATCATTTAGAATCAGGCTTCAAAAACCACAAAATTGGATTCTACTCAAAAAATATTTTCCATTGACTATTTATTTGCATTTTTCTGACCATGGATCGATTTACTATGAATTAAGTAAAATCGACCAATCAGAATGCAAGAAACTATAGAGTGACAATGATTTAAATCAAAATGTAACTCGTTGTAAAATGGTGAAATGACTAAAATACCCTTGTGGGTTAAACAAATCTATCACAGCCGCAGGGCACACTTGTCATTTGCACAATTCAGTTGCTTGCGATAGAAAGAGGAAACCAGGGAGGAAAAGACCGAAATGCCCAAGCCCGAAAACAATGGCCCCATGACCGGGGCATGGGTGCCTTGGTCATTGCCTGACCAGGTGTCTTCCAGCCCAGGCATGGTGCAAGCAAGCTCGCAGGGCTTGGTTCATTTGCCTCGAATTGCCATCAGGGCGCATCACAGAGAACGCAGGATGGGAATGAGTTACCTATTTACTAACGAACACAAGGATCTCCTGCCCACGCACTCGCGAGCTCTGGAGAAGAAGAATGAGGCCCAACCTGGCCGGAAACAGGGGAGAGACATCGATGAGCTGAAACAACAAAACCAAAAGAAGGATCTCAGCTAAGGCTCAGAAAGTGCTCGCGGACTCGAGGAGAGGTCAAAGCGGGTTGTGGTGAGGTCGGAGGAGCTCAGAAGCTCAAAAACAGATGGTGGCGGCGGAGCTTCTTCGGCGAGTTATAGGGTACGGAGATAGGGGGTGTCGTGAGGTAAACTGAGAGTAGAGAGGGGAAGAGCGGGTGCCGGAGTTGGTTACCTAGCGTCCAATTGACCCGAGGTGGTCGGAGGTGCAAGCAGCAGGTCGCCGTTGTCGGGGAAGAAGACCGAGTAGGTCGGGATCTTCGGGGGAAAACTAGGAGAATTTTGAGGAAGAGGAGAAACATGGTTCGAGTGAGGGTTCTCTAAGGCCCCTTATACAACCGGGAGAAGAGGCTGAGACCCCTCAGTGAACTGGTAGTGGAGAAGAGGAGAAGGGCACAAATGGGCATTTCGCCTCTAGTGAACGAGAGAGGGAAATATTTGGCTCGTTGGAAACGGCTCGTCAGGATGAAGCAAAAGGGCTAGAAATCAGGTGAAAAGATCAATCGTAGAGGGAGAACGGTTACGCGAGAACTTGACAGTCAGGACTGCTCATTGGCTCGCGAAGCGACGGAGGTTGAAGATAAGTTTCACGTCGTCCGATCAAGGCGGAGATCAGATGATCAAATTTAGGCCGTTAGATGGCGCGCACACACAAGGGGCACGTGACAGATGCATTGAAGCCAAATCATAGCTTTACAGAATCATTTAAATGAAATCGATTAAATGTTAAAGTTACTCTTTATTAAAAGCTTATAAAATGAAATTGAAGGGTCAAATGAAGTCCCAATGGCACCAAATTTTAACCACATGCTCATATAAATATGTAGCATCATGCTATGCAATTACTTTCTCGTTTTACTCATCATTTGGCCCTTAATAAATATATTGCTCATTAAAGTGTATTTTAACACATTAAAAGGTGTTAATTATTATGAAATGACTATATTAATGCAATTAGTGAGTCAAATTCGAGGTGATAGATATATATGAGTATTAAGAGCAAAATATCAATCTTTAAATATGTTTTCACACATTTATCATCAAATTGGAGGAGAGAGAAAGTAAAAGGAGTAATATACTCATAATTAATTTAAATGCTTATTATTATTAATATATTTATCCAAAAAGCTCCAAATTAATATTATCTACTTATATCCATCCTTAATGACCAAATTACATTATTAACCTTCACTTATCTCCTTAATTAGGTTATTTGTGCAAACACCCCTCCATTATCATAAATGAGGGAAAAAGGTAATTTAAACATTGAATTGTGCTCAAATTGCACAAGGGTTCCAAAAAGAATATAAAACAAGGGAAATGTATGAAAATGGTCCAAATGGACTAGAAAGCAAAGAAAAGCTCAAAAGTGGGTAAATTGTAGGGAAGACCCTGAGCTTTAGTATGTTACAGCACACCATTCCTTAAAGAGGATTTCGTCACCGAAATCACAACAAGAGGGAAGATAGGGTGGGTGTGCAACTTCCCAACCTTAAACACGAGGTTATAACCCTTAATCTAAGGTACAACACAAAATCTACATAAGTCAGGTGTTACCAAGGTTTCTAGAAAACCTATATCCTTTTATCAAACTTAAATTAACATTTTTGCCTTATTAACATAATCTCCATCATGGAGAGGTATCATATTTATTATACTATCACTTGTACCACTTTTTATTCCAAAACAATTATATCTCAATATTATATCATGTGTATTTCCTTCATCAAGGGTTTTAAGCACAATTAGGGTTTACTAAGCCATTTCAACATTTATTAATATATTAGGTCAAAAACCTTAATAACATGAATTCATTTTCCGTTATCCTCTTAAAGCTACCATGTAGAATTATCACAAATTATTTTGTAGAAAAAGTTAATATTATCCAACAAGTTATTAAGCCTATAATAATAACAAATAATGTTCATATTGCACATTTCATATCATCTTTCATACTCTTATTAATGACATCATTAATCATTTTCTTCCATAACACTTCCTATTATAAATTATACATATTTTACTTCACATTAGGCATTCATGAATATTTATGTGAATCCAATTATTCATTATCATATTTGAGTCATTATATGCATTTTAGTGAATATGATGTAACATATTAAATATTAATGAATTAATTCATATATCAAGTTATGATGAGGTGATCATTAGAGAATAAGGTGATATATCTTATATGTATATTGATAACTTAGCGACTATAATCCATTTATATGCATTAAGGTATATTATGTGATGATGATACCTAATGTCACTAATGTATCATGAAAGGCATTAAGGGTATATATATGCATATGTTGTCAAGGCTAAATGATTACATATTAAGGTTTGGGTCAACATGATCATTACATATTAAAGCATCCTTAGGGTGCATTATCCATACACATTTTACCATTAGGTTGGCATAGTCAACATTATGTATATTCACCATTAGTAATGAGTAACCCATTATTATGTGAATTAAGCCTATATTAAGGTTCAAGAGTATGAATTACTCCTATATGACTTACTACATATTCATGTGTGTATAAACAAACAAGTTAAATTACAAGTATAATGTGTTTGGTAAATTTCTTATTCTCATAAGTTATTATGTACATATGTCCACATGGATAGGGTTTTTAACTTCAAAGGTATTTGATTTTGCTTTTAGTTGGGATTCCATCCCACTAAAGAGGGATTACGTCCTCAAAATTAGATTTGCAAAACCAAATAGGGTACTGACAACATTACCCTCACTCCACCCCTTCAAAGGGTCAAACTAAGTCAAACTAAGCTAAGGGTAAAAGGTACATAAAACTCAATACTATAAGGATTTACTAACCAAGCTTTAGGGTATAACATAGGGTACACTAAACCCTAAACAAAGGAGTATAAGGTATTTAAGGGTGATTTTTGTGTAAGAGATCAAATAATCACTTATGGTTTTCCTATGGTATTCAACAATTATGCAACATGCCCAAAGATAGACTATTTCGAGCTATCTGTATCAGATAAGGCCAGGCCAGGTCATATGAGCTCAGGAGTCCTCGTTACCAAGCTAGTGGGGTGGAGGAAAATATTGCCAGCCCCCGAGCTCTGACCCTTTCTAGTCACCATCACTTCAACTTATTTCTCTAGTAGCTTCTCAATAGACATTTCACCAAAAAGTTGACATATTTTATTTTTAATTAATTATTATGATCCTAAGTTAAACTTTCATCATAGGTCTACTCTAAGGTGAAAAACTAACTAAAGGGAAACTATATAAGATAAGGGTTCTATCTAGGAGACAATTTTGAATTAGTCAAGAATCCGACTACCTTGATGCTCTGATACCATGCTGTAAAGACCCAGTCTCTACTATTAAACATGATAAACAAGTACATCAAATGTGTGGCAGCAGAAGGAATAAAATTTGACTTTATTCAAAATGTATAAAGAGTACATTACAAAATTTTCCCAAAAGGGGTACATATTTATACAAGGAACTAGGATCTAGGTAGAGGAAGACTTAGACTAATACAACATTGTCTCCAAACAAAAACAACTTAAAACATAAAAGCAACTATGAACATGCAAGCTATATATTCCTTTTTCTTCTAGTCCTATCCTTAGCCTTAGGTTCACCAAGCTTCCATGCGCACTCTGATCCTAGCCTGGATGGTTGGGGTCATCCAGTAAGAGAAAGATATTAGGTATGTCAATTCATAACAAAAGATTCCACTAAGGAATTTCAAGGAGAGAGAGGCAAATGAGTAAATAAGATTTTAGAAAACTGCCACATTTCAATATCAACAAATAACACCTTTGCATGAATATAAATTATGACTCGACATCCTCTCAATGTAGGGTGAGGCACCTACCTGACCTCACCAATGGCAGGGGGACTAAAACCCCAGTGCCTAAAAAGTGGCAGGGGGATTAAAACCCCAGTGCCTAATATATAAAATGACAGGGGGACTAAAACCCCAGTGCCCGGCAGGGGGACTAAAACCCCAGTGCCCTGTGGGTGGTTTGTACTCATGTACACTACATTGTCAATTGGCTAATAACTATATCATGCATAAACATTCACTTGGCAGTAGAGTGAAAAGTATAACAAGATTGAAACATAGCATTGGGAATAAAACCCAAGAAATAAATAAATAGGCCATCATAGGCAACAACAATATACAAGAACTCCAAGAAATAAAGGAGCCAACAAAGCAACAACATTATACAATGTTTCCAAATATTTCAAAAGGATGAGCCAACATTGGCAATAGCAATATTTAAGCATTTCCAAGTAAATGAGGCAACATATGTAGTAGCAAGATTCACATGATTCAAATGAATGAGCCACAATGGCATTAGAAGAATAAAATAAGTAAAGAGCCAATAGATGCAATTAGAAGGATAACAAGGCTAGCACAATAATGATTGTGGGGTTGGAAAAGTCCCAACTGAAGGATAGGTAGTTTGCACAATAAACATTCACATAGATTTCACATTCATCATGGATGTCACATACTAAAATAGGCTTCACATACAAAATAGGGTGCACATACATAATAGGGCTCACATACATGTTTTATTGAATTACCATCACGTTCACCAATCTGATTGTATCACCATTCCATTTTCCCTAGTTATAACCATTACATATGTATTAGAATGTATTAAGGCATAAAGTATATGAAAACCCATAATGTTTGGAACTTATCTACAAAATCACGATTTGAGGTTAAAAACCTAATCCATCAGATTGGTCATATCCTCCTAAATAAGAAAACATATTTTATTTTACAAATTGGAGTTAAAATGAATTAATTAGGTATTTTAGAACATTTAAATCATCACAAGAGTATCTTAAGAAAACTTCAAAGAATCATTTAAAATCAGGGTTCAAAAACCACAAAATTGGATTCTACTCGAAAAATTCTTTCCATTGACTATTTATTTGCATTTTTCTGACCATGGATCGATTTACTATGAATTAAGTAAAATCGACCAATCAGAATGCAAGAAACTATAGAGTGACAGTTATTTAAATCAAAATGTAACTCATTGTAAAAAGGTGAAATGACTAAAATACCCTTGTGGGTTAAACAAATCTATCACAGCCGCAGGAGCACGCTTGTGATTTGCACAATTCAGTTGCTTGCGATAGCAAGAGGAAACTAGAGGGAAAAGACCAAAATACCCAAGCCCGAAAACAATGGCCCCATGAACGGGGCATGGGTGCCTTGGTCATTGCCTGACCAGGCGTCTTCCAGCCCAGGCATGGTGCGAGCAAGCTCGCAGGGCTTGGTTCCTTTGCCTCGGATCACCATCAGGGCGCATCACAGAGAACGCAAGATGGGAATGAGTTCCCTAGTTCCTCATGAACACAAGGATCTCCTGCCCACACACTCGCATGCTCTGTAGCAGAAGAACGAGGCCCAACCTGGCCGGAAATAGGGGAGAGACATCGGCGAGCTGAAACAACAAAACCAAAAGAAGGATCTCAGCTAAGGCCCGGAAAGTGCTCGCGGACTCAAGGCGAGGTCAAAGCGGGTTGCGGTGAGGTTGGAGGAGCTCAGAAGCTCAAAAATAGATGGCGGTGGTGGAGCTTCTTCAACGAGTTATATGGTACAATGATAGGGGGCGTTGCGAGGTAAACTGAGAGTAGAGAGGGGAAGAGCGGGTGCCAGAGTTGGTTACCTAGCGTCCAATTGACCCGAGGTGGTCGGAGGTGCAAGCAGCAGGTTGTCGTTGCCAGGGAAGAAGACCGAGTAAGTCGGGATCTTCAGGGGAAAACTAGGAGAATTTGGAGGATTATGAGAATCAGGGTTCGAGTGAGGGTGCTCTAAGGCCCCTTATACAGCCGGGAGAAGAGGCCGAGACCCCTCAGTGAACTAGCGGCGGAGAAGGGGAGAAGGGCACAAATGGGCGTTTTGCCTCTGGTGAATGAGAGAGGGAAATATTTGGCTCGTTGGAAACGGCTCGTCAGGACGAAGCTAAAGGGCTAGAAATCAGGTGAAAAGATCAATCGCAGAGGGAGAACGGTCACGCGAGAGCTCGACAGTCAGGACTGCTCAGTGGCTCGCGAAGCGACGGAGGTTGAAGATAAGTTTCGCGTCGTCCAATCAAGGCGGACATCAAATGATCAAATTTAGTCCGTCGGATGGCGCGTAGACCCAAGGGGCGCATGACAGATGCATTGAAGCCAAATCATAGCTTTACAGAATCATTTAAATGAAATCGATTAAATGTTAAAGTTACTCTTTGTTAAGAGCTTATAAAATGAAATTGAAGGGTCAAATGAAGTCCAAATGACACCAAATTTTAACCACTTGATCATATTAATGTGTAGCATCATGCTATGCAATTACTTTCTCATTTTACTCATCATTTGGCCCTTAATAAATATATTGCTCATTAAAGTTTATTTTAACACATTAAAAGGTGTGAATTATTATGAAATGACTATATTAATGCAATTAGTGAGTCAAATTCGAGGTGATAGATATATATGAGTATTAAGAGCAAAATATCAATCTTTAAATACGTTTTCACACATTTATCATCAAATTGGAGGAGAGAGAAAGTAAAAGGAGTAATATACTCATAATTAATTCAAATGCTTATAATTATTAATATATTTATCCAAAAAGCTCCAAATTAATATTATCTACTTATATCCATCCTTAATGACCAAATTACATTATTAACCTTCACTTATCTCCTTAATTGGGTTATTTGTGCAAACACCCCTCCATTATCATAAATGAGGGAAAAAGGTAATTTAAACATTGAATTGTGCTCAAATTGCACAGGGGTTCCAAAAAGAATATAAAACAAGGGAAATGTATGAAAATGGTACAAATGGACTAGAAAGCAAAGAAAAGCTCAAAAGTGGGTAAATTGTAGGGAAGACCCTGAGATTTAGTATGTTACAGCACACCACCCCTTAAAGAGTATTTCGTCCCCGAAATCACAACAAGAGGGAAGAGAGGGTGGGTGTGCAAATTCCCAACCTTAAACACTAGGTTATAACCCTTAATCTAAGGTACACCACAAAATCTACATAAGGCAGGCGTTACCAAGGTTTTCACAAAACCTATAGCCTTTTATCAAACTTAAATTAACATTTTTGCCTTATTAACATAATCTCCATCATGAAGAGGTATCATATTTATTATACTATCACTTGTACCACTTTTTATTCCAAAACAATTATATCTCAATATTATATCATGTGTATTTCCCTCATCAAGGGTTTTAAGCACAATTAGGGTTTACTAAGCCATTTCAACATTTATTAATATATTAGGTCAAAAACCTTAATAACATGAATTCATTTTCCGTTATCCTCTTAAAGCTACCATGTAGAATTATCACAACTTATTTTGTAGAAAAAGTTAATATTATCCAACAAGTTATTAAGCCTATAATAATACCAAATAATGTTCATATTGCAAATTTCATAATATCTTTCATACTCTTATTAATGACATCATTAATCATTTTCTGCCATTACACTTCCTATTATAAATTATACATATTTTACTTCAAATTAGGCATTTACGAATATTTATGTGAATCCAATTATTCATTATCATATTTGAGTCATTATATGCATTTTAGTGAATATGACGTAACATATTAAATATTAATGAATTAATTCATATATCAAGTTATGATCAGATGTTCATTAGAGAACAAGGTGATATATCTTATATGTATATTGATAACTTAGTGACTATAATCCATTTATATGCATTAAGGTATATTATGTGATGATGATACCTAATGTCACTAATGTATCATGAAAGGCATTAAGGGTATATATATGCATATATTGTCAAGGCTAAATGATTACATATTAAGGTTTGGGTCAACATGATCATTACATATTAAAGCATCCTTAGGGTGCATTATCCATACACATTTTACCATTAGGTAGGCATAGTCAACATTATGTATATTCACCATTAGTAATGAGTAACCCATTATTATGTGAATTAATCCAATATTAAGGTTCAAGCTTATGAATTACTCCTATATGACTTACTACATATTCATGTGTGTATAAACAAACAAGTTGAATTACAAGTATAATGTGTTTGGTAAATTTCTTGTTCTCATAAGTTATTATGTACATATGTCCACATGGATAGGGTTTCTAACTTCAAAGGTATTTGATTTTGCTTTTAGTTGGGATTCCATCCCCCTAAAGAGGGATTTCGTCCTCAAAATCAGATTTGCAAAACCAAATTGGGTACTAACAACATTACCCTCACTCCACCCCTTAAAAGGGTCAAACTAAGTCAAACTAAGCTAAGGGTAAAAGGTACATAAAACTCAACACTATAAGGATTTACTAACCAAGCTTCAGGGTGTAACATAGGGTACACTAAACCCTAAACATAGGAGTATAAAGTATTTAAGGGTGATTTTTGTGTAAGAGATCAAATAATCACTTATGGTTTTCGTAAGGTATTCAACAATTAGGCAACATGCCCAAAGATAGACTATTTCGAGCTATCTGTATCAGATAAGGCCAGGCCAGGTCATATGAGCTCAGGAGTCCTCATTACCAAGCTAGTGGGGCGGAGGAAAATATTGCCAGCCCCCAAGCTCTGACCCTTTCTAGACACCATCACTTCAACTTATTGATCTAGTAGCTTCTCAATAGACATTTCACCAAAAAGTTGACAAATTTTATTTTTAATTAATTATTATGATCCTAAATTAAACTTTCATCATAGGTCAACTCTAAGGTGAAAAACTAACTAAAGGGAAACTATATAAGATAAGGGTTCTATCTAGGAGACAATTTTGAAATAGTCAAGAATCCGACTACCTTGATCCTCTGATACCATGCAGTAAAGACCAAGTCTCTACTATTAAACATGATAAACAAGTACATCAAATGTGTGGCAGCGGAAGGAATAAAACTTGACTTTATTAAAAATGTATAAAGAGTACATTACAAAATTTTCCCAAAAGGGGTACATATTTATACAAGGAACTAGGATCTAGGTAGAGGAAGACTTAGACTAATACAACATTGTCTCCAAACAAAAAACAACTTAAAACATAAAAGCAACTACGAACATGCAAGCTATATATTCTTTTTTCTTCTGGTCCTATCCTTAGCCTTAGGTTCACCAAGCTTCCATGCGCACTCTGATCCTAGCCTGGATAGTTGGGGTCATCCAGCAAGAGAAAGATAAAAGGTATGTCATTTCATAACAAAAGATTCCACTAAGAAATTTCAAGGAGAGAGAGGCAAATGAATAAATAAGATTTTAGAAAACTTCCACATTTCAATATCAACAAATAATACCTTTGCATGAATATAAATTATGACTCAACATCCTCTCAATGTAGGGTGAGGCACCTACTGGACCTCACCATTGGTAGGGGGACTAAAACTTCAGTGCCTAAAAAGTGGCAGGGGGACTAAAACCCCAGTGCCTAATATATAAAATGGCAGGGGGACTAAAACCCCAGTGCCCTGTGGGTGGTTTGTACTCATGTACACTACATTGTCAATTGGCCAATAACTATATCATGCATAAACATTCACTTGGCAGTAGAGTGAAAAGTATAACAAGATTGCAACATAGCATTGGGAATAAAACCCAAGAAATAAATAAATAGGCCATCATAGGCAACAACAATATACAAGAACTCCAAGAAATAAAGGAGCCAACAAAGCAACAACATTATACAATGTTTCCAAATATTTCAAAAGGATGAGCCAACATTGGCAATAGCAATATTTAAGCATTTCCAAGTAAATGAGGCAACATATGTAGTAGCAAGATTCACATGATTCAAATGAATGAGCCACAATGGCATTAGAAGCATAAAATAAGTAAAGAGCTAATAGATGCAATTAGAAGGATAACAAGGATAACACAATAATGATTGTGGGGTTGGAAAAGTCCCAACTGAAGGATAGGTAGTTTGCACAATAAACATTCACATAGATTTCACATTCATCATGGATGTCACATACTAAAATAGGCTTCACATACAAAATAGGGTGCACATACATAATAGGGCTCACATACCTGTTTTATTTAATCATCATCACATTCACCAATCTGATTGTATCACCATTCCATTTTCCCTAGTTATAACCATTACATATGTATTAGAATGTATTAAGGCATAAAGTATATGAAAAACCATATTTTTTGGAACTTACCTACAAAATCACGATTTAAGGTTAAAAACCTAATCCATTAGATTGGTCATATCCTCCTAAATAAGAAAACATATTTTATTTTACAAATTGGAGTTAAAATGAATTAATTAGGTATTTTAGAACATTTAAATCATCACAAGAGTATCTTAAGAAAATTTCAAAGAATCATTTAGAATCAGGATTCAAAAACCACAAAATTGGATTCTACTCAAAAAATCATTTCCATAGACTATTTATTTGCATTTTTCTGACCATGGATCGATTTACTATGAATTAAGTAAAATCGACCAATCAGAATGCAAGAAACTATAGAGTGACAATTATTTAAATCAAAATGTTACTCATCGTAAAAAGGTGAAATGACTAAAATACCCTTGTGGGTTAAACAAATCTATCACAGCCGCAGGAGCACGCTTGTCATTTACACAATTCAGTTGCTTGCGATAGCAAGAGGAAACTAGGGGGAAAAAGACCAAAATACCCAAGCCCGAAAACAATGGCCCCATGACCGGGGCATGGGTGCCTTGGTCATTGCCTGACCAGATGTCTTCCAACCCAGGCATGGTGTGAGCAAGCTCGTAGGGCTTGGTTCCTTTGCCTCGAATCGCCATCAGGGCGCATCACAGAGAATGCAGGATGGGAACGAGTTCCCTAGTTCCTCACGAACACACGGATCTCCTGCCCACACACTCGCGTGCTCTGTAGCAGAAGAACGAGGCCCAATCTGGCCGGAAACAGGGGAGAGACATCGGCGAGCTGAAATAACAAAACCAAAAGAAGGATCTCAGCTAAGGCTCGGAAAGTGCTCGCGGACTCGAGGCGAGGTCAAAGTGGGCTGCGGTGAGGTCGGAGGAGATCAGAAGCTCAAAAACAGATGGCGGTGGTGGAGCTTCTTCGGTGAGTTATAGGGTACGACGATAGGGGGCGTCGCGAGGTAAACTGAGAGTAGAGAGGGGAAGAGTGGGTGCCAGAGTTGGTTACCTAGCGTCCAATTGACCCGAGGTGGTCGGAGGTGCAAGCAGCAGGTCACCGTTGTCGGGGAAGAAGACCAAGTAGGTCGGGATCTTCAGGGGAAAACTAGGAGAATTTGGAGGAAGAGGAGAAACAGGGTTCGAGTGAGGGTGCTCTAAGGCCCCTTATACAGCCGGGAGAAGAGGTCGAGCCCCCTCAGTGAACTGGAGGCAGAGAAGGGGAGAAGGGCCCAAATGGGCGTTTTGCCTCTGGTGAACGAGAGAGGGAAATATTTGGCTCGTTGGAAACAACTCGTCAGGATGAAGCTAAAGGGCTAGAAATCAGGTGAAAAGATCAATCGCAGAGGGATAACGGTCACGCGAGAGCTCGACAGTCAGGACTGCTCAGTGGCTCGCGAAGCGACGGAGGTTGAAGATAAGTTTCGCGTCGTTCGATCAAGGCAGACATCAAATGATCAAATTTAGGCCGTCGGATGGCGCGCAGACCCATGGGGCGCATGACAGATGCATTGAAGCCAAATCATAGCGTTACAAAATCATTTAAATGAAATCGATTAAATGTTAAAGTTACTCTTTATTAACAACTTATAAAATGAAATTGAAGGGTCAAATGAAGTCCAAATGACACCAAATTTTAACCACATGCTCATATTAATGTGTAGCATCATGCTATGCAATTACTTTCTCGTTTTACTCATCATTTGACCCTTAATAAATATATTTCTCATTAAAGTTTATTTTAACACATTAAAAGGTGTGAATTATTATGAAATGACTATATTAATGCAATTAGTGAGTCAAATTCGAGGTGATAGATATATATGAGTATTAAGAGCAAAATATCAATCTTTAAATATGTTTTCACAAATTTATCATCAAATTGGAGGAGAGAGAAAGTAAAAGGAGTAATATACTCATAACTAATTCAAATGCTTATTATTATTAATATATTTATCCAAAAAGCTCCAAATTAATATTATCTACTTATATCCATCCTTAATGACCAAATTACATTATTAAACTTCACTTATCTCCTTAATTGGGTTATTTGTGCAAACACCCCTCCATTATCATAAATGAGGGAAAAAGGTAATTTAAACATTGAATTGTGCTCAAATTGCACAAGGGTTCCAAAATAAATATAAAACAAGGGAAATGTATGAAAAATGGTCCAAATGGACTAGAAAGCAAAGAAAAGCTCAAAAGTGGGTAAATTGTAGGGAAGACCCTGAGATTTAGTATGTTACAGCACACCACCCCTTAAAGAGTATTTCGTCCCTGAAATCACAACAAGAGGGAAGAGAGGGTGGGTGTGCAACTTCCCAACCTTAAACACTAGGTTATTACCCTTAATCTAAGGTACAACACAAAATCTACATAAGTCAGGTGTTACCAAGGTTTCCAAAAAACCTATAGCCTTTTATCAAACTTAAATTAACATTTTTTTCCTTATTAACATAATGTCCATCATGAAGAGGTATCATATTTATTATATTATCACTTGTACCACTTTTTATTCCAAAACAATTATATCTCAATATTATATCATGTGTATTTCCCTCATCAAGGGTTTTAAGCATAATTAGGGTTTACTAAGCCATTTCAACATTTATTAATATATTGGGTCAAAAACCTTAATAACATGAATTCATTTTCTGTTATCCTCTTAAAGCTACCATGTAGAATTATCCCAAATTATTTTGTAGAAAAAGTTAATATATCCAACAAGTTATTAAGCCTATAATAATACCAAATAATGTTCATATTGCACATTTCATATCATCTTTCATACTCTTATTAATGACATCATTAATCATTTTCTTCCATTACACTTCCTATTAAAAATTATACATATTTTACTTCACATTAGGCATTTATGAATATTTATGTCAATCCAATTATTCATTATCATATTTGAGTCATTATATGCATTTTAGTGAATATGATGTAACATATTAAATATTAATGAATTAATTCATATATCAAGTTATGAGGAGGTGTTCATTAGAGAACAAGGTGATATATCTTATATGTATATTGATAAATTAGTGACTATAATCCATTTATATGCATTAAGGTATATTATGTGATGATGATACTTAATGTCACTAATGTATCATGAAAGGCATTAAGGGTATATATATGCATATGTTGTCAAGGCTAAATGATTACATATTAAGGTTTGGGTCAACATGATCATTACATATTAAAGCATCCTTAGGGTGCATTATCCATACACATTTTACCATTAGGTTGGCATAGTCAACATTATGTATATTCACCAATAGTAATGAGTAACCCATTATTATGTGAATTAAGCCTATATTAAGGTTCAAGCGTATGAATTACTCCTATATGACTTACTACATATTCATGTGTGTATAAACAAACAAGTTGAATTACAAGTATAATGTGTTTGGTAAATTGCTTGTTCTTATAAGTTATTATGTACATATGTCCACATGGATAGGGTTTCTAACTTTAAAGGTATTTGATTTTGCTTTTAGTTGGGATTACATCCCCCTAAAGAGGGATTTCATCCTCGAAATCAGATTTGCAAAACCAAATAGGGTACTAACAACATTACCCTCACTCCACCCTTAAAAGGGTCAAATCAAGTCAAACTAAGCTAAGGGTAAAAGGTACATAAAACTCAACACTATAAGGATTTACTAACCAAGCTTCATGGTGTAACATAGGGTACACTAAACACTAAACATAGGAGTATAAGGTATTTAAGGGTGATTTTTGTGTAAGAGATCAAATAATCACTTATGGTTTTCCTAAGGTATTCAACAATTAGGCAACATGCCCAAAGATAGACTATTTTGAGCTATCTGTATCAGATAAGGCCAGGCCAGGTCATATGAGCTCAGGAGTCCTCGTTACCAAGCTAGTGGGGCGGAGGAAAATATTGCCAGCCCCCAAGCTCTGACCCTTTCTAGACATCATCACTTCAACTTATTGCTCTAGTAGCTTCTCAATAGACATTTCACCAAAAAGTTGACAAATTTTATTTTTAATTAATTATTATGATCCTAAATTAAACTTTCATCATAGGTCAACTCTAAGGTGAAAAACTAACTAAAGGGAAACTATATAAGATAAGGGTTCTATCTAGGAGACAATTTTGAATTAGTCAAGAATCTGACTACCTTGATGCTTTGATACCATGTTGTAAAGACCAAGTCTCTGCTATTAAACATGATAAACAAGTACATCAAATGTGTGGCAGCGGAAGGAATAAAACTTGACTTTATTCAAAATGTATAAAGAGTACATTACAAAATTTTCCCAAAAGGGGTACATCTTTATACAAGGAACTAGGATCTAGGTAGAGGAAGACTTAGACTAATACAACATTGTCTCCAAACAAAAACAACTTAAAACATAAAAGCAACTATGAACATGCAAGCTATATATTCCTTTTTCTTCTGGTCCTATCCTAAGCCTTAGGTTCACCAAGATTCCATGCGCACTCTGATCCTAGCCTGGATGGTTGGGGTCATCCAGCAAGAGTAAGATAAAAGGTATGTGTCAATAATAAGGTAAAGGCAATCATAAAGCTAAGCATTTCATAACAAAACATTCCACTAAGGAATTTCAAGGAGAGAGAGGCAAATGAGTAAATAAGATTTTAGAAAACTGCCACATTTAAATATCAACAAATAATACCTTTGCATGAATATAAATTATGACTCAACATCCTCTCAATGTAGGGTGAGGCACCTACCGGACCTCACCAATGGCAGGGGGACTAAAACCCCAGTGCCTAAAAAGTGGTTGGGGGACTAAAACCCAGTGCCTAATACATGAAATGGCAGGGGGACTAAAACCCCAGTGCCCTATGGGTGGTTTGTACTCATGTACACTACATTGTCAATTGGCCAATAACTATATCATGCATAAACATTCACTTGGAAGTAGAGTGAAAAGTATAACAAGATTGCAACATAGCATTGGGAATAAAACCCAAGAAATAAATAAATAGGCCATCATAGGCAACAACAATATACAAGAACTCCAAGAAATAAAGGAGCCAACAAAGCAACAACATTATATAATGTTTCCAAATATTTCAAAAGGATGAGCCAACATTGGCAATAGCAATATTTAAGCATTTCCAAGTAAATGAGGCAACATATGTAGTAGCAAGATTCACATGATCCAAATGAATGAGCCACAATGGAATTAGAAGCATAAAATAAGTAAAGAGCCAATAGATGCAATTAGAAGGATAACAAGGCTAGCACAATAATTATTGTGGGGTTGGAAAAGTCCCAACTGAAGGATAGGTAATTTGCACAATAAACATTCAAATAGATTTCACATTCATCATGGATGTCACATACTAAAATAGGCTTCACATACAAAATAGGGTGCACATACATAATAGGGCTCACATACCTGTTTTATTTAATTACCATCACATTCACCAATCTAATTGTATCACCATTCCATTTTCCCTAGTTATAACCATTACATATGTATTAGAATGTATTAAGGCATAAAGTATATGAAAAACCCTAATTTTTGGAACTTACCTACAAAATCACGATTTAAGGTTCAAAACCTAATCCATCAGATTGGGCATATCCTCCTGAATAAGAAAACATATTTTATTTTACAAATTGGAGTTAAAATGAATTAATTAGGTATTTTAGAACATTTAAATCATCAAAAGAGTATCTTAAGAAAACTTTGAAGAATCATTTAGAATCAGGCTTCAAAAACCACAAAACTGGATTCTACTCGAAAAATCCTTTCCATTGACTATTTATTTGCATTTGTCTGACCATGGATCGATTTACTATGAATTAAGTAAAATCGACCAATCAGAATGCAAGAAACTATAGAGTGACAGTTATTTAAATCAAAATGTAACTCATCGTAAAAATGTGAATTGACTTAAATACCCTTGTGGGTTAAACAAATCTATCACAGCCGCAGGGGCACGCTTGTCATTTTCACAATTCAGTTGCTTGCGATAGCAAGAGGAAACCCGGGGGAAAGACCAAAATGCCCAAGCCCGAAAACAATGGCCCCATGACCGGGGCATGGGTGCCTTGGTCATTGCCTGACCAGGCATCTTCCAGCCCAGGCATGGTGTGAGCAAGCTTGCAGGCCTTGGTTCCTTTGCCTCAAATCGCCATCAGGGCACATCACAGAGAACGCAGGATGGGAACGAGTTCCCTAATTCCTCACGAACACAAGGATCTCCTGCCCACGCACTCGCGTGCTCTGTAGCAGAAGAACGAGGCCCAACGTGGCCGGAAACAGGGGAGAGACATCGGTGAGCTGAAACAACAAAACCAAAAGAAGGATCTCATCTAAGGCTCGGAAAGTGCTCGTGGACTAGAGGCGAGGTCAAAGCGGGTTGCGGTGAGGTCGGAGGAGCTCAGAAGCTCAAAAACAGATGGCGGCAGTGGAGCTTCTTCGGCGAGTTACAGGGTACGACGATAGGGGCGTCGTGAGGTAAACTGAGAGTAGAGAGGGGAAGAGAGGGTGCCAGAGTTGGTTACCTAGCGTCCAATTGACCCGAGGTGGTCGGAGGTGCAAGCAGCAGGTCGCCGTTGTAGGGGAAGAAGACCGAGTAGGTCGGGATCTTCAGGGGAAACCTAGGAGAATTTGGAGGAAGAGGAGAAACAGGGTTCGAGTGAGGATGCTCTAAGGCCCCTTATACAGCCGGGAGAAGAGGCCGAGACCCCTCAGTGAACTGGCGACGGAGAAGGGGAGAAGGGCACAAATGGGCGTTTTGCCTCTAATGAATGAGAGAGGGAAATATTTGGCTCGTTGGAAATGGCTCGTCAAGACAAAGACAAAGGGCTAGAAATCAGGTGAAAAGATCAATCACAGAGGGAGAACGGTCACGGGAGAGCTCTACAGTCAGGACTGCTCAGTGGCTCGCCAAGCGACAGAGGTTGAAGATAAGTTTCGCGTCGTCCGATCAAGACGGAGATCAAATGATCAAATTTAGTCCGTCGGATGGCGCGCAGACCCAAGGGGTGCGTGACAGATGCATTGAAGCCAAATAATAGCGTTACATAATCATTTAAATGAAATCGATTAAATGTTAAAGTTACTCTTTATTAAAAGCTTATAAAATGAAATTTAAGGGTCAAATGAAGTCCAAATGACACCAAATTTTAACCACATGCTCATATTAATGTGTAGCATCATGCTATGCAATTACCTTCTCAAATAACTCATCATTTGGCCCTTAATAAATATATTTCTCATTAAAGTGTATTTTAACACATTAAAAGGTGTGAATTATTATGAAATGACTATATTAATGCAATTAGTGAGTCAAATTCGAGGTGATAGATATATATGCGTATTAAGAGAAAAATATCAATTTTTAAATATGTTTTCACACATTTATCATCAAATTGGAGGAGAGAGAAAGTAAAAGGAGTAATATACTCATAATTAATTCAAATGCTTATTATTATTATTAATATATTTATCCAAAAAGCTCCAAATTAATAATATCTACTTATATCCATCCTTAATGACCAAATTACATTATTAACCTTCACTTATCTCCTTAATTGGGTTATTTGTGCAAACACTCCTCCATTATCATAAATGAGGGAAAAAGGTAATTTAAACATTGAATTATGCTCAAATTGCACAAGGGTTCCAAAAAGAATATAAAACAAGGGAAATGTATGAAAATGGTCCAAATGGACTAGAAAGCAAAGAAAAGCTCAAAAGTGGGTAAATTGTAGGGAAGACCCTGAGATTTAGTATGTTACAGCACATCACCCCTTAAAGAGTATTTCATCCCTGAAATCACAACAAGAGGGAAGAGAGGGTGGGTGTGCAACTTCCCAACCTTAAACACTAGGTTATAACCCTTAATCTAAGGTACAACACAAAATCTACATAAGTCAGGTGTTACCAAGGTTTCCACAAAACCTATAGCCTTTTATCAAACTTAAATTAACATTTTTGCCTTATTAACATAATCTCCATCATGAAGAGGTATCATATTTATTATACTATCACTTGTACCACTTTTTATTCCAAAACAATTATATCTCAATATTATATCATGTGTATTTCCCTCATCAAGGGTTTTAAGCACAATTAGGGTTTACTAAGCCAATACAACATTTATTAATATATTAGGTCAAAAACCTTAATAACATGAATTCATTTTCCGTTATCCTCTTAAAGCTACCATGTAGAATTATCACAAATTATTTTGTAGAAAAAGTTAATATTATCCAACAAGTTATTAAGCCTATAATAATACCAAATAATGTTCATATTGCACATTTCATATCATCTTTCATACTCTTATTAATGACATCATTAATCATTTTCTTCCATAACACTTCCTATTATAAATTATACATATTTTACTTCACATTAGACATTAATGAATATTTATGTGAATCCAATTATTCATTATCATATTTGAGTCATTATATGCATTTTAGTGAATATGATGTAACATATTAAATATTAATGAATTAATTCATATATCAAGTTATGATGAGGTGTTCATTAAAGAACAAGGTGATATAACTTATATGTATATTGATAACTTAGTGATTATAATCCATTTATATGCATTAAGGTATATTATGTGATGATGATACCTAATGTCACTAATGTATCATGAAAGGCATTAAGGGTATATATATATGCATATGTTGTCAAGGCTAAATGATTTCATATTAAGGTTTGGGTCAACATGATCATTACATATTAAAGCATCCTTAGGGTGCATTATCCATACACATTTTACCATTAGGTTGGCATAGTCAACATTATGTATATTCACCATTAGTAATGAGTAACCCATTATTATGTGAATTAAGCCTATATTAAGGTTCAAGCGTATGAATTACTCCTATATGACTTACTACATATTCATGTGTGTATAAACAAACAAGTTGAATTACAAGTATAATGTGTTTGGTAAATTTCTTGTTCTCATAAGTTATTATGTACATATGTCCACATGGATAGGGTTTCTAACTTAGAAGGTATTTGATTTTGCTTTTAGTTGGGATTCCATCCCCCTAAAGAGGGATTTCGTCCTCGAAATCAGATTTGCAAAACCAAATAGAGAACTAACAACATTACCCTCACTCCACCCCTTAAAAGGGTCAAACTAAGTCAAACTAAGCTAAGGGTAAAAGGTACATAAAACTCAACACTATAAGGATTTACTAACCAAGCTTCAGGGTGTAACATTGGGTACACTAAACCCTAAACATAGGAGTATAAGGTATTTAAGGGTGATTTTTGTGTAAGAGATCAAATAATGACTTATAGTTTTCCTAAGGTATTCAATAATTAGGCAACATGCCCAAAGATAGACTATTTCGAGCTATCTGTATCAGATAAGGCCAGGCCAGGTCATATGAGCGCAGGAGTCCTCGTTACCAAGCTAGTGGGGCGGAGGAAAATATTGCCAGCCCCCAAGCTCTGACCCTTTCTAGACGCCATCACTTCAACTTATTGCTCTAGTAGCTTCTCAATAGACATTTCACCAAAAAGTTGACAAATTTTATTTTTAATTAATTATTATGATCCTAAATTAAACTTTCATCATAGGTCAACTCTAAGGTGAAAAACTAACTAAAGGGAAACTATATAAGATAAGGGTTCTATCTAGGAGACAATTTTGAATTAGTCAAGAATCTGACTACCTTGATGCTCTGATACCATGCTGTAAAGACCAAGTCTCTACTATTGAACATAATAAACAAGTACATCAAATGTGTGGCAGCGGAAGGAATAAAACTTGACTTTATTCAAAATGTATAAAGAGTACATTACAAAATTTTCCCAAAAGGGGTACATCTTTATACAAGGAACTTGGATCTAGGTAGAGGAAGACTTAGACTAATACAACATTGTCTCCAAACAAAAACAACTTAAAACATAAAAGCAACTATGAACATGCAAGCTATATATTACTTTTTCTTCTGGTCCTATCCTTAGCCTTAGGTTCACCAAGCTTCCATGCACACTCTGATCCCAGCCTGGATGGTTGGGGTCATCTAGCAAGAGAAAGATAAAAGGTATGTATCAATAATAAGGTAAAGGCAATCATAAAGCTAAGCATTTCATAACAAAAGATTCCACTAAGGAATTTCAAGGAGAGAGAGGCAAATGAGTAAATAAGATTTTAGAAAACGGCCACATTTCAATATCAACAAATAACACCTTTGCTTGAATATAAATTATGACTCAACATCCTCTCAATGTAGGATGAGGCACCTACCGGACCTCACCAATGGCAGGGGGACTAAAACCCCAGTGCCTAAAAAGTGGCAGGGGGACTAAAACCCCAGTGCCTAATATATAAAATGGCAGGGGGACTAAAACCCCAGTGCCCTATGGGTGGTTTGTACTCATGTACACTACATTGTCAATTGGCCAATAACTATATCATTCATAAACATTCACTTGGGAGTAGAGTGAAAAGTATAACAAGATTGCAACATAGCATTGGGAATAAAACCCAAGAAATAAATAAATAGGCCATCATAGGCAACAACAATATACAAGAACTCCAAGAAATAAAGGAGCCAACAAAGCAACAACATTATACAATGTTTCCAAATATTTCAAAAGGATGAGCCAACATTGACAATAGCAATATTTAAGCATTTCCAAGTAAATGAGGCAGCATATGTAGTAGAAAGATTCACATGATTCAAATGAATGAGCCACAATGGCATTAGAAGCATAAAAATAGTAAAGAGCCAATAGATGCAATTAGAAGGATAATAAGGCTAGCACAATAATGATTGTGGGGTTGGAAAAGTCCCAAGAGAAGGATAGGTAGTTTGCACAATAAACATTCACATAGATTTCACATTCATCATGGATGTCACATACTAAAATAGGCTTCACATACAAAATAGGGTGCACATACATAATAGGGCTCACATACCTATTTTATTTAATTACCATCACATTCACCAATCTGATTGTATCACCATTCCATTTTCCCTAGTTATAACCATTACATATGTATTAGAATGTATTTAAGGCATAAAGTATATGAAAAACCCTAATTTTTGGAACTTACCTACAAAATCACGATTTAAGGTTCAAAACCTAATCCATCAGATTAGCCATATCCTCCTGAATAAGAAAACATATTTTATTTTACAAATTGGAGTTAAAATGAATTAATTAGGTATTTTAGAACATGTAAATCATCAAAAGAGTATCTTAAGAAAACTTCGAAGAATCATTTAGAATCAGGCTTCAAAAACCACAAAAATGGATTCTACTCGAAAAATCCTTTCCATTGACTATTTATTTGCATTTTATGACCATGGATCGATTTACTATGAATTAAGTAAAATCGACCAATCAGAATGCAAGAAACTATAGAGTGACAGTTATTTAAATCAAAATGTAACTCGTCGTAAAAAGGTGAAATGATTAAAATACCCTTGTGTGTTAAAAAAATCTATCACAGCCGCAGGGGCACGCTTGTCATTTGCACAATTCAGTTGCTTGCGATAGCAAGAGGAAACTAGGGGGGAAAAGACCAAAATGCCTAAGCCCGAAAACAATGGCCCCATGACCAGGGCATGGGTGCCTTGGTCATTGCCTGACCAGGCATCTTCCAGCCCATGCATGGTGCGAGCAAGGTCACAGGGCTTGGTTCCTTTGCCTTGAATTGCCATCAGGGCGCATCACAGAGAACGCAAGATGGGAACGAGTTCCCTAGTTCCTCAAGAACACAAGGATCTCCTACCCACGCACTCACGTGCTCTGTAGCAGAAGAACGAGGCCCAACCTGGCCAGAAATAGGGGAGAGACATTGGCGAGATGAAACAACAAAACCAAAAGAAGGATCTTAGCTAAGGCTCGGAAAGTGCTCGCGGACTCGAGGCGAGGTCAAAGCGGGTTGTGGTGAGGTCATAGGAGCTCAGAAGCTCAAAAACAGATGGCGGCGGAGGAGCTTCTTCGGCGAGTTATAGGGTACAACGATAGGGGGTGTCGTGAGGTAAACTGAGAGTAGAGAGGGGAAGAGAGGGTGCCAGAGTTGGTTACCTAGCGTCCAATTGACCCGAGGTGGTCGGAGGTGCAAGCAGCAGGTCGCCGTTGTCGGGGTAGAAGTCCGAGTAGATCGGGATCTTCAGGGGAAAACTGGGAGAATTTGGAGGAAGAGGAGAAACATGGTTCAAGTGAGGGTGCTCTAAGGCCCCTTATACAACCGGGAGAAGAGGCCGAGACCCCTCAGTGAATTGGCGGCGGAGAAGGGGAGAAGGGCACAAATGGGCATTTCACCTCTGGTGAACGAGAGAGGGAAATATTTGGCTCATTGGAAATGGCTCGTCAGGACAAAGCCAAAGGGCTAGAAATCAGGTGAAAAGATCAATCGCAGAGGGAGAACGGTCACACGAGAGCTCGACAGTCAGGACTGCTCAGTGGCTCGCGATGCGACGGAGGTTGAAGATAAGTTTCACGTCGTCCGATCAAGGCAGACATCAAATGATCAAATTCAGGCTGTCGGATGGCGCGTAGACCCAACGGGCGCGTGACAGATGCATTGAAGCCAAATCATAGCGTTACAGAATCATTTAAATGAAATCGATTAAATGTTAAAGTTACTCTTTATTAAAAGCTTATAAAATGAAATTGAAGGGTCAAATGAAGTCCAAATGACACCAAATTTTAAACACATACTCATATTAATGTGTAGCATCATGCTATACAATTACTTTCTCGTTTTACTCATCATTTGGCCCTTAATAAATATATTGCTCATTAAAGTGTATTTTAACAGATTAAAAGGTGTGAATTATTATGAAATGACTACTTTAATGCAATTAGTGAGTCAAATTCGAGGTGATAGATATATATGAGTATTAAGAGCAAAATATCAATCTTTAAATATGTTTTTACACATTTATCATCAAATTGGAGGAGAGAGAAAGTAAAAGGAGTAATATACTCATAATTAATTCAAATGCTTATTATTATAAATATATTTATCCAAAAAGCTCCAAATTGATATTATCTACTTATATCCATCCTTAATGACCAAATTACATTATTAAACTTCACTTATCTCCTTAATTGGGTTATTTGTGCAAACACCCCTCCATTATCATAAATGAGGGAAAAAGGTAATTTAAACATTGAATTGTGCTCAAATTGCACAAGGGTTCCAAAAAGAATATAAAACAAGGGAAATGTATGAAAATGGTCCAAATGGACTAGAAAGAAAAGAAAAGCTCAAAAGTGGGTAAATTGCAGGGAAGACCCTGAGATTTAGTATGTTACAGCACACCACCCCTTAAAGAGGATTTTGTCCCCGAAATAACAACAAGAGGGAAGAGAGGGTGGGTGTGCAACTTCCCAACCTTAAACACTAGGTTATAACCCTTAATCTAAGGTACAACACAAAATCTACATAAGTCAGGTGTTACTAAGGTTTCAACAAAACCTATAGCCTTTTATGAAACTTAAATTAACATTTTTGCCTTATTAACATAATCTCCATCATGAAGAGGTATCATATTTATTATACTATCACTTGTACCACTTATTATTCCAAAACAATTATATCTCAATATTATATCATGTGTATTTCCCTCATCAAGGGTTTTAAGCACAATTAGGGTTTACTAAGCCATTTCAACATTTATTAATATATTAGGTCAAAAACCGTAATAACATGAATTCATTTTCAGTTATCCTCTTAAAGCTACCATGTAGAATTATCACAAATTATTTTGTAGAAAAAGTTAATATTATCCAACAAGTTATTAACCCTATAATAATACCAAATAATGTTCATATTGCACATTTCATATCATCTTTCATACTCTTATTAATGACATCATTAATCATTTTCTTCCATTACACTTCCTATTATAAATTATACATATTTTACTTCAAATTAGGCATTTATGAATATTTATGTGAATCCAATTATTCATTATCATATTTGAGTCATTATATGCATTTTAGAGAATATGATGTAACATATTAAATATTAATGAATTAATTCATATATCAAGTTATGATGAGGTGTTCATTAGAGAACAAGGTGATATATCTTATATGTATATTGATAAATTAGTGACTATAATCCATTTATATGCATTAAGGTATATTATGTGATGATGATACCTAATGTCACTAATGTATCATGAAAGGCATTAAGGGTATATATGTGCATATGTTGTCAAGGCTAAATGATTACATATTAAGGTTTGGTCAACATGATCATTACATATTAAAGCATCCTTAGGGTGCATTATCCATACACATTTTACCATTAGGTTGGCATAGTCAACATTATGTATATTCACCATTAGTAATGAGTAACCCATTATTATGTGAATTAAGCCTATATTAAGGTTCAAGCGTATGAATTACTCCTATATGACTTACTAAATATTCATGTGTGTATAAACAAACAAGTTGAATTAAAAGTATAATGTGTTTGGTAAATTTATTGTTATCATAAGTTATTATGTACATATGTCCACATGGATAGGGTTTCTAACTTCAAAGGTATTTGATTTTGCTTTTAGTTGGGATTCCATCCCCCTAAAGAGGGATTTCGTCCTCGAAATCAGATTTGCAAAACCAAATAGGGTACTAACAACATTACCCTCACTCCACCCCTTAAATGGGTCAAACTAAGTCAAACTAATCTAAGGATAAAAGGTACATAAAACTCAACACTATAAGGATTTACTAACCAAGCTTCAGGGTGTAACATAGGGTACACTAAACCCTAAACATAGGAGTATAAGGTATTTAAGGGTGATTTTTGTGTAAGAGATCAAATAATCACTTATGGTTTTCCTAAGGTATTCAACAATTAGGCAACATGCCCAAAGATAGACTATTTCGAGCTATCTGTATCAGATAAGGCCAGGCCAGGTCATATGAGCTCAGGAGTCCTCGTTACCTAGCTAGTGGGGCGGAGGAAAATATTGCCAGCCCACAAGCTCTGACCCTTTCTAGACACCATCACTTCAACTTATTTCTCTAGTAGCTTCTCAATAGACATTTCACCAAAAAGTTGACAAATTTTATTTTTAATTAATTATTATGATCCTAAATTAAACTTTCATCATAGGTCAACTCTAACGTGAAAAACTAACTAAAGGGAAACTATATAAGATAAGGGTTCTATCTAGGAGACAATTTTGAATTAGTCAAGAATCCGACAACCTTGATGCTCTGATACCATGCTGTAAAGACCAAGTTTCTACTATTAAACATGATAAACAAGTACATCAAATGTGTGGCAGCGGAAGGAATAAAACTTGACTTTATTCAAAATGTATAAAGAGTACATTACAAAATTTTCCAAAAAGGGGTACATCTTTATACAAGGAACTAGGATCTAGGTAGAGGAAGACTTAGACTAATACAACATTGTCTCCAAACAAAAACAACTTAAAACATAAAAGAAACTATGAACATGCAAGCTATATATTCCTTTTTCTTCTGGTCCTATCCTTAGCCTTAGGTTCACCAAGCTTCCATGCGCACTCTGATCATAGCCTGCATGGTTGGGGTCATCCAGCAAGAGAAAGATAAAAGGTATGTGTCAATAATAAGGTAAAGGCAATCATAAAGCTAAGCATTTCATAACAAAAGATTCCACTAAGGAATTTCAAGGAGAGAGAGGCAAATGAGTAAATAAGATTTTAGAAAATTGCCACATTTCAATATCAACAAATAACACCTTTGCATGAATATAAATTATGACTCAACATCCTCTCAATGTAGGGTGAGGCACCTACCAGACCTCACCAATGGCAGGGGGACTAAAACCCCAGTGCCTAAAATGTGGCAGGGGGACTAAAACCCCAGTGCCTAATATATAAAATGGCAGGGGGACTAAAACCCCAGTGCCCTATGGGTGGTTTGTACTCATGTACACTACATTGTCAATTGGCCAATAACTATATCATGCATAAACATTCACTTGGCAGTAGTGTGAAAAGTATAACAAGATTGCAACATAGCACTGGGAATAAAACCCAAGAAATAAATAAATAGGCCATAATAGGAAACAAAAATATACAAGAACTCCAAGAAATAAAGGAGCCAACAAAGCAACAACATTATACAATGTTTCCAAATATTTCAAAAGGATGAGCCAACATTGGCAATAGAAATATTTAAGCATTTCCAAGTAAATGAGGCAACATATGTAGTAGCAAGATTCACATGATTCAAATGAATGAGCCACAATGGCATTAGAAGCATAAAATAAGTAAAGAGCTAATAGATGCAATTAGAAGGATAAGAAGGCTAGCACAATAATGATTGTGGGGTTGGAAAAATCCCAACTGAAGGATAGGTAGTTTGCACAATAAACATTCACATAGATTTCACATTCATCATGGATGTCACATACTAAAATAGGCTTCACATACAAAATAGGGTGCACATACATAATAGGGCTCACATACCTGTTTTATTTAATTACCATCACATTCACCAATCTGATTGTATCACCATTCCATTTTCCCTAGTTATAACCATTACATATGTATTAGAATGTATTAAGGCATAAAGTATATGAAAAACCCTAATTTTTGGAACTTACCTACAAAATCACGATTTAAAGTTCAAAACCTAATCCATCAGATTGTTCATATCCTCCTGAATAAGAAAACATATTTTATTTTACAAATTGGAGTTAAAATGAATTAATTAGGTATTTTAGAACATTTAAATCATCAAAAGAGTATCTTAAGAATACTTCAAAGAATCATTTAGAATCAGGCTTCAAAAACCAAAAAATTGGATTCTACTCGAAAAATCCTTTCCATTGACTATTTATTTGCATTTTTCTGACCATGGATCGATTTACTATGAATTAAGTAAAATAGACCAATCAGAATGCAAGAAACTATAGAGTGACAGTTATTTAAATCAAAATGTAACTCGTCGTAAAAAGGTGAAATTACTAAAATACCCTTGTGGGTTAAACAAATCTATCACAGCCGCAGGGGCACACTTGTCATTTGCACAATTCAGTTGCTTGCGATAGCAAGAGGAAACCAGGGGAAAAAGACCAAAATGCCAGCCCAAAAACAATGGCCCCATGACCGGGGCATGGGTGCCTTGGTCATTGCCTGACCAGGCGTCTTCCAGCCCAGGCATGGTGCGAGCAAGCTCACAGTGCTTGGTTCCTTTGCCTCGAATCGCCATCAGGGCACATCACAGAGAACGCAGGATGGAAACGAGTTCCCTAGTTCCTCACGAACACAAGGATCTCCTGCCCACGCACTCGCGTGCTCTGGAGCAGAAGAACGATGCCCAACCTGGCCGGAAACAGGGGAGAGACATCGGTGAGCTGAAACAACAAAACCAAAAGAAGGATCTTAGCTAAGGTTCGGAAAGTGCTCACAGACTCGATGCGAGGTGAAAGGGGGTTGCGGTGAGGTCGGAGGAGCTCAGAAGCTCAAAAATAGATGGCGGCGGTGGAGCTTCTTTGGCGAGTTACAGGGTACGACGATAGGGAGCGTCGCGAGGTAAACTGAGAGTAGAGAGGGGAAGAGCGGGTGCCGGAGTTGGTTACCTAGCGTCCAATTGACCTGAGGTGGTCGGAGGTGCAAGTAGCAGGTCGTCATTGCTGGGGAAGAAGACCGAGTAGGTCGAGATCTTCGGGGGAAAACTAGGAGAATTTGGAGGAAGAGTAGAAACATGGTTCGAGTGAGGGTCCTCTAAGGCCCCTTATACAACCGAGAGAAGAGGCCGAGACCCCTCAGTGAACTGGCGGCGGAGAAGGGGAGAAGGGCACAAATGGGCGTTTTGCCTCTGGTGAACGAGAGAGGGAAATATTTGGCTCGTTGGAAACGGCTGATCAGGACGAAGCCAAAGGGCTAGAAATCAGGTGAAAAGATCAATCGCAGAGGGAGAATGGTCACGCGAGAGATCGACAGTCAGGACTGCTCAGTGGCTCACGAAGCGACGAAGGTTGAAGATAAGTTTCGCGTCGTCCGATCAAGGCGGAGATCAGATGATCAAATTTAGGCCATCGGATGGCGTGCAGACCCAAGGGGCGCGTGACAGATGCATTGAAGCCAAATCATAGCGTTACATAATCATTTAAATGAAATCGATCAAATGTTAAAGTTACTCTTTATTAAAAGCTTATAAAATGAAATTGAAGGGTCAAATGAAGTCCAAATGACATCAAATTTTAACCACATGCTCATATTAATGTGTAGCATCATGGTATGCAATTACTTTCTCGTTTTACTCATCATTTGGCCCTTAATAAATATATTTCTCATTAAAGTGTATTTTAACACATTAAAAGGTGTGAATTATTATGAAATGACTATATTAATGCAATTAGTGAGTCAAATTCGAGGTGATTGATATATATGAGTATTAAGAGCAAAATATCAATCTTTAAATATGTTTTCACACATTTATCATCAAATTGGAGGAGAGAGAAAGTAAAAGGAGTAATATACTCATAATTAATTATAATGCTTATTATTATTAATATATTTATCCAAAAAGCTCCAAATTAATATTATCTACTTATATCCATCCTTAATAACCAAATTACATTATTAACCTTCACTTATCTCCTTCATTGGGTTATTTGTGCAAACACCCCTCCATTATCATAAATGAGGGAAAAAGGTAATTTAAACATTGAATTGTGCTCAAATTGCACAAGAGTTCCAAAAAGAATATAAAACAAGGGAAATTTATGAAAATGGTCCAAATGGACTAGAAAGCAAAGAAAAGCTCAAAAGTGGGTAAATTGCAGGGACGACCCTGAGATTTAGTATGTTACAGCTAGGTAAAGCCCAAAAAAGGCTCGACAAGGAAAAACAAAGCACAAATCTACTCAAAAAATGAACCAAACCTATCCTCTCAACCCTAGAGGATGCAAGGAGAGAGAGAAACATCTCTCAAGGTGTCAAACTTGAACATCAACCCTAAAACTTGGGTTATTTGCAAGTTGCACCTCCAACTCTCAACAAAGCACAAGCAAACCATAATCACCATTTGAAGTGATTAGCAAGCATCTAAACACAAGGTTTAGGAAAAGAAATTATGTTAAGCCCAAAATGAAGGTTAGGGTCCTCACAATAACCTAACAAGAGTGCAGTTGTAGGTCGTTACTCAATATACAATCAGTATTGGTTACAGACCATACCTTGATATAATCAGGATTGACTATGGGTCATACCCTGATGAGGGAATAACTATGGGTTGTATCTCTCTAGCAATGAACCTATATACCTAGGATAGATAAATAACAGTTTGACTCATGATGTCTCTACAGGTTCACTCATACTGACTGACGGGTGAGGTCGTAGATTTCGACTCTTCCATGGACCTTGTATGGCATTGATGATACCCAATTTTGGTTGGTGGGAGAATATGCGGTATACCTCATCTCCTCAGGGCATAAGATTGCTTATTATTAGATGTAATCAACCATGTAGCATATTTGATTAAGGATCAAATATGGAAACATTGAATGAGGTTGCAATTGCTTTTGTATGTCATAGTTGATAAATGTCATACATGTTCTTTATATATCATCTAAAAGTGATTAAATGATCTATTTCTCAATCATAGATATTTGAACTACTTAAATGATGAGATTGCTCTACTCTACATATAACAAGTAGTTATACCTATTTAATTCAGTAAAGGTTTGTTCTGCTCTCTTTCATGAAGATTTATCTATGATAATAATGTTGTTGGAGGAAAGTTATATCACCTGCTGGGACTTTTATCTCACCCCATGGGTTCCACAACTTTCTAGGTGGACGTGCATGAGGTAGCAGAGATCGTTTAAACTGAGACATGACAACAATAGAATGAAGATATGAAATTTGAGGTGGTATGCTATCAGTTGTGTCTTGTTGTAGATAGAAGCCCTATGTGTCGTCCCTATACTTAGAGGTCCTTGGGGAATAGTTTCATATCTGATTTTACAATCGATTTGAATTTTTGGCTAAAAGGTTTTTCTTGCTAATAGTTTTCTCATGTACATGTTTTTTCTAAAAGCAAACTAATATCAGATGAAATAGGGATGCTTCTGAGACAACATATGTGTGATGCATCATGTTGTATATGACAGGCTTTGAGCCTTTTTGTAATAAATTTCCTGGTAATGGATCTTTATGAAAAATGGTTTTAATTTTTAGTGATTTTTGGTAATTTGCTATTAATGGTTGTTTGCACGTGGTTTTTGTGTGATGTCGTTATCAGTTTGATAGTGGTCTTCACGTAAATTGTCATTGATGCGACCCTTGATGACTCTGCCTCAGTTTATGTGTCACTTCTTCATCCTTCATAGGGCAGAAGAACTTCATATACGTAGACTGTCCACACTTATAATATGTCTTACTCTCATACCATGGCCTATATGGCCCTGTCACTAACACAAAAGCTACAATGCATGCTCTAGTTGGTAGAAAACTATAGTCGCTGTCCTTGATCGGGGACCATTGTGATTGTACATTTGATCCTGGTTCAGAAATAGTTGAACTATTCTGGTATTATCCTGAAGAAAACCTTGGCTTCTTGAAGCCACCATAAGATTGTCCCTAGAAATGGACTAACCTCTTATTAGCGTTAGCCTCATGCTTCTCAATTGCAGACTGCTCGATCCTCCTCATAGACTCAATAAAGGTAACAAACTTCTCCTGGTTTTCCAAAGCAGACACCATCGTTGTTAACTTGATATTCAGGCCCCTCTTAAACCTACAAATCCTCTCCTTATTTGTCTCCACCATGTGATAACAAAACCTCAGAAGCTCCATAAACTTAGCTACATACTTGTTGATGGTCATCAATCCCGACACAACTTCTCAAACTGCACTATCTTCTCATCCAGATACATCTCAGGCAAGTATCGGTTGACAAACTCTCACCAAAACTGTAACGTCCCCGGACATTCACCTTCTCAAAACCCCATGGAGATGAGAAGACGGAATCCGAAAACATCATCCAATCATATTAGAAAGTGATGCGGAAGCATAATACACATACATGAACATTCAATATAACAACACCATAACATTTCTCAGCATTCAATATGTACTTTACAAATGAATTATTTTTACAACTTACATTTACATAGTTTGAAGAAAATTCTATAAGTCTAAGAACATGTATGCTAAACTAGGATATACACAATAGGTACAACCTGGACAATTGCTCACTTCCCGTCTTTTATCCCAAGCTAACTCTGAACCTAAAACATACGTGAAACATAAAATCACCACACATGGTGTTGTGCACGTGGGTAGAAAGATACATACAAATATGCTTGCATAATTGAAATAACTTGAGAATGAAAGAGTAAAAGAAAAAATTGTTTAAAGAGATAATCAGGTAAACACATATTTTTAGATGTCTTTTGATGTGTTTGTACTACTAAGTGGTGTTGCACTTCAATTTTCCCTGCCCCTTGGGCTATAGGGACTGAGTGCCAACCTTATATTTAGAGGGGAGAGAGAGATGTCGCACTTCATTTTTCCCCACCCCTTGGGCTATGGGGACCGAGTGCCGACCTTATATTTAGAGGAAGAGAGAGAATTGAGGGAGAGAGAGAGATCATATATCCACTTAGTAGCTATAAACCATCTATATTCTTTTTATATTCTTTAGTGTTTTGCAGAGCATATACTACTAATACACATCCAAGAATTTATATGCAAACACAAACATCCAAAGTACATCATATCATTATGCATTCATGAAAACTAGTCTTATACTTAATAAAACCAATGTACCTGAGTTCAAAGATTTCTAATCATTCTTGCTCATCTAGATATCTGGTCATCACCTGGTTAATAACAAATATTCATCATTAATACAAGGTTCACCATTATTAATGATATTTGGGTCCAGTTTAGGATTTAGGTCAAATCTAGGTGTTACTGATCTAAAATGTATCTCTGGTATTTTAATAATGATCCAGATGTGATTCTAAGGGTCTGGTTTAGATTTCATAATTTCTGGATAACTGGTCTATTTTCTAGAATTAAAATGAGGCTAAAAGTGCATAATTATACTTTAATACCACAAGACCTGATATTAAGCAATATATTTCAAATAAGGGTCAACCTATTGTCTCCAAATAATATTAGAGTTCAACAATAGTTTTCTCATATTTAATCTCAATCATTTGCTAATTATATCAATTAACAAACCCTAAAATAGAGCATAAGCAAGTATATTTGAAACAACCATATAATGTTGTTCAAAAGTCTGATTTAGGGATCTAATAATAAAGGGGACATTTTTCTGAGTGTGACGATATTTTTGGGGGATTTTTACACCAAGGGATCTATTTTCTAGGAATTATACAAATTCTCAGTATATTGTGGAAATTAGAACATGATTTACCTATTTATCGTGGTAGCCAGATCTTGCATAGGATCTGCCAAGATCCAAACCCGTAGATGTGTCTGCTCTTTCACACGAGTCACGGTCTTCTGCAGGTGTCGCTTGCACAGAGAAATCCGCCTTGCACACAACAGAGTGGTCTTCACACTAGAAGGGAATCAGACCCACCTTCAAGAAGGGGTGAGCAACCCCGACGACTCCCTCTTATATCTGAAATCCCTTCAAACCTCGCCATCAGTCCAGGCGGCCAACGAAGGTGCGGAAACAATGGGGTTTCTTCCTATCTGAACTCACGATGCACTGCTTCCTCCTCAGCTGATGGCTCCAAAGGACATCTTCAGTGTGGGCGCATCTCGACGGTGACCCACGGCATCAGGGGAAGGTCCATGGCCCAGTCGCAGACTGAACTCTCACATTCTCCCCCCTCCTCGCACTCCGACTCTCTGCTTTTATGTATGGGAGCTATGCCATGAGAAAGCACTCCGGTGTGTGGTCCTCCCTTCCCTAATCTTGTGGCTCTGAAGGACCCCTTAGGTATGGGCACCCTCCCGTGCCAGGTTTCAGCACCTAGAGAGGATCTATAGCTCATTGAGAATTCTCTCTCAAAATCACGGCGAAGGAGAGCGACGCAGGTTGGGGATAGCCTGGTCTCCTCGACGGGTCTCCTATTGTACGAGATCTATTCTCTGTGAGCGTGCCGCCCTACAGCGAGGATCTGGGTGGGGGACAATGATCTTCAACACAAGGAGATGACATCCTCACCTCTATTGGATTATGCTGTAAGGGTTCATCTCCCAGGTGAGCCTCAGGCATTGCACGAGCTCGAGTTGGGTGTTGCTCTGCTCCAACCCATTACTGCCTGGAGAATAAAAGGGGAAGCCTACGATGCCTACTACAACTTATCCCAGCCTTTGGTTTGTGGTACATGATGGTGGAGAGTCCAAACCCAACTCTCCTTCTCTGGCGGCTGTACTGGTCTCTGTAGATCCAAAACAACCAGTCCTTGATTCATGTACACCATCTCATCAAAGACTTCCTCAATCCAATAATCTTAACTACCTAGAAGGCTCTAAGGTTCACCTCTGCTCCTCCACCTCCATCTTATGGTTGACACGATGGTTGAAGAGGGTAGGGTAGTGAGGGATCAAACTCATTGGATTTGGGACCGAAGGGTTAATGCGAGAGGCCTTCAATTCTGGGTAGTCTATAAAACAACAGCCAGTCTGAGATATCTGTCAATTAGTTCCTTGATCCGAGGTTTGTGGGCGTCACTGGGATGGGTTGAGACTGCTTCCTCCGTAGAAACAGGAGGTGCGATACGTAGTCTGCATTCTCAGATTAATTTAGGAAATTGCAGTTAGATTGGGTCACATTGCCAAGCTTTGGGTTGTTCCCAAGCAAAAGGATGATAACCTAGTGTGACACCAAAAAAACAATTATCATAATCTGTATACTAGATGATTAAAATACCAAAGTTTGACCATTTCTATTTCGTTCAATGTCTTCAACTACAATTCATTATATCTAAATATAGGAACCACCTATTGTCTTTGGATTTTGGGACACGACTCTTACATTGCATAATCTTCTTAAAAGATTGATACCAAAAGTCATTTATGATCATGTACATAAAGTATTTAGTTAAGTAACATTAGGGATAGGCGTAGAGACCTTAAAATTAAATTTCTATTAATCACCAAATCATGGTTAAACAAGTCCATAATTTTTTTTTAATCCTAAAACACTTTATAGTTCATCAATTGACCATATGATACCTCAAGGTCTATCACTAATTGATATTATTCGAGGTACTTCATCAAATACTATATGAAAAATTAAAATTCTAAAATTAGGGTCATCACAAAAACGCCTCCCAGCCTAACACCACTCCCGGTCTCTTCTTTTATTCTATGGCCCACCAGTGGCCGACACTGCCCTTCAATAGGTAGATATCATGCTTCAACTTGTCCTCAACGAGGATGATGAGGATCTTGAACGCCTTCTTAAGCTCCATCGGCCACATGTCAGCATTTTTTGGGTCTTTTGTACCCCCATACTCAACCGCTACTATAACCCCTTACTCAACTACTGCCAGATATCTCGGATGCTCAACTGTCTTGTGGAACCCTAGGACTTTGCTTTAGGGGTGACTTCCCTAGCTTGTGGTACAGGAACTTGGTCCACCAAATGCATAATACTATCCAAACATGGACAAGAAAGAAGGATTGGCCATGGTTGTCGAGTCGAACTGAGGCACTTTAGGAACTCCATCTACTCTGGCACGCCTCCTCGCACCACCTCCTGGTACAACAACACTACTCCCAGCATGTTGTTCATGTTCTCTAGACATATCTACATAAGCAGAATCTAAAATCAGATATATTTGAGGATGCAAGAACATACAAAAACCCTAGTCCTATGTCCATGTAGACTCATTGAACCTAGAGATCCGATACCAAACAACCTGTGATGCCTCGATGCCACACAATGAGATAACTCAAAACCCACGCGCACGATTCATAACTAAACAACCACATTATCACGAAAATGGGTAGATTAAAAACTAGTTTAAACATTACTAACAAGAGCGGAAAATTTTAAATCAAGGTCCATAAAACTTATATCATATCACCTACCACATCAGATATTTACATATGTTCAATGGAATATGCCACAACATGTATACAAAAGAAGTCATTCCCATGTGCATGCCATATATAAAACCAAGGCAAAATGCCAAAACCATGTGTTGATGTACATCACCTACAAAAAACATCCCTCCTGGGACCTGAGAGTAAATGGATAACACATAGGACTCTACTAAAACACTAGCATCTATACAACCTTCTGAGTTCACCGCTCTCCAAGATGCTCTTCCTCAATAGCATGATCTCTACCATTCTTTTAGGGCCGCCTAAAAAGGGTGTGGAAATCATCAGAGTGAGACCCATGTCCCAGCGAGAGATATAACTTTCCACCAATGGTTGTTGTTACCACAATTATACTATCACTATATAGGATGAGCATAGCAACATGTGTAATTAGAAGGAAAAGATCAACATGTATAACAGTCAACTTTTATTGCCACAATATATAATATCTAAGTAGTTTAAGAAACTATATTATAGCATAAGAAACTAACAACATAAGGAACAAAATAAGGGTAAACATCCAATGTAAAGTGTATTTATCCTTAAACAGATATCTTACATAGATGTATTACATATTTCATTACACCCTAAGAATTTGAGTCGTACCACCCAAATCCAACTGACCACTAGTAAGACAAAATTAGTGCCATACAAGATCTAGGAGCAGTCAGACTCTAAGAGCTTCTCCACACCACTCAGTCAATACGAGCGAACATTGACCTACCACATTAGAGGATAGATCAATCAGTTCCTTCAACTTCCTGGAGAATCACTAGTAGAATCATGGGAAAGATTTAAGGAAATTCTTATAAAATGCCCACATCATGGAATCTCACAAAACTAGCTCATAGAAACATTCTACATAGGGGTAAGTGATGAATTAAAGAAGTTTTTGGATCCCTCATCTAGAGGAAATTTCATGAGACAGAATTATGAGGATGCCTAGAAGATTGTTACACTTGGAGCTGAGAACCAATCTAACTGGGGAAGGCCATCTACAAGAGGAGTCCTAAAAGTCTGCAAAGCTGAAGAATCTGTAGAAATGAAAGCTATTGCTAAAACTTTGAAAACATAGCTCATAAGCAACAAGCCCTTAAAACAATGTTTGGAGAATGTGACAGGAAGAAGAACTCCCAAGTTCAACAAGTCAAAGTAGCTACTGAGACTTGTGAAGCTTGTCATGCATCAGATCATCCCACACTATCTTATGGACTTTTATACGATGTGATGATTAATCTGCAGACACCTTAACCACAATACGAACCAATCATTAAACAACCTGAGGATCAACTGCCAAAGCAGGTTAACTCTATCCACACCATACTGGGTCAAGCATATTATAATCCAGATTAACCAAGAAACCACCCTGGATTTTAGTAAGGGAATCCCGCGGGAATTGCCAACTTGCAACACCAAACATAAAGTGGGTCTTCTAATAGACCACCACCTGGATTCCAGAGTAGTTATAGCCTAAACCAAGGAAACTATAGAGATGGGTTTCAAAGATTTGCCTACCCACGAAATTCTTCTTCATACTATCAAAACGCCCACCCTCCATTGCACCCTCAATTGCAACAACCCATGTTAACACAACCACAAAATCAAAAACTTCATTTGCCAACACCTCAACAGCAGCAACCTCAAGGGCAGCAATAAAAGAATACCCCACCTTCGCCAATAGGTGAGTTATCTCTGATAAGGAAAATGTTGCAATCTCAACAAACCATTATTTCCAACAAGCAGGCTCAACAGAAAGTCGTAGAGACCCCATTGGCACAGATTGCGGGTCAATTAAAACCTCCAGTGGGTCCTTTTGCAGGTCAGCCGGAAATAAATCTGAGACATGGTCAACACATACCAGAACAATTAAATGTAGTTACCACAAGGTATGGCCATGTTCTTACTGATGCTACCAAAGTCATTCAAGAAGATGAAGATACCACTGAAATCATCCCAATTATAAGTGCAAATAAAGAGGTTGAAAAAGAGAAGGAAAAAGAACTAGTTCCCCCACCATACAAGCCCAGAATACCCTACCCAGGTAGATTGAGGGGGACTAAACTGGATTCTAGATTCAAAAAGTTCAAGGAAGAAATGAAGAAGCAATATGTCAATATTCCATTCCTTGACGCTCTCTCCAAAATTCCATCTTGGTCTAAATATCTAAAGACTTTGCTATCAAAGAAATACATGACTGAAGAACATGAAATAGTCAAATTAGCTCAGACTACTTCTGACATCATTCTCAACAAAATGCTGAAAAAATAAAAGGACCCCAGCTCCTTCGGCATCCAATGTTCTATAGGAAACACCTCTTGCAAGAAAGGATTCAATGATTTAGGAGTCAACATATCTATCATGCCCTTTTCTATGTGTAAAAGATTGGGCTTTACTAACTTGCTACCTACAACAATGAAAATCTAGCCGGCTGATTCTACCATTACCGCACTTTTGAGAATTATTGAGGATATCTCGATGAGAGTAGGAAGAGACTCCTATGTCCCTTGTGATTTTTTTTATCATGGACATAAAAGAAGATATGAGGTATCCAATAATATTTGGTAGACCTTTCCTCGTGAAAGCCAGAGTAGTAATTGATGTCGAAGCTGGCACAATTACCTTAAGGCTTGGGAAAGAAATTGTACAATTCAGAGTCTTTGACAGCCTTAAAAGTCCTAGAATCCACAAAGAACTCTTTCTTCTTGAGGCAATAGATAAAATTTCCTAGCTAAAGCAATAAACTCCTGAACCATCTGATGCTCTGGAAGAAGTTTTAACAAATCCAGAAGCCAAATTTTCAACCGACGAACTAGTTCGACAATGTCTGTAATACCTGGAACAAGCCGAAGAAGTTCCAAAAGCTACTTTTGAGGTGTTGAAATCTATTACCACTCTGGAGACCACTGAAGTGCTCAAGGCACCTAAAATGAAAGTCCTACAAGCTAGACTCAAACATGTCTATCTAGACGAAGAAAACTATGTCCGGTCATTATCAGTTCCACTTTGATAGATGACCAGGAAGAAAGACTCCTTGTTGAGCTAAGAAAGCACAAGAAAGCCATTGGATATAAGATGACTGACCTAACCGGTATAAATCCATCTTTTTGTATGCACATATTACCTATGGTGGAAGAATTTAAGCCATCATGGGAGCACCAGAGGAAGCTAAACCCGAATCTCAAAAAGGTAGTTTGCCTTGAGGTTCTAAAACTACTAAAAGATGGTATTATCTATCCAATTTCTGACTCTCAATGGGTAAGTATGGTTCAAGTGGTCCCTAAAAAAGGGGGGACCACAATTGTTATGAATGATAAAAATGAACGGGTACCCACCTGGACTGTTACTGGGTGGAGGATGTGCATCGACTATAGAAAATTGAACAAGGCAACAACGAAAGACCATTTTCCTTTACCTTTTCTTGATGAAGTTCTTGAACGTCTAGCTCACCATAAATTCTTTTGCTATCTCGATGGCTACTCAGGGTTTTATCAAATTCTAATACACCCTGAAGATCAAGAAAAGACAACTTTTACCTTCCCTTTTGGAACCTATGCCTTCAGAATAATGCCCTTTGGGCTATGTAATACACCCGCTACATTCCAGAGGTGTATGTCCACCATATTTACAGGTTTAACAAAATCTATTATGGAGATATTCATGGATGACTTCTTTGTTTATGAAGATTCCTTCAATAATTGTCTACTTAATCTCAGTAAAGTGCTACAAAGATGTGAGGAAACAAATCTGATCCTTAATTGGGAAAAATGTCACTTTATGGTAACATAAGGTGTTGTCCTTGGGCATTGGATGAGTGAATGAGGGATTGAAGTATTCAAAGTAAAAATAGATGTCATTTCAAAGTTTTCACCACTAAAAGACATCAAAGGAGTACTTGCCTTCCTGGGCCATGCCGGATTTTACCGAAGATTCATCAAAGACTTTTAAAAAATAGCCAAACCTATGACTCACCTGTTAACCAAGGATGCAGACTTCAATTTTGATAAAGAATGTTTACACAACTTCACAACTCTAAAGAACACCTTAGTCTCTACGCCTATACTAAGAGCTCCTAATTGGTCACAACCCTTCGAAATAATGTATGACACCAGTGACTACGCTATAGGAGCAATACTAGGGCAGATGATAGATAAGAAGCCCTACGTGATATAATATGCATCAAATATGCCTGATGAGGACCAAAAGAACTATACGACTACGGAAAAAGAGTTCTTGGAAGTCATCTATGCTTTCGAGAAATTCCGCTCTTACCTGATTGGATCAAAGGTTACAATTTACATAGATCATTCAGCAATAAAATATCTGATTCAGAAACAAGATGCCAAACCCAAACTTATTCACTGGGTGCTGATGCTTTAAGAATTTGACCTAGAAATACAGGATAAAAGTGGGGTAGAAAATGTTGTCGCTGATCACTTGAGTCACATTGAAGCTCAAGATGAAAATAATATACCTATCTGCGACTCTCTACCCGACGACCAACTAATGAAGGTCACCACTGGATTCCCCTGATACATTGACATAGTAAACTATCTGGATACGGGAATTGTCCATCCTTCTGCTTCCTATCATGACAGGAAATTTTTTTTCCATGATATCAAGCAATACTTTTGGGATGAACCATACCTCTTCCTCTTATGCACATATGAATTATTCTGGCATTGCCTTCCTGAAGAAGAAATCACCCCAGTCCTGGAACACTGTCATTATGGTCCCACTAGGGGGCACATGAGTTCAAAAAAGACTGCTCTTAAAGTCCTATAGTCTAGCTTCTTCTGGCCTACAATAGCAAAAGTTGCACATGAATTTGTACAATCATGTGGTAAATGTCAGCTCTCTGGTGGGATATCCAAGCGGAACGAAATGCCACTAACTCTGTGGCAGGAAGTTAAACTCTTCAATGTATGGGGAGTGGACTATATGGGTCCATTTCCCTCATCATACGGATTCTCCTATATATTGGTCGTTGTGGATTACGTATCCAAATGGGTAGAGGCTATACCTATTGTATCTTGTGACTCTAAGTCGGCTATTAAGTTGTTCAAGGATATTATTTTTCCTAGATTCAGAGTTCCTAGAACAGACATATCTGACGGAGGGTCACACTTCTTGGAATGTAATTTTGAAGCACTTTTGTGAAAGTACAGAGTAAAACACAAGGTCACCACGCCTTATCATCCGTAAACCAGCGGTCAAGTTGAAGTCTCAAATAGAATACTAAAAGCTATTTTAGAGAAGACTGTCAACGAAAACTGTACAGATTGGTCCTCCAAGCTTCCTGATGCTCTTTGGTCATATCATACTACTTACAAGACACCAATAGGAACAACTTCATTTTGTTTGGTGTATGGAAAGTCATGCCATCTTCTAGTCGAACTAGAACACAAGGCTTGATGGGCTATTAAACAATTGAATTTTGATTTCAAAAGTGCTGGTGAATACAGACAACTTCAATTACAAGAACTTGAAGAGCTAAGACTGTCTGCTTACTAGAACGCCAAGATTTACAAAGAGCAAACTAAGATGTGGCATGATGGCCAACTTAAAAGAAAAGATATCATCGTCGGAGACAAGGTCCTTTTCAATTCTAGACCTAAAATGTTTCCTGGGAAACTCTGCACAAAGTGGTCCAGACCCTTCACTATCAAACACATCTACCCAACTGGAGTTGTCATCATCCTTGATCACAATGGAGGAGAAAGGATTGTTAATGGCCACAGACTAAAGAGATACTATACTGCAGTCGATAAAACTCCAAGATAGACTATTAACATTCATGACCCCACTGCATCAACCTGATCAAGCCAGTATCTCGTCAAGCCAATGATGTAAAACCAAGTGCTACTTGGGAGGCAACCCAAGAACTTAGTATCACCTTCCTTTTTCGCTTTAGAAAATATAAAAATCAATATAATCAACCAAAACAAATATAAAAATCAATAACTAAAATAGTCCTATCCAAACAGTCTTGGTCCTCTCGGTCTCAAAACCGTTTGGACCGTAATGATCTTGAAACCGTTTGGACCCAAACAGTCTTCCAACCGTTTGACCTAAAGGGAATTTGTACAGTCACCCCTCCATTTTCTATAAATACTACTCGATACCCTCCATTTTCATTTCTTTGACTCCCGAATCTTCTCTCACAAGACCCTGTTCAATTCCTTCCAACTTCTTTGCTCTCGTGCAACCCAAGCCTATCTCTGTTCACGCTCTCGCTTTTGGTCTCACTTCCGCCATCTCCATTCACGCTTGTGACAACAACATTGTCCTTGTCTCCGCCGCTCTCTCTGTAGCAACCATCACCCCAATCATCAAGTTAGATGGTGCTCACACACATCACTGTCTCCACGGCACATGTTCTTTTCTCTTCTTCATCGCTGCTATCACCGTAGCATGTACCCTTCTTCTCTGCCACCTCCGACGCCCTCTACTGCTACCACCTCTATGCCATCATCGCCATTTATACGCTCATCGCCGCCGTCATTTCGACTTCTTCACAGTTTCAACACCTGCACGTTCCTAGCGGTCTCATACACCGCATGGACTCTCGCGGTTTTGAAAACTGAATGGACCTTCGCTGTTTAACCCTCACAGTTTCATCCTTGTGGTTTCACTCTTAACGGTTTTCACCCTCGTGGTTTCACTCTTTACGGTTTTCACCCTCGCGGTTTCATCCTCACGGTTTCACTCTTAATGGTTTTCACCCTTGCGGTTTCACCCTCTGGTCTTTGATGGTCTTAACCCCCTCACTACACTCCTAGTAGGGCACAAATGAAGTGGTTTCACACCTTTTTAGTGTCTAATTCCTCATCTATAGAAGGCTCAAAACATGGTTTCTCCCCAGAAGGCATTCTTCAAAACATGGTTTCTCCTACAGCCGATTTCACTCTCACGATTTCACCCTCGTGGTCTTGAAAACTGCATGGACTCTTGCGGTCTTGGAAACTATTTGATCTCTTCACAGTTTAGAAACTATGTGACATGTTCACTGTTTTATGACTGTGAAGCCTACACCATCTTGCAATCTTTTCAAAATTCATACAATAATTCCATTAGAACTAAATTTCAACTTTTTCTAATATATGATTTCTTGTTAAATTTATAGGATGGCCTCCCCTACAAAGGACGTCACCAAAGCTAGACACTGGACCAGGGAGTAGCTTTTGGAGCGTCACACCAAGCTCCAATGCCTCATTGAACTGTGCGCAAAAATAGGCAAAACTCCAATTGACTTGCCCAAAGTCATCCACGACCTTGAGCGCGTCAACAAATGCTTAGCAGAAGATCCAATTGAAGAAATTGAAGATATCTCCTCAACCGTCGAAGGCTCATACTACACACCAAACTCAGATGAGGAATTTCTAGCCACCATGTCAAAGGGAAAAAGGAAGGCCCAGGAGGTTATTCAGGAATGACCTACAAAAAGACAGGCCAGGAAACAAGTCCAGCCCACAACCGCAAGAGAACAAATTCTGGCGAGATACGCTACCCCGCATGCTACCACCACTGAAATAGAAACACCAACTGATCTATATATCCAACAACTATAGGCTGGTGAAAAAATACTGTGACCAACAAAGTATGTATGCTCCAACATACTAAAAAAGATGGGCATCTACAACAGAGTTCTTGCCTTTCTTGACGAGGCAAATCTTTCAAAACTCTACTTCTTCACCGAAAATTCTTACCTTTAGCCCACACTAGAATTCTTTACCTACCTTACTAAAGAACCAGTGGAGGCCAAGGAAAAATCAAGATACGAAGGTGAACGCATTCTTGTAACCTCACTTTTTAGGAATAAGGTTACACTGTCTGAAAACCTGTTGAACAAAATCTTCATTGACAACCCGGACCAGCTAAAGAAGGTTACGAGAATAGGTATGGATCACCAACAGTTCAACATACACTTTTTCTGGAAATCATTGACTAGAATCCCCAACTATGATCCCAAGACCTGCAAAGCCTCCAACATTCATTCTGGCCTGGTGTGAACTCTGCATAGAATAATAACAGGTGCACTATTCCCTAGAATATAAAGTAAGAATGTTCTCATTTCAGACCTTTTCATCCTATGGTCCATCCTAAAGGGGTAGCTGGTCAATATCGAATGACACTTGATACATAAACACACATCCTATGCCCCCGGAAAGGAAATCTACTTGGGTGGTCACGTAACAACAATTCTGAAGTATCTCAAGATGGATGAACCACTTCCAAGATGTACTTTGATAAAGGGTGACATCCTAACAAACAAGTAGATTCTAAAGAACACCTATATCATAAAGGAGAAGGATGCAAAACTCCACAATGTCTTCTTCCCAATTGTCAAAGCAACCAGGACACTGTTACCACTTCCAGAACTTGTTGATTATGATAAAGACAAGCTACTCTTCACCGAAGAGGAGATTGCAAACCTTCTAGCCTCCCCAAATGGAAAGGAGAAGAACGTAAAAGTAGGGAAAACAAAGCATAGCACAACTTCCCCAACAACACGGTCAAAGAAAATACCAGTAACATGACCATCCAAACTATGAGCACAGAAGCAACATCAGTCTAGAATGCCTACATCCAAGATTAACCCAGAGGCAGAACACCCCCACAATGAAGAAAACATCATCAATCCAACATCATACACCTTCATCATGGATCAAGATGTTGGGATCACCTCTACAACCACCCCCACCACCCTTGGTATAGAGGGATCAAGACCTCATTCCTCCACCACACTCCCATCTTCCACTCTCCCGACGTCCACCACCTATCCACTCCACACCACTCTTTCACCATTTTCCACAATCATACCCACCAAAATCCATTCACCTACATCTCCAGCCCCACTCCCTTTCCCCACGGGCGACCCAATTTTCACCTCAACATCCGATCTCACCTTCACCTCCACTACCTTCCCCCTAGCATTCTGAGTCCCACCTTCCATATCCGGGATGTCGCCACCTTACTCATCTGCAACCACCCCGACACTACTGGTGACTCCTTCTACAGTCGCCACGTAATTTGCGGGTATGCCAATGGTGTCTCTCTCACACGGCACTGCCACCCTTCCACCCAGACCCCAGCCACCACACCATTACACCACTGGGGTCCCCTTTTCACAAGTCGGTGAGGATTTCGGACGTCAATTTGACACTATTCAAACCCTCCTCACCGACCCTTCTAACATCTTACAATCTATTTTTTCTTATTTGTAGGGGCTTTCCACGTAGGTGTCCAACATCGACAAATGGACTCACGCCTTGCCAGACCTTCTCACAAGCATGCAACAATGACAGGAAGCAACGGTCCAGTGAGTCAACTGTGTTGATGATCACTTCCAAACCCTGCTGGCGTTGACACTTAGTATGAAAAGCCAACAAGAAGCATTGGTCCAGCAAGTCGATAGGGTCTCCAAGCAAACTCAACCTTTGCCTGAGACCCTCCATGAGCTTCAGCAACAACAAGTTGCACTGAGCACGTGCATGGAGGGCATTGATAGCAACCTCACACAACTCACTCAAAGGAAGAGCTCAATCAACTACGAGCACAAGTGACTGATCTAACAACATGACTCCTCTCTGCCGAAGCAAGATATACAGATCTCAAAGAAATTCATGACACACTACTCAAAACCCACGAGCATGTGCAAGTGGTACTTGAAGAATTACAAGTGATTCATCGACGGTGCAAGAAAGAAGCAACTAAGAAGACAGAAGATAAGGAGGAGGATGATGATGATAACAACAATGAAGATGATGATGAGGATTCCGACTCCTCGGCTAACTCCAATGTAGACAACTCCTCCTCAAACGACCAACCAGATGACCCAAACAATGCTGGGGAGAGCACCAGCCGAGGAGAAGATAACACAAAGAGGGGAGATGGTGGAGACCACAAGGAGGGTGGTAGAAAATAATATGAAGACCACCGTGCTCTAGACAATAATGACAACGTAACAATGTCTTATGCAAACCAATTCTTCAATTTCTCTGCTATGGGCTCTCTGGGGGACATTACCAAAGACACGGCTTTTGCTGAGTTTCAACAATGCATACTGGAAACCAGCACTAGCCCGCTCCCAACAGCTTTCACGGAGCAGGCTGCGGTCTTCCCCCCAAGACAAGAGGAATCTAATAGAGTGAGTCTCGACACCAACAATCAACTTGACTCTGACTCTACAGAGAATGAAGATCTGCCACAATATTTTGATGACAATGAACAAACTTCACTTCCTCCTCCAAAAGACCTTCCCCCACCACCACCCCTACCTCACAAGATGCATGACCTAGATCTGGTGGCCATCTCTACATTAGATGTTCAAGACATCTTCATCTTAAACACTATTGTAGACGATGCCAAGGATGGGAGGGACATCCTCTATAACAATACAAAGACAAAGTGCAAGTCGACATGTAAATATTTTCATGTTCTTCTACGACCTTAGTCGGTGGTGAAGATGGCTATCTTCCGTGTACTACTTGCCAACAAAATTGAGGAATTTTTCAGCCCTAAGAAAAATCAGCCCATTTTCAATGCTTCACCTGCTCTAGCATTATGCCTAACGAATAAAGACTTATAGGAAAAATCTATCGAGAAGCTAGAAACGGGCCTCACAAGAAAGGCACGCTACATCACGGTGCCTTTCACAATTTCTAGCCACTGGCTCCTCATGATAGTTGACACAGAGGCCCATGATGCCAAGGTGTACAATTTCTGCACCAATGAGCTTAAGGCGGGAACCATCAACTTCACTGGTTTAGAAGCCGGAGAAGTGCAATGCATTCCCTCCCAGCTTCTGAAAGTTATATGGGCCGCCATCCCATCTCTTACACACGATTGGAGCCAACCTTGGTTCAAAATCATTAACCCAACCATTCATGTGCTAGAAGGTTCAGGGGACTACACTCTCTCCACAATCAGACTCATTCAAGCACTCAATTGACATATCCCTTTTACCGAGCTAGCCACAGAAGATATGCATTCCTTACGAGGACGTTACACCATGGAGCCCATTTGCTACAAAAGGTTCTTCAAGGACCCGAAAATGGCGCATGCCGACATACCCCATTACTTATTCTCTACTATCCAACGTCCACAAAAGCAACCATTCAGACATGTTCTAATGGAGTTGGAACAACAACAACAACAACAAACTGCCAAGGTCCCAAAGAAATGACAATGGGACTGCTACACTTTTGATTTGGCAGAAGATAAGGAGGACACCGATCTGTTAACAAGAGCTACCATTAATAGATCATCCAAAGATATGGTGTCTCTATCTGATATACAACCAACATTTCCAAACTTTGACCTTGCCGCATGCAAGAGTCTTTTAGATAATGAGCTCAGACTCATCATGCCTTGGCTATATGTAGAGACCGATGAGCTTGTTTTCTTCGACGAGAATATTCTCGTAATGGTAGATGCACTCCGTGAAACCATACAAGTAAAAGGTTCACTATCTGTGAGCGTCATGGCTTCCTATCAATTTCTTCTAGCATGGAACCTACCTACAATTTACATGGAGTCAGCTTACCTGAAGGATGATTTACTCGGCTCAAAGAACTTCAGAACCACTGAAGCCCTTATCTAATATCTTCATCATACAAATCCAAAGTTCATCCCATTTCCATTCCTTCACTCTGAGCAATGGATGTTGTTGGCAACGAACTTACATAATGGAACTACAATTCTCTACAATAATTCTGATAGCCAATTCAATCTCAACCAGAGGGAGTATGATGTTATAGAAAAGATGCTCACGGAAGAAGTGGCAAAGGATTGTGTTGAGCGACTGCACGACCTTCTCGGCAAACACACAAAGGCATACAATAGAGATCATTTCAAGTGCCCAGCCTTCTGCCACAAATGTCCCCAACAAATCAGAGAATCAAATGACTGTGGTTTTCACGTCCTTTACTGGATGTATACCCTCACCGTCCTTGGAAAACATGTGGAGGACATGAAGGGTGTGGATTATCACACTTTACAGGGAAAGTTTGCAACAAATCTTCTCTGTTCTTACAGTGCCAACAAGGGTTTAACAGAACCTTGATACCCTTGCCCATGTACTTCTCAACCTATCACCTTGACACTCTGAGGACAAAGATCATGATAAGTTCGGGGGGGGGGGGGGGGAGTACACTGGGCAAGGGGCAAGGTATTATATTCAGACCTTCCTTTCTTTTTTCTTTCATTTACCTTTGACATTTACATTTTTTGATAATTTCTTTGATAGAATAGCTTTTGTACATAAGACAACATTCATTTTGAAAAGGGGACACCCCTAGCTAAGTTAGAGATAAAGTAGTCCTAAGAAGCACTTATAAGTAGCATTCAGGCATGTAATGGAGAATTAATAAATCACCTCCACACTCAATATCCATGCTTCTACTTCAATTCTACATTGGACTCTCCACAGGTCAAAACTGCGGCTGAAACAAGTAAACACTCTCAAGGTCGGAAGGTAACCAGGTAAAATCCTAATCAAGGAACCTCACAAGTGGACCACCAAGTACGAGGCCAAAACAAGTGCATGTCAGGAAACTCTAAGGAACCATTTTCTTCTTTTCAAAAATAGGCTTGGCATCCCAAATAAAATCCCTAAAATACCCAATTCCCAAGCCAGTGAGCACACAAATAAAATCCTAAGTGTTGAATAAAAATATGAGAGTTGTGCCATGAATAAGGACCTATATGAAGAGACAATAAAGGTCTTTCCCGACTGTTACATTCATCTACCCTCAAAAAGGAAGATGTATCACGCCCAGTAGTGAGATCCTAAGGTTTCCAAATATATGAAAAAGCTGATAAAGGTCTCACCTGACCAGTACATTTAGCTACCCTCACAAAGGCAGATGTTTCACGTCCGGTAGTGAGACCCTAAAAGTTTAGATAACCCCCCCCCCCTTTAAAGGGGGAGTTACATAGTAGCCTTCAGCCAACCCTCATACCTATCTTAGTTTTCAGTAGAAATTTCAAAGAAGTATAAAGCTGCTTAGTGTCGAAGACATGCATAGAATACAATCAAGGAAAGTGTGGTCCCAATGCGAGTTACACGATATGGAAGAAACCAGAGCTCCACACAACTCCCGATACCTGAAAGAGTCAGTGCAAGCAGAATCCCTGATAAGACTCTGGGAGATCTCTGGTTTAGAACTGAAGTAAGAGTATAGAAATCTTCACTAAATAAAATAGCCTCACTACTACGTGCCTTAGCTCTATCCAACTTGAGGACAAGCTGGACTCTAAGTTAGGGGGGGGGGTGATAATCTCTCATTTTGTGATGTTATCTTACTAGTTTTTCTTAATTTTCCATACTCTTTCTTAGAAAAATTAGATAAATATTAAACTTTCTTCTTTATTATGAATAGACTGATATTTTCCCTTTTCTTCTTACAGAAAAACCCAAAAAAACCCGCATGAAGATCCTAGTGGTCCCAAGACCGCATGAAGATCCTAGTGGTCCCAGGACTGCGTAAAGGTCCTAGCAGTCCCAAGACCGCATGAAGATTTAGTGGTCCCTAGACCATGTAAAGGTCCTAGTGGTGCCAAGACTGCGTGAAGATCCTAGAAGACCCAAGACTGCATAAAGGTCCTAGCGGTCTCAAGACCGCGTAAAGATCCTAGCAGTCCCAAGACAGTGAGGATTCTAACGGTCCAAAGACCGAGTGAAGATTTATTGATCCCAAGAATGCGCGAAAGCTATCGGTCTCAAAACCGCAAGGATCCAAATAGTATCCAAACTGTGAGGATCCAAATGGCCTCTAAGACCGTGAAGATCCAAATAACATAAACCGTTCAAGACCCCCTTGGAGCCTATAAATAGGACCCAAGGGGTCCTCATGAGGGATCAATTCTTAGAGGCCCAAAGGCTTCCTCATTTGTTCCAGAGCTATTTCTTCTTTCATCCTTAGCCCCAAGGTTTCCGGTCTAAGATCCACACTCCATCCATAAGTCTACTTTCTCTCTCATCGACATAGAAGGTGGGAAGTGAAGGATTCAAAGCAACCACGCAGCGTGAAGATAGTTGTTCTCTATTCCAAGGGGTCAACCTTCCTCCCTTCTACATGGAGATGATGCTTTCTTTCTCTTCTCCTGTTTCCTTCTTTGTTATTGCCATGAGAGAATAGTCCCATACACTAGGGTGCGGGGAGTAGCCCTGCTACCCATGTTTTCATTTCATGCATTGTAATTCATGAGTTTGCAATAGAGAAGTACTATCTTTTTAGTTCAACATCAATCGTTTAATGAATATAGTTGCTTGATCACCAACTTGCATTACCTATTATATACTAGTGTGAATTGTCTACGTTTGTGCTTTTAGATTCGATTATCGATTGTATGTTGGTTCTTGATGTATGTAGTCACCATATGTCTGTTTCGGTATCTAGGAACACTTTTTAAAGAATGGAGTAAACTCACCTCCAGCGTTGTACTTTCATACTATGAAATGGAATGAGTTGACGCATGGAAGTACAACTTTGATAGGTCGAGGAACACACTTTGCGAAGGAAGTGATGCAAAGTAAGTGACCATTCGTTTGGGGATGGCTGGCATTGCAATACATCCACATTTCTCGTAGTTAGTTATTCGAAAGAAAGCTAAGTCTACAAAGATACTAACTAATTAGACCCTTTTGCAAGCCATGTTGTTATGATGCATGTTATGATCCATGTGTAGTGGTGGCGAAACTCGATCACATCCTAGTGGTTTCCAAATATTGTTTACAACCTTAACTTTACTTTCCTGCCATTTAATTTACTTCTGCATTTTATTTTAATAATCAACCCAACTCTTCAATCTAAATATCGACTCTTAAGTAGATAAATAGAATTATAACATTTTCCATCTTTTTAAATCCTTAATAAGACCGTTGTCTCATGGATTCAACCCTCAATTGTAATACGATAAGAAATCCACGTACCTTAGCATACATGGGTGGAGATCTTATTATACCACACACAAGGTTAAAATTAGAGACTTATTATCTCTAGGATTTTTAGTGGTGCATGCAATTCCACACAAGTGGCAGCTCCACCACATCATCGTCTTCCTCACACCCTCACTCATCAAGGTACCAACCTCACTTATCTTTTAGTATATCACCTTCACCATACTTTAGTGTAACGTCTTTACCACATTTAAGTATAATTCTTCATCTTATTGGGTGTAACATCTTTACCTCACTATAATGTAACATCTTCACCTCAATTGGGTGTAACATCTTTACCTTTCTTGGGTGTATCACCCTCATCTCACTTTGGTGTAACATCTTCACCTTACTTGGTGTATAGGCCACACATTGCTCTAGGGTTTCGGCCTCACTATCATCTTATGTGTCGGTCATGACACTATCACTTGTGTTACTCATAGAATATCATAGTGATATTGGTGTTAAGGTGTTTCAATGTGATATCAGTTTAGAGGTTCTTCAAAGAGATATCGGTTTAGAGGAGCTTCAAAGTGATATTGGTCTTGAGGTGCTTCAAAGTGATATCAGTTTCTATCATCTTCAAGCTTGAAACCTTCATCCATTAACACTCTAGTTCATGGAAAATAGCCCCATATATCCATTAGATCCCATAGAACCATTACTCAACCAAGGAAAGTCAAAATTGAAAAGGAATCACCAAGTATTACATGATTGAAGGTATATAATAATAGAGTTGAGTTCAAGTTATATAACCCACCTAAAGATCACCACTAGAGCTACAAGATTCAAAGATCCATGTTCCTAAGGTTGAATATGACCTATTCAAAATTTCAAGATTTGGCTATATCTTCACCTCAATCAAGAAGATGGTATCATAGTTAGAAACTTGGTGAAGAATAAAATAAAGAAAGAATTATGATCTGAGATACATAATTCTCCAGCATTGAAGTTGGTCATGGCATCACCTTAGATAAGACGCTCGACCTTGCTCTTGATCCTTGAGCTCCTAGGGTCATCCACCAAGAAGGAGGTGGTAAAAAAGTCATAAGGCTTACTTTCTTGTGAAAAGAGAGTCTTATATAGTTGACGTTCAAGAGAGAGAGTGTATGTGAGGTGTCATCACCATATGTAACTAGGTGACTTGTGTCCATGCATGGTGGCACCAAGCAACCATAATTATCTTGACATGCAAAACTTTTATGGATAATTCAAGGATGAGATATCTCCCGTTAGGTATCTTGCTTGGCAAGATATTACAACTCAACATCACTTTATATGCAAACTGATACAACTTTTCCAAGGAAGTCCTAAACTGATATGCTTCACCTACTTGAAGTGCTTATCCAAATATGAATACTTCCAAAAAGTTGCTAAACCGATATGGGACCTCCTATATGGTTTCTAAACCGACAGGGAATCCCATATGCTCTTCATAACTCAACACAACCTCATCTAGGGTTCAAGATACTCAACATTTTGTGGTTTTTTCACCACCAAGAGTGCTATCACTTAACCAAGACTCAAACAAGTCACCCCCTCTTTTGTCTTTCCTCTAAATGATGCTAAGGGAGAGAAGGGACACTCTAGAGGTGATAAATTTCACATCAACTCCATATTTTGGGTAAATTGCAATATGCATCAAAACTATCATATATAACACAAATAACCTTCAAAGAGGCTCAAACCTGAAACTTGAGCTATATTTAATGACTTGCTTTTAAAAAAATTAAGACAAGGTTCTAATGATCTTACTTAGTCAAAACATCCAAGGTTGCCTCATAACCTAGGTCAGGGGTGTTACAATTTAGCAATGGTGGTAGAAGAGGACATAGTCAGACATCATAGGTAGAATCTTCTAGGCTAGCTGGAAGAGGTCGAGGATGAAAATAGGTGACAACTCAATTCTATCCCATGAGTTATCTAGAGTGAGTGGTTAGTACATGGTTCATGATAGATCAGATGGAACTTTTTCATTATGATTTGTCTCCTTCTTTCTCTTATGTATCTATTTTGGTTGACCCAGGCGTGACACACTCTTTTATCACCAGAGAGGTGATAAGTAGTTGTAATCTTCCTATTTGTCATAGATTGGACAATCTTCAGTTAGAAACCCCTCTTGTCACTTGTGTCGAGTTGGGAGAGGTGTGTCCATCTTGCGTTCTTTCTTTCTCTGGATGCATCATTCAAGTGAGCCTTATGCTACTTGACATGCATGGATTTGATGTGATATTTGGGATGGATTCCCTGGAGAAGTACATGGTGATCTTGGACTATAGTTCCAAAATGGAAACATTCTTTTATGGTCATATTTCTTGGGTCTTCCAAGGAGACAGGAACATTCTTCTGACGTGCTTAGTGTTAGTGATGATAGAGGAGAGGCTGATGAGAAAGGGATGTGAAGCTTTTCTGACCCACATTGTCGATACAAAGGTGAGAGGTCCTAGTATCCAGAAGGTATCAGTGCTGCTAGAGTTCAAGGATGTCTTTCCCTAGGAGTTTCTTGGTGTTCCCCATCCTAGAGAGATTGACTTTGAGATCAATCTTGTTCTTAGTACACAATCTATAACACAATCATCGTATAAGATGGCACCAGTTAAGATGCAAGAGTTGAAAAAGTAGTTGAAGGAGCTACTAGAGAAGGGCTTCATCAGATTGAGAACTTCCCCTTGGGGTGATCCCGTGTTGTTTGTGAAAAAGAAGGGCGGTTCTAGGAGGTTGTGAATAGACTACTATAAGTTGAACAAAGTGATGATAAAAAACAAGAACATGTTACCAAGGATAGTCGATCTTTTGATTAGTTGAGAGGTGTCATAGTGTTCTCCAAGATAGATCTAAGATTAGGTTACCACCAGTTGTGGATCAAGGTGTGTGACATACCCAAGTCAGCTTTCAGGACTAGGTATGGTAACTATGAGTTTGTGGTTATGTCATTTGGGCTGACCAATGCGCCACCAGCTTTTATGGATCTGATGAAAAGGGTGTTCAGGTCATATCTTGATTAGTTTCCGGTGGTGTTCTTCATTGACATCTTGATACACTCCATACATAGTCATCAGCATGAGTAGCATCTATGCCAGGCGTTGACGACATTGAGACAACACCATCTATGTGCCAAGTTTAGTAAGTGTGAATTTGGGCTGAAGGAGGTATCGTTTCTTAGACATGTGATATTTGTTGAAGTTGTTTTTGTGGACCTTAAGAAGGTACAGTCAATGCTAGAGTGGGAGTAGCTAAAGACATTGATGGAAGTTTGTAGTGTCCTAGGCTTGGTCGGCTACTATAGGGGGTTCATTAAGAACTTTAGTTCTATGGCGATACCCCTAACAAAGATGACAAGGAAATATGTTCCGTTCATTTGGTATGACAAGTGTTGACATTCTTTCTAAATAATGAAGGAAAAGTTGACCAGTGCACCAGTGTTGGTACTTCCAGATCAAGGGAAAGGTTATATAGTCTTCTACGATTCATCAAAGAATGGTGTGGGATGTGTGCTGATGTAGGATAAGAACGTGATTTCTTTTGCTTTGCGACATCTTAAGAAACATGAGTAGAACTACCTGATGCATGCTCTGGAGCTTTTAGTTGAGGTCCATGTCTTGAAGATATAGAGGCACTACCTTTATGGAGAGAAGTGTCAGATTTTCACCAACCACAAGAACCTTTAGTACATCTTCTCGAAACATCAGTTGAACATGTGATAGAGACATTGGATGGAGTTGATCAAGGATTATGATTGCATGATAGACTACCATCCAGGAAAGGTGAATGTTGTGAAAGATGTTTAGATTAGGAAATATTTTTTGTCATCATCCATAGATAAGCATCAGTTCAATGCTTTGGTGTGTCACAAGCGAGATATGTTAGTGTCGCTTCATCATATGAACATGAAGTTGGAGATGTCCATGTTGGAAGGATCATTGGCTCAATTGCAATTTAAGCCTACGTTGATGCAGAAGATTAGAGATGCGTAGCAGAATGGTACCATGATACATAAGATGAGATTAGAGTTTGGCAACGGGAAGCATGATAGCTTCCATGAGATAGAGGATGGGACAATGTGTTTCCATGGTAGGACAATATTTCCCAATGTTGATGGTTTGAGGAAGATGGTTCAAAAGGAAGCACATTCCTCAATGTATGCAATGCACCCTGGCAGTACAATAACTTGAAGGAATTGTATTGGTGGTGAGGCTTGAAGCCTAATGTGGCAGAGTTTGTGGTTAGATGTCCAATCTGTCAGTAGGTCAAGGTTGAGCCTTAGAAGACGACAGGGACTTTGCCTCCTTTACCGATATCATAGTGGAAATGTGATCCTATCACTATGGACTTCATGGTTGGTCTTCCTAGGGCATACAAAGGTTATATACCATCTGGGTTATTATGGACAAGTTGACCAAGTCGGCTCACTTATTTCCAGTCAAGATGATGTATACAACAAAGAAGTTAGCGTAGATCTATGTGGATGAGATTGTCTGTTTGCACGATATTCTAGTGACGATAGTGTCTGATAGAGGTCCTTATTTTACCAATCATTTTTGGGAATGCCTGCATACAACCATGGGGACACAACTAAGGTTTAGCACATCTTTCCACCCATAGACATATGGTTAGTTAGAGAGGACCATTCATACCCTAGAAGATCTTTTCACGGCTTGTGTTTTGTAGTTTCTTGGCAGTTGGGATGTCCATATGAGTTTGATAGAGTTTTCCTACAACAAGGCATTGTATGGGAGGCATTGTCAGTTACTGTTGTGTTGGTATTAGATAGGCGAGTATCAACTTTTGGGTCCTAAGCTTGTTCAATAGACTACAAAGAAGATCAAGCTGACACAACAGTAGTTGAAAGTAGCCTAGAATAGACTAAAATCTTACACCAACAACCTCCATAGACCATTGGAGTTTTGATTTGGTGATCGAGTGTATCTGGACGTCTCCCCTTGGAAAGGCATGTTGAGGTTTGGTAAGAAGGGTAAGTTGGATCCTAGGTATATGGGACCTTACCCTATTGTGGAATTTGTTTGGAAGGTGGCATACAAGCTTGAGTTGCTAGTTGGACACCGAGTGATGATACTTGTTGGACACCCTAGGAGGGTATATATGAAATGTCCTAGCAGACCCCAAAATTGATGGATCTACTTCTATCACGACCGTGATGCCCCTTGGCCATGGACACTTGGCAAACTTGTTAGGACACTTTATCCTTCTCTTCTCTCTCTCCTATAGATATATAATCCTCCTACCTTCCATGCAAACAAACCTTTTGGACTCATTTCTCTTCCTTCATGTATAAAGATTTGCCCTCCTTGATCTAGTGGATAATAAGATGCCCAAGGTAGAATAAGTTCATCAATCTCCTTGCATGTGCAACTAGGGTTCAGATCTACCCTCTATTTTCCCGTTGTTTTCCTTATTTTTCTTCTTCATTCTTCCTTCTTATTGGTTTTGAGCATGTTGTTCCATGGTGTAACTTGCAATAGAGCTTAAAGAAACCTTCTTTCTTGCTTCTTTGACTTAGGCTTTTCTCTCTTTCTTGGAGAAGAATCTTGCTTGGAAAGTGTCAAGAGATAAGATAGAGTTGCTTGCTATTTCGAGCTTGTTCTTCTTCATATATTATAACTTTCTCCATGTTTATTTCTTAATCATAGCTTGCATATGCTTGATTTTTCTCTAAAACCAAGTTCTAAGTAGAAAAACCCTACCTTCACCTAGGGTTTGACCTTAGGTGCTATTTCCTTGATGGTTTATCTTCTTGGATGTGTTATAAACCTTTTGTATGACCTTTCTAAGGTAGAGGATGCTTTGGGGTTGGTTATCATAGCAAACAATGGCTTTTGGTCTCTCTTGAATGATGGACAACTTCGGGTTTTAATGCTAATTTCTACCTTGCATATCACTGAATGCATTTCCTTCTTGCTAGAACCGATGGACTTTCCTTTTCTATGTTTTTGTACTTGTATTTCTCATGTCAACTGATGGTCCTGCCTTAGGTTCTATTTTGTCTTCTTCGGTGCTCAAGAATCAATGGTTTCAGTGCCCAAGTGTGGCCGCAATCAATTGCTCCCTTTTCCTTTATCGAATGATGGTTTTTTCATGGGATTTTCCTTGTTTTTTCACTTGTTGATGTCAATCGATGCCCTCACTGATTCTCACAATCGATGGCCAACCTTTTTCATCAACCAAATGTTGTTTCAAGTCTCAACTGATGGCCCTTGTGACCCATGATCCAATGGTGTCAACTGATGGTGGCGCTGAGTATTACAACCGATGGGGACACCACAACCAATGGTGGTCCTAGACACTACAACTGATGGCCTTCTTTATGTGATCAACCAATGGTGGGTTGTACACCCAAAACTGATGGTTTCTCTTGAGTCAACAACTTATGGTGTTTCTATTTTGTCAAACGATGGTTTGACTAGGTTTATTTGGTGACTCATCTAGGTCACATTTCAATGGTTTTCTAAGTTGTTGTTCAAGGTGTTTACTTTTGTTAGAACCAATGGTTTTACCTTTTCGTATCTTACGGTTTTGAGGTAATACTTATGATATGTTTATTTAGTTTTAATGATGTAGAATCTGATGGTGACTTTCCCTTAATAATGTCATCTTACCTTTGCCCTCGTATGTGTATAAACTTATGATTACCATAATGAAATGAGGGGTAATATTGAGCTAGATTATATTTGATACACTAAACCCAAATGTAATTAAGTGGTGATAGTTGATCATACTTAATCTAGTTGTTGAATCTAACACTAATATGATCCAATGATAGTAATTGTTTATGCTTTGCTTTCTTGTGTAACTTATGTGGTGATAAGGATATCCTCTCAATGTTGTTGTAACTCTAATGTGATGCTATGTGAACATCTTATTACAAGGCTATGCTAACATGTGTATCACAAGTATGGTGATGGGTGTTGAACCTATGGTTTGACATGGAAAGATAATGATGTTATTGCAGGTGATAGTGATGTGGTGGTCTTAATGACCCTTGGGCATGGTTGATCCCTATTGTAGGTGTGGTCCTCTCTCTTATGTGACAGAATATGGTATCACGTGGTGATGTGACAAGATTTATACCTCAAATGTTTTATATCATCTGAAGTTATTATACTATAATGCTTGATAGAAATGAATTAGGGTCTGTAGTCAAGATGAAAACACCTAGCCTATCTTGGTACAGTCACAACGCTAGACACTAGGGTAAACCTTTCCACTGAGGTATAACCACATTGTCCTCACAATCTCATCACATATATAATCACTTAGACATGACCACATTGTGACAACATGATTACAAATCAAGCCATCACCAGTAAAATGTAGAATTATCATAATTAACAGAATTAATAAAAACCACTATAAATTAAAACCATTTTGCACATAGATTCATGTCCAGTAAATTTTTACACCAAGGGCCAAATCTTTACATACACATAGTACATGTCATACAGTTGGTATTCTATTTCTTCACGAGGATAACAAGTATCAAATGCTTTACTCTGATATATATACAACAACATTATAAAATCCTCGAGATAAGAAAAACAAAATCTCAAATCATTTGTGAAAACCACTAAGAACTACCTCCCAAGGACCTGAGAGTGCAGAGACGACACATAGACATCTACCTACAAAACCTTGAAAAACATCATGCTCAACCTAAAGATACTATTGTTGTTCTTGCTGTCACAATTCTTCTTCTGCAACTCAGTTCCTAGTCCCTCGTTCACGACCATCTAAAAATTTTGGATCCTACGGGGGGAGACTATTGTCCCAGCGAGAGATATAACTCTCTGCCAGTAATATTAATATCACAAAAAAAATAAAAATAAAAACTAAACTGTAGGTATTATATTTGTTTGACAAATATATCTACAAGTACCAAGCAAGGATATTAATAACAGATCTATAATTCATCTTTTGCTTGGAAAGGAATATGAAGAAAATGTATAACATCTATCTAACAAGATGTATAAAAGTAATGAGGCATCAACCAATGTTTCCTTACTTGGTCCTTAAACGAATATACCACACAAATGATTACATGTTCACATTCATACTTATGCCCAGAGGAGATGAGATATACAACTCATACTTGAACCAACCATTAGTAAGTCGAAATCGGTACCATACAAGGTCAATGGCAGAGTCGACTGTCAAGACCTTTCCTTTCTCAGTCAGCATGAGAACACTTAGGCATAGCATGACATCTTGTGTCTGTTCTAATTAGCTATGTTGGGGTATAGTGGCATCCTTGCTATAGATTTACTGCCATAGAAAGTACTCCCATCGGGAGAAGACCACTTAACTTTCCCAGATTATCCGGATGACCACTGAGCGATCATGTTATAATTTTATCAGAAAGTACACTGAGAAACCTGATGTATTTAGGGAGTCCACTGAAAACCCTTATATTATCACATATTCAAAAAAAATATGTGTTCTGAGTGAAAACTCATTTTGCCATTCAGTAAATGATGACACTGAATGGGTCTATGATCTGGGCAACTACATGATAATATTCATCTTGCTTAATTAAGTGTGTTACTGTATCTTTTAACATCGACCAAACTACAAGAAAGGATTATAATGAATGCTACAAAGAAAAAGCATAATTCTATGAGATAGTTTTATATTCACTGAGTCACATAGATCACTTAGAAATCTTATTCTCTTATCATCATCACACTTGGGTATTCAACCTTTAACTCATAATTGAGTGCTGACACCACTTAGTCACCAATTAGAAGATGATCATTACCTTTGGGCTAGCAAACCCAGGTATTTACTCATATAATTCACATAGCTTATTGAATATGTATCCTATAGCAACATAACTCTTTCTTGGCCATGCTCACTATCTTAAGTTAAAATGCATGATGGTTATATCTTTTACTCAACTTCTTCAAACACATGTCTATGAGAATACTAAGAAACATATCCTCTCTAAAGAATTAAGGTTATATTTAATCAATTAAAGATTTTAAGATTTCATTATCATCATGATTATTGGGTCTAGGTATTCAAACCCCTAGACCCCCACATAGTATTAACACCGTTGTAACAAGTAACTAATATCTCTAGGTTCTCTGATCCAAGTATCCTCCCTTATTTACTGTATAAGCATTTCACATAGCTCACATAGATCATAAAACATCTCGTCACCTCATTCTAGGCAACAACTTATCCTTTAATACATTAGACTACTTGTTATACAAGTATTCTACACATCTTACAAGACTTATTTAAGGCCATCACTTCAGAACATCTTATCTCATAACTTGTGATATTCATCATTTCATGATTCAGGTATAGTGTATGCTTTAGGATGAAAGACTTATTATAATATAATTGTTCAATCTTAGTGAGAAGTACATTCTACCAATGCTTAGGGTTAGGATTATCTACACGATCTCTCTATTATATAAGAAAGTGCATCCTTCCCATTATTAGGGGTTACGACCATCTCAATTTAATTGATTATTATTGTACAATCATATCATCACCCTTCATTAGGGTTTAATTTCCCTTTCATTACCAATTAGGGATTTCAAAATCATAAATTCTAGAATCAAACCCTAATTCATACCCCACTCATCACAGGAGAATCAGTATATATTTCTCCACATATTTACCACCCATGTTAAAGTCTTTCTCTCTTATCCTTAATAGGATATTGATTGCATCTTATTTAATTCCCCTCTTAAGGTCTATTACCTAGACATCATTAAATTATATTAATCTCATTATATCTCAATGCTTATCACACAACATACACCACTTAGACATTTTTAATGGATTAGAGAATGCCTACTATATCGGGTAGCTTGATCAATAATACTATTCTATTATGCTTGAGAATGCATATATCATCATAACAAATAATGATTTCATTGTGTGGAGAAGTCACACCATTATATCGGGCTTCGGGCATATCATTTATCATCAAATCATGTAGTCATGTTGAGTTAAGGTATGCTAAATACATACTCATCTTTTAAGTCTTGGTTTCTCTCTCATCTTTACTAGGATGTAAATTACTTAGTTTATATCTTTAAGGTCTACAACCTTATCAATATCAAATAAGTTAAGCTCATTGTGTCTCGCTATTGCATTAATCATATTCATCACTTAGTCAATCTTAATAATTGAGGACATGCCTACCATGTCAAGTAACATGATTGATCATTTCATGCCTATATCGTCTTGCCAAATGTTCAATTGGTCATGTGGTATAACCACATCCTCATATCAGGTATAGGGCATATCCCCTATTACCATATTATGCACCATCTTAGGTTACCATATCGTGCAATATCTTAGGTTACCATATCGTGCACCCACTTTGGACTTGCCATATGTTGGAGATCATATCGTGCACTCATGTTGGAAATCATATCAGTTTTCACCATATTGTTTTATCTCATAGGCCCACCATATTGGGTAAGTATATTGGGCAGCATATCTGCCATGGTGTTGGGTAGCATATCGGGCATCATATCAGGTGATGCATTGAACATCATATTGGGCATCACCTTGCTTTTCTCATATTGACCATTCATATCATGTCCCCACCATTGATAAGAACTTGGACTCAAATCATAACAAAGTGGATATCAAGTTGTTCTTTCATCCCATCACAAAGTAAAGATTCAAGGAACATATCGATTTTCCAAGGTCAAAAGCATATCGGGTTCCTAGGGTTTGAATCATATCAGGTAAACATGTGGTTCTACCCTTGTGTCTTGTTCAAAGTGATAGATGGGGACATTCCATATCATTCATAGGACTTCATATAACCTACCTTCATATCGGGCAAGACACCCATATCGGTTTCCAAAAGTTTCTACCCATATCGGGTATAGGATCATCAACCCATATCGGGTTGTTCCAAGAATGATCAACTCATACCGAGCATCCAATGATGATGTCATCATCATCAACATCAAGATTATAAATTGATTCTAAACTATGGACAATAGTTGTAATTACATTTTGGAACTCACAATTATATCAATTGATCATAGGAAATCCAAATTTGCAAATATTAAACAAATTGAATAATATAGAAGAAAAGATAATACTATTGAAGGGTTTGCATTATATAACCTACCTCTTGAAGATATTCCAAGCTTCAAGCTTCACTCCAAATGTTCCAAGGTTGAAGATGAGCCATCTCCAAGCTCCAAGACTTGGACTCCAAGCTTCTACACGATATCTCCAATCACCTTGGGTGATATCACCTTAATTGGTTGCTTCAACCCTCTTTGGTCGATACCTCTCCTCCTTGGCCGATACCACTGAACTCACTTCACTATGGGTGGCACAAGAGAGGTTTCTTGCATGATACAAGAGGAAGGGCACTTGCTAGATCCAAAAATCTTGCCAACAAATGAAGATTAAGGTATTTATACACGAATGGAGGCTAGAGCATAACTAATACAAGTTTAGGAGGTAAGCGAGAGGGAACTCTGGCATCCTGAGCGACGCGGCTAGGGCTTCTTCCCGTGTGGAGGCTGGCTTGGGGGAGGGGGCTCTGGTTGTCGGTGGGTGCCACCTCGCTCCCCCTAGGCCTCTCCTTGCCAGGCGACGCATAGGATTTGCTACAGGAGTCAGGCATCGTCAAATCGTGGCTCTCGGCAGATCCCCTTGACTCCAGCATTTGGTCTTCAGGTCCTTCTGGCCCTATTTTTCCGTAGCACTGGTGAGAGGCTAATCGGTTTTGGCTAGTGATTGGGGGTCAAGCGGTGTTTTGTTTTGCCCAAAGTGCGAGCGGTTTGGCTATCCTCTTCCTGCTACAAAGTTCTACGGAGTCAGGCTCCTCCTCCCTATATTCTCTTTCCTATTTGTGCTTTAGTTTAGTTGTTTGTTGTTGGCCAGTGGCTGTACTCAGCCTGGTTTCTTGTCATCTAATCGGTGTTTATTACTCGTCATTTCATCGGCATTTTGTGTCTCTCCTTCGTGAGAGTGTCGTTGCTTCTAGTCTCGGCTAGAGCTCGGTTTTTTATTCAGATTAGATATCTTGCTTTACCGTATGTCTTCACGTGTAGAGGTGAACTTCCGTTGGATCACATGTCTTAGACTGCCCTTTGTCTGTAGATCTATTCTCGTGTTGAAGGAATCTCTTAAGGAAAGTTGGTTATATCAGCATCGAAGAAAAGAGATCAATGCAGAAATGTTTCATTCGCTTTCCAATATGAGTTTTTGTAAGATTATGGGTGTGTCCATTATCGTTGTATGTTGTGATGGTTGTTCTCCCTCTTTATGTAGATGTCATATGGCTAAGTGATGCATTTAATCTGTTTTTCTCTAAGAAAAGGTATTTATACATGAGGTTTATAGAAAAGAGTGCAATAGGTGTCATCATCCCAAGGTACTTCATTCCACCTAGCCATGAAGGGTCGACACATGATCTAGCATGTATGCCACTATTATTTTGCCATGCAAAAAGAATAAGGGGCGGCTCTTGAGTTGTCTCCTAAGGCAAGCTTTCTTCCATTATCTTATTATTATATTCAACTTCACCATATCCAAGGCAAAGGCAAATCGATGCTTCAACATTTCCTTGAAGTGCCTTTCCCATCATGGGTAGGTCACAAACTGATAGGGGTCTCTTCTCATGTCTCTATGGCCGATAGGGACTTCCTTCTAAGCCCACAACTCGATATTTCTCATGTACATGGCTTTCAAGTTATGCATTTCTTGGTTTCTTTATTATTAAGAGTGCTAACACTTCAAGATGCTTCAAACATATTGTCTCCTTATTTCTATCTCCTCTAGCTGACACTAGATAAGAGTAGAAACAATTTAGAGTAGGTAAATTACACATTAACACTACATTTTGTATATATTGCAAATTGTACCACAATTGATGCACTAAGCACTTAGCATTATTTTCACAAGTTTCCACATAGAATTAGGCTTTGCACAAACCACCACTTAGCATAATATTCTCTTTCATGATATACAAAACACTTACAACAATACATTTAACATGTAACATTTGCAACATAACCCCTTGGCTTGGGTAATTTACAATTTTCACTTATATTATCATATAATGCACACATAGGTTTGCATATGAGTCCAAATTTGAAAATAAACTTTCACAAAGGGCTTTAATTAATTTTCAAAAGATAAGAACTAGTTTGTAAGCAACTTAATTAAGAAAAATATCTAGGGTTAGGTCATAACCCAGGTCAGCGGTGTTACACACATCCATTCTCACACCAAGGTATGACCTTAACCATCCTCAAACACCTGGGGTCAAGATGACAAGGATGCACGGTCACTTGAAACTCACATACTCAACAATATGTGATCTGTGTTTCCCTTACGAATACTCATTTTACCATCCAGCAAGTCCCGATGCTAGAATGAATCTATGTCCATGGAAACTACATGATTATGGTTTAACTTGAATAGTTATTTCCAATTGGGTGAACTAAGGTTGTATAAAATAAGTGGACATATGAAACTTAATTCTTTTATAGAAAGCATTAATGTATATCAACTTTAAAAGATATAAAATATATGCAGTATAAATCTTTTCACATCACCACGTGATACCATTCTTTGTCACATAAGTAAGAAGATCACACCTCCAATAGGGCTCAACCATGCCCAAGGGTCATTAACACCACCACATAACAATCACCTACAAGAACATCATTATCTTTCCATGTCTTACCAAAGGTTCAACAACACATCACCATACTTTTAATACACATGTTAGCATAACCTTGTAATAATATGTTCACATAACAACACATTAGGGTTACAACAACATTGAGAGGATATCATTTTCTCCACATAAGTTACACATGAAAGATAAGAATAACCAATCACTATATTAGTGTTAGATTCAACAACTAGATTAAGTATGATCAACTATAATCACTTAATTACATTAGGGTTTAGTGTATGAAAGATAATATATCTCAACATTACCCCTCATTTAATTATGGTGATCATAAGTTTATATTCATACAAGGGAAAAAGTTAGATTACATGATTAAGGTCAAGCCACCATCTAATTCTACATTATTCAAAAAAAAGAAACATACCGTAAGTATCACCTCAAAAACATCAAATATGAAAAGGTAAAGCTAATGGTTGTAACACAAGTAAACACCTTGAACAACCACTTAGAAAACCATTGAGTTGTGACCTAGATGAGTTACGAACTAAACCTAGTCAAGCCATCATTTGATAACACAAGAATACCATCGATTGTTTACTCAAGAGAGACAATTAGTTGTGAGGGTACAACCCACCATCAGTTGATCACTTAAAGAAAACCATCAGTTATAGTGTCTAGGAACACCATCGATTGTGGTGGCCAGGATCCCCATCAGTTGTAACACTCAATGGCACCATCGGTTGGCACCATCAGATCATAGGTCAGAAGAGCCATTGATTAAGACTTGAAATAGCTATTGGTTGATAACCCAGGTTGCACATGGTTTGTGAGACTTAGTGAGGCCATCAACTAATATCAACTGGTGAGAAAACAAGGAAAACCCATGGAAGAACCAATGTTTGATGAAGGAAAAGGGGGCCATCAGTTGAGGCCACACTAGGGCACTAAAACCATGGATTCTTGATCACTAAAGAAGCCAAAATAGAACATAAGGTAGGAGCATCAGTTGATATGAGAAACACAAGTAAAACAACACCTAAAAGGGAAGTACATCTATTCTTGAAAGAAGGCAAACCATCAAGTGATATGCAAGGTCAAAATCAACATTAAAACCCTAAGTTGTCCATCATTCAAGAGAGACCAAAAACCACTGTTTGCCGTGAAAACCAACCCTAAAGCATACTATACCTTAGGAAGGTTGTACCCAAGGTTTAGAACACATCCAAGAAGATACACCACCAACGAACTAGCACCTAAGCTGAATCCCTTGATGAAGGTAGGATCTTTCTACTTAGAACTTAGTTTTAGAGAAAGATCTATCACATGAAAGCTTCAAGTAAGAAATAAACGTGGAGAAAGTTATATAAATCACCTCTATGAAGAAGAAAAAGCTCCAAACAACAAGCTATCTTGAACACATGAGGGAGGAAACCCTATCTTATCTCTTTACACAGCCAAGCAAGATTCATCTCTAAGAAAGAGAGCACACCTTAGGTCAAGAGAGCAAGAAAGAAGGGTTTTTAAGCTCTAGAGAAAGTTCCACCATGGAACACCATGGATATGACCAAGAACAAGGAAGAAGGAGGTGAAAAAATGAGGAAAATGAAGGTGAAAGAGATGTATCCTACCTACTTCGGTCAAGAACAAGTAAAGGAAAGCTTCACAAGCTCCAAGAGAGGGTAGATCTAAACCCTAGCCGCACATGCAAGGAGATTGACCACCTCCCTTCTACCTTGGGAACCTTATTCTCGACTAGAGAAAGGAGGAAGAATATATAGATATAAACGAATATATTTGAGTCCAAAAGGTTCATTAGCATGGAAGGTAGGAGGTTTATATAGCTATTAGAGAGAGAGAAAAAAGAAGGCAAAGGTGTCCTAACATGTTTTCCAAGTGTTCATGGACAAGGGACATCACGTCCATGCAAGAAGTAGCTCCATTGGTTGTGGAGTTTGATAGGCCATTGGATCTAGACCCTCACAGGGTGTCCATCGAGTTCCATCACTTGGTGACCATCATTTGATGAAACGCTAGGTCACTAGGTGGAAAACCATCGATTGGTCACCCTTCCAAAAAAACCATTGGTCCAAGGGACCCCAAGAGAGAAGACCATCAACCTACCACCTCTAGGGAGAACCATTAGTTGCCCCCACCTGAGGATTACCATTTGATGTCATCCATCCAAGGGAACCATTGGATTGATGGCCTCTCAAGGTAGCTCATCCACGAGAGCCAAAACCCTAACTCACCCTATGGAGGTGTCACCATCAAACCAAGGTACATCTGGGATCCCAAAGCCCCAAACAACTCAAGAAAGGTATGAAAACATGTACAAAAATAAAGAATGTGCCCAATTGTAAGAAAAACCTCAGATATGGGTAAATTGTAGAAAGTCCAAAAAGTGCACAAAATTGCATAACTTGCTCAAATAGTGTCCAAACTAGACCAAACTTGAAACTTAATCTTTTAAAATGATATAAAAGAATATATAGGGTTAAATTAAGGTTTTAAGAACTTAATTAAGATAATAAAGAAAATTCAACCACTAAGCAAGGTCTAAGGTCTTACAACATATATTCCTTTTATCATGCACAACAACCTAATGATGACATGGGTAGCACAAAGGTTTCCATTGTTGGGTCAAGGTATAAGTTGTGATTCTTTAGCACCCTGACTATTACAACCCCAATTTTTGGGTTCTTTTGGTGAGAAATGTAATTTCTCCTATTAAAGATATTTGAACAAATAATGATCTAATTTGTTTTGAATAAATGAATTTCATTTACAATAGCCTTGTTGGTTGTTTTGTGGGCTTTATTGTCTATTGGGCCCAATAACAAGGAAAAGATAAAAGAAACTCCATTAATTGAGTAAATTAGAAAATGGAGAAAAGAAAGGTATATAAACCTCTTGAAGGCAAAGGAATGTTATCCAAAGTTGGATTTCGTGCCTCTTGGGTTCCTTGGGTCCCAAGGAATCCAAAGTTGCAAAAATAATGCAACAAGAATAGGAAAGATCAATTAAATATTTCTTTATTAAGAAAAAAATTTAAAACAATGATAAAATGTGGAAAATAAGTGGAAAGAGGTATAATTGAGTTATCCTTGGTGGATTTTTGTATTCTTAATGTTCCTAATGTGAAATGGATTTTAATAAGAAATATACAAAGAGAGATAAAGAGAAATCCTCAAAAAGAGATATTTTAATAAGAAATAAACAAGATAATGGGAAATAATGGAAATCGATGCATCTAGAAGGATAATGAGTATCCACTAAAAAGAATTTCGAAATATTAGAGTTTCTTCGGGTCCAAGGAGCCCAATGAAGAAAAAGAAAGAGAAAATACCAATAATAAAAAATAAAAGGATAATGTGATGCATCATTCAGGATTTTGGTGGCATTGCTAAAAAGGAAGTATTTTCTACTATATGAAAATAGAATTTCGTGCCAATGGGTTAAAATTCAAACAATAAAGAGAATAAGTGAGAGGATTTTAGAATTCCTAAATATCCCATGAACATGGTTTATCAAAAGGATAATTAGGAGAGAGAAGATTACTTTTCATTGAAGGAAAAGGGTTCCTATTGGGAAAGGGACTTGGTAACTCATGGATATCCATCATAGGGCTTCATTACCCTCCTCTATAAAAGGATAGAACCCCTGGCTAGGACCAAAGAAAGTTCCACACAAACCTCCCTCTATTTTTCTTCTTCTCATTCGATTCAAACCCTAGTCATGAAGTTGGTGTTTTCCCTGGAGTAACGGGGAGTTGAGGAGTCATCTTGATGGAAGCTTGGTGTTCCCCGATGACATGCGGATGATCGGCTCTCGTCCCTAAGCACTCAACCTCACACGATCACCTGCAGCAGGTCTGCACGATCAGTCGGAAGACGTAGGTTTGCAATGCTGGAAACGGCCACCTGGGCCACAAAGAGAGGCACCCTGGGTGTGGCGGTGAGCGACTGAGGTGGGGCGGCAATCTCCAGCTACCCTTAGGCGTTGAGGTAGAGGAGGTGACCCCCACCAACAGTCGGCAAACACCCACCCGCAGCGCTAGGGCGTGCGGGGAAGAAGACGATGGGTTGTTGGATAGTTCTACCCTCTGTAGGCTGAAACGCTGACCAATTTAATTGAGGGCAGTTTCACAATCTGTTATGTTTTCAAACCCTCCGAGCAACGTTGCATGAATAGGGTGATGTGGCAGCTTCCGATTGGTCCAAAAAGATAATTCTTGCAAAATGCATAACTAATTAACTGTAGCTCAGATGGATGCACATAGTATATGAATTTTGCTCAGAAGAACACGAGGAATGCAATAAAAATATAATTGAAGCCTTTTTATGATTGCAATTCGAAAAATGGTGGAAGCTATCCACTTTAAGATTAAGAAACCCTATTTTGAGATGATTAATGTAATTAGTAGGGTTTAATGGATGATTACACTTGATATTAGCCTGTTAATCATGAAAATATACATTAAGATAAAAAAGGATGAACTTTGCATGTAATTGGTTTAATTTGGAAGTTCATGTGCATAAATATGCTTTAATGGGCCTTGAAACCCTGATGATGGTAATTGTGACTCTTAATGGCTTTAATTGTTCAAATTCATGATTAAAGTTAAGATATGATGGTTCTAATATATTTCAAGTATAGAGGTTACTAATTGTGGATAAATACTCTTAATATGGTACTTAGGGTTTTTTAATGAATAAAGATCGAATTAATTTTTAAATAGAGTTCATATGTGATTTAGATGAACTATGAGTTGTTGATCCAGAAGGAACCAAAGTTGATAATGAGGCTTAAAGATCTTGTCATAAATTAAAAGGATAAAATGGTAGTAAAAGGCGTGATGGACTTAATTGATGGCTAACTGTGCCTTTAATCAAAAATTAAGGTAACCTTAATAAATTTCATAAAGAATAGTTCTGATAGTCAGGGATTGTGAGTAAATGAGGGTTTAAAAGAGAAAAAAATGAAGTGATACCCTAATTGCAATGGAAACCCTAAAAGTGGACTAGAAACCCTAGGAAGCGAGCTAGGTTTAATAGATCTTGATGGCATGATCAAGAATAAGATATTGTATGCATATTTTAGGATCTCTTTGTGTGCTTGATTTCCTATTGGATTTCTTGCATTGAAGGGGTTAACTCTGCCTCAGATCAGCCTGACAGGTATGTGGTTAATTATGGTTAATCGCATTAGTTTTCTGAAGAGTTTCCCAGATGATTCATCGCATTGAATGCAACTTAACAGTTTGGATGTTCATACTTGCAAATCATAAAGTCATTATGATTATCACAATAATAATAGAAGTGTGTATTCTCACACCTACATGCCACCCTGATGGATGATGCAAAAGGTCAAGCCCAGGAGGGAAGACCTACGGGCACCATGAGTGGTAACCCCAGGCACCAAGCTTGGGATTGAGAAGGTGGCCTATGATATTGCATGACTAAAGGGCACCATGAAGGGTGACCCCAGGCACCAAGCTTGGGAATGAGAAGTGATGAATCCTCCAGATTCATCTGCACAGTCGCCAATTCTAGGGATTTTGTTCCTCATATTGACTGATTTACCCTCACTTTGGTTCACCTTGAGTGTTTTACTAATTCCTTGCAAATAATGCCTAAATAGTTTTAATTACTAGTTTATTCGATGCTATTCTCTCTTACACATTCTCCTTCCCTCTGCAGATCACCACTAGTCGGTTTTGATCCATTTGGTTTCATCCATGCGGTCTTGAGCGCTATACGGTCCTGACCCCATGCGGTCTCAAGACCGTATGGGCCCATGCGGCCCCAAGACCGTTTGAGCATGATGGCACCAAACCGTATGAGCAGCAATGTCAAGACCGTTCGAAGGTCGCGTGAACCGTTTGCTCATTCGCATGTAAACCGAATGAACATATGAAATCGTTTGGACATGCAGACACGCAAGAACCGTTCGAATTAGAGTGCATGCAAACCACATGGAGTTCCCAGACCGTATGATCACATGCATTCCGAACCGTTTGGATTAGCACTTGCATGAAGACCGTCTAGCTACGAGACCGGTTGGAGCCAGACTTCAGAACCATTTGCACAAGCACAAGACAAGATGAAGACCGAATGAGCAAGGAGTAAAGACCGAATGAGCAATGTTGGAAACTGTTTGTTGCTTTGCATGAAATCATTTGGGTACATGCATTGTCCAAAACCGTTTGGATCCTCATCACATGAAGGTCACTTGCTCCAGCAGAATGAAGACAGAACGATCACATGCATAGACCAGATGGCCTCATCACGTGAAGAAAGTTTGAGTAGCTGAATGTAGCAAACCGTTGCTATCCACGTGAATAACCAAGTGATCAATGAGACCGCGAAAAATGCATGATATGCATGCACGCTAAAATAGCCAAAAACGCATGCAGCCTTGTGGACTACGCATGCAGCCAAACCAGGTGAGCTGGTTGAAACGGTTTCCAAAACCGTGAAGAGTGCAGCGCAAAACCGAGAGGAAAAGAAGAAGCGTGTGACCGAGAAGAAGCGTAAGACTGAGAGAAAGGCAAGATCGAGAGGAAAAGGAAGAGCAAGACCGAGAGGAAAAGAAGAAGCGCAAGACCGAGAGAAGGTAAGACCGTGAGGCTGAAGTAAGTAGCAAGACCGCGAAGGCATCGAGACCGCGAAGGCTGAGGTGAAGACCGCGAGGGCTGAAGCAAGTATCAAGACCGCGAAGAGTGCATGCATGCACACAGCTTGACCGAGAGAACAGAAACCGAATGGAAGAGAGTAAAATGTAAATTGTTTGGATAAGATATTTTCGGTCTGGAATCACACAAAAAAAATGTGAGAGCCAGTCCAGTGCCTATAAATAGGACCCCAAGGGTCCCCATTAGGCATCCCATCTGCCGGCGGCCCAAGGCTGCCAGACTGGGACCAGTGCCGGAACGCCGCCAGACTGCCCGAGCACCGTTTCCGCCCAAATTTCACACACAGCCCCAGAATCCCGAGCTGAGTCCAGATCCGGTGAGCTGCCAGTCTGGGCGCAGCTCTAGAAGGCTGTTCCATCACCATCTCACCATTGCTCACACCATAGCTCCACCTTACCCTACTCTTGCAATTCCGGAGGTTGACCTGAAGATCGAGGCGGAGAAACGGACGGCATCGACCACGACGGAGCAGTCCCGGAGACTGCGACGATCTACACCGGGCTGTCACAGATCTACTCTTCTGCTCCGACGATGCTTTCTTTCTCTCTCTTCTCTTTCTTTGTTGCTCCCTCTATGAGGAGCAAGTAGTTCCATCCACTGGGGTGCGGGGACTAGCCCCGCTGCCCATGTTTTGTATCTTGTATTAAAAAGATGTTATCATTCCGATTTAATACTGAACCGTTTCATACATACTTGAATGTTGGCCGCGTTCTTGTATGCATCTATTGTCTTTCATTGTGGTTACTCTACGACCGCTCCCGAGACTCGAATACCGATTTAGTTTTGGTTTCTATTGCGTGTATCCACCACACATCCGTTTCGGTATCTAGGAACGCTTCCCAAGGAGTGTAGTAAACTCACCTCCGTCGTTGTACTTTTGTACTATGAAATGGAATCAGTTGACGTACAAAAGTGCGACCTTGACGGGTCGAGGAACACACTCTGAGGAGAGAGTGGTGCAAAGTAATTGACCATTCGTTCGGGAATGGCTGACGTTGCAACACTCTCACGTTCCTCGTAGCTATATCCTTGAAAGAGGGATAGTCTATAAGGATACTAATTGATTTGGTAATTATCGCTCGCTTGTTAGTTTTCCGATGCACGTTTCAAAAGGTTGAGTAAGATTTTCTCTTCGGAGACTACATATCTTCATTGACACGTAGATACATACCGGATGAGAGTTACTCAACCCGTGAAGGATGTATGCATTACTCTTGTCCTATAAGACATCGGTATTGTACAACATCCATGTGTCCTGCTTACAAGTCTTGCTACGTTGGTACAAGTACAATTCATGTGTAGTGGTGGTGAATACCCGCATCACCCCAGTGATCCATCATCATCTGCTAATCTTAGTTTTTAATCCTTAAACTAGTTTTTATTCTTGCCTTTACTTGTGCATGTTTTAGGTTAAATAACTCAAATCAAACTTCTGGTCTTAGATGATTAACTTAGATCGATAAGAAACAAGAAAAAGACACTCAGATTCTTAACGTTGTCCTTCGGGTTCGATCCTAAATCTGTACTATGATAAGGCTTCCACACTCTTGTGGGGTTGGAGCATTTATCTAGCACCAGTTGTAGGTAAACCTAGAGAGAACATCAACTCCCTAGGCTTTTTGGTGCATATTAGGACTTCCATTGGAAGAGTAATCTTTTGGTGTAAGTTCTAGCTCCATCAAAAAATGGCGCCGTTGCCGGGGACAACGGTATAAGGATCGTTTTTTTTCAAATTTTGTGTTAATTTAGGTTTCTCTAGGGTTTTCTTTTTCTTTTCAAAAACCTAAAAAGTAAAGGACTTAATCTTGCATATCATCTTGGATTTGAAATGGTTGGTCAAACTTGATAAACTCTTTCTTTGATTTCAGGTACCAATTCTCTTCAAAATGAAGCAGTCAGTGCCACCAACTAATAGTTGTCAATTCTATGGTGACTATTCTCATGCATCGATCAACTGTTTCAACGTTCATCCACTCTACGTGATGGCCTTGCGTCAAGTAATCATGAATCGTATAGTCGGGAAACTCAGAGCAGCCATTCCATACAAATATGGATATAACGCAGGTTATATTCCATATCACCCCGGAGGCTACTACGAGAAACCTAACTATGGCAGATTTCAAGGCGTAGACTGCAATACAGGAGGGCAATTGGAAAGAAACTCAAATCAATACTATGATGAGGGAAACTATTATCAACATCAATCAAACGGGTGCGATGAAGAGCCTTTTCATGAAAATCAACACATATTGATGGAGGAACTACGTGCCTTACAAACATCAGTGGATCAACAACTAGCTGATCAGACAGCTGCGACCAAGAAGTTGATAGCCGACCTTAATCAACTTACGCAACTTGTTAACGCTCCTGAGCAACATGCAGGACAGCCACAAAATTTAACTAAGCACATCTCTAGTTCACATGTTGCAATAAATTATGATGATGACTACGAAATCATGTGGAATGTGCCTCACAATAATTTTCAAGTGCCAGTACAGGGTGGGGAATCATCCTCAGAACCAATGACTGAACTCAAGGATGATACCTTCACCACACCACAGGAAAAAGAATCATTCTTCGAGCCGAAGTCTGACCCGGATAATGACTCTTGCACTATGCTCTTAGATGAAAGAATGAGTAACCAATATGAAGATTTTCTTCAATTGGGAGATAAATTGGGAACAAATTTTAATGATTATCCATCTTCTCCCCCCATAAACTCAGATCCGTCCATACAGATTGAGGGACAACCATCAATGATTGACTCCCTATATGACAAATGTTCTTCAATTTCAACTGTCTTGTCGTTGAATTCCAATGAAGAAGGGTCTATGTTACACGAACTCTACACTCCTTCTCAGTCAGACATAGATGAATATGAGACTGATTCAGATGAGGAGACGTCTTTTATGCAAGAGACTCAAATGATTCCATTACTGGAAAAGGATCCAGTTTTTCCTTATGAAGACATTTCTGATCATTCGGCTGATCTAGAAACAAACTTCGAGGATGGGACTGACCAAGATCCTGACCCAGAGACGAACCATACCATTCTCACTGATGATGAAACAGAATCAAGGGAGGATGAGGGGTCTCAAGATGACAATCTTATAACGGGTCCTTCCCATGAGATGACACCACCACCAGGAGTTCTGACGGAGCCAGCCCTCGAACAAGAACATGATTTTTCTATTGATTCTCCTTCTAGTCACTTGAACGAGTTGAAAGTGCACCATGAAGAGAAACATGAACCATCTCTTGACTTTGGGACGGATTATGATATTATCATAAACTCTTGTAATGACAAAAAGGACCCCTGGGATGACATCAAGCCACAAACCTATCCCTTTATAGCCACTCATCCCTATGAAGAAGCCCCCTCTAACACTCATGAAACTGAGATTTATCCATTACCTGAGCTAGTTTCCATTCCTCTCATAGAAACTCTTCCCAAGCACTCAATTAAACTAGAGGAGTGTTATGAACAAGAACTGGAACAACAATGTATCAGTCCCAATATTGAAGAAACGGGTTCATCAAGGGATTTTATCCCTCAAAATGATATGTCAAGGACTAATCCCTCTCATGAAGAGACATCACTGGAACCCCTATCTCAGGATCCCATGATTTCCTCACCTGAGCAAGAGTTCATTCTACCAGTCAAATCCTCTTCTAGTTACTTGGATGAATTAAGGATGTTCTACGAAGAAAATTCCGAACAAAACCTTGAAAAGAGGAACGACGCTCTTACCAAATTCAATATTGATAAAGATGATGATACTTCTCAAAATAATTCCTTTGAAGAAGAAACATCACCCTGGCCACCATATCCTACACAAGAAAACCCAGGTGATGAAATGAAGCCGGAACCGGACCCACCACCTGATCCTAGACAGGAGGAAGTTCAAGTAGCTGACCCTCAATCAACTGCCCTAGATTTTGAAGAAAGTAGTTTTACTTTGAGCTTCGAGGGTGAGCCACAACTGGAAGGCACAAGTGGGCATAACCTTGATTTCTCGCATAGACCTCCAGTTTCGACTGCTTATGTTCCACCTCCCTCGCTGATGGGGGAAGGTCTCTGGATTCTTCTGGAAGGACAACGAGGTCAAAGTGAGGTGCATCCAAGTCATCTAGAAGATTCGTTCAAGTTGCCACAACTTCCCAGCCAACAAGTTTTTCAGACCACTTCCTTATTTTCAGCACCAGCTATCGCAAGGCATCTTAGCCGGACCTTCTTCCAACTAAGAGGACCGCCTGGTTAACATCGCGCAACCCTTCCCCTCCACCTCGAATCTAATATTTGTTCAGAAATGAATGAATTTATGAGTTCGAGGTGGAGGGCGGGTGGTATGACTTTCACTCCACCCTATATCTTTATTGCTTCCTGCTTTTCCATTCTAGTTTCTTTTTCGTAATTCTTTCCACCTTTTTGTTAGTTTTCTAAAAATAAAGCCTTTACCTAGTCGGCTTTTGCTTTACGAATCTGTGATCATCACCTCTTTTCCGTTGCAAATTCCCTGGAAAAGAATACTTAAAACTAGCCAATGCATGTTTTTCATTTTGATTTGTCTATGAATCCTAATGTTATATCTCAAACAGGAAAAGACGATACACTTCAATAAGGCTGAGATAGATCAAATACATCACGCCTTTACCTGATTAATGGATCCGTTGTATGGATTTCTCATTTGATGTTTCATCATGTCTCTTTTGGAGCAGAGTGCGATGGAGAATAGAGACCCGTCGCATGGAATCGCTAAGCAAACTGCATCATGATCCAAACTCTCTTCTACACTTCTTCTTTCATTTTCATACCCCTCTGTTCATTAACCATGCCAAAGTTTTAAGTTCGGTGTGGCACGCCACACTCCTTTCTAGTGAAAACTAGAACATTGCCGAACTTTAAGTTCGGTGTGGTAAACCACACCTCTGCAAAACTCTAAGTTCGGTGTGGTACACCACACCTCTTTTTCCACTACCGCTTCTTCCATTCCCTCAATACATAATAGGGGCGTACCACCTTCTCATTTTGCTTCAAAGAGTATACAATGATGATTGTGCACATACTGAGGTTGGTGAAAAATCTACCCCGATTCCAAAAAGAGGCCTGGCAGCCCAAATATGCAAAAATCCAAAAATACCCTTTCTCCTAAGCCAAGTGAGAATGAATAAAAGCCAGAGTGTGAATAAAAACATGAGAGTTGTGCCCTGAATAAGGATAACCGATAAAGGTCTCGCCCGGCCGGTACATTAGCTGCCCTCATGAAGGCAGATGTGTCGTGATCGGTAGTGAGATCCTAAGGATCCAAAAATAACCCCTTACCTCCTCTCAAAGAGGTAAAATAGCCAAAAGCCTTAAGCCAACCTATACACACTTCTGAGTTACCTTTAGAAAACGAATCGGGTGTAAGGCTAAGTCAACCAGAGTTGTGCATAAATCATTCAAAAGTATCTCGATGAGTCAACTATTAATAAGAGTCTTGATTCAATCAAAGGAGAGACTCCTATCTTTATGATCATACCCCCATTCTCTCCTCTTTCAACACCAGTGACAGATCATATGCTTTTTGTTGATTCCGTGGGTCTGTCCAAAGTCTCATAAAACTCTTTAACATAACTGATACGACAGAGAATGAGAAGGAAATACTTCAGCAAAATGAACTCAGAAATGAGGATATCATAATATGTATTCCGTGATATAAGGAAGCTTTGATGATGTATCCATCCGAGCCATGAACAAAATTACGATATGACAATAGGATGAGGCAATCCTGAGATGAACGATTGCATTGGCAACTGTTTTAAGTTTTTCGTTCCTCGGGACGAGCAACGCTTAAGTTCGGTGTGGCGATGAATCCTCCAGATCCACCTTCAGTCACCAATTCAAAGGATTTTCGACATCTTTGCCCCATTTTTGTTTTGCGTCTTTTTCTTTTTTCTCATGAAAAATCTGACATTTACATACAGATGAGATAATTACGAGACGAACGAGCTTTTTGTCGACTATCTTAAGTTTTTCTCCGTTCCTCGGGACGAGTAACGCTCAAGTTCGGTGTGGTGATGAATCCTCCAGATTCATCTGCACAGTCACCAATTCTAGGGATTTTGTTCCTCATATTGACTGATTTACCCTCGCTTTGGTTCACCTTGAGTGTTTTACTAATTCCTTGCAAATAATGCCTAAATAGTTCTAATTACTAGTTTATTCGATGCTATTCTCTCTTACACATTCTCCTTCCCTCTGCAGATCACCACTAGTCGGTTTTGATCCATTTGGTTTCATCCATGCGGTCTTGAGCGCTATACGGTCCTGACCCCATGCGGTCTCAAGACTGTATGAGCCCATGCGGCCCCAAGACCGTTTGAGCATGATGGCACCAAACCGTATGAGCAGCAATGTCAAGACCGTTCGAAGGTCGCGTGAACCGTTTGCTCGTTCGCATGTAAACCGAATGAACGTATGAAATCGTTTGGACATGCATACACGCAAGAACCGTTCGAATTAGAGTGCATGCAAACCGCATGGAGTTCCCAGACCGTATGATCACATGCATTCCGAACCGTTTGGATTAGCACATGCATGAAGACCGTCTAGCTGCGAGACCGGTTGGAGCCAGACTTCGAAACCATTTGCACAAGCGAAAGACAAGATGAAGACCGAATTAGCAAGGAGTAAAGACCGAATGAGAAATGTTGGAAACTGTTTGTTGCTTTGCATGAAATCATTTGGGTACATGCATTGTCTAAAACCGTTTGGATCCTCATCACATGAAGGTCACTTGCTCCAGCAGAATGAAGACAGAACGATCACATGCATAGACCGGATGGCCTCATCACGTGAAGAAAGTTTGAGCAGCTGAATGTAGCAAACCGTTGCTATCCACGTGAATAACCAAGTGATCAATGAGACCGCGAGGAATGCATGATATGCATGCACGCTAAAATAGCCAAAAACGCATGCAACCTTGTGGACTACGCATGCAGCCAAACCGGGTGAGCTGGTTGAAACGGTTTCCAAAACCGTGAAGAGCGCAGCGCAAAACCGAGAGGAAAAGAAGAAGCGTGAGACCGAGAAGAAGCGTAAGACCGAGAGAAAGGCAAGACCGAGAGAAAGGTAAGACCGAGAGGAAAAGGAAGAGCAAGACCGAGAGGAAAAGAAGAAGCGCAAGACCGAGAGAAGGTAAGACCGCGAGGCTGAAGTAAGTAGCAAGACCACGAAGGCATCGAGACCGCGAAGGCTGAGGTGAAGACCGCGAGGGCTGAAGCAAGTATCAAGACTGCGAGGAGTGCATGCATGCACACAACGTGACCGAGAGAACAGAAACCGAATGGAAGAGAGTAAAATGTAAACCGTTTGGATAAGATATTTTCGGTCTGGAATCACACAAAAAAATGTGAGAGCCAGTCCAGTGCCTATAAATAGGACCCCAAGGGTCCCCATTAGGCATCCCATCTGACGGCGGCCCAAGGCTGCCAGACTGGGACCAGTGCCGGAACGCCGCCAGACTGTCCGAGCACCGTTTCCGCCCAAATTTCACACACAGCCCTAGAATCCTGAGCTGAGTCCAGATCCGGTGAGCTGCCAGTCTGGGCGCACCTCTAGAAGGCTGTTCCATCACCATCTCACCATTGCTCACACCATAGCTCCACCTTACCCTACTCTTGCAATTAAGGAGGTTGACCCGAAGATCGAGGTGGAGAAACGGACGGCATCGACCACGACGGAGTAGTCCCGGAGACTGCGACGATCTACACCGGGCTGTCACAGATCTACTCTTCTTCTCCGACGATGCTTTCTTTCTCTCTCTTCTCTTTCTTTGTTGCTCCCTCTATGAGGAGCAAGTAGTTCCATCCACTGGGGTGCGGGGACTAGCCCCGCTGCCTGTGTTTTGTATCTTGTACTAAAAAGATGTCATCATTCCGATTTAATACTAAACCTTTTCATACATGTTTGAATGTTGGCCACGTTCTTGTATGCATCTATTGTCTTTTGTTGTGGTTTGTCTACGACCGCTCCCGAGACTCGTATACCGATTTAGTTTTGGTTTCTGGTGCGTGTATCCACCGCGCATCCGTTTCGGTATCTAGGAACGCTTCCCAAGGAGTGGAGTAAACTCACCTCCACCGTTGTACTTTTGTACTATGAAATGGAATCAGTTGACGTACAAAAGTGCGACCTTGACGGGTCGAGTAACACACTCTGAGGAGAGAGTGGTGCAAAGTAATTGACCATTCGTTCGGGAATGGCTGACGTTGCAACACTCTCACGTTACTCATAGCTATATCCTTGAAAGAGGGATAGTCTATAAGGATACTAATCAATTTGGTAATTATCGCTCGCTTGTTAGTTTTCCGATGCACGTTTCACAAGGTTGAGTAAGATTTTCTCTTCGGAGACTACATATCTTCATTGACACATAGATACGTACCAGATGAGAGTTACTCAACCCGTGAAGGATGTATGCATTACTCTTGTCCTATAAGACATCGGTATTGTACAACATCCATGTGTCCTGCTTACAAGTCTTGGTACGTTTGGTACAAGTACAATTCATGTGTAGTGGTGGTGAATACCCGCATCACCCCAGTGATCCATCATCATCTGCTAATCTTAGTTTTTAATCCTTAAACTAGTTTTTATTCTTGCCTTTACTTTTGCATGTTTTAGGTTAAATAACTCAAATCAAACTTCTGGTCTTAGATGATTAACTTAGATCGATACGAAACAAGAAAAAGACACTCAGATTCTTAACGTTGTCCTTCGGGTTCGATCCTAAATCTGTACTATGATAAGGCTTCCACACTCTTGTGGGGTTGGAGCATTTATCTAGCACCAGTTGTAGGTAAACCTAGAGAGAACATCAACTCCCTAGGGTTTTTGGTGCATATTAGGACTTCCATTGGAAGAGTAATCTTTTGGTGTAAGTTCTAGCTCCATCAAGAAGGTGGCCTTAAGTCAATGGCAAAACAGAAACCTGAAAGGGGGTATGCTAGGGTTAGGGCAAAATTGGTGGACAATGTCACATTGAAAGTGTAAATTTGGCTTGTTAATTAACTTGACTGTGATATTTAGATAGTTAGCCATATTTGTGAAATTTTGGTTGTCCCCACATATCGGCATATTTCAATATGCTGACCGACATTTTGTTTGTCGACGTTTTAGGTACAAAGTTGAAAAGAACAAATAATAAAATGACACATTATGGAAATAAGAAATAAAGTGCAAGGAGGATTAGATAGAATAGATCCAAGCTGTGGATAGAAGTAGATTACCAAAGTTTTTAAAAGGTATGCAAAGTTTTATTTTATACCGGATTTTAGTTTAGTTGGTAGAATTTCATAATTATTATTAATTATTTGTCGAACCTTTGATCCTATTAATTGGGATAACAGCTCTAACCTTCTGGTCTCCCATAATTGGGGGTTACCGGGAGGCGGGGTTGTTACATTTGGTATCAGAGAACTGGTTCCTCATTTAATCTTTAATTATTATTAAATTTTACAAACTCTATAGAACCCAAGGGAGTTATTAGAGGATTTTTTGAAAAATAGAGGTGTCTAGAAAAGGATCACGTCTGGGGGATGGCAAGATTTTCCTCCGCACCGCTAGTCGGAATACGAGGACTCCCAGATTAGTGTGACTGCTTGCCAATGTCTCAGGATTTGACTCAAAATAAGATACCTTTAGGACTCTCTTATCTTATTCATCCCTTCTCAACTCAAATGTTATTAAGGACCTTAAGGATTATGATTTTCTCTCTTTTCCTCACTCTTGAGGTATGGGTAAGGTGGATAAGGTTTAAGAAATCCTCCACCAAATTAATGAAAAGCATGTAAATAAGATGTCATGGACATAAGATTAATAGCTTAAGAGTAAACTAAAGAATAGATACATGCTTAGGTCGTATGACATATGTTGTCATGCCCTCAGGAGAGACCTGAGGCTAGACCTCCTTGTTAGGAGGATGAGTGGAGAAGTTAGTCTTGGAGGTAGAGACCTCCATTATAAGTAGAGACCTGGAACATCCTTTGAGGATGATTCTAACCCTAACCCTAAGTAGCGGTTAAAGAGAGAGATGATACGATGAGTTAGATGTCATGATAGACCAGGTGTGAGGGTGAATATGCCTTTGGATGCCCATATGAGCCATGAGAGGTTGGATGACCTAATACCTTTGTCGACCCAACCCTGGTAAGGGTCATGCATGTTTGAGTAAAGGATAGCTCCTTCAATGATGAGGTTAGTGAAGAACTTATAGAAACCCTATGGGATTATGCAAGTAGGGCATAGTGTGCGCCCATAGTACGTCAATAGTGCTGACAGTAGGCTAAAACCCTAGCCAGGAGAGTATGGGGTATAGCTTGTGAGTTAGGAAAGAAGGTTGGAAGCTTAGACTATGAGATATGAGGAACAGTGGGGAGTCGAGGATGATGTGACCTAAGTAGATGATAGTGGTTGCCTCATGCTTGATCCCTGGAGGCTGATGATATCTTGGTTTCCATTAGAGCAACCAAACCCTAGAGAGAGGATGAGGCTTTTGGTACCTATGTGCCCATGGTATAGGTGTTTACCTTCTGAGATAGGAAGAAGAGTTCCTTTGACCTGGAGAGGTTTAGTAACAGGTCGTGAGGCCTTGTACTTTGTTGGTTGTCCTGTAGGAGGAGTCAACTCTAAAGTGTTGCTCGAGTAGAATGATGACAGGAAGTGCATGTAATGCCTTATACATGCTTGATATGTGGTTAAGAGGTTGGGCATGAAGTTGGACACCCAAAAGTGAACCTAGGGTTCCTAGGCCTAAGAGGGGAAGTGGTATACCTGATGCTCATGATGAGATTTGAGTTTCTATAGATTCGAGCATGGTACTCCTCGTGTTTAGAGGAAAGGGAAACCCCTTAAGTTTAAGGTATGTTTGATGAACCCCTCATAGCTAAGTTGGTGACATGGGAAGGTATGATCTTGATCCAATGTTGATGAATAAGAACAAGTATGGCCAAGCATGGTTTAGTAGGTGGTCCGCTTATGCCTTAGTATCTTGGTAGGGTTAAGCATGATGTAAACCCTAGACATAAGGACGTTTGTGACCTTTATTATCAAGATGTATTTTCCTCCCATCTTGGGAGAGGGACCCCTTTGTAGGGTGTATATCAGTTTTGTGGGTTTTGAGGAAACCTAAAGAGGTATCATAGGATCTTGAGAAGCTAAGTGAACAATAAATAGCATGACAATGAACCTGTAGACTCATAGATGACCATCTCTAGATGCATGTGGGTGTGTTACCATGGAAGTAACTGGTATGGGGCCTGACCAAGGTAGGAAGGTCTCCATGACCCCTATGAAAGGATGAAAGTCAGCCCAGGAATGCAGAGAGAGATGATGGAGACTTGGGTAAGGTTCTAAGTTGGACATGTACTATCCTAAGTCTATCCTAGGGCTAGGTAGGGATAAGACCGATGAAAGTAGGAGTTGCCTAATTCCCTAGTTGCACATAACCATAGGGTCGGGAGGTAACAACTATCATTGTCTGAGGGCCATGGGTTAAGAGATTGATCACCTTCATGAACTCATGGGACCCAAAGGGCAGATGAGTAGGGCACTCTCTGGATGTATAAGGGAAGAGGGATGGTCCCAAAAGTGTCGGCACCCTATAGACCTAGAGGAGATGACTAAGGATTGTGTGGTGACCCAAATAGGTTCGAAACCAGTTTTCCATGGAAGTAACCTTGATATCGAGATGTTTGTGATGTAGAGACATAAGTTGCATGTTTAAACATAGATTCGAAGGTGTACTGGCAAGGTGGGATGTACCATATCTACTCTTGGAATGGGAAGAACTTTGTATTAGGACTGCAACCAAGTGCTTATTTCCTCTTGTTATGGGAGTGAGAGATAGGACAGTATGTGTGCCATACATCAAGGATAAGGATGATGCGTATTGGAACATTGCTATGATGTATGAGGACAGAGATGATAACATACCCTTGGGGAGTGAACAATATGTGGATGGTTTGCAACCACTAAGAGTATTAAGGTAATCATCTTGTGAGGATGTTTTATCATGAGCCATGTGGAATTTTCAAGTGATGCAAGGTTGAGTTTGATCACCATGAGGATGAGCTTAGAGTGTTGTCAATGAAGATAGACTTAGAGTTTGAGCTGAGATGATAAGTGGAATACATGGAGGTGCATGTCTTCAACATTACCTTTACACACAAGGATGTGAAGTGGTTAAGATGCAACTGCCTAGTTTAGCTAGAGGCTAAAAGAAGTTGTTGGGCTAACCCCAAGTTTGAAAAAGGAGATGTGTTTGGCTAACACTCAGATGTAACGAGATCTCTTGAACAAGTTAGTATTTGTTTGGTTAGCCAGCCTAGGCCTTGATGTAATAAAAGGATGGTTGTAGAACCTTAGATATACTTCTCTAGAAAAGAAGGTAATGAAACCCCGACTAGAGTGGTTTAGGGTTTCTAAGGAATCAATCTTGAGGAATCATGAAATACAGGAGATCATGATACACCTTGGTACTACAAATATAGTAAGTGACAATAGTACTTTGGATGCCTAAGATGAAGTTGCATGTGGTATGTTGCAATGCATGACAGAAGGTGAAGGACGAACACCAGTAACCAAGTGTATTGATATAGACGATAAAGAATCCCCGAGAGGGAATGGGAGTTCATCACCACAGATGTTGTGGTAAGTCTCCCCTAGACCAAGGAAGGTCAAGATGCAATATGGGTTATGGTATATCTCCTTACCTAGATGACATGAGAAAGAAAGGAGTACTGGCAGGAGACAGATCAGGTTGAACTTCAAGAAAGAGAGATGGTTCAACTACACCACGATGCGAGTTCAAAAAGTTCTTGAGTATAACCTAAAGGTTCACTTACATAAGGTGGAATTAGATACATGAGGAACTCAATGTTAGTACAGTTTATCACCCCTAACTAATAGGATGATCCAGACTAGAGGGTCTGATGAGAGCATGTGTGCTCAATCAGGGTGATACATAGAGACAATTCTTGTCCTCTGTAAGATGTGATGATAACCACCATAGCCTGTATCGGGATACAAGAAAGCTATGCAAGGGAGGTTGTGTCGGACACCACTTCATTAAGATGATGTTGGTGAAGGGACCTCACGAAGGTCAAGAAAGAACCACAGTGTGTGTAGATGGAGTCACTTTGATCGTGTAGTAGCTGAGAGAGAGCCCAGGGGAGACATGAGTCGTGAGCTAATGCAAAGCAGACTGACATGCAGTTCACTGTGGGAGAGTATGTGATGTGAAAATCCGACCCCTCTAAGTTATAGCTATGAGAGCTGAGTCTCGGTTGCATGGTCTATTTGAGATGGATTGGTGGAGATGGTTGTGTTTAGCCTTACCCCTCAGGATAAAATGATATGGAATGAGTTCCATGCGTCCAATTTAGAGCACAATGTGAGGTACCCAGGCCAGGTGCTGAGCAATGAACCTAGTGATCCCCAAGGGAGGCTGAAATGACCTGAGTCACCTGTGATGTTTATAAGATGCCAAGGTGAAAGAACTCAAAGAAAACAATATGTGATGATAAAGGTTCTTTGGAAGCGCCATGGATAAGGTAAAGCCACATAGGGGACAATGATGGACATGGAAAAGTCTTATCTTGAATTGTTTGTTTGTTTGCTTGATGGAATTTTGAGGACAAAATTCTTATAAGAGGGGAAGGATGTTACAACCCCAATTTTTGGGTTCTTTTGGTGAGAAATGTAATTTCTCCTATTAAAGATATTTGAACAAATAATGATCTAATTTGTTTTGAATAAATGGATTTCATTTACAATAGCCTTGTTGGTTGTTTTGTGGGCTTTATTGGCTATTGGGCCCAATAACAAGGAAAAGATAAAAGAAACTCCATTAATTGAGTAAATAAGAAAATGGAGAAAAGAAAGGTATAGAAACCTCTAGAAGGCAAAGGAATGTTATCCAAAGTTGGATTTCGTGCATATTGGGTTCCTTGGGTCCCAAGGAGTCCAAAGTTGCAAAAATAATGCAATAAGAAAAGGAAAGATCAATTAAATATTTCTTTATTAAGAAAAAAATTGAAAACAATGATAAAATGTGGAAAATAAGTGGGAAGAGGTATAATTGAGTTATCCTTGGTGGATTTTCTTATCCTTAAGGTTCCTAATGTTAAAAGGAATTTTAATAAGGAAAATAAAAAGAGAGATAAAGTGAAATCCTCAAAAAGGGATATTTTAATAAGAAATAAACAAGACAATGGGAAATAATGGAAATAGATGCATCTAGAAGGATAATGAGTATCCACTAAATAGAATTTTGAAATATTAGAGTTTCTTGGGGTCCAAGGAGCCCAATGAAGAAAAAGAAAGAGAAAACACCAATAATACAAAATAAAAGGATAATGTGATGCATAATTAAGGATTTTGGTGGCATTGCTAAAAAGGAAGTATTTTCTACTATATGAAAATAGAATTTCGTGCCAATGGGTTAAAATTCAAGCAATAAAGAGAATAAGTGAGAGGATTTTAGAATTCCTAAATATCCCATGAACATGGTTTATCAAAAGGATAATTAGGAGAGAGAAGATTACTTCTCATTGAAGGAAAAGGGTTCCTATTGGGAAAGGAACTTGGTAACTCGTGGATATCCATCCTAGGGCTTCGTTTCCCTCCTCTATAAAAGGATAGAGCCCCTGGCTAGGACCAAAGAAAGTTCCACGCAGCCCTCCCTCTCTTTTTCTTCTTCTCCTTCGATTCAAACCCTAGCCATGAAGTTGGCGTTTTACCTGGGGCAACGGGGAGCTGAGGAGTCATCTTGATGGAAGCTTGGTGTTCCCCGATGACCTAAGGAGGATCGACTCTCGTCCCCGAGTGCTTGACCTCACACGATCACTTACAGCAGGTCTGCATGACTAGCTGGAAACCACAGGTTTGGCACGCTAGAAACGGCCACCTGGGCCGCAAAGAGAGGTGCCCTGGGTGTGGCGGTGAGCGAATTAGGTGGGGTGGAAGTTTCCGGCCACCCTCGGGCCTTGAGGTAGAGGGGGTGACCCCACCAGTAGTCAGAAAATACCCACCCGCAGAGCTAGGGCGCGCGGGGAAGAAGATGATGGGTTGTTGGAAAGTTCTGCCCTCTGTGGGCTGAAGCGCCGACCAATTTAACAAAGGGCAGTTTCTTCAATCCATTATGTTTTCAAACCCGCCGAGCAACGTTGCATGAATAGGGTGACGTGGTAGCTTCCGATTGGTCCAAAAAGGTAATTCTTGCATAATTCACAACTAATTAACAGTAGCTCGGATGGATGCACATAATATATGAATTTTGCTCAGAAGAACACGAGGAATACATTAAAAATATACTTGAATCCTTTTTCTGATTACAATTCGAAAAATAGTGGAAGCTATCAACTTTAAGATTGAGAAACCCTATTTTGAGATGATTAATGTAATTAGTAGGGTTTAATGGATGATTAAAGTTGATATTAGCCTATTAATCATGAAAAGATACATTAAGATAGAAAAGGATGAAGTTTGCACGTAATTGGTTTAATTTGGATGTTCATGTGCATAAATATGCTTTTATGGGCCTTGAAACCCTGATGATGGTAATTGTGACTTTTAATGGCTTTAATTGTTCAAATTCATGATTAAAGTTAAGATATGATGGTTCTAAGATATTTCGAGTATAAAGGTTACTAATTGTGGATAAATACTCTTAATATGGTACTTAGGGTTTTCTAATGAATAAAGATGGAATTAATGATAAATAGAGTTCATATGTGATTTAGATGAACTATGAGTTGTTAATTCAGAAGGAACCAACGTTGATAATGAGGCTTAATGATCTTGTCATAAATTAAAAGGATAAAATGGTAGTAAAAGGCATGATGGACTTAATTGATGGCTAATTGTTCCTTTAATCTGAAATTAAGGTAACCTTAATAACTTTCATAAAGAATAGATGAGATAGTCAGTGTTTGTGAGTAAATTAGGGTTTAAAAGAGAAAAAATGAAGTGATACCCTAATTGCAATGGAAACCCTAAAAGTGGACTAGAAACCCTAGGAAGCGAGTTAGGTTTAGTAGATCTTGATGGCATGATCAATAATAGGAAATTGTATGCATATTTTAGGATCTCTTTGTGTGTTTGCTTTCCTATTGGATTTCTTGCATTGATTGGGTTAACTCTGCCTCAGATCAGCCTGACAGGTATGTGGTTAATTATGGTTAATCACATTAGTTTTCTGAAGAGTTTCCTAGATGATTCATCACATTGAATGCAACTTAACAATTTTGATGTCCATACTTGCAAATTATAAAGTCACTATGATTATCACAATAATAATAGAAGTGTGTATTCTCGCATCCACATGCCACCCTGATGGATGATGCAAAAGGTCAAGCCCAGGAGGGAAAACCTATGGGCACCATGAGTGGTGACCCCAGGTGTGGCATCCAACTCACAAAAACAAGATTTACTTAAGCAGAAGCGAATCATTTGCAGTGGATTACTAAAAATCACTAAAAATTAAAACTTTTTGCAAAGAGATCCACACATAGGAAATATTTTCCATCAAGAACCATTGTATAACATTTACATTCTGGTTTAATCATACATAACATGTACCATCTCATCTCGATGATTACAACATCAGCTATCCTATTAACATTATGTACCGACAACATCATAATATCGAGGCATCAATGCATTTTCATAAACTATCAACAATAACTAATCTGACCGAGATGACTGAGGCGACGACCGAGGCGACGATGAAGGCGATAGCCAAGACGACGGCGGCGTCGGACCCTCCAGATCTGGGCAGAGGAGAGATCTTCTCAAAACACAGACAAGGGAGTGATACTCCGTTGAGCGTTGCTGTGACAAAGGAGGCGTTGGATTGGTCAAAGCTCTTTAAAGACAAAAATGTAGTAGGTCTGATCCATCTGACAAAGACGAAGGCGCAACTGGTTGAAGGCAAGTTGATTTATCCTAAGGCAATTACAGAGAGGAACCTCACTAGATGGAGTAGAATGGCGGCTAGCTATGTTGTTGGGCTCAAGCCACACTGGCCGGCGCTAGCAAAGCATCTGGCAATGATCTGGAAGGTCAGGGGTTCGATTGAAGTGCGATCCAGAGGAAAGGGATTCTTTATCGTCATGTTCGAGACGGATGAAGATCTTAGCACGGAAGTGGATGGCGGACCTTGGTTCATAGCAGGGAAGCCACTGATCATCAAGAAATGGGAAAGGGGAGAGCCTTCAGAAAAAATGAAGCTAACTGACATTCCTATCTGGCTGAAGATATATAACCTTCCATTAGAACTGTGGGACACAGAGATGTTTAGCAGCATTGGGTCTGTTCTGGGACGACCTCTTCAACCTGATAAGCTCACCTCGGAGTTCTGTAGGTTGGAATATGCGAGAATCCAGGTGGTCATCTCGGCAGACTTCAAGTACCCAAAGGAAATGCAGATTGTAAGTGACGACGGGGAAATTGATACTATCCATTTTGAATACGAGTGGGAGCCTACCAAATGTTCGACGTGTGGTCTGTATGGCCATGAGGCATCTTTATGTGCTGAGTTGGAGAAATAGGAAGGTAAAGGGAAAATGAAGAAGAAGGTGTCAAAAAATGGATTCCAAAGAAAGCAGTTGAAGATGAGGAAGGGGAAATCTTCATTGATGTTGTAGATAAGATAACTGAGGGAGATGTGGGAAATGTGGTTGATCTTGAAGATACTTCTGCTCGCTCTACCCAGAACCTCCCAGTGGTAAGTACTCCCATTTCCACTCCTGATGTTGGATGGGAAACAATTAAGAAGAAAAGCAAGTCAGTGCCAAAAGGAATTGTGAAGAACTCAACTAGATCGATTCCTGAGTCGCTAAACAAGTACTCACCCCTGTCAAATTTTGATGAGGGGGAGATTATTAATGAAATGGTGGATACACCTGTGGCTACGGATGAGGTGGATGGTGACCCTCCTCCCATCCCTCCTAATGGATGAGCCCTTCAGTATTATGTCCTGGAATGTGAGAGGAGGAGGAAATAAAGTGCCTCGCATTCAGGACGAAGTTAGTAGAAATAAAGCCGATGTCTATGTGATTTTGGAATCAAGACTTCAGAGAGATGATTTGGCAGATTTTGTTGGGAAGATCTGGTCAAATGCCAGATTTGTTGATAACTCTGAGTTCTATACTTATACTCGCATCTTGGTGATTTGGGAGAGTGTTGATATTGACATAGAGGTTTCTTTGAAAAATGAACAATGCATCCATTGTACTGTTTGTAGAGAACAGATGAAGTTTGAGATGACTACAGTTTACGGAGAAAACCCTGATGATGAGCGTGCTCTGTTATGGGATTCTCTCCTTAATATTAGAAGCTATAATCCTGTCAATTGGTGTGTTATTGGTGATTTTAACACAGTTAGATTGATGAAGGAAAAGGTGGGTAAATAGCCGCCTTCTAATCGAAGCATGACTGGTTTTAATAAAACCATTGTTGATGTTAATCTTTTTGAGATGCGAACGAAGGGCTTCTATTTCACGTGGGACATCCATAGCAGAAAAGGTACTAGCACCTTCTCCAGAATTGATCGGATCTTCACCAACTTAAATTTTCTCTCTGTCTTTCCTTATTGTTGGGGGGAGGTTCTACCAGCAGTTGTTAGTGATCATAAAATTCTAATGCTGAGACTAGTTTCGAGGAAGAGGAATGAGTCACCTTTTCGTTTTATTAATGCATGGGTCAATCATGAATCGTTCAAAAGTGTCATTTCTGAAGCTTGGTGTAATACTGTTATTGATGGTACCCCGATGTACAAAGTTTACAGAAAACTTTATGTTGTTACTTGTGTGTTGAGAAAGTGGAATAAAGAAGTGATGGGCAACCTGTTCTCCAAAGCAAGGGAACTTGAAGGTGATTTGTTATGTTTACAAAAAGAGATTGATGCAGATCCGTTAAATGAAGACAAGCAGAGGAAGATATATGTTCTTAGAGAGGAGGTCGCCAAAGCTCTAAAAGATGAGGAAAACCTTCTTCGTCAAAAAAGTAGGATACAATGGCTCAAGTTGGGAGATAGAAATTCAGCCTTTTTCTATGCATCTTTAAAAATGAGGAGGATTAGAAATGCCATCAATATGTTAGAGGATGATCATGGAGGCAGAATTAATGAAGCTGATGCTATTTGTAAAAGTATCAGAAGCTTTTATTCTAATCATTTTAATAAAACTTTGTTGAAGGAGGTGGTTTGGAATGAGGATTGGATATTGCCTAAAATTGATGTTGCACAGTACGATCTTCTAAGAAGTACTGTTACAAAGAAGGAGGTGGAGGAGGTTTTTATGAAGTTAAGTAATGACAAGGCCCCAGGGCCTGATGGTTACAATGTTGTTTTCTACAAGGCGATGTGGAATACTGTGGGTGATGATATTACCTCTGCTATTCTATATTTTTTCAAAACTGGCAGATTGCTTAAGGAGTGCAGTAGTACGATGATCACTCTTATCCCTAAAACCCCTGGGGTTGTTAACTTCAGAAATTTCAGACCTATTTCTCTGTGTAACACTATCTACAAAGTCATTGCGAAGATTATGGCAAATCGTCTAGCCTCTGTTCTGTCTGCAATTATTGATATAAATCAAATTGCCTTCGTGAAAGGGAGAAAGATAGGTGATGCTATTCTGTTGGTCAATGAAATCTTGAGTACGTTTGGGGGTGCCCAACAAAGTATGTGTATAAAGGCTGATTTAGCCAAGGCCTATGATTCAGTTAGAAGGGATTATATCATTTTCTTGCTTATGAAGATGGGTTTTCCTGAATGTTGGGTGAGATGGGTGCAAGAAACCTTTGACACTGCTACTTATAGAGTGTTAGTAAATGGCAGTCCTACTGAAGAGTTTGAAGCTTCTAATGGGGTTAGACAGGGTGACCCCATCTCCCCTTTACTGTTTGTGATTGCTATGCAGGGGTTGACTTCTGTCATTAATTCTGAGGTGCGAGCTGGAAGGCTGAAGCCTATCTCCGTGGGTGAGGTGAATGTCTCTCATATTATTTTTGCAGACGACTTACTCCTGTTTTCTAAGGATGATGAAAGTAATGCTCATTGCACTAAAAAGATCCTTAACACCTTCAGTATGATTTCGGGCCTTCAGCTTCATAATAGTAAGAGTCATATGTTCCTGAGCAAAAAGGTGGATAGAGATGATTTGGGAAACATTCTTAACAATGAGGTGAGCGAGTTGCCAGTGCGGTACCTTGGAGTTCCTCTCTTTACTAGAAGGTTGGCTAAAGAGATGTGCCATCCGATTTTAGATAAATTCAAGATGAAACTCGATTCCTGGAAGGGTAACCTGCTGACTCAAGCAGGAAGGATTGAGTTGATTATTTCTACCCTCTCGGCTTATAGTATTTTTTGGACCTCTGCTTTCCCTTTGCCCAAATCTATTATCAAGGATCTTGAAAAAATGATGAGGGACTTTCTTTGGAAGGATTCTGAGGACAAGAAGCACCTTTATACGGTTGCTTGGGAGGCTGTTTGTAGGCCTAAGAAAGAAGGTGGTTTGGGTATTAGGCTTATTGATGATTGGTCAAAGGCTGAAATCATAAAAAAGATGTGGGACATTGCAGCTGAAAAGGAATGTTTATGGGTGAGATGGGTTAATGGAAGGTACATTAAAGAGGAATCACTTTGGTCGGTTAGTCCCAGGGTTAATTCTTCTTGGCTCTGGAGAAAGTTGCTTAAACAAAGAGATGTACTCCTCAGTGATATTGATTTCTGTTTGGGCAATGGTAAAAAGTTGTTGTTTTGGAGGGATCCTTGGTTGAGGGGGAATAAGAAGTTGATCGATTCGGTGGATTCTGACCTTATGCTTAGAATGGGCTATGGTATTAATTGTAAAGTTGAAGCTTGTATTAAAGATGGTGAATGGTTTGTTCCTAATTTTAGAGGTGCCTACCAAGTTAGAGATATTATGAAGGGTGAGGTACCTCTAATCTCGGGGGAGGATTATCTCATGTTAAAAAAAAAGAGAAGTTGCAGCCTTAAAGACTGTTGGGACTTGGCTAGGAAAAAACATCAAGTTGTCAGCTGAGGCAGCTGGGTTTGGATTCTGACCTTATGCTTAGAATGGGCTATGGTATTAATTGTAAAGTTGAAGCCTGTATTAAAAATGGTGAATGGGTTGTTCCTAATTTTAGAGGTGCCTACCAGGTTAGAGATATTATGAAGGGTGAGGTACCTCTAATCTCGGGAGAGGATTATCTCATGTTCAAAAAAAAGAGAAGTTGCAGCCTTAAAGACTGTTGGGACTTGGCTAGGAAAAAACATCAAGTTGTCAGCTGGGGCAGCTGGGTTTGGTCTGATATGCCAAGAAAAATTTCTGTCCTGCTTTGGAAGTGCTTTCTTGGGAAGATTCCCATGATTGATTATCTGCAGAGGGTAGGTTTTCAGATGGTTTCGAGATGTGCCTTGTGCATGGCACATGAAGAAAATGCGGCCCACCTTTTCTTTAATTGCCAGTATATAGGTGAGGTCTGGAATTTTTGGAGGAATCATCAGAATTATGTTGTGGCTGTAAATTCCTTTGCTGATCTGCTGTGTTTGAAAGGAGAGGTCAAGGTGGCTGCTTGCTTTACTATCTACATGATATGGAGAGAAAGAAACGCAAGAATTTTTGGGGTATTTGCACTGGTACGAGGAAGCTTTGGGAGACTCATATCAGGGATATAGAAGCTCTGTGTAGTTAGTTTTTTCTTTCCTGCCGTTTTGTACAACTTCTTTTGTTTTCTGTGGCTACACTTTGTAATCGTTTTTTGCTATATAAATATAGAGGCACCACCCTACGTTCACCAAAAAAAAATCTTGAGGCATCAAGCCCAAATCTTAGATCGATTTATTAAATACACTGACTAAAATCTACGAGGACCTGGGAGTACAGAGACGACACATAGGACTTCTATCTACAAGACATGACAAAGAGTACACTCAACCTAAGTTGTCACTACTGTCCCTACTACTGCTGAAGTTCTTTCTCTACAAGATGTTCTCAAACTTCTTCGTGCTCGTCCACCTAAAAATGTTGGATCCTACAGGGGTGAGACAATTGTAAATTGTCCCAACGGGAGATATAACTCTCCGCCAAAACATTGTTATAGCAGTTTATTAAAATAAAATGAGAAGAGGGATTTTATATAATTAACAACAGATAAATCATTGTATGAACAAAGTGAAGTAATCTCCTTTCCCAAGGAGAGCATTGCATCTACTCATGGTAGAATCATAGTTCACCCATCTACTTGCAGTGAATACAAACAGATATGAATAACATTAATGAACTAGAGTTGCATGAAAGAAATATAACATCAACCAATAAATTTCCGTATTCAATCCTTAAGCAAACATGCTATACGGCTGATTTCATTTTACAATCACACTTATGCCCTGAGGAGATGAGGTATACCGCTCATACTCCAACCGACCACTACAAAGTCGAAATCGGTACCATACATAGGTCAATGGAAGAGCCAGATTCCCATGACCCCTCACATCCCGGTCAGTGCAGGACCACAACCAGGACTATGTTAACTGCTTAAAATAGCTTTCCAGGGTATACTAGAACTTCACTATAGAGTTACAGTGTCAACTGCACCCTCATCGACCATCGAGAGATTTAATGTTTATCTCCTCTACCTGACATTAAATATCATTGGGAGATTAATGTTACATCTATCCCAACCATTGGGAGATTTATGATACATCCATCCCGACACATGAAGGATTGAGAGGTTTGTTATTTACCTTCCCTTAATCTCTTCACCGGACTAAAGGATATTTTTTGCCCATTTACCCCCACATATTCAAAATATGTGTTCCGGGTTTTGCCGCGGAGCACCCGTTTCACCATCACATAAATACTGACAATGATGGATCTATTGTCAGGGCTCTACATGATATGATTTCACTTGATTAATTATGTATATTTTCAAATTCTTTTAGCATCAGCCAAGTTCTCAAGCATGACTTATTACAACAATGCTATAAAGAGACATGTACTATTTTCATCAAATACTTATCAGTCTTTAAAAGACCTTGGGAACTCAGTCCCTCATTTCAATACTAAGAATTATCATCCCATCACAATCTCATCACCATAATCATATGGTTCTGGGTATTCAAACCCTTAACTCATCATTGAGCATCATTACCATTTATTAGGTAACTATCACCTTCATGTCATCTGACCAAGGCATTCATGATACTTGTTACACAAGTATCACACATGGCTCACAAGGCTACTAAATATATTATCACCTCTTTCTAGGTAACAACTTAAGAATATGACTCATAAAATCCATGCACATATGTTACTTTTACTAAGCAACAACAACATTAAGGCACATAAGGCCAATCAAAATTTATTATATAAATGTCACAGCTCAAACCTGGCTAAGTTCATCATCTCATAAAACTTGCATGGATATTAGGCATGATAATAGTCATACAAGTTATTCATTACATCATGTGATACAATAGTAACACTATTATTCCTTTACCAGGAATTAGGGTTTACTATCAAATATGGCTTCTCATTCTCTTTACCCAAAATTAGGGTTAGGGTTCCCCATTTCTTATTAATTAGGGTTTCATGATTATATTATATGTCCAACCCTTAATTCATTATTCCATACCTCTGGGCATTCAAAGATATTATAAATAATTATTCAAGATCATTACTCTCATCATATAACATTAATGATCATCAATTCAAGGTGTGAGTTCATCTCTCATCCTCATCATGGTATGAATACATCATACTCATTACTTTGGCTTAACCCCATTCTCAAGGTACATTAATTAACACTTATCAAAGTGCATCAAGTCATTACATTTCATTGTAATAGTTGCATAACACACTTCATATGTTTCTTACCCAATTATATTGGATTTGAAGTGCATCAAGGTATATAAACCCTGAAGTGCTGAATGTGATAACTATCATATCTTGATGTATCACTTTTCTCATCATTTCAGACTCGCTTGAGTTAACCAACTTATCTTGTATTAAGGTATTTCCCTCTTAATACATCCCATCATTAATCTCTCACCTTTAGCATGTAATGCATAGGCCACACATTAGAATTGTCCAACTATCTTTAATGATATGGACTTGTCTAATGATAAAGACATTGCTTACAATAAGGTTGCTTATAATCAACCACATGAAATGTTTCACCTCTGTAAGATAATTCCTTGTATCTCATCATTAGGGTTTCCTTATACCCTTACTTGAAATTAGGATTATGATTCATTGTCTTATTGTCTAGGATTAGGGATTTATGTATTATGACTCCACATTAGAGTCTCACATACCTTCACCCTTCTTAGGGCCTCTCATCACAACATAGCATTAGAGCACCATGTGGTGCTAATCTCAGTCAGGGTTTCTCATGGAATCACCTTCAACTAGGGCTTCTCATGGAATCACCCTCCACTAGGGTTTCTCATGGAATCACCCTCAACTAGGGTTTCACACATTATTACATGACATCACCCTGGATTTGAGTCTCACATCACATCATAATATCAGGGTACCACATATATCATTCTAACTCAGGGTTTATCATGGAATTACCCTCAACTATGGCTTCTCATGGAATCACCCTCAACTAGGATTTCACATGGAATCCTCCTTAATTAGGACTTCCACTATAGTCACCCACAATTTGGGTCTACTATTCATCTCCATTAGGATTTCATTCAATTGCCCATAATTAGAGATTCATTATTCATCCAAATTAGGGTTTTATATCTCATTACCCTAAAATAGAGTCATATATATATCATTACCCTGGATTAGGGATTTATTTAGAATTGCCATCAATTAGGGTTAGAATTCAATAACTTTGTCAATTAGGGTTTATACTCATGATTAGGGTTTCATGATCTCTTTAATAAGGATCATACCCTTAATCACCACATGAATCATACTCATGTATGAATTCCATTCTATTATCATGTCAACTTGATTAGGTCATATCAAATCCTTCATTCAAGTACACACAACTATGATTGACATAGTGTACCAAATTATTGTTCTTATCATGATTAGGGTTTGCCCCTTTAATAGTACTAATCATTTAGGTACTTTTAGATCTTTAACCTTTGTACCCTATTTGATTATCATCACTATAAATCATTGGATCATTGGAATAATCATCACCATCAATTTCCAAATGATTGAATCACATTGAACTTCATTCAGTTTTGAAGGTTTCATCACCAAACGGTTTTGAAACCATTTGACCTCCAAACGGTTTTGAAACCGTTTGACCCCAAACGATTTCAAGACCGTTTGGACTCAAACGGTCTCAAGAACATTTGGGCCAAATCAGTCCCAAAACCACAAGGGTTCATGAGGTACTTTCATCAATTGGTTGATCATGATTAGCAACATTGAAACCTTCAAACAATTGGGTTATTGAGGTTCAACAATTATTAACCTTTGGATCTTTAATCCTTCAAATCACCACCTTTGACCTTGCAAACGGTCTTGAGGTGCTTGACCTCATATGGTATTGAGGTGCTTGACCTATAAATAGTTTTGAAACCGTTTGCTCATCTCAACATCAAAATCCATAACATCCAATTAGGGTTTGGATCATTGGATTGATTATCAAATCAACAATTGATTGCCTTTCAATTTGGTATCTATGGACCTTCAAATACCAAACCATACTCAGCCCTAAACCTCCAAACGGTATTGGTTGACCCTCAAATGGTCTTGAGACCGTTTGGGTGATTCCCAAATGGTTTTGAAACCGTTTGGGTCAATCAACCCAAAGACTCAACACCATCAATTACCAAATCAGCACTTAACCCGATTAGGGTTTTCTACTTGGTGATTAACTATGCAATGAATTAATCAATTGGATCCTTTATATTACCATTCAACATATATTAGGGTTCTGACCTCAAACGGTCAACCCTCTCAAATGGTCAACTCCCGCAAACGGTTTGGTCTCAAAACACCAAATAGTTTTGAAACCGTTTGGACCAACAAGTTGAAACTGTTTGCCTTGGATATTTGGAGAGGTGTGTACTTATGATGATGTCATCATCATCAAGCTCTAAACCCACGAAATCTACTGTAATTTCCATGGTGATTGAACCAATCAACCAAATCAATTATTATGAATGAAGAAAGGATCATTATTTGATAAGGAATTGAATGCAATAACAAAATTGAAGATTCAAGTTATAAAACCCGTCTCCAATTGAGCTCCAAAGCTCCAAGATCACGTCAACAATAGTGGATGCAACTCCTTTCACCATTCCAAGGCTCATCCTCAAGCTTTGAGTGAAAAGGAATGGTTAGAATTGAATAGGGGATCAAAATATGAAGAATTCATGCATTGATTTGTGATTTCCACCATGGATTCAAGGTGAAAAGGGATCAAGAAGCTTACCAACAGGTTGAGGGTCATCCTCCTAACCCTTCCAAGCTCCCTTGGTCGTTATCCAAGCAAAGGAAAGAAGTGGGGTCGAAAAAGTCCTTGGTTTAAGTGGTAAAGGCTCTTTTATAAGAAAAATTAATGAGAGAGAAAATCCTTTCTAAAATTCATTTAATTCCACAAAACTGTTCCCACCACTTCCCCCTTGGTTTCTTACATGAAAATTCATCTCTATCCCCACCGAGATCCCTTCCATTAACCATGAATTAAGGGAAAAGAAATTAAGCACCTTAACCCATATAATAGTAATATCCACTTTTGAGTGGAAATTCTTTTCCTTATAATAAGGTGAGTGGAATTTTCACCTCCTTAGGATATTTCGTGGTCCTTTCAAAGCTCAAGGACGTCCACACACATCTGAATCCAACCATTTTAATTTTGGTTGAAGCCCCTTTAATTAATACATTTATTTTTGCACTAAATTGAATTAGGGTTTCAATTAGGCATTAATCTTGATTATTTTAATATCAAGATTCTCTCTCCTCCAGCTTAATTCAAATGAGGCTCCCCTCTCATTTTTGTTTGCTCTACATGATGCCGAGAAACATTAGGAACCTTATTGAAGTGGTAATTTGCATATTGAACCCTAGGTTGTGGGTAAATTGCACATTACACCAAAACTAGGTTTTAATGCACATACAATGCTTTATCAGCTCTTTCTTGGTACTAGGCTTCCATAAGCCATACCTCTACATCATTTTCACTCTCATGATGCATCAACACATGAGGAACATATTATCATGCACAATTTGCACTTAAACCCCTCAACTTGGGTAATTTGCACTGTAGTCCAAAACAAGCAAAACATTGATTTCAACAATATTAAAAAAGGACTAGAATTGCAACATAAGTTCCTCTTGAGCCCTAATTACTTTTCACAAGATAAGATTAAGTATATAATCATCTCTCTTAATTAAAACACCTAGGGTTAAAGCATAACCCAGGTCAGGGATGTTACACCAGGCACCAAGCTCGGGATTGAGAAGGTGGCCTATGATATTGCATGACTAAAGGGCACCGTGAAGGGTGACCCCAGGCACCAAGTTCGGGAATGAGAAGGTGGCCTTAAGTCAATGGCAAAAGAGAAACCCAAAAGGGGGTATGCCAGGGTTAGGGCAAAAGTTGTGGAGAATGTCACATTGAAAGTGTAAATTTGGCTTGTTAATTAAGTTGACTGTGATATTTAGATTGTTAGCCATATTTGTGAAATTTTGGTTGTCCGCACATACTGGCATATTTTGATATGCTGACCGACATTTTGTTTGTCGGCATTTTAGGTACAAAGTTGAAAAGAACAAATAGTAAAATGACACATTGTGGAAATAAGAAATAAAGTGCAAGGAGGATTAGGTAGAATAGATCCAAGTTGTGAATAGAAGTAGATTACCAAAGTTTTTAAAAGGTATGCAAAGTTTTATTTTATACCAGATTTCAGTTTAGTTGGTAGAATTTCATTATTATTATTGATTATTTGTTGAACCTTTGATCCTGTTAATTGGGATAACTACTTTGACCTTCAGATCTCCTTTAATTGGGGGTTACTGGGAGGCGGGGCCGTTACATTGACTCCCTCTCCCCTTTGTTGACATTGCGGATGCTATCAATTAGGGTGATAATTGTTCTGAATGATTGATGACAAATCTCAAAAGAGTGTGCATGGGGAAAGGGGAGTTGTTAAAGGAATATTTTATCTAACTAATACAATGAGATCATACTAGTGTGCTCTTTCAATTCTAGTAATTTAAAATTTCCATGATTTGCATTCCTAAATTCCTTTATAACTAGGTTCTTCTCATTACATTTATGATATGAAAATGAGACGTTTGCAACTTAAAATACATGTTAGAATAGTAATATAATAGATTATTTACCAAATCCACCAAATTAAATGTCACCAATGGATATTTTTGTTGTAGTGTCCTGTGCTTGCTTTTTTCTTCACATTGGTCCTTATTTTCTACATTTCTCCTATTGCCTATCCCTTCCCTTTGTAACTATCCACTACTCTTTTCATCCTTATCTGCCTCCATTGTCAACGCCTCTCTTATTAGGAACCCTTATTACAATTATAATAAGAGACAATACTAAGCATTTTATAGGGTACTACAAGTAAAGGAGGTGGTAAACATAATAAAGGTGATAATGAAAAGCCAACTCCAGAGCAAGTAGCACAAGAAGGTGGCTTAAAACACTTGTAGTGAAGTCGTCTATAATCAAAAGGGTAGGCAAAGTTTATTTTTTGATAAAAAATGCAAAATTTCAATATAATAGCCATAATTACCTAAATGACATATAAGAAGTATATAATCGCTTTTAAGTTGTTGATCTTGGATATAAAATGATGTAGTAGCTAGTAGGTAGAGCATATATGTATCGGATCCATGAGGGACGACAAGGATGGAGTAATAATGTTGAAGTGCAAACACACCTTCATGTCTAATTAGAGAGCTAAATCAATATTCTTTTTTTTTTCAAAATCTATATAAAAAATATAATATTAAGTTTGAACAGTCGCATTTCACATCTTTAATCTTTTGCCTCTTTAGTTTGACTTTTTTTATTCCACTGGATATATGTTCTTAATAAATGAATGTAGAAAAGTATGTGCTACTTTGAATTGATGATGGTAGACCAGTGATGTAGTCTTATTATGTTCAACTTCAATATGACTTCTTTTAGGTTTAGCTTATAAAAGATGACAATTATGACATATACACATGATGCATTCCTATTGCACATCCACAGAAGGAGCTAATGGACTCTTTGGTTAATTATAGAACAATGGAGGTAAGTAGACTCCACAACACAAACAAAACTGGCATATTATAGTCGATGATGACTATATGGATGAGTAGGGTAATATCCATGATTAAAAAGCAGGACAATTGGCCATCTTGCTATTGTATTGTAAATGACATTTGAATAAGCTTCATAAAAATATAGTGTAAGAAATTCATGTATACTTAAAACACAATAAAGAAAGACTTCACCCACAACAAAACCAATTTGTTGGAAGTTGAACAATCTGTGTGCAAAATACTAATGCCATCCAGGAGCAATCTAACTTTTCCTTTGTTAAGTACCAAGTAGTTAAATTTCTAACAAACATTCAAGTGAAAATTAGCAAACCTAGTGTACCAAAGAATAAATTAACAAAATCGATAAGACCATCTATACACGATGTACATTGGGAATCACATCAAATGTGTTAGACCCGCATTGAAAGAAACATAAACTTGAGCATCTGAGAAAACATGTGAACAAACTACACAATCAGAAAAATGATGAAATTATATTGTTGGTAGAGATGACCTACGTTCATAAAAGGAAAAGATAAGAATCCATTATGTCAAGAAGAAAATAAGTAGTGGTGCTCTTGCAAAAGGTCCATATGCCCATTGAACCATTACAATCAAAATAGATTATCCTTTGGCCCATGGAACCATTGCAATTATCTCACTTTCTCACCTATAGGGGTGGTTAATGTAAGATGACAGATATCTCTGGAACATAGCGTGCCTTTAAAAACCAGGATTATCCTTTGGCTCATTAAACAAAATAACATACTCACTGACCAAAATCTTACAAAACAAAGTTTTTATGGGTGAACCATATGTTACATGTTCCACAATAACTCTGGAACCAAAACTCATCACTTGATCCACTACCCCATCACCAACTAGTTTCAAAATCACTTCTTCCATACAACAAAAATGAAGATTTTAACATACAAAACTTTACCTACTACCTTAGACCTATAAATCCTCAACATGAACATAAAATCATGATGGTTGCCATTATTTGAAATATTTGGATGGAAGAAATATAGGAAAACACAAAAATCATAACAAAAACATTTAGATTATGTTGTCAAATATTGAACAAACATATGCTCTCTTTCTTCTTCGCAGGTCTTCAAAAATATAGAGCCGAGAAGATGAGGCACACAACAACACATTCAGAAACAACAATAGTGGAGGGAGGAGATTCACATTAGAGCATATTATGGCAGATGACAGTGGTTTCTGATATGCCCATGAGTTCATGATATCACAACTTTGTTTTTTGTTGTTTCATCTTTTGAGCTAGTGGCCTATTGTTTAAGGGGTGCCTCCCCCAAGTCAAAACTTTCTTTACAACATCCAATACTTTATCACTTTTTTCAATTTTAACTTTTCACACTAGGACACACCTCTAGTGATGTCTTAATAATCATTATTATGTATGATTGATTTGCAGGCGGATTTTGTTTACAAATCTTATTATCTATATTTATATATGAAAAATTCCATTAGAAAACCATTACAATCAAAACTGCAACATGTAATAGTGATTATCTCAAGAAACAAAAACTTTTCAATGTAAGAGTACTCCATATTGAAGGCTTCTAATGGAACTCTTTGGGGGAGACAATCATAGAAAGGGTGCATGTGACGAGATATAAGATGTGGATCACCCAAATTAGTGCATGATTCACTTAATTGTCTATATAGGTAAAACATGCAAGCCATTTTGTTAGAATTGGTCAGACACATGTTTTTAGTGATTGGTTAGCCGCCATTACAAAATCGTAATTGACATGTCATTGCCTTTTTATTTTGTGTTTTTGTCTTCTTCCTAGTCTTTATTCTTGGTTTCTTAATTGCGCAAATATATTTGCAATTATAAACCAATCTCGGATGTATGACCGTTCAATTTGGGTCTTTTTTTATCGAAATGAATGAGAACCATACAACAATTTGAAAAACAGAAGACGACTTATTATGTGGAAGTGAAGATAACAACTCTAATATGGTAGTGGGTAAGTAAGAAGTTTAGCCATAAGAGTCGATGAATTAAGTATATAGATATAATATATAATAGTTGGTTAGTAGAACGCATAGGTAGCTGGGCTCATCCGCGAGGCATAAGCAAGGGTCGTTTTGATTTGGTGCTTTTCTAGTTATCCCTATAAGAGACTGAAGCACGGACATGCTTTTTAGTTTATAAAGGATGCATCGGGAGTGCCAGATATAGAGCTTGTGCCAAAGTTCTCCTTTTGTAAGTTTGTAATAGAATAGTGTCTACTTGCATCGAGTATTTGTCAGTTTGAATGTTACATTCCCCTGGCTCCATGTGCCCACTAAGTGAAGCTGGAGAATAGTGGAAAGCGGTTGGGACGATTTAAACGGAGGATGTAGTTCAACTTTCATATGCCTTTCAAAAAGGTTTAGGTTTCATTCGTAGAAGATGATAGTCTGGTTCAACGAGTTGGAAGCCTGGCTGGGTGCCTTCTGCACGTCATGAGAAGCCAGTGAGTTTATTCTTGTTTCCTTTTCCTTTTATTTCTCAGTAGGTGGGAGCTTGAAGGATCCTCACACAGCACAAACAGTGGTTCGTGGTGATTCGTCTAAAGAAATCCTTGCTGAGTGTCTAATTATGAAAGCCGATATCAGCAAATCCTGGGGGGCAAATTAGATAGCTAAGTGGACCAATCGGCCGGCCTTTCGTAAACAAGATGGTGTCAGCAGTAACAGCTTATGATTAGTCATATATGTATAAAAAATTCAGCTAGCTACAACCCAGTTGATGGAGTTATATATTATGATGTCCGGATAATCTTTAAGCAACCAGTTGGTATGAGGTGACGTGCGAGACCGGCTAGCCAATCATGCCGTTCAGGTTTCTCCTTGGCCAATTACCAGAAAAGGCGAATTCTAGGTGCATGGCTCTAACATCACGCCGATAAGGTTTGTGTTTGCATTTAGGCCGCACACTATGATTCTGTCTGTGCAGAATCAAGTTTGTGTGGTTTCTTCCTGAACCTTCCGATGCTTTTATTCCACTCAGCTCCTCTCAAAACATTCCTGTCATTTTCCTTGATTTATACAGCAACAAAACCTTCCAAAAGAAACAGTTAACTCTATCAGTTACGTATGCTCATGAATGCAACGGTACAGCGCCTTTTCAATCAGCCACCGGGCATGCACCGACATTTGAAACTGACAAACATTATAAGCCTTGCAGGTTTGCAACGTGGGAGTTGTGTGAACTATTACTTGGAAGATAAGATAGGAGCGGACCATACTCGGCTGACATTCTCAACTTGTTGATTCCCTGATCGGATGACCATGCATGTATGGAAATCTTGGATTTCCAGTGTCCACCGCAGACAACTTCTTGAAACGCAGGGAGTGAGCTAGCAAGTCGTATGACTAACAGGAAAAAAAGGGGTCGTATGACGATGGCCCCGTATTGTTTGGAATCTAGTTTCTTATTATAATAATTGCGCTAAAAGTTACTGCGGCGTTGCTTACTATTGGATCACTAATCTACGAAGTAATGGCGAATAGAATGATGATGGACCTAATGGACTGAAATGCAATATCTCTGTTTCAGAACCACAAGATTATATATATATATATATATATATATATATATATATATATATATATATATATATATATATATATAGGGATTGTCTTCACTGCCCGTGCGGGTAGCTTAATTATATTACCCGTGGATGGAGGCACGGTAGCTCACTTGTAAATACTACCAACTTTGCTAATTCCAGTGATATTCGGTTCTGTAAATAAGTCGATGCACGCGTGCATACCTCTTCCTCCGACTTGATTTCGCCGGACGCAGTCGACACACTCCCGGACGAGATCACGCGATGCGATTCTCAGACATATCTAATGCTTGGAGAGAGGTCAGGTTTTCGATCGAGTTGGGGATCTGGCCTATCAGCTGGTTCCTATACAGGTACACGGTCTCCAGCTTCGTTAGTATTCCTAGTTCTGGCGGGATCGGTCCTGATAGCTTCCCCTCGGCCATGTCGATGTACTGGAGCCCGCTGATGTTGCTGAGCGCATCACCGCCACCCAACAATCACCTTGTCGTCTAGGGATTGGGGAATTACTGCTGCAAGAGATAACCTCACCGAGCCCACGGTGCTGGCATGTGCATCCTGGGACACTTGACGTCGCTGGCGGTGGAATAGCTTAGGCAAGGTGGTCAAGGACGGTGCAACTCCATACCCTTTGGAGCCAAATGATTCAGTCGGAGTTCTCCCTACGAACCCCTATTCCCCCTATGGCTTCCCAGCAAATGGGAGCCAGGCGCTCCACCATCCGCGACATCGGCTCCTTGGCTAAGGCCATGACGATGAGCGTCCCGCAGGAGCCCAACCTGTCCCCTGCCACCTGATTCCTTCAAGAGGAAGACGGCAACAACGCGGCTTCTCCGAGACACCACTTCCTAGACGACTGCCACATGTGCGGGAGGTACCTCAGGAGGAACCGAGACGTATACATGTACAAGGGTGACACGTCGTTCTGCTCCGAGGACTGCCGAGAAGAGCAGATCCAGATCGACGAGCTACAGGAGAGGACAAACAGGAGGAGGAGGGCCAAGGTCGTTGCGGCCTCGGGGTCAGTTTCGGCGCAGGTCGAGACCAGGGCAGATGTCGTGGCGGTGGGAGCTTTGTAGTAGTACTTGCCGACAATGAGGATTATTTCTGGCAAGTCAACCAACCACAGACCTTATCATTCTTCCTCCTCCAAGATGGGGCTTCTAATGCCTTGCTTGGCAGTAAATTAGATTGACTGCTAGGTGTTTGATTTTATTCCTGACCAACGTGGAGGGTAGGAAATATGCTTGCCTTATATATGTTGTTCTTACTTGGTTTTGCAACATTAGCCTGACTTCCACAACATTGTCTGCGTTTCTTTTTTAATAGCTAAACTGACGTGTAGCTGTAGAAAATCTATCGTGGATATCTCAATGCAAGTGTAGCTATCCTCAATGTCGTTCAAGGACCAACCAACAAGGGAACGACCCCTGAAATCAAAGGGATTGCCAAGCTATTGTTCTGAGTTTTTTGGGTGTCGTGTTGGTGTTGTAAATATTTTGCTTGTATTCTTTCTCTATGCGATGTTAATCTACTATCTTATAGGCACATCCTTGTTTGGATCGATTCACTTGGTGAAGTAAATAAAATTGTGTGGAATGTGCTCCAATATCCATGTCGTCTTCTTCACCTCTCGTTCTTGCTTATTTGTAATTCTGTATTTCTGCTATCTCGTCCTCTATTTACTTATCTATTGGATGAACGTAATCTGATTGCAAACTAAAACAAGAGAAACTAACGGCAAATAAATTAATCTGATTGCAAACTGAAATAAGGGATGGGGATGAGGACGCCTAGTTAAACAAGGGATGGGGATGAGGATGACTAGTTAAATGGAGACAAATCAGAAATAGTTGCAACCACAATGGAGCAGTAGATAAGAGATGGCGGAGGAGGTTGGGGCTGTAGGAGGAACAAATCATCATAATAATAACAATTGTTATTCATAGGTCTATTCTGGTCGTGTCGATACACCTCCATTCTTCAAAATTCATCTCCTATAGACACAATAATGAAACAAATAGAATTGAAAGTAAATATGAAGAAAGTAGCTAGTTTCCTCTTCTTTGCTTCCAAATCAAAATAATAATACATATGAATAATCTGTAAGGTGAGTGTACATTCTGTAATGCATACATAGAAATTATAATCTTAGAGAACAAATTGTCAAATTGTAAGGTGGGTGTGTATTTTGTAACATACATAAAAAATTGTAACATGTCAGAATAAATTGTAAGGTCGATAGACATTTTGTAATGTATATATATAAAAGGGTCATTCATTCGCTGCATCTGTTTTGTAATAGGAAGATACATATTTGTAATGAGACATACAACGTTGTAATGAGATGACCAAATTTGTAATACAAATACTCGTTTTGTATTACTACGTTGTTTCTGTTACAAATATCATTTTTACTTGATCTCTGCACAAGGCTATCACCGCGAGTCACACGTGTCGGCAGCGCTACTGACTGTGTCGGAGCCTGGGGCGGTAGTGACTGATATCATCCAACTATAGATGGGAGGGGGATCAAATCGCGCTTGGATTGGGTTTCTTTTGTTATATATTCGTAATGTATTTTGAGACAACAATTTCATACCAACCCCCAAAATGTAACAATTTCAGTCACATTGTAATAGGCAAGAGCCAACCGTAATGTAGGTGATAATTTTGTAATATAGATACTCATATTGTAATAAGCACGTGACATCTATAATATGGGCAGTCACATTATAATAGGCAAGAGCTAATTGTAATGTAGATGACATTTTTGTAATATGAATAGTCATGTTATAATAAGCAAGTGTCATATGTCATATGGACAGTCACATTGTAATAGGGAAGAGTAAACTGTAATGGAGGAGATAGTTTTACAATACACATACTCATATTGTAATAAGAAAGTACCATCTGTAATATAGACAGTCACATTATAATATGCAAGAGTCAATCATAATGCAGGTGACAGTTTTGTAATATGGATACTCATATTGTAATAAGTAAGTGTCATTTGTAATATGGACAGTCACATTGTAATAGGTAACAACCAACCGTAATGTAGGTGACAATATTGTAATATGGATACTCATATTGTAATAAGCATGTGTCATCTGTAATATGGACATTAACATTGTAATAGGTAAGAACCAACTATAATGTAGGTGATAGTTTTGTAATATGGATAGTCATATTGTAATAAGCAAGTGTCATTTGTCATATGGACAATCAAATGTAATATGGAAGAGTCAACCGTAATGTAGGTGACCGTTTGTAATATGGATAGTCATATTGTAATAAGCAAGTGTCATCTGTAATATGGACAGTCACATTGTAATAGGCAAGAGCCAATAGTCATGGTAGTGACACTTTAGTAATATGGATACTCATATTATAATAATCAAGTGTCATTTGTAATATGGACTTATTATTCTACCATGCCTTGAAACTTTTGGCTTATTATTAATTTCAAACCTCGATCTGTAAACAATAATTGATGCGTCAATATGAAATATCTTTGTCAAAGCTGAATGCAAGATAACGATGCCCTTTAGTGTCGTGTTATGGAGGAAATGCAATAATAGATCTAATAAGAGAGAATCATTACAAACATTATTTATTCTTAGGCCTAGTTTGGGTGCTGCATCTCTAAGTTCTGGTAGTTTGTGAGCAAATTTGCCGTCTGCTGGAAATAGGTGTTAACTTTGGTAAAGCGAGCGTGCTACTGCTAGCTGTATCAGCCGCTGCGGAACAAAGATGAATGGTATAATTGATAGAATTTAATACAGCGACTACCGATACTTGTGATGTACTTATCCAAATGTAAGGTTAGTCACTGCCCCACCCACCACCGCATCCTCCTCGAAACGCAGCAGTAAAAGTTTTGATAATTAGAAATAAATGCCACGCTTTCCAGCCAAATAACAGACGAGCCGACAACATAGTATTTACAACATTTGCCACCGCTACGTAGCATGGATAGTAATATTTAGGCACGGGTAACTTTGCTTCGCTACCCGCGCGGGCAGCAAGTGAATTCCCATATATATATATATATATATATATATATATATATATATATATATATATATATATATATATATATATATATATATATATATATATATATATATATATCACATGTACATGCCATTCCAAGCATTTAATCCCGTGCCTTCAACTTTTTGCCCCAGCATCTCTTGTGGAGAGAAGATTATACTGGCACTCCTAAAGTGACACCAAAACGCCTTGAACGAATCTTTGGTAACTTTTATTGGACCTACGGCCTCTTTGGGCTCCAGCCCAACTGCCCCATTAGGGTTGTACGTGCGGAGCTAAACCCACAGCCTCTCGTTTGCACATTATGTGATATTTTTTTTTTTAATTTTTCCGTTTGTGATGCGGAGAGGCCCATCACCAAGTGAGCCTTTAGTTATTCATATAAACATTTCTGGGCAGTGAACCTCACGATCTGCAAGTAAATAACCGATCGGACTTACTAGTTGAACCGATGAACCCACCGCATCTTTCTACTGCTGCAGTTTGAAATTGACAATGGGCAAAGATAAAGATGGTAGCAAGAGGTTGTCTATGTTGTTTTTCTGTTAACATTTTTTGCGGCAGATTTAGTCTTAGTGTTGTCCTTCAGTTAGATGTTTTATTCTTTTTTAATTTATTTAAAATTTCAAATCAGAACAAGTGATGAGTCTTTTGAGGAGGTGGAGGTTTTAGCTCATTGGCTTTCACCAACACACCCTTTTTCCGTATCTTAGAATACTATAATTGTCGATTTGTTATCCGAATAGAGGATGTAGTTTTAGATAAACAAAGCCTAAATATGTACAGTAGCAAAAATACGTGCATGAGCTTGGTGTTAGCAACCTTATGTTGGATTTCTTGAATATGAATATTCCATTGCATTTCATTATCAATTTGTTAATGAATTCATTTACTCTGCTATGCACAATAATCGTCAAACAAATGATAGGGAATCAAAATATGATATATAGAACATGTTCAAATCATAATACAATCATTAGTGAGTTATGGACTTAGCTTTAGCAACAAGAATGTTAGAACCCAAATTTTTGGGTTCATATGGATGGAAATGCATTTTCCCTAACAAATGTATGATTATGGGAATTGTATGAATTATATGTATTGAATGGATTTGTTAATGAATTCATTTACTATGCTATGCACAATAATCGTCAAACAAATGATAGGGAATTAAAATATGATATATAGAACATGTTCAAATCATGATACAATCATTAGTGAGCTATTGACTTAGCTTTGGCAACCAGAATCTCTTAAGACACTAAGTGTCGTATTGGATTGAGAGAAAGCAACAAGAATCTCTTAAGACAACGACATAAGTCCCCTGAAATGTCACGACATAACACTCCTAATAGGAAATCAACCAGTTAAGATGGATATCTAACGATTTGATACTCTGTCAATGAATACCTTGCTTGGATGTCACTGACAGAGAGTTGTATGAAGAACCTAATATGTTCCATTACACTCAACCCTTCCGCCAACATCTACCCACAAAACCCTAGAGAAAAAAACTAAATTCAATCACACATGTCCAACACATTGCATATCATTCTGATCTACCATAAGGTTCTTCATCTGCTATAGATTTTAGGCTAAATGATGCGATGATTTTGAGTCGCATTTATAGACCTATTTCATATGTGTTTTGTGCTCTAATTACTCATTTTTATGGATAATATTGCATAATTCACTTAATTTGGTCTTTGCCATCATATTATATCAAATCCCCTTTGTTTTACTATTTTGAGCATTATTTATCATCTTATTATAAATTGTGTGGATTTACTTGGGCTTGTTGTGAAATTTCAGGAAAAACAAGTATCTGCTTCCATCAATACCATCGACGAGAGTCGATACCATCGACCAAGCCACAGGTTGCCAGCCGAGAAGAGCAGCACAGAGTCGATACCATCAACGAGAGTCGATACCATCGACATCCCTTCAGGTTGCTGGCGAGGAAACTGTCGATACCATCGACCCAAGTCGATGCCATCGACACATGGAGAGCTACAGCGTCGCTAAACGACAACAACCGACGCTAAAGAAAGTCGATACCATCGACCCAAGTCGATGGTATCGAGATGACCACAGGCGCTCACATCAAAAGAAAAGAAAGCTGCCGCTAATCTGCTGGGTCGATACCATCGAAACGCGTCGATGGTATCGACGCCGCCAGATATGCGTTGGATCTATTTTGATCTCGATCGGACGGCTGTTGTTATTTGACGACCTAATTAGGGACTTATACCTAATGACGGCCGCCCAGACGAGGAGGAGGGATCATTTTGGATTGCACGAGTGCCGAGAAAGGAGAAAAAGGAGAACGGAGGTCAGAAGCTCATCCCGGGTGATTCGGACGCTGCCGAAGACGATTTCCACCACCGATAGGCGGGGAAGCTCGTGTTCTACGCCAAGGATCTATCGGTTCTTCTCCGTTCAGGGGTTTTCCCACTTGTTTCACGTTTTTCTTATGAAATCCCCTATTTCTACCATGTATTCGTGTGAGATGAACATGAGAGGCTAAAACCTTTAATCTTTAGGACCGGGAGTAGCCCGGGAATACATTGTATGACATTTTATATTGATAATTCATAGTTTCTCTCTCAAATCCGTGGTATAGATTTGTTTTCTCCATTTCTATTGTTATGCTTGATCACCATAATAATATTTTAACACCCTTAATCACTTCGACAGAAGGATTAACGGTTGAAAAGAGACGAATTCTACATTAATCAATAAAACCCTTGACAAAGGAGTTGTAAAATTAATGGTGGGAACTGAGGGACCGTTTATAATGCACTTAGTTTAGGGGAATGATTACTACGACGGTGGAATCAACCTAAACCTAAGTAGTGAATTACACTACGACAGTGGGTAATTCTGTATTCAGGCCACTACCCGGATAGAGAGAGAAGTGTGAGGAATTATATGAAACCTAATACAATGTTGACCCGCGGTGAAACTGCCATCCTAAAGATATCCCTTTGAATTGATTAAATTAACCTTTAATCGATTGTTTTCTTTGTTTGATTTTTATTTTCTTTTAATTTCAACAACAAAACCCTACTTTGTTAATCGGTCTAGCTGATTGCGATTAGTTAGTAGAAGTCTCCAATAATTCACGTATCCCTGAGTTCGACTCGGGCCTCACAAGGCCTATATTACTCAACGCGTATACTTGCGTTTAAGCGCGTGGTAAAATACACGTCAAGTTTTTGGCGCCGTTGCCGGGGACACGGCGAATTATTGGCACTTTGAGTGCTAAGAGCGGCCACTCTAGGCCACATTTGTTTTTATTTTATTTTAAAACAATTTTAAAAATTCCTATATTTCTCTATAATTGTGTTTACTCATTCAAAGCATTGTACTGAACCCCGATTTTCATATTTCAGGTACTTTGCATGGTGCATACACGTAGTACCGACTACGCGAATCGCACACCTGAGGTTCCATCTGCGGGACCAGAGGACGAGGACTACTACGAGCAGGAGCACCAAAGTGATATAAATTCTGAATCTGAGCAAGAACAAGAAGAAGCAATGGCTGAAGCACAGACAATATGGGAGAAGATCAAGGCGTCTTCTTCCTCGGCATCAAAGGGGCCTATAAAGAAACAGGGGCTAAACATTCCAACCTACAAGATCGATCCAGCATTGATTAACCTGGTTAAATCAAACGCATTTCACGGATTGAAAAATGAAGATCCAGTGGCCCACATCAGCCAGTTCGTGGAGAACTGTGATATGGTGAAGATAGATCGATTTCCACAGGATGTGCTCTACCTCAAGTTATTCCTGAGTTCCTTGGCTGGAGTGGCAAGAGAGTGGCTTCATAACCTCGACGACGAGTTTGTTGAATCATGGGATCACATGGTGGAGGTTTTCTTCGAGAGGTTCTTCCCTCCTGAGAAGACCAATGATATGATCCGGAAGATCCACAATTTCACCCAACAGGCGGGTGAAACTTATTCTGAGACTTGGGAGCGATTCCAAGTCATGTTGAGGAGATGTCCACACCATGGACTGGACAAGGAAACCCAAGTGAAGATCTTCTACTTTGCTCTCTCCGAGCATGATAGAAGCAATTTGGACTCGGCTGGCTCCGAATTTTTCTTAAATAACACTGATACAAGATGCTGGGAAATACTGAAGAATATGGCACGAAAGCAATCTTGGGGAGAAAGAGAAAGAGGCCCAGTTGAGCAAGCAAGAGTTGCCAGTGAGTCAAATGCAATGAGAGAGCTGAACGAGAAGATGGATCTTCTCGCAAAGAGGTTGCTGCAGAAGGAAGACAATGAGTCCGAGGATGAGGCTCAGGTCAAGTACATGAGGCAACAACAGGGGTACAGGAACAACGATTATTCATGGCGGAAGGACAAGAAATTTTCATGGAAGGATCCAAATAACTTTCTGCAGGATCCGGATGCCAAGCCTGCACCGGTCACAGAGGACAAGAGCACGGAGTTGCTCAATCAAGTCATCAAGCAAAATCAAGAGTTGATGAACACTTTTGGGCAACAAATCAAGCAACAGGGTGAATTTATGAACCAGTTTGGGCAGACTTTGCAGAGCCACGGGGCTCAAATGAGAACTATAGAGGCTTCCATGGCGCAAATGGCAGCCGAGATTGCAAGCTTGAAAAAGCCGGCACATCCGGGTTTTCCGGGGAACACCAATGTTCCCGGGGGAAACCAACAGGCCAAGGACATCTTGTTGAGGAGCGGTAAGAAAGTGCTAAATCCAAAGGCGGATGACACAAGCACACCGCAGGGCACAGTTGAAGACGCAACCGTCAAAGAGCAGCCTGAGGACATAGCTGAAGATGGTAAGGAAGAACAAGCCACTGAGGAGGAACCGCAGAAATTAACTCCCTATGTGCCACCTCATCAAAGGGCACATACTGTTCCGGTCCCATATCCCAATAGTGCAAAGGCAAGAAAGGTGGATGCACAGTTTAAGAAATTTCTGGAAAGCTTTAGGAAGTTATCAGTGAATATTCCTTTGCTAGACGTGATTGAGCAAATCCCGTCTTATGGGAAGTTTCTCAAAGATGTAATCACCAAGAAGAGGAAGATACCCGACACTGAGGTCGTGGTATTGAAGGAGCAAGTGAGTGCTTTTATTATGGGCACTTTGCCGCCAAAGAGACAGGATCCCGGTTGTTTCAATATTTCTTGCTTTATCGGGAAGTTCAAATTTGGCGAGGCACTTTGTGATTCCGGGGCAAGCATAAATCTGATGCCCCTTTCTACATTCAAGAAACTTGGATTGAAAGAGTCAAGGCCAAGCAACATGACCATCCAATTGGCCGATAATTCTGTGGTGAAACCGTATGGAATCTGTGAGGATGTTTTGGTAAAGGTAGACCGCTTTGTTTTTCCGGCTGATTTCGTCATTATGGAAATGCAGGACGAGCACGGCAATGAGTTACTACTTGGTCGCCCATTCCAAGCTACAGCTGATATGATCTTGGAGATGGGGAGAGGTCGCTTGACCTTGGGCATTGCGGATGATCGCTTTGAGATGGTCATGCCCAATGGCAATGCATCTAATAAAGCAAAAGCACAGTGCAACATGGTTAAGCATGTGGAACAAAATATCTCACTTTGTCTTGGGAAGCCATTTTTGGATATGGCTCATGTGATGAGCAGGATAGATAATGGGACCCTAGCAGTGGACCTTATGGAGCAAACTAAAGTTGTCTCTTTATGCAAGGCTGTTGGGTTTCCAAATGATGAGAATGAGGACATTCCACCTTCATGGGAGGATGATGCGATTATTACTCCTATTTCCGACGCATATCCGTAATTGCCTTTGGAAGCGTGCTTGCTAAATGTCACTTATGATTGGATGCGGAGTACTTCACTCAAGGAGTGCGCCAAGATGCTTCAAATGCTTCCATGTTTCTACACGAGGCACTATGAAGATTTGGGTACACTTCCCCCACCGCTACAGTCATCTCTTATTTGCCCACATGATCTGGAGTTGAAGCCATTGCCCCCGCATCTGAAGTACGTCTTTCTAGCTGAGGAGGACAAGTTACCAGTGATTGTTTCTACATACTTGAGTGCGGATGAGGAGGAGCAACTACTGATAGTGCTCAAGAACCACCGTGGAGCTTTTGGGTGGTCTGTGGCGGACATCAAGGGGATCTCCCCTACACTTTGCCAACACAAGATTCGGCTCGAGGAGGGAGCCAAGCCAGTCATACAGCCTCAAAGACGTCTAAATCCAAGCATGATGGAGGTTGTAAAGAAGGAAGTCATAAAGCTTCTTGCTGTAGGGATCATTTATGACATATCCGATTCGACGTGGGTGAGTCCCACACAGGTAGTCCCTAAAAAGGGTGGAATCACTGTCACTACAAATCTTCTGAATGAACCTGTCACCACCCGATTGGTAACCGGGTGGCGTGTTTGCATTGACTACCGCTGATTGAATGCCGCAACGCTTAAAGATCATTTTCCATTGCCATTTATCGATCAGATTTTGGAACGCCTAGCTGGTCGGTCGCATTTTTGTTTTCTAGATGGCTATTCGGGGTACAAACAGATTTCTATTGATCCTTTGGATCAAGAGAAGTCTACGTTCACATGTCCCTATGGGACTTTTGCCTACCGACGTATGCCGTTCGGTTTATGCAATGCGCCGGCGACTTTTCAACGCTGCATGCTCGCCATATTCTCTGACATGGTAGAGCGGTGTCTTGAAGTTTTCATGGACGACTTCTCGGTGTATGGAGCGTCTTTTGATGAATGCCTTTATAACTTAGATAAGGTGTTGCAGCGGTGCGAGGACACACATTTGGTCCTTAATTGGGAGAAATGTCACATGATGGTGACGGAAGGAATTGTGCTAGGACACAAGGTGTCTAGCAAGGGTCTTGAGGTAGACCCCGTAAAAATTGAGGTGATCTCTAAGCTACCCCCACCAAATTCTGTAAAAGGGGTGAGAAGCTTTTTAGGACACGCCGGGTTTTATCGGCGATTCATCAAGGATTTTTCAAAAATCGCAAAACCTTTATCGGAATTGTTGGAAAAAGATGCAGTTTTTGATTTCAATAAGAAATGTCTTCACGCATTTGAGGTTTTGAAAGAAAAGTTGATTTCGGCTCCGGTTGTTCAAACGCCGGATTGGACAAAGCCATTCGAGTTGATGTGTGATGCTTCCGATTATGCTGTGGGAGCTTTTTTGGGGCAAAGGGTAGACAATAAACCTGCTGTGATTTTCTACGCCTCCAAAACACTTAATGATGATCAATTGAACTACACAACTACGGAAAAAGAGTTACTTGCCGTTGTGTTTGCTTTTGAAAAATTTTGGCAGTACTTAGTGGGTTCTAAGGTAGTTGTGTGGACCGATCACGCTGCAATAAAATATTTGATGGAGAAGAAAGATGCAAAGCCTAGACTAATTAGGTGGATTTTGCTCCTACAAGAATTTGATATTGAAATCAAGGACAAATCGGGAATTGAAAATGTGGTGGCTGACCACTTGTCTAGGTTAGAGAGGGTTGATGAACAAGGTTTGCACATACCCATAACCGAGACCTTTCCTGATGAACAACTTTTAAAAATTGACTTTAAGGAACCGTGGTTTGCTAATATTGTTAACTATTTGGCTTGCGGGATCATCACGGATGATTGGTCTTATCAAGAGAAGAAGAAATTCTTGCATTCGCTGAGATATTATTTTTGGGATGACCCAATTCTTTTGAAGCAGTGCAGGGATGGTATTCTTCGCAGGTGTGTGCCGGAGGTGGAGTACGAGAGTGTTCTCCACCATTGTCATGCGTCGCCTACGGGAGGACACCATGCTAGCTCACGGACAGCAGCCAAGGTGTTGGAGAGCGGCCTTTATTGGCCCACTTTGTTCCGGGACGCCTATAATTTTGTTAGGCAATGTGACTCGTGCCAGCGCGCAGGTAATATCTCAAGGAGACAAGAAATGCCCCTGAATGTATTTCAGGAAGTTGAGGTATTTGACTTATGGGGCATTGACTTCATGGGACCCTTTGTGTCCTCAAATTCAAATCTATATATCTTACTTGCTGTTGATTATGTGTCGAAGTGGGTGGAGGCAATCCCCACAAGGACTAATGATTCAAATGTAGTGTGCAGGTTTGTCAAAGAGAACATTTTCTGCAGGTTCGGGATACCCCGAATGATCATAAGTGATGGAGGCACACATTTTCGAAATCAGAAATTCGCGACACTTTTGAAGAAGTATGGGGTCAAGCACAACATTGGCACCCCATATCATCCACAGACGCAAGGACAAGTGGAGGTATCAAATAGGGAAATCAATAAGATTTTAGAAAGGACTGTAGCATCCATGAGGAAAAATTGGAGTGCATTGCTACCAGACGCACTTTGGGCGTATAGAACGGCGTACAAAACACCTATAGGCACCACGCCTTTTAGGTTGGCGTACGGCCGGGCTTGCCATCTTCCGGTGGAGCTGGAGCACAAGGCCCATTGGGCGCTACGAAGGCTGAACTTGCGCTATGATGAGGCCGGGAGAAAAAGGATGTTTGAATTGAATGAATTGGATGAGCTACGCATGACGACATATGAGAATGCCCGCATCTACAAAGAGCGCACAAAGCTGATCCACGATCGCCACATTGAGATGTGCACGTTAAAAAAGGGAGACAGCATTCTATTGTTCAACTCCCATCTCAAACTGCATCCCGGGAAGTTGAAATCCCGGTGGAGTGGACCCTTCATTGTGGAGGAGTTGAAACCGCACGGAGCGATTCTTGTGTGTGATGGAGATGCCACGTTCTTGGTGAACGGGCAACGCTTGAAGTTGTATTTTGGTGAGAACTACAAGAGCAAAGTGAATGAGGTTAAACTCATTTCACTTGTGCACGAATGAGATAATGGGAAGACGTCTAGCCTAAGATGCTAAACAAGGGCGCTTGTTGGGAGGCAACCCAACCATTGGTACATTAGGATAGTGTAATTCGAGTCATAGATTGCTTTTATTTTGTTTAGATTTTAGTTTAAAAAAGATACCTTGATCTGTTTGTTAAATGTGCAGGAATAGGCAGGGTCGATACCATCGACACACACGTCGATGGTATCGACATGGGTTCAGGTTGACACCAGCAAAAATCGCACTGTGTCGATACTATCGACACCCTCGTCGATGGTATCGACATGGTCACAGGCAGGTCGCAATAAAAGTGTCGATGGTATCGACACCCCAGTCGATACCATCGAGATCTCTGGAGAAGTTCAGACGAATTTTGCTCAGTCAACTCGATACCATCGACGGCCTCGTCGATGGTATCGACATCATCACAGGTTGAATGCAACAAAACGGCGGTGTCACAATAAAAGCAAGTCGATACCATCGACACTCGTCGATGGTATCGACAGACATGTCACCGATCCGCACACAGACATCGACGACGCTCGCAAGATCCACATCAGCGATCCGGGTGCTGCGTCGATACCATCGACTTCCGTCGATGGTATCAACTCGTCAGCAATCCGGGTTTCTCGATCCAGCAAATGTCAGCCGTCGATACTCACGAGGGAGGCGGATACCCGCGAGATGTGTCGATACCATCGACCCGCGTCGATGGTATCGACGGGTCAACAGGGGCGCCGATCCAGTCTATTTAAGGGGACTTGCAACGTCATTCGACGTCACATCTTCAGAGCAAGCATCCTCCTTTGCGCCGAGCACTCCCCGGAGCCCTCCAAGATTGAAGAGAAGCGTCATCGAGCGGAGATCTTCATCAAGCGGAGAATTTCTTCTCCATCTTCACCGAGCTCTTTTCTTCTAATCGCATCTTTTCTCGCAACCATGGTGCATGTTGCCGGAGCGTCGTCATCGAGCGCACACCCTATGGAGATCGAGGAGTTCGTTCCTCCCCCAACTGCTTCCATCTCTCGTCCACGCCTGATTCATGCCCACATGGAGGCGAGGAAGGTCTACGAGGAGATAATGAAGCAAAAGTTCGAGCCAACCCGGTATGTGGATCGGGGTATGCTCCAGGAGCTGGGGTTCGAGGCCAACTTGGCCTACGTGTTGGCCGGGCAAGCATGGCACACCGGTTGACTTTACGAGCAAATAGAATGTCATGCAGATGGGCAGCCATTTTTCGGCGAATGGGCCACCTACAAGGAACTGGTGGCGGAGTTCATGGCGTCTCTCGACGTCTGCATCGTACCAAACGACGTGGTACCATCGGACCAGGCGTGGATCAAGATAAGGGTGTCCTTCTGACTCTTCAACAACAATTACAACATCACGTTGAAGCAGTTCAACGACATCTTCAACTGGAACCACGGCCTCAACGATCACCGACGCCCCGACGCCCGCACCGACTACGACAAAATCTTCGCCGAGCTAGTGACAGTGCCAGCAGGGAAGACTGTGAGCTACCATAATGCAGCGGTAGCGGATTTTGAGCACCCGTTCGTCCGGGTTCTGCATAGGATGTTGAGCTTGACTTTCTTCGCTCGAAGTGATCTTGCTTTAAGCAAGTTTTAGGAGAGTGACCTGTTCTTCCTCTACGCACTCCTGAAACATCAAGAGTGCAACTGGGGGGCGTTCTGGCTACAGCGCGTCTTGGCGGTGAAGAGGAGTACAAGGAAGGCTCCAATCCACTTTGGTGGGCTTGTCACCAAGTTGGCGTCTTACTTGGGGCTGAACTTTCAGTCCATGACTCCAATCTCTACAAGGAGAAAGGTGAACGTGAAACACTTGCACCGTTCAAACCTCATCTTTTCCGGGACGGGTTGGCGTACGCACATTGCCACGTCAACCAAGCTTATCAGGAGCGCTCACTTCCGGATGATGTCTTCAACATCCAAGGAGCGCAGCATTTCAGGTGGCCAATCATAGCCATCGAGTCCTCCGAAGAAGAAGGCGGAGGTGACGAGCAAGAAGGCGAGGCTGCGGAGGAAGAGGAGGCTTACACACCTCTTCGTGCATGTGTGGCACCACGGAAGCGTCCTAGGATGCATCCGGGTGCATCTTCATCATCTCAACCCCCGCCGCCATCACCACAGCACGAGCAGCCAACCGAGGATCCCTATTCCATGCAGGGGATGTACACCATGCTGCAGGACATCCAGCAGACTCAGCAGCAGCACATGGTTATGTATACCGGCATTCATGAGACTACGAGCCGAGTACTTGACAACCAACGGGCTATGTTCGAAAACGAGCGGCTCATCCTCGCCAACCAAGAGAAAATGCACACCCGGTTGCAGCGGATAGAGACGCAACAGGAGCCCTTCTTCGACCACTACTGGAGTCGAGACTACTTTGGAGGCTATCCACAGCCTCCGCCGAGGATCCAATATGATCCAAGCTTCCAGGGGGAGTACCCGTCTTGGGATCCTACGGCACCACAATACCCACCACCACCTCCACATGATTGATCAGGGTATCACTGTTCCACCCTTAAGTTGGTTTTTGACTATGAGGCCATAGTCGAATTCAAGCTTAGGGGGGTGGCTGGAACAACTCTATCTTTTATCTTTTCTTTTGTTGTTTTCTTAGTTTTTGCTTTTTGCTTTGTTGTTTGTTCTTGCAATTTTAGTTTTTGTTTAGGATCCACATCTATCTAGTGTAACCGTGGATGTCTTAAAAATTGTCATCTCGCTGTTTTCATGGGAAATCTAAGGGAATTTAAATTTTTTTTGTGTCTTTTGGATAGCTTGACTTGGTTGTCCTTGGGAAACTTGTCCTATGAAAATGATTGATTATGTCAACTCTAAAGCAATATGTCACACCCATACCCCCGCTGACTCACGAAAAGTGGATAGTAACGGTTGTTTGAGCCTAACCTAATCAAATGGTAATGAGACCTTAATTGGATATAAGAGAGAGAACCCTTTGAACTAATACACAGGTCAGTAAGGAGGGACACATAATTTTCTTGTGATCATTCCACTTCATTTTTTTATAACCCACCTAATAATGGGAAGTAAAGTACAATTTTAATTCCTTTTGCGTGCATAGCATTTAGATAGGACTTGCATTGAAATTTTTCATACTTTTTCATGAAACAAAACAAAAAAAAAATATATATATATAGTGATTCATGCACACTACCTTTAGGTGCATGCCATGTAGTTGCACTCATGACTTTCATGATTTTCATGCTTAAGTACACCATGTACCTCAGTTTTTCCTAAAAAGTGATCTAAATTTTTCCATACCCTCGAAATAATGCAAAGATTTCCAATCGTGAAGAAAATTGCCTTATACATGTATCTCTAAGCAATTATGGATATGTGGGCTAAAAGAAAGAAAAAAAATTCTGAAAATCTGAAAAACAATTTGAGAAAAAAAAGAGAATTTAGAAGGAAATGGAATAAGAGGGAGAAAGGAACATGATATCACTTGCATAACAGGGAAATTGAGTACATGATGTGGCTTAATTAGATTTCCATCTCATTTTGAGGTGGAAGGTTAGTGCATGCATCATTCCACCCAATTTTAAGCATTAGGGCATTTTCAATGTGCATTTGCATCATTTAGGACATTTTGTTATGTGCATGTTGAAACTGTGTAATACTTCCAAGATTCTTTCATGAGCCACCCATTCCATCCACCCGTTGCTCGGATTGGTAGGCCACTATGATTTTCTCCTCACTCATGTTTATCAGGAGAACTACTTCCATGTAGATGGTAGTTAGGGCGAGCAACGTAGTGTAGGCGATCACAAGATGCACCAATGCTGAATCGGCGAACCTTATTATGTTAACTGCCTTATGTGATAGTGTTCATCGGTTTGAAGGATAATTTTTCTTATTGATGATTATTGTCGCCTGTAGGGTAATTACTGTTCTGTGATTAGGAAAGGCCGGTTTGAGAACGTTCAGTGGGAGTCATGTGGAATGTGGGGTGATGTGTTGATTTTTAGTTGACATCTGCAATCCTATTCTAAGGATTAGTTGCACGAGGGCGAGCAATGTTTAAGCTTAGGGGAGTTTGATGCGATGATTTTGAGTCGCATTTATAGACCTATTTTATATGTGTTTTGTGCTCTAATTACTCATTTTTATGGATAATATTGCATAATTCACTTAATTTGGTCTTTGCCATCATATTATATCAAATCCCCTTTGTTTTACTATTTTGAGCATTATTTATCATCTTATTATAAATTGTGTGGATTTACTTGGGCTTGTTGTGAAATTTCAGGAAAAACAAGTATCTGCTTCTGTCGATACCATCGACGAGAGTCGATACCATCGACCAAGCCACAGGTTGCCAGCCGAGAAGAGCAGCACAGAGTCGATACCATCGACGAGAGTCGATACCATCGACATCCCTTCAGGTTGCTGGTGAGGAAACTGTCGATACCATTGACCCAAGTCGATGCCATCGACACATGGAGAGTGATGTGATGATTTTGAGTCGCATTTATAGACCTATTTCATATGTGTTTTGTGCTCTAATTACTCATTTTCATGGATAATATTGCATAATTCACTTAATTTGGTCTTTGCCATCATATTATATCAAATCCCCTTTGTTTTACTATTGTGAGCATCATTTATCGTCTTATTATAAATTGTGTGGATTTACTTGGTCTTGTTGTGGAATTTCAGGAAAAACAAGTATCTGCTTCCGTCAATACCATCGACCAAGCCACAGGTTGTCAGCCGAGAAGAGCAATACAGAGTCGATACCATCGACACCTAAGTCGATGGCATCGAGATCACTTCAGGTTGCTGGCGAGGATGCAGTCGATACCATCGACGAAAGTCGATGCCATCGACACAAGGAGAGCTACAACGTCGCTAGAAGACAAAACCGACGCTATAGGAGTCGATACCATCGACGCCCAAGTCGATGGTATCGAGATCACCACAGGCGCTCAGAATAAAAGAAAGGAAAGCTGCCGCTAATCCGCTGCGTCGATACCATCGACCCGCGTCGATGGTATCGACGCCGGCAGATATGCGTTGGATCTGTTTTGATCTCGATCGGACGGCTGTTGTTATTTGACAACCTAATTAGGGACTTATACCTAATGACGGCCACCCACACGAAAGAGGGAGCTCATTTTTGGATTGCACGAGTGCCGAGGAGGAGAAAAAGGAGAACGGAGGCCAAGAAGCTCATCCCGGGTGATTCGGACGCTGCCGAAGATGATTTCCACCACCGACAGGCGGGGAAGCTCGTGTTTTACGCCAAGGATCCACCGGTTCTTCTCCGTTCAGGGGTTTTCCCACTTGTTTCACGTTTTTCTTATGAAATCCCTTATTTCTACCATGTATTCGTGTGAGATGAACATGAGAGGCTAAAACCCTCAATCTTTAGGACCGGGAGTAGCCCGGGAATGCATTGTATGACATTTTTGTATCAATAATTCATATTTTTCTCTCAAATCCGTGGTATAGATTCATTTTCTCCATTTCTATTGTTATGCTTGATCACCATAAAAATAACTTAATACCCTTAATCACTTCGACATAAGGATTAACGGTTGAAAAGAGACCAAATCTACATTAATTAATAAAACCCTTGACAAAGGAGTTGTAAAATTAATGGTGGGAACTGAGAGACCGTTTTTAATGCGCTTAGTTTAGGGGAATGATTACTACGACGGTGGAATCAACCTAAACCTAAGTAGTGAATTACACCACGACAGTGGGTAATTCTCATTTTAGGCCACTACCCGGATAGAGAGAGAAGTGTGAGGAATTATATGAAACCTAATACAATGTTGACCCGCGGTGAAACTGCCATCCTAAAGATATCCTTTTGAATTGATTAAATTAACCTTTAATCGATTGTTTTCTTTATTTGATTTTTATTTTCTTTTTAATTTGAACAACAAAACCCTACTTTGTTAATTGGTCTAGCTGATTGCGATTAGTTAGTAAAAGTCCCGAATAATTCACGTATCCCTGAGTTCGACTCGGGCCTCACAAGGCCTATATTACTCGACGCGTATACTTGCGTTTAAGCGCGTAGTAAAATACACGTCAAGTTTTTGGCGCCGTTGCCGGGGATACGGCGAATTATTGGCACTTTGAGTGCTAAGAGCGGCCACTCTAGGCCACATTTTTTTTTATTTTAAAACAATTTCAAAAATTCCTTTATTTCTCTATAATTGTGTTGACTCGTTCAAAGCATTGTACTGAACCCCTATTTCCATATTTCAGGTACTTTGCATGGTGCACACACGTAGTCGAGACTACGTGAATCGCACACCTGAGGTTCCATCTGCGGGACCAGAGGACGAGGACTACTACGAGGAGGAACACCAAAGTGATATAAATTCTGAATCTGAGCAAGAACAAGAAGAAGAAATGGCTGAAGCACAGACAATATGGGAGAAGATCAAGGCGTCTTCTTCCTCAGCATCAAAGGGGCCTATAAAGAAACAGGGGCTAAACATGCCTACATACAAGATCGACCCGGCACTGATTAACTTGGTCAAATCCAACGCATTTCACGGGCTGAAAAATGAAGATCCAGTGGCACACATTAGTCAGTTTGTTGAAAATTGTGATATGGTGAAGATCGACATGTTCCCGCAAGATGCGTTGTATCTCAAGTTGTTCCCAAGTTCATTGGAAGGAGCAGCGCGAGAGTGGCTTCATAACCTCGACGACGAGTTTGTTGAATCATGGGATCACATGGTAGAGGTTTTCTTCGAGAGGTTCTTCCCTCCTGAGAAGACCAATGATATGATCAGGAAGATTCACAATTTCACCCAACAGGCGGGTGAAACTTATTCTGAGACTTGGGAGCGATTCCAGGTCATGTTGAGGAGATGTCCACATCATGGATTGGACAAGGAAACCCAAGTGAAGATCTTCTACTTTTCTCTCTCCGAGCATGATAGAAGCAACCTGGACTCGGCTGGTTCCGGATTTTTCTTAAATAACACCGATACAAGATGCTGGGAAATACTGAAGAATATGGCACGGAAGCAATCTTGGGGAGAAAGAGAACGAGGCCCAGTTGAGCAAGCAAGAGTTGCCAGTGAGTCAAAGGCAATGAGAGAGATGAACGAGAAGATGGATCTTCTCGCAAAGAAGTTGCTGCAGAAGGAAGACAATGAGTCAGAGGATGAGGCTCAGGTCAAGTATATGAGGCAATAGCAAGGGTACAGGAATACTGATTATTCATGGCGGAAGGATAAGAAATTTTCATGGAAGGATCCAAACAATTTTCTGCAGGATCTGGATGCCAAGCCTGCACCGGTCACGGAGGATAAGAGCACGGAGTTGCTCAATCAAGTCATAAAGCAAAATCAAGAGTTGATGAACACTTTTGGGCAGCAAATAAAGCAACAAGGTGAATACATGAACCAGTTTGGGAAGACGTTGCAGAGCCACGGGGCTCAAATGAGAACTATAGAGACTTCCATGGCACAGATGGCAGCCGAGATTGCAAGCTTGAAGAAGCTGGCACATCCGGGTTTTCCGGGGAACACCAATGTTCCCGGGGGAAACCAACAGGCCAAGGCCATCTTATTGAGGAGCGGTAAGAAAATGATAAATCCAAGGGCGGATGACACAAGCACACCGCAGGACACAGTTGATGAAGCAACAGTCAAAGAGCAGCCCGCACCTGTCATAGAGAAAACTGAGGACATAGCTGAAGATGGTAAGGAAGAACAAGCCACTGAGGAGGAACCACAGAAATTAACTCCCTATGTGCCACCTCACCAAAGGGCACATACCGTTCCGGTCCCCTATCCCAATAGTGCAAAAGCAAGACAGGTGGATGCACAGTTTAAGAAATTTTTGGACAGCTTTAGGAAGTTATCAGTGAATATTCCTTTGCTAGAGGCAATTGAGCAAATACCGTCTTATGGGAAGTTTCTTAAAGATGTAATCACAAAGAAGAGGAAAATACCCGACACTGAGGTTGTGGTATTGAAGGAGCAAGTGAGTGCTTTTATTATGGGCACTTTGCCGCCAAAGAGACAGGACCCCGGTTGTTTTAATATTTCTTGTTTTATCGGGAAGTTCAAATTTGGAGAGGCACTTTGTGATTCCGGGGCAAGCATCAATCTGATGCCCCTTTCTACGTTCAAGAAACTTGGATTGAAGGAGTCAAGGCCAAGTAACATGACCATCCAATTGGTCGATAATTCTGTGGTGAAACCGTATGGAATCTGTGAGGATGTTTTGGTAAAGGTAGACCGCTTTGTTTTTCCGGCTGATTTCGTCGTTATGGAAATGCAGGACGAGCACGGCAATGAGTTACTACTTGGTCGCCCATTCCAAGCTACAACTGATATGATCTTGGAGATGGGGAGAGGTCGCTTGACCTTGGGCATTGCGGATGATCGCTTTGAGATGGTCATGCCCAATGGCAATGCATCTAATAAAGCAAAAGCACAGTGCAACATGGTTAAGCATGTGGAACAAAATATCTCACTTTGTCTTGGGAAGCCATTTTTGGATATGGCTCATGTGATGAGCAGGATAGATAATGGGACCCTAGCAGTGGACCTTATGGAGCAAACTAAAGTTGTCTCTTTATGCAAGGCTGTTGGGTTTCCAAATGATGAGAATGAGGACATTCCACCTTCATGGGAGGATGATGCGATTATTACTCCTGTTTCCGACGCATATCCGGAATTGCCTTTGGAAGCGTGTTTGCTAAATTTCACTTATGATTGGATGCGGAGTACTTCACTCAAGGAGTGCGCCAAAATGCTTCAAATGCTTCCATGTTTCTACACGAGGCACTATGAAGATTTGGGTACACTGCCCCCACAGCTACAATCATCTCTTATTTGCCCACCTGATCTGGAGTTGAAGCCATTGCCCCCGCATCTGAAGTACGTCTTTCTAGCTGAGGAGGACAAGTTACCAGTGATTGTATCTGCATACTTGAGTGCGGATGAGGAGGAGCAACTACTGATAGTGCTCAAGAACCACCGTGGAGCTTTTGGGTGGTCTGTGGCGGACATCAAGGGGATCTCCCCTACACTTTGTCAACACAAGATACGGCTCGAGGAGGGAGCCAAGCCAGTCATACAGCCTCAAAGACGTCTAAATCCAAGCATGATGGAGGTTGTCAAGAAGGAAGTCATAAAGCTTCTTGCTGCAGGGATCATTTATGCCATATCTGATTCGACGTGGGTGAGTCCCACACAGGTAGTCCCTAAAAAGGGGGGAATCACTATCACTACAAATCTTTTGAATGAACCTGTCACCACCCGATTGGTAACCGGGTGGTGTGTTTGCATTGACTACCGCCGATTGAATGCCGCAACTCTTAAAGATCATTTTCCATTGCCATTTATTGATCAGATTTTGGAACGTCTAGCTGGTCGGTCGCATTTTGTTTTCTAGATGGCTATTTGGGGTACAACCAGATTTCTATTGATCCTTTGGATCAAGAGAAGTCTACGTTTACATGTCCCTATGGGACGTTTGCTTACCGCCGTATGCCGTTTGGTTTATGCAATGCGCCGGTGACTTTTCAACGCTGCATGCTCGCCATATTCTCTGACATGGTGGAGCGGTGTCTTGAAGTTTTCATGGACGACTTCTCGGTGTATGGAGCGTCTTTTGATGAATGCCTTTATAACTTAGATAAGGTATTGCAGCGGTGCGAGGACACACACTTGGTCCTCAATTGGGAGAAATATCACATGATGGTGACGAAAGGAATTGTGCTAGGACACAAGGTGTCTAGCAAGGGTCTTGAGGTAGACCCCGTAAAAATTGAGGTGACTTCTAAGATACCCCCACCAAATTCTGTAAAAGGGGTGAGAAGCTTTTTAGGACACGCCGGGTTTTATCGGCGATTTATCAAGGATTTTTCAAAAATCGCAAAGCCATTATCGGAATTGTTGGAAAAAGACGCAGTTTTTGATTTCAATGAGAAATGTCTTCACGCATTCGAGGTTTTGAAGGAAAAGTTGATTTCAGCTCCGGTTGTTCAAACGCCGGATTGGACAAAGCCTTTCGAGTTGATGTGTGATGCGTACGATTATGCTGTGGGAGCTGTTTTGGGGCAAAGGGTAGATAACAAGCCTGCTGTGATTTTCTACGCCTAAAAAATGCTTAATGATGCTCAATTGAACTACACAACCACGGAAAAGGAGTTACTGGCCGTCGTTTTCGCCTTTGAAAAATTTCGGCAGTACTTAGTGGGTTCTAAGGTGGTTGTGTGGACTGATCACGCTGCAATAAAGTATTTGATGGAGAAGAAGGATGCGAAGCCTAGACTAATTAGGTGGATTTTGCTCCTACAAGAATTCGATATTGAAATCAAGGACAAGTCGGGATTGAAAATGTGGTGGCTGATCACTTGTCTAGGTTAGAGAGGGTTGATGAACAAGGTTTGCACATACCCATTACCGAGACCTTTCCCGATGAACAACTTTTAAAAATTGATTCTAAAGAACCATGGTTTGCGGAAATTGTGAATTATTTGGCTTGCGGGATCATCCCGGAGGATTGGTCCTATCAAGAGAAAAAGAAATTCTTTCATTCATTGAGATATTATTTTTGGGATGACCCGATTCTCTTGAAGCAGTGCAGGGATGGTATTCTTCGCAGGTGCGTGCCGGAGGTGGAGTATGAGAGTGTTCTCCACCACTGTCATGCGTCGCCTACAGGAGGACACCATGCTAGCTCACGGACAGCAGCCAAGGTGTTGGAGAGCGGCCTTTATTGGCCCACTTTGTTCCGGGATGCCTATGATTTTGTTAGGCAATGTGACCCGTGCCAGCGCGTAGGTAACATCTCAAGGAGACAAGAAATGCCCCTGAATGTATTTCAGGAAGTTGAGGTATTTGATTTATGGGGCATTGACTTCATGGGACCCTTTGTGTCCTCAAATTCAAATCTTTATATCTTACTTGCTGTAGATTATGTGTCGAAGTGGGTGGAGGCAATCCCCACAAGGACTAATGATTCGAATGTAGTGTGCAGGTTTGTCAAAGAGAACATTTTCTGCAGGTTCGGGATTTCCCTGAATGATCATAAGTGACGGAGGCACACATTTTCGAAATCAGAAATTCGCGACACTTTTAAAGAAATATGGGGTCAAGCACAACATCGGCACCCCATATCATCCACAGACGCAAGGACAAGTGGAGGTATCAAATAGAGAAATCAAGAAGATTTTAGAAAGGACCGTAGCATCCACAAGGAAGAATTGGAGTGTATTGCTACCGGACGCGCTTTGGGCTTATCGAACGGCGTACAAAACACCTATAGTCACCACGCCTTTTAGGCTGGCGTACGGCCGGGCTTGCCATCTTCCGGTGGAGCTGGAGCACAAGGCCCATTGGGCGCTACGAAGGCTGAACTTGCGCTATGATGAGGCCGGGAGAAAAAGGATGTTTGAATTGAATGAATTGGATGAGCTACGCATGACGGCATATGAGAATGCCCGCATCTACAAAGAGCGTACAAAGCTGATCCACGATCGCCATATTGAGATGCGCACGTTCAAGAAGGGAGACAACGTTCTATTGTTCAACTCCCGTCTCAAACTGCATCCCGGGAAGCTGAAATCCCGGTGGAGTGGACCCTTCGAGGTGGAAGAAGTGAGACCGCACAGAGCGATTCTCGTGCGTGATGGAGATGCCACGTTCTTGGTGAACGGGCAACGCTTGAAGTTGTATTTTGGTGAGAATTACAAGAGGAAAGTGAATGAGGTCAAACTCATTTCACTTGTGCATGAATGAGATAATGGGAAGACGTCTAGCCTAAGACGCTAAACAAGGGTGCTTGTTGGGAGCCAATCCACCCATTGGTACATTAGGATAGTGTAATTCGAGTCATAGATTGCTTTTATTTTGTTTAGATTTTAGTTTAAAAAAGATACCTTGATCCGTTTGTTAAATGTGCAGGCACAGGCAGGGTCGATACCATCGACACACTCGTCGATGGTATCGACATGGGTTCAGGTTGACACCAGCAAAAATCGCACTGCGTCGATACTATCGACACCCCCGTCGATGGTATCGACATGGTCACAGACAGGTCGCAATAAAAGTGTCGATGGTATCGACACCCCAGTCGATACCATCGAGATCTCTGCAGATATTCAGACGAATTTTGCTCAGTCAACTCGATACCATCGACGGCCTCGTCGATGGTATCGACATCATCAAAGGTTGGAAGCAACACAACGGCGGTGTCGCAATAAAAGCAAGTCGATACCATCGACATCCGTCGATGGTATCGACGGACATGTCACCGATCCGCACACAGACATCGACGACGATCGCAACAGCCACGTCAGCGATCCAGGTGCTGCGTCGATACCATCGACTTCCGTCGATGGTATCGACCCGTCAGCAATCCGGGTTTCTCGATCCAGCAAACGTCAGCCGTCGATACTCGCGAGGGAGGAGGCTACCCGTGAGATGTGTCGATACCATCGACCCGCGTCGATGGTATCGACGGGTCAATAGGGGCGCCGATCAAGCCTATTTAAGGGGACTTGCAACGTCATTTGACGTCACACCTTCAGAGCAAGTATCCTCCTTTGCGCCGAGCACTCCCCCGAGCCCTCCAAGACTGAAGAGAAGCGTCATCGAGCGGAGATCTTCATCGAGCGGAGAATTTCTTCTCCATCTTCACCGAGCTCTTTTCTTCTAATCCCATCTTCTCGCAACCATGGTGCACGTCGCCGGAGCGTCGTCCTCAAGCGCACACCCTATGGAGATCGAGGAGTTTTTTCCTCCCCCAACCGCTTCCATCCCTCGTCCACGCCTAATTCATGCCAACATGGAGGTGAGGAAGGTCTACGAGGAGATAATGAAGCGAAAGTTCGAGCCCACCCGGTATGTGGACCGGGACATGATCCAGGAGTTGGTATTCGAGGCCAACTTGGCCTATGTGCTTCATGGACAAGCACGCAACACCAGCAGAAGCCTACGCCCTGACGAGCTGCAGTGCCATGCGGATGGGCAGCCATTTTTCAGCGAATGGCCCACCTACAAGGAACTGGTGGTGGAGTTCATGGCGTCTCTCGACGTCTGCGTCGTACCAAACGACGTGGTAGCATCGGACCGGGAATGGATCAAGGGAAGGGTGTCCTTACGACTCTTCAACAACAACTACAATCTCACACTGGTCCAGTTCAATCAAATCTTCAACTGGTTCCACTCTCCACATGATCACCGAAGGCCGGACTCCCACACCGACTATGCAAAGATCTTCTCCGAGCTAGTTACAGTGCCGGCGGGGAAGACCGTGAGCTACCACAATGCAGCGGTAGCAGATTTTGAGCACCCGTTCGTCCGGGTCTTGCATAGGATGTTGAGCTTGACATTCTTCGCTCGAAGTGATCTTGCTTTGAGCAAGTTTCAGGAGAGTGACTTGTTCTTCCTTTATGCACTCCTGAAGCGTCAACCATGCAACTAGGGGGCGTTCTAGCTACAGCGCGTCCTGGCGGTGAAGAGGAGCACAAGGAAGGCTCCAATCCATTTTGGTGGTCTTGTCACCAAGTTGGCGCTTTACTTGGGGCTGAACTTTCAGTCCATGACTCCGATCTCTACGAGGAGCAAGGTGAACGTGCAACACTTGCACCGTTCAAACCTCATTCTTCTCCGGGACGGGTTGGCGTACACTCATTGCCACGTCAACCAAGCTTATCAGGAGAGCTCCCTACCGGACGACGTCTTCAACATAGAGGGCAAGCAGCACTTCTGGTGGCCAATCATAGCCATCGAGTCCTCCGAGGAAGAAGGCGAGGCTACAGAGGAAGAGGAGGCTTTCACACCTCTTCGAGCACGTGTGGCACCACGGAAGCGTCCTAGGATGCATCCGGGTGCTTCTTCATCATCTCAGCCTCCTCCACCATCACCACAGCACGAGCAGCCAACCGAGGATCCCTATTCCATGCAGGGGATGTACACCATGCTGCAGGTCATCCAGCAGACTCAGCAGCAACACATGGTTATGTATACTGGCATTCATGAGACTACGAGCCGGGTACTTGACAACCAACGGGCTATGTTCGAGAACGAGCGGCTCATCCTCGCCAACCAAGAGCAAATGCACAACCGGTTGCAGCGGATAGAGACGCAACAGGAGCCTTTCTTCGACCATTACTGGAGTCAAGACTACTTTGGAGGCTATCCACAGCCTCCGCCGAGGACCCAATATGATCCAAGCTTCCAGGGGGAGTACCCGTCTTGGGATCCTACGGCACCGCAATACCCACCACCACCTCCGCAGGATTGATCAGGGTATCACTGTTCCACCCTTAAGTTGGTTTTTGACTATGAGGCCATAGTCGAATTCAAGCTTAGGGGGGTGGCTGGAACAGCTCTATCTTTTATCTTTTCTTTAGTTGTTTTTAGTTTTTGCTTTGTTATTTGTTCTTGCAATTTTAGTTTGTTTAGGATCCACATCTATCTAGTGTAATCGTGGATGTCTTAAAAATTGTCATCTCGCTGTTTTCATGGGAAATTTAAGGGAATTTAAAAATTTCTGTGTCTTTTGGATAGCTTAACTTGGTTGTCCTTGGGGAACTTGTCCTATGAAAATGATTGATTATGTCAACTTTGAAGCAATATGTCACACCCACACCCCCATTGACTCATGAAAAGTGGATAGTAACGGTTGTTTGAGCCTAACCTAATCAAATGGTAATGAGACCTTAATTGGATATAAGAGAAAGAACCCTTTGAACTACTACACATGTCAGTAAGGAGGGACACATGATATTTTTCTAAGGTTCAGTAACTTAATCTTGTGATCATTCCACTTCATATTTTTCCATAATCTACCAAAGAATTGGAAGTAAAGTACAGTTTTAATTCCTTCTTGCGTGCATAGCATGTAGATAGGATTTGCATTGTTATTTTCATACTTTTGCATAAAACGAAAAAAAATGTATAGTGATTCATGCACATTACCTTTAGGTGCATGTCATGTAGTTGCACTCATAACTTTCATGATTTTCACGCATAAGTACACCATGTACCTCAGGTTGTCTTAAAAAGTGATCTAAATTGTTCCATACCCTCAAAATAGTACAAAGATTTCCAATCATGAAGAAAATAGCCTAACACATGTATCTCTAAGCAATTATGGATATGTGGGCTAAGAAAAAAAAATTCTAAAAATCTGAAAAAATTGAGAAAAAGAAAAAAAAAGAGAATTTAGAAGGAAATGGAATAAGAGGGAGAAAGGAACATGATATCACTTGCACAACAAGGAAATTGAGTACATGATGTGGCTTAATTAGATTTCTATCTCTTTTTGAGGTGGAAGGTTAGTGCATGCATCATTCCACCCAATGATAGGCATTAGCGCATTTTTAATGTGCATTCACATCATTTAGGGCATTTTGTTTTATGCATTTTGAAACTGTGTAATACTTCCAAATTCTTCCATGAACCACCCATTCCATCAACCCGTTGCTCAGATCGGTAGGCCACCGTGATTTTCTCCTCACTCATGTTTATCAGGAGAACCGCTTCCATGTAGATGGTAGTTAGGGCGAGCAACGTAGTGTAGGCGATCACAAGATGCACCTATGCTGAATCGGAAAATTTCATTATGTTAACTGCCTTATGTGATAGTGTTCATCGGTTTGAAGGATAATTTCTTTTATTGATGATTATTGTCGCCTGTAGGGTAATTACTGTTCTATGATTAGGAAAGGCCAGTTTGAGAACGTCCAGTGGGAGTCATGTGTGATGTAGGTTGGTATGTTGATTGTTAGTTGACATCTGCAATTCTATTCTAAGGATTAGTTGCTCGAGGGCGAGCAATGTTTAAGCTTAGGGGAGTTTGATGCGATGATTTTGAGTCGCATTTATAGACCTATTTCATATGTGTTTTGTGCTCTAATTACTCATTTTCATGGATAATATTGCATAATTCACTTAATTTGGTCTTTGTCATCATATTATATCAAATCCCCTTTGTTTTACTATTGTGAGCATCATTTATCATCTTATTATAAATTGTGTGGATTTACTTGGTCTTGTTGTGAAATTTCAGGAAAAACAAGTATCTGCTTCCGTCGATACCATCGACGGAAGTCGATACCATAGACCAAGCCACAGGTTGTCAGCCGAGAAGAGCAATACATAGTCGATACCATCGACACCTAAGTTGATGGCATCGAGATCACTTCAGGTTGCTGGCGAGGATGCAATCGATACCATCGACGAAAGTCGATGCCATCGACACAAGGAGAGCTACAACGTCGCTAGAAGACAAAACCGACGCTACAGGAGTCGATACCATCGACGCCCAAGTCGATGGTATCGAGATCACCACAGACGCTCAGAATAAAAGAAAGGAAAGCTGCTGCTAATCCGCTGCGTCGATACCATCGACCCGCGTCGATGGTATCGACGCCGGCAGATATGCGTTGGATCTGTTTTGATCTCGATCGGACGACTGTTGTTATTTGACGACCTAATTAGGGACTTATACCTAATGACGGCCGCCCACACGAAAGGTGGAGCTCATTTTTGGATTGCACGAGTGCCGAGGAGGAGAAAAAGGAGAATGAAGGCCGAGAAGCTCATCCCGGGTGATTCGGACGCTGCCGAAGACGATTTCCACCACCGACAGGCGGGGAAGCTCGTGTTTTATGCCAAGGATCCACCGGTTCTTCTCCGTTCAGGAGTTTTCCCACTTGTTTCACGTTTTTCTTATGAAATCCCTTATTTCTACCATGTATTCGTGTGAGATGAACATGAGAGGCTAAAACCCTCAATCTTTAGGACCGGGAGTAGCCCGGGAATGCATTGTATGACATTTTTATATCAATAATTCATATTTTTCTCTCAAATCCGTGGTATAGATTCGTTTTCTCCATTTCTATTGTTATTCTTGATCACCATAAAAATAACTTAATACCCTTAATCACTTCGACAGAAGGATTAACGGTTGAAAAGAGACAAAATCTACATTAATTAATAAAACCCTTGACAAAGGAGTTGTAAAATTAATGGTGGGAACTGAGAGACCGTTTTTAATGCGCTTAGTTTAGGGGAATGATTACTATGAGGGTGGAATCAAGCTAAACCTAAGTAGTGAATTACACCACGATAGTGGGTAATTCTCATTTCAGGCCACTGCCCGGATAGAGAGAGAAGTGTGAGGAATTATATGAAACCTAATACAATGTTGACCCGCGGTGAAACCGCCATCCTAAAGATATCCTTTTGAATTGATTAAATTAACCTTTAATCGATTGTTTTCTTTTTTTGATTTTTATTTTCTTTTTAATTTGAACAACAAAACCCTACTTTGTTAATCGGTCTAGCTGATTGCGATTAGTTAGTAAAAGTCCCCAATAATTCACGTATCCCTGAGTTCGACTCGGGCCTCACAAGGCCTATATTACCCGACGCGTATACTTGCGTTTAAGCGTGTAGTAAAATACACGTCAGAGAGCTACAGCGTTGCTAAACGACAACAACCGACGCTAAAGAAAGTCGATACCATCGCCCCAAGTCGATGGTTTCGAGATGACCACAGGCGCTCACATCAAAAGAAAAGAAAGCTGCCGCTAATCCGCTGGGTCGATACCATCGACCCGCGTCGATGGTATCGACGCCGGCAGATATGCGTTGGATCTATTTTGATCTCGATCGGACGGCTGTTGTTATTTGACGACCTAATTAGGGACTTATACCTAATGACGGCCGCCCAGATGAGGAGGAGGGATCATTTTGGATTGCACGAGTGCCGAGAAAGGAGAAAAAGGAGAACGGAGGTCAGAAGCTCATCCCGGGTGATTCAGACACTACCGAAGACGATTTCCACCACCGATAGGCGGGGAAGCTCGTGTTCTATGCCAAGGATCTACCGGTTCTTCTCCGTTCAGGGGTTTTCCCACTTGTTTCACATTTTTCTTATGAAATCCCCTATTTCTACCATGTATTCGTGTGAGATGAACATGAGAGGCTAAAACCTTCAATCTTTAAGACCGGGAGTAGCCCGGGAATACATTGTATGACATTTTTATATTGATTATTCATAGTTTCTCTCTCAAATCTGTGGTATAGATTCGTTTTCTCCATTTCTATTGTTATGCTTGATCACCATAATAAAAATTTAACACCCTTAATCACTTCGACAGAAGGATTAACGGTTGAAAAGAGACGAATTCTACATTAATCAATAAAACCCTTGACAAAGGAGTTGTAAAATTAATGGTGGGAACTGAGGGACTGTTTATAATGCACTTAGTTTAGGGGAATGATTACTACGACGGTGGAATCAACCTAAACCTAAGTAGTGAATTACACCACGACAGTGGGTAATTCTGTATTCAGGCCACTACCCAGATAGAGAGAGAAGTGTGAGGAATTATATGAAACCTAATACAATGTTGACCCGCGGTGAAACCGCCATCCTAAAGATATCCCTTTGAATTGATTAAATTAACCTTTAATCGATTGTTTTCTTTGTTTGTTTTTTATTTTCTTTTAATTTCAACAACAAAACCCTACTTTGTTAATCGGTCTAGCTGATTGTGATTAGTTAGTAGAAGTCTCCAATAATTCACGTATCCCTGAGTTCGACTCGGGCCTCACAAGGCCTATATTACTCGACGCGTATACTTGCGTTTAAGCGCGTGGTAAAATACACGTCACTAAACAACATTGGATAGAGCTGAGAATCTAATTGTTGACATGGAGCTAAACGGGGAGGACACCCACACTTTCTTTCATCATGTACTGTAGAATTCAAAACCTAAATCTTCCAAAGTGACATTCATGAGGTATCATGCCAACTTGAACACAATTTGGAAGTGAAGCAATGTTTAAATTGCACAACTTTATCCCAAAATTCACATCATTTATTTTACCTTTATCACATAAATATCTTGAACAACTACATCGATGTTCTCTCAATATGCACACACACCTGGATGCTTCATGATAAAACTTTGATTGAGCCTGTTAGTGATGTTTGAGAAGTCCAACACATTTAAGTGCCCTTATGCATCTTATAGTTATTATTTAGTAATCACAAAGAAGACGATGTCCATAACCTTCCAAACTCTAAACCAACTCCCTATTTATGTAAAGGTGTCTTCCTAGTGGCATTTAGAGGGGTAGGTACCAATTATTGTTCAGAACCTCATCACTCAATATCTATGAGATCATTCTATGCACCACCCTCTAGCCTAAAAACCTTAGAAAAACCTCTAAAATTTAGGCCCAATAGGTTCATAGAAGTAAGTGGCATCCAAAAAATCTTAATCTGTTGTTTTTAGCAAAGGAAAAAGGAGGACAAACTCTTTTCATCTTCATGATGTCTAATCAAGTTGTAAGTGGACCTACTATAAAGTAGATTTTTACCCCCTCTCCATTATTTTAGCAACTAAACAGTGTGATGGTATGAGTGTAACATACCGAAACTTGGACATATTCTCTTTTTACCCCTTTTGCAAGCTTTTCCTTTCATTTATATCCATTTTGGATTTGATGTTTAATTTTTTGAATTAATAGTGGTTTATTGAACATTTGTTCATTATTTTTTTAATAAATGGGTTTATGCACAAATACCTCAGTGAATGCTTTAATCAGGATCTAATATGCAATTTTACCACTTATGTGACATATTGATAAAATAATTCATACTAGAACCTTGTATGGCCTTTCAGAATAAGACACAGAAAAAGAAATAAATGGAAAAGGCTAAAGTCAAGAAAATAAGGCATTAAATGCTTTAATGTGACAAATAGTGAAAATATTAGTAAATTGCTTAAAATTCATAAAAGGAAAACTTAAAAGATAATTCTAATCCCAAATTCATTTTCTTTGAGTTAAAGTTTACTTGAATTACAAGTTTCACAATTTTCGAAAGTTAATTTCTTTGCATTGATTGGAATTGGAAAATATAAGTTTTTCTCCTAATTGTTAAATAAATTATTAAACAACTTGAAAAGTGGAAACAAACCTCGAATTAGTAATCTACATGTCAAAATGAGTCTACATATGAATTTTCATCTAATTTGGACGATATTAAATATTTATTTTATCTAGGAGAGAGAAAATGATTGAATAACCAAAAATATTAAATAATATGTTAAAAAAATAATGGAAAATCATATTTCCCACACTTAGTATCGCTTGTAGACCAAGTTTTATATTTTTGAAAAGTTTCTAGATGACTCTAATTCATTAAAAGGATAAAATAAGTGATATGATTTAAATGTATTAAATAAAATAATAAAAATCTTCAAAAATAAATAATTCCAAATGTGTATTCTACATGATAAAATGGGACTTTGGTTCTATTTTCACTCAATTTGAAAAAATTTGATGAAAAGGTGAATTTAGGAGAGAGAAAGTATGTAGAACCTTCAAATCAATAATTTACATAACAAACAACTTCAAAAAAAATGAACTAATATAAAATTTTGTCCAACATATTTAATATGACTTGTGGGTGAAGTTTCATTAATTTTAGAGAATCCTATAGTCATTAATTCTTGGACAAAGAGAAAATATAAATTACGTTATAAGAATTAAATAAATATCTCTTCAAAAGAGAAAAATAATGCTATATTCGAATTCCTAATGTCCAAAATTAGCGAGATGCTAAATTCCATTTAATTTGGACTTCGTTTGCACCATTAAATAATTATAGAAACTTTTTACATTAAATACATCAAAAGACTATACTTACAGGAATTTAATACTTGTCCGTTTAGCGCGCAGCGGTAGCCGGCCGCTCTAGTTGTGGATTGTGCTATTTTCAAGTCGTCTTCTACCTCTGGTTCGCGTGTGAACAATAATGTGGACCAAAGGGGTTTGGTTTTTTCAGGCATAACTCCCTCGTTTCTCAACGAAACTTCACGAAATAAGTTGCATTAGATTGCAAATCTAATTCTGCATCTAAATAGCACAAGATCTCATATTTTGGTTGAATATTCGAAAAACACCCAATTGTATTCTCAAGCCTATCACGGAGCTCAGACTCCATACATCATAGAACTTGATCCTATATATATATAAATACCCATCTAGGGTTTCGTCTCACCACAAGAAACCTTTTCCTCAAGTCAATTTCTCTAGTGCTCTCATGTGCAGATGTTGGGAAGCTTGATTGGAGCATGACCTTGTGAAACCTTGTTGTCTTTCTCCTTGCCTCTTCCTATCAATTCCTCCTAGCTGTATGTTCCCTTGAACTCCCTCTCTCTTTCTCTATTTTTGGTTTCTTGTTTGGTTGAGCGTATTGATTTTGCCCAATTTGCCAAATGGAGAAGTAGATCGTGGTTGCTGCCATGGTGTCGGGCTAGAGGGGGATCAATCCCCAATCTCCTTTTACCATTTTACCCCTTCGATCTCCTTCCTTCTCTGTTTCCTTGCGCACGAGTATTTTAGACTTTCAACTTTATTTTTCCTTTGTTTTGGGCAAGTCTTCAATGGCTGACCAGGCTTTGACCAAAAAACATGCCCCCCTCCTATTGGGCCAAGTCAGCCTGGGCCTCTCTCTCCCTCTAGTAAGTATTTTAATGATGTGGCTTTTTCTGATTGGTCAATATTAGAAAAATTATAATTTTTAAACCGTTGATCCAAAATCAATGAAAAATATGTTTTGGAATAAAAAAATTAAGGTCTATCTAATTAAAATATTTTGAGGTTTGGTTTTGAGTTTTTTCGAAATGTTTTTTCTAGAAAATGATTTTAATGCATAAAATTCATCAAAAATACATTTGAATCATCATAACTCCAAATTCGACAAAATTATATGTTTTCTTAATAAGGAGAACCTAATAAGATCAATGGTGATATTATCAGAGTCTAAATATAGGTTTTGCTAAAAAAATCTATAATAGAGGTTTTCTTTACATTAATGCATATGATATACCCTAATACATGATTATACATTGAAAATAGGAAAATTGGGCCTTGGACTCGAATAAAGTGGTGAAAGTGAATAATTGAAATAAGTAAGAGTGGAATGTGAAAATCTTACCTTTAAGTTGGGATATTTGTGAACCAACCCCATTTTCCATAGTGAGGCATGAACCCTATTTTTTATTATTGTTTCTCTTGTTCTAATTGCCTCAAAATCAGATTTGATATATTCTTTCTGGGGTCTTGGAACCCCACTGCCATGTTGCAATTATATGATGATTTATCTTGCCACTTTACTATTTCTTGAGCATGATGGTTTATTTGGCTATTTAGCTATAGTAGTGGTACTTATTTACAACCACCCATAGTTAGGGCATGCGTTATTTCTCCATGAGGAATCTGCTTACTCTCTCCCTTGGAAATGTATTACTTCTCTTCAATATAAAATATTTGATAGATGACTGGGAATGTGATTACTCTCCCCTCATATATTTGGTTGAGGTCCGATAGGTGCATCAACCCTTAGTTAATTTAGTTCAATACTAATCATTCATACAATTCATTATTATTTATTAGTTTTGGCAAAAATCATTTGTTATATGCCTCATTCTGTTGGCCTTCTCATCTCATGATGAATCTATATCCTTATGTTTCATTTTTGTTTTGATCTTTGTTTCTTATTCATTTTATTGACACATACCTTGTTTCTCTCTCGTGTCGGGTGACTTCCCAACCACCCAGGTAAAGCACAAGGTGTTGAATAAAATCAAGGAGAACATAGCTTTTGGCTCAGACCTAGCTCTTGGAGATGTTGCTTTAATGATAAGACTTGAAGTGGTTTTGACTTTCCTCTATCTTAGATCCTTTAATGTATCTTACATGTAAACCCTTCAAGGGAGATACGATAGAATTTTGTGATATTTTATAAAATTGATTATAGTCATGAATACTATATTCTGTTGCTATACTCTTTGGTCTTTTGTATACCGTTATATAAAGATTTGAAAAGTTTACACTTGTTCTAGCAGAACTTTTGAGTATGGTTGGGATGGATGTTTTATTATTCAAATTTCTAGTAAAGGGATGATTTCTCTCTCTTACAACATGGCCTACATTGATGTTAATCATCTGAATTAGCATACCTTTAGGCAATAGTAACCTTAGACAACTATGTTGGATATCTTTGGGAACCATAATATGTTAACCTTGTGACTAGTATGAGGAGGGATACCCTATGTAGTTCCTTATGTCCTTTAGGACCACATGTTTGGACACTCTATCCCTAGAAGCTAGACTTTTAGGTTTGGTGATTAGCAAACAATATAGTAATGGATCTTATACATGGTTTAGTAGACTCACCCTTTTACCTCTAGTTTAGTTTGACTTGGTAGGTCAAACCTCTTTAAGGAGTGGAGAGTAGTTGGTTGTTGATGCTTGGGTGGTTATATTTTGAGGAAAAAAAACTTTTTGTTGGGATGGAGTCTTGCATTTTAGAAAAATGTAGCTACTCTGACTTTAGAAACCCTAACTCCATGATTCCTAGGTTAGTGTGCTTGAATCCTTAGAATTGACCAAACAAGTTATAGTTACAACTTAATGAGCTTGTTTATACACTAAAGAATGTATAATGGAAATCTAATAAATAGGTTATATGTTCGAACCCTAATGAATATCTAATGCAAATAATATGAGTAACTCTCATATTAATCCTAATTATGGATACACATGATGTTGACCATGTCATGGACCAATAAACCCTAATGATATGATGAAGAAGATAATTGGAACATAATATTAGACTTAATGCATACTAAGAAGGTATACATAAAGTCTAATGATCATGTTGATCTAAACCATAAGTTGTAATCATATAATCTTAATATATGCCTCCTTAATGACTTTCATGATACATTAGTGAAATTAGGTGTCATAATAAGATAATATATGCCTCCGTAGTTCCCCATATTTCCATGCGGGAAAGGGATTTGCCCAAATCCCTGTTCAAGCCAGACATCTAAGCTTTTGTTGGAAATATTGACCATCATGAGCCCTGCCTATATAAGGCTTGGGATATCTTGTTAGTTTTGCCCAAGGATTCCACAAGGAAGGATGCCAGTTGAAGGCGCCATCGCACCTGGGAGAGGTGTCGTCTTGGAGCAGAATCCTGCTCTGTTTCCGACAGCAGGACCCTTGCACGGCCAGCTTGGCGAGGATGATGGCGGGGGTGAAGAAGTGGCTCGCAGGGATCGCCAACGACTGGTGGAGCTAAAGGAGCAAGCTCCCAGGCCGTGGCTGCGGTGGAGGCAAGAGTCAACCCTCCAGTTGACCAACAACTGGCTTGGCTCGTGAACAGGAGCCGAGCACTGGATTGAAGACGGGTTAGGGGAGGAATAGACCTCCTTGCCCCCGACCCTAATGAAGAGAAGAAGGGGCATAAACATCCAAGTGAAAAACTTCTTTACATAGTGCGAAAAACGATGTGGATCGTCTGATCACGTGTGGTCCAAGCGGACCACCGATCGTGCGGCCCAGTATTTTGGTAAAAATCTTCTCTCTATCAAATATTCCAGGAAAAGGATTTTACTTGCGAAAATCATAAATCTTGCTAGAAAACTCAGATGGGAAAAGTATATGCATGAAAAGTGATCAAAAAATATGAGGGATGTATTAAAAATGGTTTGAACACCTAAATCTGTATATTTTTGCAAAAGTGCATATTTTGAATAGGAAAGGTATTAATTTGTGGTTAGGAACCCTAATTGTTAATTAAGGGTAGATTTAATATTGTAATTAGGTTATTTCGAGCATGGTTAACTTTCTTAGTCATAAAAATAGTTTTTTAACCTGTTTTGAAGATGGAATTGCATAGTTTAGGGTTTTCAACCTAATATGATGGTTAATATGCTTAGAAACCATAAGAGAAAAGTAAAGAGAAGTACTTATAATCCGAAATTAGGGTTTCATATTGCTAAAAGATGATCTTAGGATCTTAATGGAAAATAAAATGAGATAATCAGGGTTTGATGGATATTTTGATAAAAGTAAAGTAAAAGTGGTAAAAAGGAAGTGAAACCCTAATTATGGTCAAAACCCTAAAAAGGGCTAGTAACCCTAGGGCACGACTAGGTCTTTTAGACTTGAATACCATGATCAATGATAGAGAATATTGGATGAATATTTCAGGATTGAATTGTGCTTGTTAGATTTACTCTGGAATACTTGATTGCTTGGAGTTGTTGATTATACAAATCCGGTATGTGGTTACTCTTATGAATAACCGCTTTAGTTTCACGAAGATTTCTGAATGTTTCATCACATTGACTGCAACTAAACAGTTTGGATGTTCATACTTGCAAATCATAAAGTCACTATGATTATCACATTAATAGTAGAAGTATGTATTCTCACACCTACATGCCATCCTGATGGATGATGCCAAGAGAGTCAGGCCCAGATGGGTAGACCGATGGGCACCATGAGTGGTGACCCCCAGGCACCAAGCTCGGGAATGAGAAGGTGGCCTATGATATTACATGACTAGAGGGCACCATGAATGGTGACCCCCAGGCACCAAGCTCGGGATTGAGAAGGTGGCCTTAAGTCATTTGGCAAAAGAAACCCTAAGGTGGGTATGCCAGGGTTTGGGTAAAAGTGGTGGAGAATGTCATACTGAAAAGTGTAAATTGGCTTGTTAAATAACTTGATTGTGATTATTAAATTGTTAGCCATATGTGCAAACTTTTGGTTGTCCCCACAATCCAGTACATTTCGATATACTGACCGACGTTTCGTTTGTCGGCGTTTTAGGTACAAATGAAAAGAACAAACAGTAAAGTGCCATATGTGGAATTAAATGAGATATAAAGTGCAAAGAGGATTAGACAGAGTAATTCAATCTCTGGTTAGATAGATTTCCAAAGTTTTCAAAGGTAAGTAAAGTTTTAATTTTATACCAAATTCCAGTTAGTTAGTAGAATTTCATAATTATTATTGATTATTTGTTGAACCTTTGATCCTGTTAATTGAATAACGACTCTGACCTTTAGGTCTCCCTTAATTGGGGGTTACTGAGAGACGGGGTTGTTACAATTGGTATCAGAGCATAGGTTCCTCACTTAATCCTTAGTAATTATTAAATTTTACAAATTCTGTAGAACCCAAGGGAGTTATTAGAGGATTACCCGAAAGACAGAGGTGTCTAGAAGAGGATCATGAACGGGGGTTGGCAATATTTTCCTCTGCACCGCTAGTCGGAATACGAGGCCTCCCGGATCTGTGTGACTGCCTGGCCAAAGTCTTAGGGTATGATTCGAAATAAGATACCTTTATGACTCTCTCATCTTGTTCATCCCTTCTCAACTCAAATTTTGTTAAGGATCTTAAGGATTAGGGTTTCCTCTCTTCTCCTCACCCTCTTGAGGTATGGGTAAGGTTGATAAGGATTAAGGAATCCTCCACCAAGTTAATAAAAATCATGTAAATAAGATGTCACAGACATAAGCTTAATAGATTAAGCACAAACTAAACAATAGACACATGCTTAGGTCGTATGACACGAGTTGTCATTGCCCTCAAGAGAGACCCGAGGATAGACCTCCTTGGTAGGAGGATAAGTAGAGAGAGTTAGGCTTGGAGGTAGAGACCTCCATTAAAATTAGAAACCTAGCACATCCTTTGAGGATGATTTTAACCCTAACCCTAAGTGAAGGTTAGAGAGAAAGATGACATGATGAGTTAGATGTCATGATTTATCGGGTGTTTGGTTGGACATGCCTTTGGATTGCCATACGAGCCATGAGAGGTTTGGGTCATGCATAATAGAGAAAAGGGTAGCTTATTCATGAAGTTAGAGAAGAACCTATAGAAACCTATGGGCTTATGCAGGTAGGGTATAGCTTGCACCCAGAGTACGTCAGTGGACGGAAGTAGGTTGAAACCCTGGTTAGTATGCATGATGGATGGCTTATGGGATGAGCATAAAGGGATAGGGATAATCTTGATCCAAACATGAGTTGAGTAGAGGCTTCACCCACATAGGGATATGTGTGTGAGCTTGAGCCTTCATGGAGAAAGGACCTCTATAGGAAGGTTGGATGTGGAGTTATCTCTAGAGAGAGAGAAAGTAGGACCCCATCATGGAGGTTGGGAGCCTAAAACCCCGAGATGTGAGGAACTGTGGAGGCGACCTAAGTGGATGATAGTGGTCGCCACATGCTTGATCCCTAGAGGATGATGATGTCTTGGTTGCCATGAGAGGGACCAAACCCTAGAGAGAGGATGAGTTTGCTGGTACCTTGGTACTTTTGGTATAGATGAGGAGGAGAGTTCCTTAGAACTGGAGAAGGTTAGTAATAGGTTGTGAGGCCTTGTACCTTGTTGGTTGTTCATGAGGAGGACTTGACCCTGATGTGTTGCTCGAGTAGAAGGATGACAGGGAGTGCATGTCATGCCTTATACATGCTAGATTGGTGGCTAAGAGTTTGAACATGCAGTTGGACACCCAAAGGCGAACCTAGGGTTCCTAGGCCTAAGAGGGGAAGCAGTGTACCCAATGCTCATGATGATATTTGAGTCTTTATAGTTTCAAGCATGGTACTCCTCATGTGTAGTGGTAAAGGAAACTTCCTTAAGTTAAGGGTATGTTTGATGAACCCCTCACAACTAAGTTGATATAAAGTTGAGGATGAGAATAAGTATGACCTAGCATGGTTTAATAGGTGGTCTACTTGTGCCTTAGTAGTTGTAGGGTTAGGCATGCTCATGTGAATGTAAACCCTAAGGACAGTTGTGACCTTGTTGTCAAGAGTTGTAGTTTACTCCCATCCGGGGAGAGGGGCCCTTTGGTAGGGTGTATACTAGTTTTGTTGGTTTTGAGGTAACCTAAAGGGGTTCATATGATCTTGAGAAGCTAAGTGAAAAGTATAGGGTATGAGAATGATCATGTAGACCCATATATAACCATCTATAAGTGCATGTGGATGTGTTACCATAGAGGTAACTGGTATAGGGCCTGACCAAGGTAGGCAGGTTGTCATGACCCCTATGAAGGGATGAAAGTCAGTCGTGAATGTAGAGAGAGATGATGAAGGCTTAGGTAAGGTTCTAAGTTGGATATGTACTATAATGGAATCCTAAGTCTATCCTAGGGTCATGTAGGGATAAGACCGATGGAAGAAGGAGTTGCCTAATTCCCTAGTTGCACATAACCATAGGGTCATGAGGTAACAACTATCATTGTCTGGGGGCCATGGGTTAGGAGATTGATCACCTTAATGAACTCATGGGACCCAAAGGGCAGATGAGTGGGGCACTCTCTGGATGCATAAGGGAAGAGGGATGACCCCGAAAGTGCCGACACCCTATAGACCTAGAGGAGATGACCAAGGATTTTGTAGTAAACCAAGTAGGTTCGAGACCAGTTTTCCATGGAGATAATTTTAATATCATGATGTTGGTGATGTAGAGACATAAGTTGCACGTTCAGACTTAGATTTGAAGGTATACTGGCAAGGTGGGATGCACCATCTCTACTCTTGGAATAGGAGGAACTCTGTATTTGGACAGCTGCCAAATGCTTATTTCCTCTTGTTATGGGAGTGAGAGATAGGACAGTACGCATGCCTTACACCAAGGATAAAAGATGATGCGAGTTGGAACATTGCTACGAGGTATGATGAAAGAGATGATAACATACGCTTGTGAAGTGAATGATACATGGGTGGTTTACAAACCCTAAGAGTATTAAGGAAAATCACCTTGTGATGATGTTTTATCATGAACTATGTGGAATTTGCAAGTTATGCAAAGTTGAGTTGAATCACCATGAAAAGGAGCTCAGAGTTTCTTGATGAAGACAAACTTAGAGATGAGAGGATAAGTAGAATACATGGAGGTGTATGTCTTCAACATTACCTAAAACCTAAGGATAAGAAGTGGTAATGAATGCTCTGGTTGAGATATAGCTGCCTAGTTTAGCTAGAGGATGGAAGAAGTTGAGGTTGTTAGGCTAACCCAAAGTTTGGAAGGCAAATGTGTTTTGTCTAACACTCGGATGTAACAAGATATGATGAACAAGTTAATGGTTGTTTGGTTAGCCAGTTTAGTCCTTGATGTAGCGAAAGGATGGTAATAGAACCTCAGATGCACTTCTTTGGATAGGAAGGTAATAAAACCCTGATGAAAGTGGTTTAGGGTTTCTGAGGTATCAAGCTTGAGGAATCATGACATACATGAGATCATCACCATACACCATGTTACGAAGGTAAGTAGCACTTGAGATGCCTAAATGAAGTCGCATGTGGTATGTTTCCATGCAGCCAGGAGGTGAAGGATGAACATCAGTAACCCAGTGCATTGATATAATGGATAAAGGGTTCCCGAGAGGGAAAGGGAGTTCATCACTATGGATGTTGTAAGTCTCCCTAGACCAAGGAAGGTCAAGATGCAATATGGGTTAGGATAGATCTCCTTGCCTAGATGACATGAGGAGGAAAGAGTATTGTCAAGGGACAGATCTGATTGAACTACTTATAAGAGAGCGATAGTTCAACTACACCATGATGCGAGTTCGAAGGTCTTTGGGTTTGAACTAAAGGTTCCCTTCCAAAAGGTGGGAGTGGGTACATGAAGAACTCGATGTTAGTACAATTTTTCACCCCTTACTAATGATTAGTATAATCCAGACTAAAGGGTCTGATGAGAGCATATGTTCTCATTCAGGGTGATACAAAGAGACAGTTCTTAAGATGTGACGTTAACCACCATAGCCTTTATCGGGATGAAAGAAATTCTAGAAGGAGGTTGTGTCGGTCACCACTTCATTAAGATGATGTTGGTGAAGGAGGCCTCGTGAAGGTCAGAAAAGAACCACAATGTGTGCAGATGAAGTCGCTTTGATCGTGCAATGGCTGAGAGAGAACCCAGTGGTGACATGAGTCACGAGCTGATGCAAAGCAGACTGACATGCAGTTCATTGTGGGAGAATATAATGTGAATCCGACCCCTCTAAGCTACAGCTGAGAAAGCTGAGTCCCCAATATATGGGTCCATTTGAGATGGATTGGTGAAGATGGTTGTGTTTAGCCTTGCCCCTCAGGATTACGTGATGAATAAATGTGTTCCATGAGTCCGATCTAGAGCGCTATGTGAGGTACCCAAGCCATGTGCTAAGCCCTGAACCTATTCAGCTTTTGAGAGGCTGAAGTGTCCTGAGTCACCTATGAGGGTATGTTATACCAAGGTAAGAAATAACTCAAATGGAAGAATATGAGATGATGAAGGTTCTTAGGAAGCACCATGGGAAAGGGTAAATCCATGTGGAAGCCCTGATGGACATGGAAAAGTCTTATCCTAAATTGTTTGTTTGCTAGATGGAATTTTTAGGGCAAAATTCTTATAAGAAGGGAAGGATGTTACAACCCCAATTTTGGGTCCATTTGGTGAGAAATGTAATTTCTCATATTAAAGATATTTGAACGAATAAGGATATAATTTGTTTTGAATAAATGGATTTCATTTACAATGGCCTTGATAATTGATTTGTGGGCTTTATTGGCTATTGGGCTCGATGACAAAGAAATGACAAAAGAAACTCTATTATTAAGTAAATAAGAAAATAGAGGAAAGAAAAGTGCGGAAACCTCTAGAAGACAAATCCAAAGAGGGATTTTGTGCCTCTTAGGTTCCTTGTGTTCCAAGGAGCCCAAAGTGGCATACATAATGCAATAATAAAAGAAAAGATCAATTAAATATTTCCTTATCAAGAAATAAATTGAAAATAATGGTCATAGGTGGAAAACAAGTGGAAACAGGTGTAATTGAGTTATCCCTGGTAGAATTTCATATTCCAAGGATTCCTAACGATAAAAGGAACACCAATGAGGAAAATAAAAGAGAGATAAAGAGAAATTATTTAAAAGAGAAATAAAAAGGAAAAGGATTTGATATACAAAAGAGAAATATGGGAAATAGATATTTTAAAAAGGGATAAAGGCAAATAGATTTTTCCCAAGATGGGAATCTATGCCTTTAGGATTTCTTGAGGTCCAAGGGACCCAAAATAACAAGATAATGGAAAAAGAAAGAGGAAATATCAATTATTTTAGTTTTATGAATGAATAAATTTCTTATGAAGGAAACACCCTTTTCCTTTGAAATTTGGGTTTCAAATTTAATACACGAGTAGATAATGCCAAGATAAAGTTTCCTTTAAAATTTGAGGTTAAAAGGATAAATAATTTGGGAGATATGAATTTTGTAAGTTTCCTAAAGTGTAAAGGAAACATTAAATGTCACAATTCAATTATTCTTACTCGTGGCCCGACAACCGTTGGATTTAGATCCAACGGTGGCTGCTTTTCGCCTAAGATAAGGAAAGGAGGATCAAGATAGGGATTTTTCCAATCAATTCTCTTAATGCACAATCCATGTGCAAACTTGGGGATCGCTCCATTATATATGGGAGAGGAAACCGAACCCAATGGTCCGTAGTTCCCCATGTTTCCATGCGGGAAAGGGATTTGCCCAAATCCCTGTTCAAGCTAGAAATCTAAGCTTTTGTTGGAAATACTGACCATCATGAGCCCTACCTATATAAGGCTTGGGATATCCTATTAGTTTTTCCCAAGGATTCCGCAAGGAAGGATGCCAGTTGAAGGCGCCATCGTGCCTGGGAGAGGTGTCGTCTTGGAGCTGAATCCTGCTCTATTTCTGGCAGTAGGACCCTTGCACAGCCAGCTTGGCGAGGACGATGGCGGGGGTGAAGAAGTGGCTCGTAGGGATCGTTAGCGGATGGAAGAGCCAAAGGAGCAAGCTCCCGGGCCGTGGCTGCGGTGGAGGCAAGAGTCAACCCTCCTGTTGACTGGCAACTGGCCTGGCTCGCGAACAGGAGTCGAGCGCTGGGTTGAAGACGGGTTAGGGGAGGAATAGACCTCCTTGCCCCCGGCCCTAATGAAGAGAAGAAGGGGCATAAACATACAAGTGAAAAAATTCTTTACATAGTGCGCGAAACGACGTGGATCGTCAGATCATGTGTGGTCCAAGCGGACCACCGATCGTGCGGCCCAGTATTTTGTTAAAAATCTTCTCTCTATCAAATATTCCAGGAAAATGATTTTACTTGCGAAAATCATAACTCTTGCTAGAAAACTCAGATGGGAAAAGTATATGCATGAAAAGTGATAAGAAAAATACGAGGGATGTATTAAAAATGGTTTGAGCATGTAAATCTGTATATTTGTGCAAAAGTGCATATTTTGAATAGGAAAGGTATTAATTTGTGGTTAGGAACCCTAATTGTTAATCAAGGGTAGATTTAATATTGCAATTAGGTTAATTCGTGCATGGTTACCTTTCTTAGTCATAAAAATAAAATTTTAACCTATTTTGAAGATGGAATTGCATAGTTTAGGGTTTTAAACCTAATATGATGGTTAATATGCTTAGAAACCCTAAGTAAGAGAAAAGTAAAGAGAAGTACTTATAATCTGAAATTAGGGTTTCATATTGCTAAAAGATGATCTTAGGATCTTAATGGAAAATAAAATGAGATAATTAGGGTTTGATGGATATTTTGATAAAAGTAAAGTAAAAGTGGTAAAAAGGAAGTGAAACCCTAATTATGGTTGAAACCATAAAAGGGCTAGTAACCCTAGGGTATGATTAGGTCTTTTAGACTTGAATACCATGATCCATGATAGAGAATATTGGATGAATATTTCAGGATTGAATTGTGCTTTCTTGATTTACTCTGGAATACTTAATTGCTTGGAGTTGTTGATTCTGCAAATCAGGTATGTGGTTACGCTTATGAATAACCACTTTAGTTTCACGAAGATTTCCGAATGTTTTATCTCATTGACTGCAACTAAACAATTTGGATGTTCATACTTGCAAATAATAAAGTCACTATGATTATCACATTAATAGTAGAAGTATGTATTCTCGCACCTACAAGCCACCCTGATGGATGATGCCAAGAGATTCAGGCCAAGATGGGTAGACCAATGGGCACCATGAGTGGTGACCCCCAGGCACCAAGCTCGAGAATGAGAAGGTGGCCTATGATATTGCATGACTATAGGGCACCATGAATGGTGACCCCCAGGCACCAAGCTTGGGATTGAGAAGGTGGCCTTAAGTCATTTGGTAAAAGAAACCCTAAGGTGGGTATGCCAGGGTTTGGGAAAAAGCGGTGGAGAATGTCATACTAAAAAGTCTAAATTGGCTTGTTAAATAACTTGATTGTGATTATTAAATTGTTAGCCATATGTGCAAACTTTTGGTTGTCCCAACATACCAGTATATTTCGATATACTGACCGACATTTTGTTTGTCGGCGTTTTAGGTAAAAATGAAAAGAACAAACAGTAAAGTGACATATGTGGAATTAAATGAGAAATAAAGTGCAAGGATGATTAGATAGAGTAATTCAATCTCTGGTTAGATAGATTTCCAAAGTTTTTAAAGGTAAGTAAAGTTTTAATTTTATACCAAATTCCAGTTAGTTAGTAGAATTTCATAATTATTATTGATTATTTGTTGAACCTTTGATCCTGTTAATTGAATAACGGCTCAGACCTTAGGGTCTCCCTTAATTGGGGGTTATCGGGAGACGGGGTCATTATAAAAGTAATTCCAATAAGGAAAATAAAGAGAGAGATAAAGAGAAATCCTCGAAAAGAGAGATTTTAATAAAGAAATAAAAAGGATAATGAGAAATAATGGATAAAGGATAAGTAAATGGGTAATATATATTCCCAAGATGGGATTTAAAGCCATTAAGGTTCCTTGAGGTTCATGGAACTTAGAATAATAATATAATATTAAGGGAAAGAGAAAATATGTGAGAAATATATATAATTGAGTAATATTTTACAACTAAAGAAAAGACACATTTTCTCTTCGATAATGATCCCAATTTTGGTAGAGAAGTATATTAAGTCATTACTAAGTTTTCCTTCAAATTTGGGATTAATTGGACAAACGGTTTGGGAGATATGATTTTTCTAAATATTCTTAAAGAAAAAGGAATGCCAGTAAAATGTCATTACTTATTTTTCTGACTGTCATTTTGGGCACGCGCGATGATAACCCTTGGATTCGGGATTGACGATGGTTGTGCAATCATCTACCTCATGTAGGAAAAAGGAAAGAACAAACAATATAGGGAAACTTCCCGATCGTTTTTCTCACGAGACAATCTGTCCGCAAAGAAGGAAACCCCTTCAGTAGATTTGCAAGGCACAAAAGAACCAGATCATCCTATATTTTGGTGCCTTTGGAAGGTATTTGATGGAAACCCCAATTCCTATCTCCACGACAATCGACCCCCGACCCAAACCTATAAAAGGAGGATTGAAGAACCCCCATAGTGGGAATTAACTCCTCCTTGAGGATTCTATAGACATCCCAAACTTGTTCCTTCACTCAATATGAAAGAGAACACCTTCCTTCACCACCAGTTATCAACTTCAGACCCAAGTTTCTGCCATGGGATTATTCTCTATGCTCCCTACTTCTCTTGCCTCTCGGATGCATCTGAGACCCACCATTGGCTTCGTTGGGGTATGGAGGAGGGATGAAGACCTTCACCCGCTTATGAGGGGGCGGGATTTGTGAAGTCAACCCTCTAGTTGACTGAGCCATGGCTTTTGCTCACAAGTAGGTAAAGCAGAGGTTGGGGAAGGAGGCGAGGGCCGCAGAGATGTCCATTTTACCCCCAAGGTTAATGAAGAGACTTAGGGGTAAAGTCGTCCTTTGGTTATGTTCCTTACTGCACCACGATGGAGAAGGCCATTGAGAGGGCCGCACATAATGGGATGCAATTACACACGTGGAAAAGGGAAAAAGGAGCCAGATGCTGAGGTGGCACTCTGCGATTGGTCAAGAGGTAGTTATCTCACGAAATTCATAACTAATTTATGGTAACTCTGATGAGAAAAGTTTATACATGAAAGTTGACCAGAAAAATACGAGGAATAAGATAAAAATAGTTTTAAAGCCTAAACTAGTATGTTTTCGCAAAAGGGTTTAATTTTGATGGAAAAAGTATTATTTTGTTATTAGAAACCCTAATTGATGATAAAGGATGAATTTAATATTGCAAATAAGTTAATTCAAGCATTGTTAACTTGTATAGTGATAAAGATGAATCTTAACCTATTTTGAAGATGAAATTGTAAGATTTAGGGTTTTAAACCTAATATTATGGTGAATATATTTAGAAACCCTAAATAGGGGAAAAAGGAAAGAAAAGGACCTTTAATCCAAAATTAGGGTTATATGTGTTAAAATATAACCTTAATATCTTTCATGAAGAATAGATGAGATAATTAGTGTTTGTGAGTAATTGTATAAAATTAGGGTTTAAAAGAATAAAAGTGAAGAGGAACCCTAATTGCAATGGAAACCCTAAAATTGGACTAGAAACCCTAGGAAGCGAGCTAGGTTTAATAGATCTTGATGCCATGATTAATGATAGGAAAAATTGGATGCATATTTCAGGATCAACTTGTGTGTGCTTGCTTGGTTTCTTGCTTGGTTGAATTATTTCTACACTTAAGTCATCTTGACAGGTTTGTGGTTAATTATGGTTAATTGCATTAGTTTCCCAAAGAGTTTCCCGAATGATTCATCTCATTGAATGCAACTTAACAATTTGGATTTTCATACTTGCAAAATCATAAAGTCACTATGATTATCACAATAATAATAGAAGTGTGTATTCTCGCACCTACATGCCACCCTGATGGATGATGCCAAAGGTCAAGCCCAGGAGGGAAGACCAATGGGCACCATGAGTTGTGATCCCAGACACCAAGCTCGGGATTGAGAAGGTGGTCTTTATAGAATGACTAATGGGCACTATGTGAGGTGACCCCAGGCACCAAGCTCAGGATTGAGAAGGTGGCTTTACGTCATTGGCAAAAGAGAAACCCGAAAGGGGTATGCCAGGGTTAGGGAAAAAGTAGTGGAGAATGTCACATTGAAAGCGTAAATTGGCTTGTTAATTAACTTGATTGTGATATTTGAATTGTTAGCCATATCTATGAAATTTTGGTTGTCCCCACATACTGACATATTTTGATATGATGACCGATGTTTTGTTTTTCGGCGTTTTAGGTGCAAGATTGAAAAGGACAAACAATAAAGTGGCATATGTGGAATTAAATAAGAATTAAAGTATAAAGGAGGATTAGTTAGATTAGACTCCATATGTGGATAGCAGTAGATATCAAAGTTTTGAAAAAGTTATGCAAAGTTTTATTTTATACCCACTTTTAGTTTAGTTCAGTAGAATTTCATAATTATTACTGATTAATTGTTGAACCTTTGATCCTGTTAATTGGGATAACGATTCTGACCTTCGCATCTCCCTTAATTGGGGGTTATCGGGAGGCGAGGTCGTTACATTAGACATATTTTCTTTTTACCTCTTTTGCAAGATTTTTGTTTCATTTCTATCCTTTTTGGATTTGATTTTTAATTTGTGGAGTGAATAGTGGTTTGATGAACATTTGTTCATTATTTATTTCAATAAATGGGTTTATGCACAAATACCCCAGGGAATGCTTTAATCAGGATCTAATATGCAATTTGATGACTTATGTGGCATATTGATAAAATAATTCATACTAGAACTTTATATGGCCTTTTCGAATAAGAAATAAAAAAAGAAATAAAATGGAAAAGACTAAAGTCAAGAAAATATTGCATTAAATGCTTTCATGTGACAAATAGTGGAAATATGAGTAAATCACCTAAAATTCATAAAAGGGAAACTTTAAAGATAATTATAAGCCCAAATTTGTTTTCCTTGAGTTAAAGTTTACTTGAATGACAAGTTTCACAATTTTGGAAAATTAATAATTATGTTTGCATTAATTGGAATAGGAAAATATGAGTTTTTCTCCAAATTATTAAATAAATTATTAAACAACTCGAAAAGTGGAAACACAACTCAAATTCATAATATACATGCCATAATGAGACTAAGTGTGAATTTTCATACTTTTTGGACAATATTAATATTTTATTTTATCTAGGATAGAGAAAAAATATTAAATAATATGTTAAAAAATAATGAAAAATCATATTTCCCATACTAAGTATTGCTTGTAGTCTAAGTTTTATATTTTTGGAAAGTTTCTAGATGCCTCTAATTCATTAAAAGGATAAAATAAGTGACAATATTTAAAATGTATTAAATAAAATAATAAAAGTCTTCAAAAAATAAAATAATATCAAATTTGTATTATGCATGCTAAAATAAGCATTTGTCACTCAATTTGAAAAATAGTTGATGAAAAGGTGAATTTAGGAGAGAGAAAGTGTGTAGAAACTTCAAATCATTAATTAAAATAATAAACAATTTCAAAAAAAAAAGAATTAATAGCAAATAGTTTCCAACACACTTAATATAAGTTGTGGGTGAAGTTTCATTAATTTTGGAGAATCCTAAATTCATTAATGTATGCAAAAAGAGAAAATATGAATCACTTTAAAAGAATAAAATAAAATATCTAAAGTCTTCAAAAGCAAAAATAATACCATATTCAGATTCCTCATGTCCAAAATAGCCTAGGTGCTAAATTTCATTTAATTTGGACTTCAATTGCATCCTCAAATAATTATAGAAACTTTTGTACATTAAATTCATAAAACTATAGTTCTGGGAATTTAATACTTGTGCGTTTGGCACACAGTAGTAGCTGGCCACTCTAGTTGCGGACTGATCCATCCTCAAGTCATCTTCTTCCTCCGGTAAGCGCATGAACAATAATGTGGATCAAAGGGGTTTGATTTTCTGGGCATAACTCCCTCATTTCTCAACAAAACTTCACAAAACAAGTTGCACTGGATTGCAAATTTAATTCCGCATCCAACAAGCATAAGATCTCATGTTTTAATTGAATATTCACAAAGAGTCCAATCATTTTCCTAAGCCTAACCTAGAGGTTTGACTCCATAGATCATAGGAACCAATCCTACATATATAAATACCTATCTAGGGTTTTGTCTCACCACAAGAAACCTTTTCATCAAGTCAATTTATCTGTTGCTCTCGTGTATGGATGTTGGGAAGCTTGATTGGAGATCGACCTTGTGGAAACTCACTCTCTTTTCCTCACCTCCTCCGGTCAATTCCTCCTAGTTGTAAGTTCCCTAAAACTCCTTCTCTCTTTCTCTGCTTTCAATTTCTTATTTGGTCGAGCATATTTCTTTCGCCCAATTTATCACATAGAGCAACAGATCATGACTGATGCCATGTCATCAGTTAGAGGGGGGTCAATCCCTCATGTTCTTTTACAGTTTTACCCCTCCGATCTCCTTCCTTCTCCATTTCCTCGCGCATGAGTATTTTGGACTTTCCACTTTGTTTTTCCTTTGTTTTGGGCAAGTCAACAATGGCTGACCGGGCTTTAACGGAACAACATGGCCCCCTCCTATTGGGCCAAGTCAGCCGGGGCCCCTCTCTCCCCCTCTCGCAAGTTTTTTGATGAGGTGGCTTTTTTTATTGGTCAATATTAGAAAAATCATAACATTTAAACCATTAATCTAAAATCAATAAAAAATATATTTTGGAATCAGAAAATTAAGACCTATCTAATAAAAATACTTTCAACATTTAGTTTTGAGTTTTGTTGAAATATGTTTTCTAGAAAATGATTTTAATGCATAAAACTCATAAAAAATATATTTTAATCATCATTACTCTAAAATAAAAAAAATATGTTTTCTTAACCAGAATAACCTAATAAGATCAATGGTGATGTTTACAAAGTCTAACTCAAATTATTTTCTCAAAAATTCCACAATAGTGGTTTTATTTACATATGCATATGATATACCCTAATATGTGATTATACATTGAAAATAGGAAAAGTGGACCTTGGACTCAATTAAAGTGGTGAAATTGAATAATTAAAATCAGTAAGTGAGGAATGTGAAAATATGACCCTTAAGTTGGGATTTTTTGAACCATCCCTATTTCCCATTGTGAGGCATGAACCCTATTTCCTTTATTATTGTTTCTCTTGTTCTAATTGCCTAAAAATAAGATTTTATATATTATTTCTTGGGTCTTGGAACCCCACTGCCTTGTTGAAATTATATGATGATTTATCTTGCCACTCTACTATTTCTTGACTGTGATGGTTTATTTGACTATTTATCTATACCATTGGTACTTATATGCAACCACCCTTAGATAGGACATGTGTTATTTTGCCTTGAGCAATGTGCTTTCTCTCCCCCTGGGGAATGTTTTTTTCTCCACAATATAACATATTTGATAGGTGACTGGGAATGTGATTACTCTCCCCTAATTTATTTTGTTGAGGTCTGATAGGTGCATCAACCCTACTTAGATAATTTGTCCAATATTGATCATTCATGCAATTCATTATTATTTATTGGTTTTGGCAAGAATCATTTGTTATATGCCTCATTTTCTTGGCCTTCTCATCTCATTATGAATCTATATCCTTATGTTTCATTGTTGTTCTTATCTTTTTTTCTTATTCATTTTGTTGACACATACCTTATTTCTCTCTCTTACAGGGTGACTTCCCAACCACCCAGGTAAAGCACAAGGTGTTGAACAAGATAAAGGAGAACATAGCTTTTACATTAGACCTAGGTCTTGGAGGTGTTGCTTTGGAGACAAGACTTGAAGTAGTTTAGACTTCCCTCTATCTTTGATCTTTTAATGTATCTTACATGTAAATCCTTAATGGGAGATATGATGGAATTTGTAATCTTTTATAAAATTGATTATAGTCATGAAAATTATATTCCGCTGCTATACTCTTTGGTCTTTGGTATACCATCATATAAGGATTTGAAAATTTACACCTGTTCCAGTATACCTTTTGAGTATGTTTGGATGGATGTTTTATTCTTCAAATTTTTAGTAACAGGGTGATTTCACTCTCTTACAATGAGCATCTGATATTGACATCTCCTCATGTAAACATTGTTGTTCTAAGTTTTTTCTTTACCCCAATGTTTGCATGTATTAAATACTTCAATTGGTTGTGTGTTGTTTTTTTTTCATTAACTAAGATTGTTATTTTCCTTTCCCACGTGGGAAATATGATCTTCACAGGTGTGGGGGGTTTCTAAAAACATACTTACACATAACCTGGTTCCTTAGTCAAAGCTTACTTTTGTTGGATCTAGAGCTCTAGAGGGAGGGTGAATAGAGCTTCAACATTCTCACAAGAATAGTTAGACTTTCAAATTATATCAACTGAAACAAAATGCTAAAAGTTAATTTGAAGTCCTATCTAAAAATCATAGCAAGGATGAGAGAAATTGAACTAAACACTTAGACAAGGTGTTTAGAGTGGTTCCAATCTCCAAACTAGGAGACCGTCAATCCACTACCTAGAGAGGTCAACCTCTAGGACTTTGCAACCCATGTATACTTATATTCCATTATAATAGATACAAGAAGACCACCTTACATCCAAGGGATTACCTATCCAACACAAGAGTATTTCACCAACACAAGGACTTACCCACTTGATAAATATGTCTTCAGCCTTCAACAAGGACTTACCCACACTTGCATCAAGTCTTTGGCCTCATAGAGATTACCCACTCTTCTTGGATCTTCTGCCTTGTCCTTCTCCTTCACTTGGAGAATATCTTCACACCTTCTTCAGCCTTGAAGAAGAATGACAACTCCTCCTTCACTAGGAGAAGATCACTACAGCCTTTGCTCTTTGAGAAAGGAGATTGGAAAGATGGAAAGAAGGAGAGTTTTACAAGGTAACATTGAGGTAGATCTCTTACAACATGCCTAACTCACTGATAATCACAAAATTCTTTATAAATGAGAGAGACAAAGGGGTTCAAAGGGTTGAAGCACACTCAACAATAGCAAGAACCAAGGATATCATGAATGAGAAACCTTGGAATGAACTCCAAGAGGTCCTATTTATAGCTGGGGGTGCTCCTTTGAGTGTGGGATCACTTAAGAATGAAAAATAGCCATTTTACAACTTGGAATAGATCTATTTTAATTTCTAACAACTCTCCAATGGTTGGATTTTTTTTTTGCATTTTCTGTATAGTACATTCGGTCGAGTTTCGATAAAGGTAACTTGACCGATCCACTATCTGTCAAAGCCAATTTTCAAACTGTTAGTCGAGTTTGTCCTGGGGTAACTCGACCAACCAGATAAAATCAACTTTGATCAGAAAGTTGGTTGGTCGAGTTCCATGAGTGTACAACTCGACCGATGCAACCATTTTCAAAAATCCATCACTAATCGGTAAAGATTCAAACTCGACCGATTAAAGTGCTGTGACAAATTTTCCAAAATGATTTTTAAGTGATCGAACGATAAAATTAAGTGTCCCTAATTTTTTCACATCTTAGTTACAAGTCATATCATCAATAAAAAGGATTACAAAAATATTCTAAGGTGGTTTGATGTGTTTTCCACAAAAGTGCATTTGCATAGCTTTTGACTTGAACTTGGACAAACTATGGCTTGTGTAATTTGATCCTTTTCATGTACCTAATGCATATAATCAATCTTAAACAAACATATTAGATACATGTGAATGGAATGGTTAATTCATTATCAAAATATGGACAATGTATACCTCTCAAGTCAACATTCTCCCCCTTTTTGATAGTGACAAACCATTCCTAAACATATTGAAAAGGATATGTAAATTTATACCTTAGCCTTGTGAATTGCAAGGGGATTAATAATTCAAACAATGTGAACTTCTCCCCCTCAATCTATGCTCACTCTTAGATGCATAGTTAGTCTTTCTAATCAAAGCTATATAACATGTATACTACATGGTCCTTTAGCAAGTCACATGATAAAACATATATTTGACAAGTAAAGGATCATATAGGTGATAAAAGCAATATTGTTTAGCTTCAAAACATTGAACTTCTCTCCCCCTTTTGACATTATCCAAAAGGAAGAGGGGTAGAAGAGCATAAAAATGGGTCTTCATCAAGCACAACCAAAACCAACCAACCACATAGATAAAACATGGAACCACATGCCACACATCAAACATAGACGAGATAGAAACAAACAACTAGTGTCATAATCAAAATATGAAAGACATATCATTATCTCACATGATAGAACATCCATAGAGTCATGATAGAGAGGATTAAGATTGCAACACATAGGCATGTTCTGGAAGCAACTACAAGCCACAATGATATAAATAGTACAACTCAAATAATGTGCCCAGATGTCTTAAGTACAAAATAGTATAGAAAGATATATATGATCAACAAATAACGTCTAAAAAACTAAAACATCTAAACATCTAGGCTATCTAAGTCCAAGGGGTCATCATAAACATCATCATCAAAAGCTTTAGTCTCATAGTCCTCATCTCCATCTGAAGGTGCAATAGAGGCAACAACTTCACCTTCATCACCAGAGGCACCAACAAAGCCATCATGATCAGAACTATCCTTACCGTCATCCTCAGATGCCTCCTCATTAGCATTAACAACTTCCTCATCAACCTGGTCAGGCATCTCCTCATTGACAGAAGGACCAAAACTGTGATCGGCCACATGGCATTCTACTCATACAAAGGTCATCCATCTTGTGGACTTGAGGGAAAGTGGGAAAAGAAGTGCCAAGTCCTACAAATAGGGTAGCTATAGGGCCAATAGGGTAAGGTTGCACTGTATGTTGGCTAAATGGAAATCATCAAAATCCCTTTGTTTTGAAAATGACAAACATTTCATTCTTGTGGATCTAATGGGATACTTGAGTATTTCGGGAACAAGAATTAAAGGTGGTGGATAGATAAGCTTGGAAGATCTATATGCTCAAATTGCCTTTTTAATGATTGTAATCAAATGTAAACTTGTACAAATATATAATGTACAAGTACTTAGATATCATGTAAATCAAGCGTTTAGATCTTCCCCATCCACTCACAACACTTAGATAGGTCATCCCCTAGGATAGCATCACAATGGCACTTTGATACATACACTTAGTACATGTCTAGATACACTAAAATAGAGACTCCCTTGGTCGAACTACTTCTTGACCAAGACACACTCGGTCGAACATCTTCTTGACAGAGAATCACTTGAGTCTATCCTTCGAGCAGGTTCTATAGTCATTAGACTTGGTGAGAAAAAGTGGTTGGGAGTTGAGTTGAATGTTGTAATACACTTAATCCATAATTCCCCTTGGTCGATGAAGTTCTCAAATGAGAGACACTCGGTCGACAAAGTGCTCGACCGAGAAAGGTTTTGACTACACTTTTCAGAATTAATCAACTAGCCATTACAATGTGATTAGTCAATACCTAACAGCTAGTTTAGCACTAAGAACATCCTAGAAACTATCTAGAACGTTCCTAGACCCTTGTAAGCAATTCCTATAAATAGGACATGCCTTAGGACACCCAAAATCACTTGAGTACACATACTTGCAATTGAGAATCAACTCTTGTGAGCAATTGAGAAATCCTTCACTTGCAAAACATTTCCATTATCTAATATTTCATGTTCTATAGGCTAGCATCTCCTAGCCACTACACTTTCACATTCATTCACATTGGATAGGAGATAAAAACACTTGATATATGATTCAAGCCTTGTGCTAAAGTGATAAAGTGTATCTTCCTACTTCTTTTTGGTTCCTTCTTATTGCTTTGTATTCTCCTTTGGTACTCCTAGGTTGGAGGCTGCAGAAAGGAGGTTGTTGGAGCTTCTTCAGGTGGTGAAGGTAGCTCGGTGGACTTAGGATTACTTCAAGAAGGCTGTCTCAATAGGAAGCTACTTCAAGAGGAAGGCTACTTCAAGGGGGAGCTTGAAGTTACTTCAAGAGGAAGGCTGCTTCAGGGTTGGTGAGACTACTTCTAGGTGAAGGATATCCTAAGGGTTGGGAAAGTACTTGTATCTTATTTAACATCCTCCAAAAAGGTAATAATATACAAGTTCTTTCAAAATCCCAATTGGAAACAATTGGGTAGTGGATTGACTCCCTTAGTTTTTGCTAAGGGTGGAACCACTCTAAACACCTGGCCTCCTTTTCAAATCTTTTTGTGGTTGTTTGCTTAAATATTTTTTAAAATTATCATAAAACCCTATTCACCCCCCCTCTAGTGTTTTTCAATTGGTATCAGAGAAGGCTTAAAGGAACTTTAACAAGTCTTGAAGAAAGTGGGTGATGGAGTACTAAACAACCTCAACTTGGAAGGAACACTTGTAGCTCAGCCTCCAACATTTGACGACACCAACTACAACTATTGGAAGAGGAGGATGCAATTATACTTTCAAGGGATCAGCTGGGATCTTTGGAGAATGGTTTCAAATACCTACACTCGTCCTCAAATGGAGTATGGTACATGGGATGCAAATACGGTAAAATTAGCCCAATTGAATGCAAAAGTTGTAAGTATCCTTTATTGTTCAATTTTTGTAGGTGAGTTTAATAGAATATCAAATTGTGAAACTGCATATGAAATATGGCATAGACTCTCTATTACTTATGAAAGAACTGTTCAGGTAAAGAACTCCAAAATTAGTATGCTTAAATAAAAGTTTGAGCAATTTTGTATGGAACCAAATGAGTCTATTAGTGAAATGTATGCAAAGTTTTCTTCTATTGTTAATGGTTTGAATGCATTAGGTAAAGCCATTAGTTAAGAGGATCAAGTGTCTAAAATTCTTAGGTCTCTTCCTCCCAAGTACAAGCCTAAGGTAACTGCAATTGAAGAAGCTAATAACCTCACCCGACTAAGGATGGAGCAACTCATTGGCAACTTAGAAGAACATGAAGAGGAGGAAGAAAGATGGGAGTTTGAAATTCAACTAGGAAGAAAGAAGGACATGGCTCTAAAGGATACAAAGGTCATCACTCAAGAAAGTGATTAGACAAGTGATGGAGATGAGAGAGAAGAAGCTCTAATTGTAAATGGTAAGAAATATAGAAGATTCAAATCTAACAAAGTTATTGGTTCCTCCTCCTCTTCTTCTCCTAGGTGTTTTGAATGTGGAAAGAAGGGACATCTTAAGAATGAATGTCCTAAAGCAAAGAAGGGTAAGAAAAGCTCATCCAAGAAGAAGGGAGAAAAAGCATACAAAGATGCATGGGATGAGTCAAGTGATAGTAAGAGTGGAGAAGAGAACGTGGAGTGTCTCATGGCCAAAGAAGATGATAGTGATGATTCACAAGAGGTAAGCCTTTTTGATTTGCCAAAAGAATATCTAATCGCTAGTCTTCAAGATACACATGACAAATATATTGATTGTAAAAAGAAACTAAAGAAAATTACTAAAACTAATGAGGATTTGTATGCTAAATTAAATGATCTTGCTCTTGAAAAGGAAAGTATCATTTCTGAAAACTCTACCTTGAAATCATCTTTCATTGATTTCAATATGAAGTTGCTTACTCTAGAAACAAACTATGACTTTCTTTCTCAAGAAAAGGTTGAATTGCTTGCAAAACTAAATAATTTTTAGACTCAACATATCTTATATAATCATCTAGATTATGATGCTATTGTTAAAGAAAGAGATGCTTTATCATCTGATCTAGACCAACAAAAGGTAGATATCAAAAGGAAAATGGATGAAATTGCTAAACTATAATAAGAAATTAGTAGTTTGAGAAATAATGATGTTATTGATAAAATCCTACAAAATTGTTCTGGTCATTTTGTAAGGAGATGTTTAGATATATTCCAAAAGAAAAATCTTATCAACCTAAACCTAGGGGAACACAAGCACCCAAAACCAAGATCATGTATGTACCCAAGAACAACTCAAATCAAAATCTTAGAAAGAGAAATGAAATTGATTCCATTTGTTGTTACTATTGCTTGCGCCTTGGACACTTTCTTTTTCATGCCCATACAAGAAAAAGGATGTTGAATTAGTTTGGGTTCCAATACTCCAAACTTAGAAAATTTGAATGTGATTAAGTTGAGATTTGATCAAAAACCTCATTTAAATATTTTAATGTCTTATCTCAACTAAATAGAATGGTACCTTAGCATGTTACAACGATTTAAGCTCAAATTGACATAAACAAATTACTGAAAACAAACTTGGTCGACAAATAGTTCGATCGAGACTCTCCTCGGTCGAGAAAGTATTCGACCGAGGGAATACCTGTATCAAATCTGAACTCTGTTGTAAAAACAGTTCAATCTCAGTCGAGCAAATCTCCGATCGAGACAACATCGGTCGAGAAAATTGTCGACCAAGAAATCTCCTGTTTCAACTAGTAAAATAGCAACACTCTCGGTCGACAAAATGTTCTATCGATACATGCTTCGGTCGAAGTATTTGTTGACCGAATGTAGTTCTATTCATCTTAAAACATTCAATTGTTCAATTATGTAATTATATTCAGTTTTGTTATTAAATGAGTCTAACCAAAGAGGACTATCACATGGGTATAAAAATCTATCTCTTTTGCAGGATTGGGTGGTTGATAGTGGATGTTCAAAGCATATGACCGGAAACAAAAAGACCTTTCAAACATTTGAAGAAAAGAAAAGCAGAACAATCACTTTTGGAGACAATGGTAAAGGTAAAATTGTTGGAATAGGTAATATTGGTACAAACCCTGAAATCAAAAACGTTTTACTTGTTGATGGTTTGCACCATAACCTAATAAGTGTCAGTCAACTATGTGATAGTGGATATGATGTTTTATTCAATAAAAATTGCTGCAAGTTACTAGTAGAGAACACTACCAATGTTGTGTATGAAGGAAAAAGAATTGGAAATCTATATATTTTTAGACCTAACTCTATGCAATCTGTAGTTGGTAAATTCTTACTTGCAAAAGATAATTCTCTACAATTATGGCATAGAAAATTAGGTCATGCTAGTTCACATGTTATTAAAAAGTTAGTTAAATATGATCTTACTCATGGCTTGCCTAAGCTATCTTTTGATCAATCTAAAAATTGCAAACCATGTACTTTGGGTAAACAAACTAAAACTTCATTTAAACCCAAAAACATGCTCAACACTAATAAATCATTAGAACACATTCATATGGATTTATCTAGACCTATGAGAACCTAATCAATTGGTGGGAAAAGATATTGCTTTGTTATTGTTGATGACTATAGTAGATATACATGGGTTCATTTTCTTGCAAATAAAGATGATACTATTCAAGTGTTCATACAATTCTGCTTAAAGATTGAAAATCAACTACAAAATAAAATATGTACAATTAAGAGTGATTATGGTGGAGAATTTGAGAATCATACTGTAACATACTGAAATCCCTGAGTACCTCTTTGTACTCTTTTCTATAAGTTTTGTCCTTCATTTTCATTCCATATGTCTTTGGATTTGATTTAATGGAATTATGATGGTTATTGGATAAATGTTTCCTATATATTCTTATTACAAGGTTGCATGCACAAATACCTCAGTTAGGTTTAGATAATGGGTCTAAAATGCAATTTCACATCAAGTAATAAAAAGAATGAAATGTTTCATCCTAGAACTTTCTAGCATTTCCTAGAATAAGAGAAATAAGAAAAAAAATCCGAATTTTATAAGGGAGAAGATAAATGTAATAATTAAAGGTAATATGAGAAGTAATGGGTATAGAAGATAATTAGAAAGATTTTTTGCACCAAATATTATAATCTGAAACCATCATGATAATTTGATAATTAAATTCGTTTCCTGGAGCAAAAAGTAACTTAAGGGCCAAGTATCATTTAAAATGGAACCTAATTATAAATATTAATAACATTATCAAAAGAATATAGGAAATATGCCAATAAGGAGAAATACAATACGTAATGTTCTCAAATCAGGAAAATAACTCCAAATTCGTATTCTAAACATAAAAATAAGCCTCTGTGCAAATTTGCAACTAATTTGGATAATGTGTGAATAATGAGTAATATAGGAGAGAGAGAAAGTGTGTACAATATACTATTATTTTAATAAATAAATAAATAAACTCAAATTGTAAAGATAATTGCAAAATCGTGTTCCAATCTCTTAGGGAGACTTATGGGTGAAGTTACACTAATTTTAGATAATGTTATCACCTCTTTTGAAGGAGGAAAGAGAAAATGACATTTTATTTATTTTACATATCAAATTTTCTCAAAAGGAAAAATTAACTCCATATTTGGATTCTACGCGTCAAAATAAGTCAGGATATAAAATTTGGTAATTTTTGGGCAACGTTTGAGCCCCCAAATGAAGAGAGAGAAAAACATTAAAGATTTAAATGAGTTTGATCGATTTTTTTTAGAAATTCGATTTTCCTTCTCCCAAGCGCATGATCGGATGGCCCTGATTCTTTAGTGGACCCGCGTCCACTGATCCGAAGGCACGCGATCGTCTTCCACCTCTAGCCAAATAAGGCAACAGGTGCTTTTTCCTGATTTTTTTTGAAAATCGCATTATCTTGAATTGTAATCGATGGATTTTGCTCAAACTTTCCTTGTTGGATTCCTTGCGCGATTGCACACTGATTTATCCCAAATTTTGCGGGTTTTGGCGAGTATTTGAGAAATGCCCAAGTTGGCCGCCGACCTCCTCTCCTTGCTCCTACCTATATCCTAGTTTAGGGTTCCTTGTTTATATATATCCCAGCCCTGATGACCGCCATCACCTTACCAACCTGATCGTGCCTCCAATTCGACGATTCGTGGACGAACTGACCACCTACTAGCCGCCGACGACGCCTGGATTGCGGCGCCTCTTCCTCTCTAGTTGCTTCACCTCCGTTCAATCAAGAGGTATCACCAACTTCGGTTCTTCTTCCTCTTTCTTTTAGATGCTTGAACGTGCGATTTGGTCGGGTATCGTGGTTTTGCCCAAATTGGGCCGAGCAAGCTGCTCGCTGCTCGTGGAGATCGGGCAAGGGAGGAAGAAGAATCCCTGTCATTTTACCATTTTGCCCCTAGTCGCTTGCTTTGATTGTTGTTCGCGCGAGGGACGTTTTTGTCCTTTTTCTTTTTGGTTTTGACCACGCTGACCCGGCCGCTCGCCTCCTGTGAACGCTGCAGAGACGCGGGTCACCGCTCTCTCCCACTTCCGACCGCTCGGCCTTGAGTGTGGTTGCCTACGTGGCAGGCTGCCATTGGTTGAGACGGAATATTTTCTAAAAATTATTCCGTTGGTCAAAAATAGTAAATAAATAGTGTTTTGAAATCAGGAAGACGAGATCTATTCAATAAAAATAGTTTTGAGTCGTGATTTTGATGTTTGCAAAAACGTAATTTTTAGAATGGATTAATTAGCTTAAAAATCACTAAAAAATTAACCCTTTCCGAAATATACAATATTATATGTTATTTTGATCAGGAAAACCTAACTAAGATGATGATGAGGTTTTTGGAGTCTAAATCGATGATTTGTGCAAAAAGTTAGTGAACTGGGGTTTTCAATCTTTTAAATGAATGCATGTAATTCTAATTTATGAATCTAATGATGTATTAGGGAAATTGGGTTTATAATTCGTGTGAATAGTTGAAAAGGGAAATTCTAGAACACACGAGGCTAAGGTATGTGTTTTGTTTGTGCATCTACCTTTCAGTTGGGAAATCATTAATCCATTACCCATACTTTCTTATGAGGTTTAACTTGATCTAAACCCTTGAATCTTGAAACCTAAATTGCGTATTGCCTCAAAAGTAGATGTAGTATTCTCTTGTTTGGGTATTCATACCCCAATGCCATGTTATATATTCTTTTCTTATCCTTTCCATAACTCTTTTCTTAGCATGGAATTAAATGATCTATTTAATTTTTAAGTAGTGGTACTTATGTACAACCACCCATAGAGGGCATGTATAAAATCACCCTAGGGGAATGTTTATAATTCTCCCCATTAAAAATTGTAGGTGATTGGAAATGTTTTTATTCTTCCCTCACCTAAGGTTAGAGGTTCGGTAGGTGCCTCAACCCTACTTAGTTAGATAGACATATTAATTGACATGCTAAAACCTTTATTTATTTTGTTAATGGCAAGTTTCCTTATAAAAACCTCATACTCTTTGATGTCTCTCTTTAAACCAAAATATCTAGCCTAATTTACTTATTACAACTTTCATTGCCATTGTTAGAATATTCTTGTAACACATACTTCCTTTGTTTTTCCCTCTTGATGGGTGTCTTCCCAACCACCCAGGTGTTGGTGCAGAGCAAGGTGAAGGAAGGGCTTGTAGAAAGGTTCCTCTACAGTTGATCGTTAGCTTGTCAAGAAGGATGGCTAGGTTGTTATAGCTAGATCCTCTTATCTTATCTTTTCTTTTAGAAATCATTCATGTAATAAACAATGAAGCCATTAGAAGGCTTAGTATTTCTTTCTTTCCGCTGCTATTGACATTTTATTATGTACCTGGAATCATGCTTATTTATTTGGAATATTATCCAATCATCCTCAAGTCTCTAAATTCTTGTTAAAATTGTGGATGCTTGTATTTCCTTTAAATTTTAGTAAAGAGGTGATCTCGCCTCCTTACAGCATGGTATCAGAGCCTTTGGGCGACTATTAGGGCATGCAGTTGAAGCAAGGGTGTCTAGAAAGGATTAGGGTATCGGGGGCTGGCAAAATTTTCCTCCGCACCACTAGCTTGGTATACGAGGACTCCCGTGCCCATATGATCCGACCTGGCCTGCGCCGATACGAATTTCCCGAAATAGTATGCTTTTAGGCAATAGCATTCTAGTTATCCTTTTTCTCACCTCTATTTCTATTCCCTCTCATCTATGATTCTTTACTCCTGAGAATTTAATATGTTAACCCTAATTTCAGGAGAGGTGACTTGTTTGACAACACAAACCAGGAGTCGACCACTGACAACCCCGACACTCCTGCGACTCCTGATGTTAACCAACCAGCTTATGGTGTTCCCGCCTTCACACCTGAGCAAGAACTAGCGATGTTGCGATAGTTGTTGTCCTTTACCATGATGGGACTACTCAACACCATTGCTGTTGTTGCTACCAAGCCAAGGGAGTTCACCCTCACCGATTTCATCAAGATGCAGCCACCCTACTTCAAGGGTGAGAGTGAGCCTAACATGGTGGACAAAGCCGACGACTGGGTGTTGGCCCTAGATCGGACCTTCGAGGGTATGGCATGCCCTCCTCACCAGAAGGTTTGGTTCACGACGTACGTGCTGGATGGACCGGCGCGCGTTTGGTGGAATGGTGTTGCCCGCACTCGGGACACCTCTTCCATGGAGTGGACCCAGTTCCTGAAGTTGTTCAGAGAGAAGTACATCTGCCCTTCTTTCCTAAGGAAGAAGGAGGCTGAGTTTTATAGTCTCATGCAAGGCAGCATGAGCGTGGCCGACTACGTTCAGAAATTGCTGCTGTTAGAGCGTTACGCCACCGACCTTGGAGCTGACAGGAGAGTGACCTTGTTCTTGGAGGGCCTGAACTATCATGTTGGTCGAAGCCTCATTCCACAACTGCCACTCATGTTTCAACAAATGGTGGACAAGGCTCTCGCCATTGAGTCTTATCTGGGGTTTCAAGCTTCCAATGGCTTCAACAACAAAAGGAAGAATCCGAACCAGCATGACAACCATGGACGTGATCGCTGCAACAGATGCAATCGCCACCATCCTCCTGGAAGATGCCCCGTCAACCATGCACCTGCTCGTAATGGCAACCGTCCTCCACCAACCTGCCATGAGTGCGGCCAGGTTGGGCATATCCGACCCAACTGCCCCCGTTTCCAGTAAGGGCAGAATAATGCCCCGCAGCCACAACAGCCGAGACAGAACCCGCCGCCACGGAACAACAACAACAATAACAACAACAATCAGAACCCGAGGCGTCTGCCAACTGATAGGAGGAATGGGAGAGTGTTTTCTCTCAATGCTGAAGAGGAGGGTGAAGGCAATGAAGTGATTGAAGGTACACTTCACCTTTATATGCATCCTTTAAAATCCCTATTTGATTCTGGTTCCTCCAATACCTTCATATCTAGACAGTTTGCCTCTATGCTTGATATCGAATCTGAGTTTATGGATCATGTGTTAGATGTAAAAACTCCTAGTGGTAAAATCTGCTCCTCGTACCTCCAAACTCCTACCTTGAACCTCTGTATATCCGGAATAAAGTTTCCCACAGTCTTTGTCTTGCTTGATATGACCGTCTTTGACATTATCCTGGGTATGGATTGGTTAAAGAAGTATAAAATAGTTTTGTACTGTGAGGAATCCAAGGTTATTTTGTTTCATCCTGGTGAAGGAAGAGTGTGTGTTAAGGGCAAGAAGCGAGGAGAGCGACAGTTCGTCATCTCTGCCATCAAAGATGAAAAACTCGTCTCGCAAGGGTGTAGAGCCTTTCTAGGCTCCATAGTTCTCGATGCTACACCTCCTGCTTTAGAACATGTTGATGTGGTGAAGGACTTCCCAGATGTCTTTCCTGAGGAGTTACCCGGGTTGCCACCAACTCGCGAGGTGGAATTCTCCATCGAGCTTATGCCTGGAACTTCACCAATATCGAAGCCACCTTACCGCTTGGCTCCTGCTGAGCTGGCTGAGTTGAAGAAGCAGCTTGAAGAGCTTCTCGACATGGGCTTCATTCGCCCCAGTGTTTCCCCATGGGGAGCCCCTGTCCTGTTCGTGAAGAAGAAGGATGGCTCTTTGCGGATGTGTATGGACTACCGCATGCTCAACCAGGTGACAGTGAAGAATCGTTATCCATTTCCACGCATCGACGACCTATTCGATCAGCTGAAGTCAGCCACTGTGTTCTCCAAAATGGATCTGCGAAGTGGTTACTACCAGATGCGTGTAAAGGATGATGATGTCCCGAAGACAGCGTTCAGAACTCGCTATGGGCATTATGAATTTATGGTCATGCCTTTTGGTTTGACGAATGCCCCTGCTACGTTCATGGACCTGATGAACCGAGTGTTCCGCCCATACCTCGACAAGTTTGTAGTGGTGTTTATTGATGACGTTTTGGTTTATTCCGAGACGTTGGAACAACATCGCGAGCACCTGCGGATTGTACTCAGCACATTGCGAGAAAATCAATTGTATGCAAAATTCTCAAAATGTGAGTTCTGGATAAAGGAAGTTTGTTTCTTGGTCACGTGATTTCTACCGGCCATATAGTTGTTGATCCTGCGAAGGTAGAAGCTGTGACAAAGTGGAATGCTCTGAAAAACCCGTCAGAAATCCGTAGTTTCCTTGGTCTAGCTGGTTACTATCGGAAGTTTATCAAAGGGGTTTCTGAGTTGGCTTTACCTTTGACCAAGCTGACTCGGAACGAAGTCAAGTTCTCATGGACCCCCGAATGTGAGGACAGTTTTCAGAAGTTGAAGATGAGTCTGACTTCTGCTCCCGTGCTTGCTTTGCCTATTGAGGGCTTACCCTATGTCATCTACACCGACGCATCCCGACAAGGTTTAGGGTGTGTTTTGATGCAAGACGGAAAGGTGATCACCTATTCTTCTCGACAGTTGAAACCTAATGAAGCTTATTGGCCTACGCATGATTTGGAGCTTGTTGCCATAGTTCATGCTTTGAAGATCTGGTGACACTACCTCTATGGCAAAAAGTTTGAAGTCTTTTCTGATCACAAGAGTTTGAGATATCTGTTGACTCAGAAGGATCTGAACTTGCGACAGCGTAGGTGGATGAAATATCTTAAGGATTACAACTTCACCATCACCTATCATCTTGGTAAAGCAAATGTCATAGTTGATGCTTTAAGTCGCAAGAAGGATGATGTTTGTGCTGCTCTGAGATGTTCTGTGTGGGAAAACCTTGAACATGTGGCCAGTTGGAGACCTCAGCCTGACAATTCCGTGGATGAAGATAAGTTGTGCGTTCATATGGCTAGTTTAACCGTTACACCAACCTAGATCTCAGAAGTCATGACTGCACAGTTGGAGAGTTCCGAGCTTGAAGAGTTGAAAGCTTTATCTGAGAAACCGCAATCTGACTTCTCTGTCGGAGTGGATGGTGTTGTCCGCTTCAGACTAAGGTTTTGGATTCCCAATGCTGGTGATCTGAGACAGAAGGTTCTGAGTGAAGCTCATGGTTCTAAGTACACTATTCACCCTGGCACAACCAAGATGTATAAGGACTTACAGCGAAGCTTCTGGTGGAAGAACATGAAGAATGATATAGCTCTGTTCATAGCAAAGTGCTTGACATGTCAGCAAGTCAAGATTGAACATCAATGACCCGATGGTCTTCTTCATCCTCTTGAGATTCCAGAATGGAAGTGGAAGAAGATCACAATGGACTTTGTTACCGGTTTCCCTAAGTCCAAGAAAGGTTATGATGCTGTTTGGGTGGTGATTGATCGGCTTACAAAATCTTCTCATTTCTTGCCTTTCAAAACCACGTATAAAGTTGTTGATATGGCTCAGTTGTTTGTGGAGTGGATAGTTCGTCTGCATGGTGTCCCTGCTATGATAGTTTCTGATTGAGACCCGAAATTCACTTCTCTCTTATGGGGTCAGATTCAGGAAGAGATGGGTACCAATCTGCGATTCAACACTGCTTACCACCCGCAAACCGATGGTCAATCCGAGAGAACAGTCTAGATTCTGGAGGACTTGCTACGTGCTTTTGTGATGGATTGGGGTGGTGCCTGGGATCGATATCTACCATTAGCAGAGTTCACTTACAACAATAGCTACCAAGCCAGTATTGGTATGCCACCTTTTGAAGCTCTCTATGGTAGACCTTGTCGTTCACCTTTGCACTGGGATGATGTTGGTGAACGTTCCCTAGTAAAGACTGATGACATGTAGATGATGCTTGAGAAGGTACAGTTGATAAAGAAATGGATGAAAGCTGCTCAAGACAGACAGAAGATGTATGTTGATAAAAAGAGGTCTGATGTAAGCTTCTTAGTGGGAGACTATGCTTTTCTAAAGATCAAGCCTATACGTTCTATTGCAAGATCTAAAGTAAAAGGCAAGTTGAGTCCTCGCTATGTTGGACCATTTGAGATCTTGGATAAAGTGGGGGATTGTGCATATCGTCTAGCTTTGCCTCCTGTTTATGATAAGATTCACAATGTGTTCCATGTTTCTGTGTTGAGGATGTACGTTAAGGATCCGTCTCATGTACTCACCATTGAACCGGTGGAGATTAATGAGAATCTGACTTATGAAGAACTACCTGTGAAGATCCTTGACTCCCGAGTAAAGCAGCTGAAGAGTAAGGAGATAGAGTTAGTGAAGGTTTTGTGGAGATACCATGGTTTAGAAGAAACCACTTGGAAGTTGAGAGATGAGATGTTACGTACTCACCCTTCCCTCTTTGTATGAGATTTCGGGGACAAAATTCTTTTTAAGGGGTGGAGCGCTGTAACATACTGAAATCCCTATGTACCTCTTTGTACTCTTTTCTATAAGTTTTGTCCTTCATTTTCATTCCATATGTCTTTGGATTTGATTTAATGGAATTATGATGGTTATTGGATAAATGTTTCCTATATATTCTTATTACAAGGTTGCATGCACAAATACCTCAGTTAGGTTTAGATAATGGGTCTAAAATGCAATTTCACATCAAGTAATAAAAATAATGAAATGTTTCGTCCTAGAACTTTCTAGCATTTCCTAGAATAAGAGAAATAAGAAAAAAAAATCCGAATTTTATAAGGGAGAAGATAAATGTAATAATTAAAGGTAATATGAGAAGTAATGGGTATAGAAGATAATTAGAAAGATTTTTTGCACCAAATATTATAATCTGAAACCATCATGATAATTTGATAATTAAATTCATTTCCTGGAGCAAAAAGTAACTTAAGGGCCAAGTATCATTTAAAATGGAACCTAATTATAAATATTAATAACATTATCAAAAGAATATAGGAAATATGCCAATAAAGAGAAATAAAATACGTAATGTTATCAAATCAGGAAAATAACTCCAAATTCGTATTCTAAACATAAAAATAAGCCTCTGTGCAAATTTGCAACTAATTTGGATAATGTGTGAATAATGAGTAATATAGGAGAGAGAAAGTGTGTACAATATACTATTATTTTAATAAATAAATAAATAAACTCAACTTGTAAAGATAATTGCAAAATCGTGTTCCAATCTCTTAGGGAGACTTATGGGTGAAGTTACACTAATTTTAGATAATGTTATCACCTCTTTTGAAGGAGGAAAGAGAAAATGACATTTTAATTATTTTACATATCAAATTTTCTCAAAAGGCAAAACTAACTCCATATTTGGATTCTACGCATCAAAATAAGTCAGGATATAAAATTTGGTAATTTTTGGGCAACGTTTGAGCCCCCAAATGAAGAGAGAGAAAAACATTAAAGATTTAAATGAGTTTGATCGATTTTTTTTAGAAATTCGATTTTCCTTCTCCTAAGCGCATGATCGGACGGCCCAGATTCTTTAGTGGACCCGTGTCCACTGATCCGACGGCACGCGATCATCTTCCACCTCTAGCCAAATAAGGCAACAGGTGCTTTTTCCCGATTTTTTTTAAAATTGCATTATCTTGAATTGTAATCGATGGATTTTGCTCAAACTTTCCTTGTTGGATTCCTTGCGCGATTACACACTGATTTATCCCAAATTTTGCGGGTTTTGGCGAGTATTTGAGAAACGCCGAAGTTGACCGCCGACCTCCTCTCCTTGCTCCTACCTATATCCTAGTTTAGGGTTCCTTGTCTATATATATCCCAGCCCTGATGACCGCCATCACCTTACCAACCTGATCGTGCCTCCAATTCGACGATTCGTGGATGAACTGACCACCTACTAGCCGCCGCCGACGCCTGGATTGCGGCGCCTCTTCCTCTCCAGTTGCTTCACCTCTGTTCAATCAAGAGGTATCACCAACTTCGGTTCTTCTTCCTCTTTCTTTTAGATGCTTGAACGTGCGATTTGGTCGGGTATCGCGGTTTTTCCCAAATTGGGCCGAGCAAGCTGCTCACTGCTCATGGAGATCGGGCAAGGGAGGAAGAAGACTCCCTGTCGTTTTACCGTTTTTCCCCTAGTCGCTTGCTTTGATTGATGTTCGCGCGAGGGACATTTTCGTCCTTTTTCTTTTTGGTTTTGACCACGTTGACTCGGCCGCTCGCCTCCTGTGAACGCTGCAGAGACGCGTGTCACTCCCCGATCTCACACTAACCACTAATCACGAGATTAGGGCGCGACGGAGGGATTAACACATAAACAAATCACTGCAAACTTTTTCTTTTTAAAACCTCGTAATGATATCCAGATTATTGTTGTAAACTAAAACATAATAAACTATTGCGGAAGCATTTCAATTAAACTGGCTAGAGAAAGTAAACAGAGTTTACAACATGTAACATTGTTTAACAGAAAGTAAACATAACAGTTAATTTACATCATTATACACATTCCACATACACACTCTCTCTCACCCACGCCATGTCTCAAGGACCGAGGGGAAAGGACTAAGAGACCTCTAACTAGACTAACTACAAACCTTTTATAACTAGGCGTTAGGATGAAATGACCCTTCCGATTCCTGATGCTGATGCTGACCTGAAAATGTTTTGAGTAGAGGTATGAGCCTACTCGCTCAGTGAATAGTATTTCATTTAGCTATCACTAAACAACTCATCAGGTTTATAGATTTAAATAAAACATAAATATAGTACTAAGCAGGGCAGTTCTAATAACATAACAGATTTGCAGAATATAATCACATTTCCATGCATTAACAGATAATTTGAACAGATAAACAGATATAAAGAAATAGCACAAAAGTTCGAATACTTTAATTTACTGTGATCCTATATGAGTACCAATTTATATTATTATTAAGCCCTAATCATATACAGTGTACCCTGTATATGAAGATCCGTAGCGAACTACGATCCCACCGTACAAGACTTAGCGACACACCCGGGAAATGCTAAGTCTGACGCCAGCCCTGCTCTGCCACAGGACCCCAGGCTCATCGGCCTTCAGGCTCATCGGCCTCACTGCACTACATCGAGTGCTCTAGACTCCTCCTCTAACCTGAGTACACAAGCGGAGAGTCTCACGGGGTTACCTCCATGACATCGCACGGATCTTGTTGCAATAACCCCCAATTTTCTCCAGTGCCACCGTGACATCACACACGTTATTGTTGGACACTGCCTCTCTATCCTCGTGTCTCCATGACATCGCACAGATAATGTTGCAACACGAGTTTCACCCCTAAGAAGCAGATCTGTCAAAGGGGTTCTACGGTGTTAGGGCACCTAAGTCTATTAACTGATTAATATATAATCATTTAAACAGGAATATCACATTTACTGATTTCATATCAGATCACAATACACTGTCATTCTAAACTGACAGAGCAATATATTTCAAATCATTGTAATTTCTGAGAAATTCTCATACCATGCATTCAGACAAAATAGAAATGCATAAATAACCCAACTTATTTCAATTTGGCACATACATAGCGAATTTACGCAATTGAACATCTTATTGCACAAATTAAAGAAATTTACTTCACATACGAGAATCATACTCAACATTTGTCAATTCTCTAAAATTCTCGAAAAACGTGCACATTAACCCAAATCTTGGTTTGTGCATCACTTAACTCAATTAAGAGTTAATTACATTTCACAATATAATTTAATAACAATACTTGAGAATTTCTGGTAATATTTCAGAGAAATGTGCCATTTCATGTAAATATCAATTTACACATATTAACGTCAAAAGATATATGCAATTAGGGTTTTCATGCATATTTTATTTATTCATATCTACTTTGAAATCGTACATCTGATAATTTATCAGAAATCTTCATTGTTTGGGTTCATACCCAAATTATACCATTTTCAGACATGAATTTCTAATTTCAACATTCAAATGAGAAATTTAGGTTCCAATGAACCATATAAATCTACCGACTCAATCCACACTGATCAATTGCTAAATTTAATCATATAACAGCGTCTAGAAGCAATTTATGAAATAAAAAGTCGGGCGACGCCAAACGCTGCCCGACGCCTGATAACGCCGGTTATCAACGAAATTCGCGCACATAACTAGAAATATTCAAACGCCTGAGTTTATTAATGATAAATAAATGAAACCCCACTCACAGCGATTTGGACTGTCCGGATTCGTCCGGAGATGCGTCCAGGACCCGATTCTGGGCGATTTCGGATCGTCTTCAAGCTTTGAATAAATTAGCTTACTGTTCCTACTCACGGCCAGTTGCTTCACGTCCAACTGAAATCCATTGCTAGGAGCTATTTTGGGCCAAATTGATTGCAATTTCTGAACTAGACCTCCTAGCCGAGGTCCAAGGTGGTGGTTAGAAGCTTTGGCCGCCCCCGATCTCCTCCTCCAGGCCACGTACGGCCGCTGTGCAAGCTGCTGCTTGCCGCAGCCAAGCTACCTTGCGGAAGCTAGCAAAGAAAGGTAGGAAGAGTGGGTGGTGGGGGAGGAAGAAAGGAGGAAGGAAGAAGTGAAGAAGAAGAGAAGAAGAAGGGAGCAGAACGAGCTGCTATAAGGAATCGCCAACCTGATCGCCCCTTGCGATCGTCCTTGCGGGCTGCTCCTGTGCGCCGCCTCCACAGATTGATCAAATAAACGGATAACTAACAGGGACAAATAACAAAATGTTATAAAGGAAAATTTTGGACATTTTACAATTTCAACCCTGAAATCAGAAAAGTTCATAAATTTTGACTCGAAAGTCCAAATCAGGTGATTTCTTTTGCATACTTTCAAGAAAAATGCCCACTAAAAACCCAAGGCATGAAAACATGCCAATTATACTCTTTTACTGGTTCAAAATTCCAATTGCATCCAATTATCACTTTACTCAAATTAATCACCTTAATTATTCACTAACTGAACTTATGTGCTTGATTCAACTAAATCAAGTTAATGATTCACTAACCATCACATGAGCACATAAGTTAGATCAAATAACTTTAATTAGGCTCAAATAATGATGCTTACCGATAAACTTTGATACGGGTCATAACAACGCGGGTCACCGCTCTCTCCCGCTTCCAACCGCTCGGCCTTGAGTGTGGTTGCCTACGTGGCAGGCTGCTATTGGTTGAGACGAAATATTTTCTAAAAATTATTCCGTTGGTCAAAAATAGTAAATAAATAGTGTTTTGAAATCAGGAAGACGAGATCTATTCAATAAAAATAGTTTTGAGTTGTGATTTTGATGTTTGCAAAAACGTAATTTTTAGAATGGATTAATTAGCTTAAAAATCACTAAAAAATTAACCCTAAGAATCTATATTTCCGAAATATACAATATTATATGTTATTTTGATCAGGAAAACCTAACCAAGATGATGATGAGGTTTTTGGAGTCTAAATCGATGATTTGCGTGAAAAGTTACTGAACTGGGGTTTTCAATCTTTTAAATGAATGCATGAAATTCTAATTTATGAATCTACTGATGTATTAGGGAAATTGGGTTTATAATTCGTGTGAAGAGTTGAAAAGGGAAATTCTAGAACACCCGAGGCTAAGGTATGTGTTTTGTTTGTACATCTACCCTTCAGTTGGGAAATCATTAATCCATTACCCATACTTTCTTATGAGGTTTAACTTGATCTAAACCCTTGAATCTTGAAACCTAAATTGCTTATTGCCTCAAAAGTAGATGTAGTATTCTCTTGTTTGGGTATTCATACCCCACTGCCATGTTATATATTCTTTTGCTTATCCTTGCCATAACTCTTTTGTTAGCATGGAATTAAATGATCTATTTAATTTTTAAGTAGTGGTACTTATGTACAACCACCCATAGAGGGCATGTATAAAATCGCCCTAGGGGAATGTTTATAATTCTCCCCATTAAAAATTGTAGGTGATTGGAAATGTTTTTATTCTTCCCTCACCTAAGGTTAGAGGTCTGGTAGGTGCCTCAACCCTACTTAGTTAGATAGACATATTAATTGACATGCTAAAACCTTTATTTATTTTGTTAATGGCAAGTTTCCTTATAAAAACCTCATACTCTTTGATGTCTCTCTTTAAACCAAAATATCTAGCCTAATTTACTTATTACAACTTTCATTGCCATTGTTAGAATATTCTTGTAACACATACTTCCTTTGTTTTTCCCTCTTGCTGGGTGTCTTCCCAACCACCCAGGTGTTGGTGCAGAGAAAGGTGAAGGAAGGGCTTGAAGAAAGGTTCCTCTACAGTTGATCGTTAGCTTGTCAAGAAGGATGGCTAGGTTGCTATAGCTAGATCATCTTATCTTATCTTTTCTTTTAGAAATCATTCATGTAATAAACAATGAAGCCATTAGAAGGCTTATTATTTCTTTCTTTCCGCTGCTATTGACATTTTATTATGTATCTGGAATCATGCTTATTTATTTGGAATATTATGCAACCATCCTCAAGTCTCTAAATTCTTGTTGAAATTGTGGATGCTTGTATTTCCTTTAAATTTTAGTAAAGAGGTGATCTCGCCTCCTTACACATACATTTGAAGAGTTTTGCACATCTCAAGGTTACACTCAAAATTTTTCATCTCCACACACTCCACAACAAAATGGCATAGTTGAAAGAAAGAATAGATCCTTACAAGGAAATAGCTAGGTCTATGATGCTTGAACATAATACATCTAAAACTTTTTGGGCTAAGCCGTAAACACAGGTTGTTATGTGCTAAATAGAGTAACCATACACTCTTATTTGAATAAAACACCATATGAACTCATTTTTAATAAGAAACCAAGGGTTGATTATTTTCACACTTTTGGCTCAACTTGATATATCTTAAACACAAAATATGATAGCGACAAATTTGACTCTAAATCACAAAAAGACTTTTTCTTAGGATATTCATCTTCTAGCAAAGCATTTAGAATTTACAACACCATCTCTAGAAAATTTGAAGAATCCATTCACATTACTTTTCATGAAGAACTAAAACAAAATGCCAAAAATAATGGCATAGTTGATATTACTCATCAAATTGAAGATCTTACCATATCAACTAAAGATGATCAAAATGCTGAAAAATGATCAACAAATTGAGACACAACAACCCATTCCTAGACAAATTAAAGATCATCCTCAAGAACTAATCATTGGGAATCCTAATGATAAAGTAAAACCTCATTCCTCTTTTAGAGATGTTGTAAATATGGCATTTGTATCTATAATTCAACCCAAGAAGGTAATTGAAGCTCTAAAAGATGATTATTGGATAATGGCCATGCAAGAAGAATTAAATCAATTTACTTAGAATGATGTATGGGACTTAGTTCCTAAAACTCAAGATAAAACCATTATTGGAACTAAGTGGGTTTTTCATAATAAATTGAATGAAGTCGGGGAAGTAGTAAGAAATAAAGCTAGGTTGGTAGCACAAGGGTACAATCAACAAAAAGGAATAGACTTTGATGAAACTTATGCACCTGTAGCAAGACTTGAAGCTATTAGAATGCTACTAGCTATAGCTTCCCACAAATACCTCAAACTATTCCAAATGGATGTAAAAAGTGCATTTCTAAATGGAATAATACAAGAGGAAATATATGTTGCCCAACCACCTAGTTTTGAAATTCTTGGTTAATATGATCATGTATATAAACTTAAGAAAGCACTTTATGGGTTAAAATAAGCACCTAGACATTGGTATGAAAGGCTAAAAATTATCTCTTTGATAATAGTTTTTCAATTGGAAAATCAGATTCGACCTTATTTTTCAAAACATATGAATCTGACTTTCTAGTTGTTCAAATTATGTTGATGATATCTTTGGTTCATCAAATGAATTCTTATGTCAACAATTTAGTGATATTATGCAAAAGGAATTTGAAATGAGTCTCACTGGAGAATTGACTTTCTTTCTTTGTTTTCAAAAAAGGAAACACCTACTGGGATTTTTATAAGCCAAGAGAAGTATACAAATGAACCTTTAAAACAATTTGGAATGGGACATTGCAAACATGCTACCACACCAATGGCCACTTCTACTAAAATTGACATGGATGAAAATGGGGAACCCATTGATGATTCTTTGTATAGGGCCATGATTGGTAGTTTGCTTTACTTAACCGCTTCTAGACTGGATATCATGTTTTCCATTGGAATTGTGCTAGATTTCAATCAAAACCCATGCAAACTCATTTTCAAGCTGTCAAAAGGATTCTAAGATACTTAGCTAACACTACAAACTATGGTTTACGGTATCCTAAAGGACAATCTTTGGATTTGAAAGCTTATACTGATGTCGATTACACTGGTTGTCAACTTGATTGAAAGAGAACAAGCGGAAGTTGTTTCTTATTAGGACGAGCCTTAGTATCATGGTTTAGCAAGAAACAAAACATAATTTCCCTTTCTACCACTAAAGCTGAATATATGGAAGTCGACTCTTGTTGTGCTCAAGTGCTTTATATGCAACAAGTTTTAAATGATTATGTTTTTATATTTTCATCCACACCTATCTATTGTGATAATACAAGTACTATAAACTTGGCACATAATCCTATTCTACACAGCCGTGCCAAACATATTGAAATCCACCATCATTTTCTTAGGGATCATATTTCTAAAAAACATATATCCCTTCATCATGTTGATATGGAAGATCAATTGGTTGATATTTTCACAAAACCACTTTCATTGGATCAATTTAATAACATAAGAAAGAAATTACTTATCACTCCTATAGAAGATGTTTTCTTTGACATTTCTGCTTCTCCTTCTTAAAATTGGTATGTTTTTCCGATCCTTACATTTTGGTTGTAACTGGACATCTTTTAGCTCTTTTAGTAATCATATTATAGGGGAGCACTAATTAAGGGGGAGACTTAAAACATTTTTTTAACGGTTATCTTTTTTAAATGACAAAGGGGGAGAAATAATATAAATCTTAAATACTCAATCAATGAGCTTCATACATACTCTCTTGGCTTCACATCAAATGTTGTTACACTCCCTAAAGAGTTGGATTTTATGTTCCACACTTCTTTTGGAATAATAAGCACATATTCCATAAACAAGAGAAGGTATACACAAGGTAAACTTCAGGTATGAAACTCAATATGATTTAAGCTTATTTGATTTATATTTAGAAATGTTTGTCATCTTCAAAAGGGGGAGATTTTTGGCTAAATGGACATCATCAAAATCCCTTTGTTTTGAAAATGACAAACATTTCATTCTTGTGGATCTAACGGGCTACTTGAGTATTTCACGAACAAGAATTCAAGGTGGTGGATAGCTAAGCTTGGAAGATCTATATGCTCAAATTGCCTTATTTTTTATGATTGTAATCAAATGTAAACTTGTACAAATATATAATGTACAAGTGCTTAGATATCATGTAAATCAACCATTTAAATCTTCCCTATCCACTCACAACACTTAGATAGGTCATTCCCTATGATAACATCACAATTGAACTTTGATACATACACTTAGTACATGTCTAGATACACTAAAATAGGGACTCCCTCGGTCAAACTACTTTTTTACCGAGACACACTCGGTCGAACATCTTCTTGACTGAGAATCACCTGAGTTTATCCTTCGAGCATGTTCTATAGTCCTTAGAATTGGTGGGAAAAAGTGGTTGGGAGTTGAGTTGAATGTTGCAATACACTTACTCCAGACTTCCCCTTAGTCGACGAAGTTCTCAACCGAGAGACACTCGGTCAACAAACTTCTCGACCGAGAAAGGTTCTGACTGCACTTTTCAGAATTAATCAACTAACTATTACAATGTAATTAGTGGATACCTAACGGCTAGTTGAGCACTAAGAACATCCTGGAATGTGTCTAGAACATGCCTAGACTCTTGTAAGAAATTCCTATAAATAGGACATGCCTTAGGACACCCAAAATCACTTGAGTACACATACTTGCAATTGAGAATCAAATCTTGTGAGCAATTGAGAAATCCTTCACTTGCAAAACATTTCCATTAGTTGAGATTTTGTGTCCTATAGGATAGCATCTCCTACCCACTACACTTTCACATTCATTCACATTGGATAGGAGATCAAAATGCTTGATATAGGATTCAAGCCTTGTGCTAAAGTGGTAAAGTGTATCTTCCTACTTCTTTTTGTTTCCTTCTTATTGCTTTGTATTCTCCTTTGCTACTCCTAGGTTGGAGGCTACGAAAAGGAGGTTGTTGGAGCTTATTCAGGTGGTGAAGGTAGCTCGGTGGACTTAGGATTACTTCAAGAGGGTTGTCTCAATGGGAAGCTACTTCAAGAGGAAGGCTACTACAAGGGGGAGATTGAAGTTATTTCAAGAGGAAGGCTGCTTCAGGGTTGGTGAGACTACTTGTTACAATCCCAATTTTTGGGTTCTTTTTTTGAGAAATGTAATTTCACCTATTAAAGATATTTAAACAAATAAGGATATAATTTGTTTTGAATAAAAGGATTTCGTTTACAATAGCCTTGTTGGTTTTTTTGTGGGCTTCATTGGCTATTGGGCCCAATAACAAGGAAAATACAAAAGAAACTCGATTATTAATAAGAGATGGATAAAAAGAAGATGTAGAAACCTCTAGAAGGCAAAAGAATATAATCCAAAGGTGAATTTCGTGCTTGTTGGGTTCCAAAGAGCCCAAAGTTGCAAAGATAATGCAATAAGAAAAGAAAGGATCAAATAAATATTTCTTTATTAAGAAATAAATTGAAAATAATGATGAAATGTGGGAAATAAGTGGAAAGAGGTATAATTGAGTTATCCTTGATGTATTTTCGTATCCATGAGGTTCCTAATGTTAAAAAGGAATTTTATTAAGGAAAATAAAAGAGAGGTAAAGAGAAATCCTCAAAAAGAGATATTTTAATGAAGAAATAAAAAGGATAATGAGAAATAATGGATATAGATGAATCTAGAAGGATAATAAGTATCCTTAAAAAGGAATTTCGAAATATTAGAATTCCTTGAGGTCCAAGGAAATCCAAGATAATAATTTTATAGCCAAGGAAAGACAAAATAGATGAGAAATATACATAATTGAGTAATAACTTGCAACTAAAGAAAGGGACCCGATTTCTTTAGATAATGATATCAAATTTGGCATGATGATAGATTAAGTCATTAAGAACTTTCCCTCAAAATTTGGGTCAAAAAGCTTATCGGATTAGGAGATATGGATTTTAGAAAATACCTAATGTATGGAAATAATGTGGGAAAGTGTCAAATGTCTCAATTCATCGATTTTTGTTTTATAGCGCGGGTGTTGTGAACTGTCGGATCAGGGATCCAACGGTGACGTGGTATCCTCCTAGCTTGGAATGGTTTTGGAAACCAGAACAGCTAGAGTTGGACTCATGGCGGGATCTCTTGCGATCTCGATCTTCTGGGACCTTGCTGGCTTTCCCATTGGCTTCGAAAGAGGAATTCGAGCCAGCCTACCCCAAATTTCACCCTGATCGGTGCCTTCTAGGGAGTCTGCCCAAACCACAGGCCTTCCACCAAGTGTGGGTATAAAAAGGGGTGTACAACCCCTCTGTGAAGCCACCAAGTGATCCCGAAGGATCTCTGTGATTTTCTTGTTAGGATTCTACCCTCAATTACCCAAGAAATCAGAGTCTCTACCCTGGTCCTAGCCACTGACTTATCGGAGTTTCACCCTCATCGTGTCGCCATTTGAACCCACCTCCAAACAAAGTAAAGGGCTCCATGACTTCGTGGTGCCCAGACAGAGGTATGGGAGGCGTTTCTTGGAGCAAGGGAGGCGAGAAGCTTAGAGTCAACCATGGAGTTGATTCGCCTGGACCGCAGCTCATGAGAAAGAGGATGAGAGGAGGTTGAAGACAACCCACTACGAAAAGGCTATGCTGCCCTTGTCTGCTTCAATGCAAGGTAAGGACTTTTAGGTCCTTTTGCCTTTTCTTTGGAAGGTGTATGTCGAGCGAGCATGTTGCCTACGTGGTGGCCCGTGATTGGTCCAAAATGTTGTATTTTGTAAAAATCATAATAAATCATAGGGTTGTGTAAAAGTAGCAAGTAATATATGAATCTTGCTCAGAAAAATGCAAGGAATCCAGTAAAAATGGTTTTATAGTCTAATTCCTCTTGAAATTCTAAAAGTAGTGGAAGCTATCAACTTAAATGATTTAATGATTAAGAAACCCTATTTTGAAACAGTTAATGTATTTAGTAGGGTTTAATGGATGATTAAAGTTGATATTAACCTATTAATCATAAAAAGATACATTAAGATCGAAAAGGATGAGCTTTCCACGTAATTGGTTTAATTTAGAGTTCATGTGCTAAAATGAGCTTTAGTGGGCCTTGAAACCCGAATGTTTGTAATTGTGACTCATAATGGCTTTAATTATTCAAATTCATGAATAAGATGAGATATGATGGTTAGAAGCTAATTTGAGTATAAAAGTTCCTAATTGTGGATAAATACCCTTAATATGGAGATTAGGGTTTTCTAATGGATAAAGGTGGATAAAGGTGGAATTAATGATAAATATAGTTCATATGTTAATTAGATCATAATGAATTATGAATTATTAATTTGAAAGGAACCAAAGATGATAATTGGGAATAATGATCTTGTCATGAGTTAAAATGATAAAATTGGTAGTTTTAATGTAAAAGAGGCATAATTGACTTAATTGATGTTTAATTGTGTCTTTAATCCGAAATTAGGGTTATATATTGTTAAAAGGTAACCTTAATATCTTTCGTGAAGAATAGATGAGATGGTTAGGGTTTGTGAGTAATTATATAAAATTAGGGTTTAAAATAATAAAAATGAAGTGAAACCCTAATTACAATGAGAACCCTAAAAGTGGACTAGAAACCCTAGGAAGCGAGCTAGGTCTAATAGATCTTGATGGCATGATCAATGATAGGAAATTGTATGCATAATTCAGGATCTCTTTGTGTGCTTGTGTGCCTATTGGATTTCTTGCATTAATTGGATTAATTCTGTCTCAAGTCAGCCTGACAGTTATGTGGTTAATTATGGTTAATCACATTAGTTTCCCAAAGTTTTCCCGGATGATTATTCACATTGAATGCAACCTATCAGTTTGGATGTTCATACTTACAAATTATAAAGTCACTCCAATTATCACAATTGTAAAATAAGTGTGTATTCTCGCACCTACATGCCACCTTGATGGATGATGCAAAAAGGTCAAGCCCAGGAGGGAAGACCAATGGGCACCATGAGAGGTGACCCCAGACACCAAGCTCGGGAATGAGAAGGTGGTCTATGTTGCATGACTAATGGGCACCATGAGAGGTGACCCCAGGTGTGATGTCTATTGCCAAACATCGATAAAGATAAATGTGGAACCGATCGTTAACAACGGATTACCGAAAATCACTAAAAATTAAAATAATTTATCAAGAGATCCATTCATAGTAAAACTTTCTTTCATTTAGAACCAAAGTAAATCATTACATCCTGGTTCATAATGTACATGTCATGTACCATCTCTTCTCGAGGATTACATACAATAGTTTCTCTATTAAATTTGTGCATAGGCAACTTAAAATCTCTAGGCATCAAGACAAAACCTCAGATCGATTACAAAATCACCAACTTCTGACCCCTAGGACCTGAGAGTATAGAGACGACACATAGGACTAACTCGACATAACAGACAGCCAAAATCTCCACCTGATGGATCACTACTGTCCTTGTTGTTGCTGTTGCTACTCTTCCTCTTCTACAAAGGTTCTTCCTCTTTGTTTGCGTTTACCTAAAAATGTTGGTTTCCACGGGGGTGAGACAATTATAAAAATCTCCCCAGCAGGAGATATAACTCTCTACAAAAAACATTATTATTGTAGTTTAATAGAAATAAACTGAGCAGTGGAATCATAAGCTTAACAAGAGTTAATTTAATATCTATGAAGATTAGAGCAACATTCTCACTTAAGCTTATCAGTGGTAACCTGATAAACAACATGTCTAATATTTAATAAAGTATTGAAGGACATTTATAACACTTATCCATCTAGGATAGAGCATCAACCAATGATTCTCGTATTTCAATATTATGAAAATACACTACACGGCTGATTACATTTTTCAAACATAGTTAAGCTCTGAGGAGATGAGGTATACCACTCATACTCCAACAGACCATTTCTAAATCAAAATCGGTACCATAAATAGGTCAATGGGAGAGCCGGATTCCCATGACCTCCCACATCCAGGTCAGTACGGGACCACAAGCAGGATTATGTCGATTGCTCAACATAGCTTCCAGGGTATACTGGAACTTTGCTATCGAGTTACAACGTCAACTGCACTCTCATCGGAAATCGAGAGAATTAATGTTTATCTCCATCGACACGACATTAGATATCATTGGGAGATTAATGATACATCCATCCCAACCATCAGGAGATTTGTGATACATCCATCCCGACACATGAAGGATTGAGAGGTTTAATGTTTACCTTTCATCAATCTCTTCACAAGGACGTAAGGATATTTTCGCCCATTTACCCCCACATATTCAGAATATGCGAATTCTAGGAAATTCCATTGAAAAAACTATTTCACCATCACCTACTACTGATGATGATGGATCTATGGTCAAAGCATTACATGAACAGATTTCACTTGATTAATTAAGTACATTTTCATATTCTTTTAGCATCAGTCAAGTGCTCAAACATAACTTATTATGACAATGCTATAAAGAGACATGTACAATTTTCATCAATTACTTATCAGTCTTTAAAAGACATTGGGAACTCAGTCCCTCTTTTCAATACTGGGAATTCTCATCCCTTCACAATCTCATTATCACAATCATATGGTTCTGGGTATTGAAACCCTTACCTCATCATTGAGCTTTGTTACCACTTTTCCAGGTAATTATCACCTTCAGGTCATCTAACCAAGATAAACATGATACTTGCTATTACAAGCATCACTCATGGTACTTGAAGCTCATTAACTCTCTTGTTACCCCTTACCAGGAAGCAAGGTATATTATGGCACACAAGGCCCAATATACAATAGTGAATTAAACATCATAGCTCATACCTGGCCATGATCACCCATTCAAAATACATGCATGGTTAGTGCAGATGATAACGGTAGATTCAATTACATATTAGTACTATGCAGAACAATATGGATTCACTATTTCAAGGGTAACATCACTATTCCTATACTAGGGTTAGGGTTTCCCCTTTCATGTCATTTGGGAACATTCATCCCATTACCCAAATCAAGGTTATGGTTTATCACCATATTGCCCAAGATTAGGGTTTCATAAAACATTACATAGTATCACCCTGAATTTGAGTTCCACATCACATCAAACATCAGGGTTTCTCATGAAATCACCCTTAGCTAGGGTTTCACATAAATTTCACCCCAGAATAGGGTTTACATTCAATAACCCACAATTAGGGTTTACTATTCATCCAAATTAGGGTTTCATGTTCCATTACCCATATTTAGGGTTTATTATTCAATTATCTCTAATTAGGGTTCACACATATCATCACCCTCAATTAGGGTTACCTCCTTACCCTGGATTAGGGTTTCACTTAGAATTGCCCTGAATTAGGGTTAGGGTTCAATAACCCTGTCAATTAGGATTTATGCTCATGATTAGGGTTTCATGATCTCTTTGCTAAGGATCATACCCCTCAATAACCACATGAATCACATTCATGTATGAACTCCATTCTATCATTCTCTCAACTTGATTAGGTTATATCAACCCTTCAATCAAGTACATACAACTATGATTGACATAGTGTGCTAAGTTAATGTTCTTATAAATGATTAGGGTTTATCCCTTTAATGGTACTAATCATTTAGGTACTTTAGGAATTCAATCTTTGTACCTTCATTGATTACCATCACTATCAATCATTGGAACCATCATCATCTTCAATTTCCAAATGTTTGAATCACAATAGTCCACCATTCAGTTTTGGGGTATCATCACCAAACGGTTTTGAAACCGTTTGACCCCAAATGGTTTCAAGACCATTTGGGTTCAAACGGTCTCAAGACCATTTGGGCTCAAACCAGCCTCAAAACTGCATGGGCACTTAGGACCATTCCAATCAAATTAAATATAATTTGCACCACTGAATTTGCCATCAATTAGGCAATTGAAAGATTCATCAATCATCACCGTTGGATCTCTATCCATCAATCATGAATCAAACTTAAACCCTCCAACCGGTTTGGAAACCATTTGGTCCCAAAAGGTTTCAATACCATTTGGGCTCAAATGGTCTCAAGACTGTTTGACCCAAATTATCTTGAAATCATTTGAATCAATCATGGATTCTTTGATCAACTCAATTAGGGTTTCCAATTGAAAGATTGTACATACATTGAATCAATCAATTAGGTCCATTGGATCATCATCCAACATGCACTTGAGTTCAGACCCCAAATGGTCAACCTAACAAAATGGTCAACCCTCTCTTGTGGTTTGGAGTCGAAGTCACCAATCGGTTTGCAAACTGTTTGGTGAAACCATTTGGACCAAAAGCCCAAAACCGTTTGCAACTCAAAATTGTTCAGATGTGTTTTTGTGATGATGTCATCACCATCAACCTTCATCCCTACAAAATCTACTACCATACCCATGGAAGTTGCATCAATTAATCAAAGGTATTGCAAGAAAAACAATTGAATCAATTAAATTGAGAAATTGAGTTCAATAATAATAGTTAAGGGTTCAAGTTAAATAACCTGCCTTCAATTGAGCTTCAAAGCATGGAAATTCATGTCAAAAATGGTGGAAGAAGCTTTTGCAACTCCCCCAAGGCTCGTCCTCTAGTTTTGGAGTGAAACGATTGACTAGGGTTGAAGATGGAGTGAAGAAAAGAAGAAATTATGCATTGATTTATGATTTCCACCATGAAATCAAGATGAAAGAAGGTCAAGAAGCTTACCAACAGGTTGGGGGGTGTCCTCCTAGTCCTTCAAAGCTTCCTTGGTCCTTTTGTAAGAAAAGGGAGGAAGTGAATCCGAAATCCCCCTTACTCTATGGATAAATGAGCTTATATGTGAATTTTATTGAAAATTCATTTAGGAGAGAGAAAGTAGGAATTATCTCTCCCAAATTCTTGCCACTTTCCCCCTTCCTTTCCTTAGGGACGAGGATATCCTATTTTCCTCTTATTCATATCAATTATCCATGTTTTAAAGAAAAGCAAATTAAGCACCTTAACCCTTTTTATATTAATATCCATATGTGAGTGGATATTTCTTTTTCTTATAACAAGGTGAGTTGGTTTTTCACCTCCTAAGGATATTTTCGTGGCCTAGAAAAGGCACAAGGACTTCCACACATATCTGAGTTCAACCATTTCAATTTTTTTTTAAGGTCCTTCAATTATTTTATTTATATTTGCATTAGTTTGAATTAAGGTTTCCATTATGCTTAAATCTTGATTATTTTAATATCAAGATTCTCTCTCCTTCAAAGAGATACAAATGAGACACCCCTCTCATTTTCTTTGATCCAAATGATCCCAAGAAACAGTAGGACCATTCTGAATGGTAATTTGCATATTGAACCCCTAGGTTTTGGGTAAATTGCACATTACACCAAAACTAGGTTTTAATGCACAAACATTACTTTATCATCTCTTTCTTAGTATTCAGGCTATCACAAGCCATACCTCTGCATCATCTTCACTCTCATGATGCTTCAACACATGAGTAACATATTATCATGCACAATTTGTAATTAAACCCCTCAACTAGGGTAATTTGCACTTTACTCCAAAACAAGCAAAACATTGATTTCAGCAATATTAAAAAAGTACTAAAATTGCAATGTAGGTTCCTCTTAAGCCGTAATTATTTTTCAAAAGATAAGAGCAAGCATATAATCACTTTTATTAAACAAAACACCTAGGGTGAAAACATAACCCAGGCCAGGGATGTTACAAGTTATCCACCCCTTACAAGGATTTCATCCCCGAAATCATCAACAAAAATATCAAGAGAAAAGAGTAGGGTATTTCCTCCTCATCTCTTCCTCTAGCTCCCACATGGCTTCTTCAATGCCACAGTGATGCCAGAGAACTTTTACAAGACAAATGTCTTTCTTTTTCAACTTCTTGATTCTTCTGTCAAGAATCAACACAGGTCCTTCAACATAAGATATGTCATCATTTAGTTCTACCTCCATAGGTTGCAGAACCAACTCTGTGTCAGAATGACACTTCCTTAGCATGGAAATATGGAATACTGGATGTAATCTATGCAACTCAGGTGGTAACTCCAATTTATAGGCTACCTTTCCCATCCTCTCAATGATTGGATAAGGTCCCATAAATCTAGTAGCTAACTTTCCTTTCTTTCCAAATCTAAGGATACCTTTCCAAGGTGAGACCTTGAGGTATACTCTGTCTCCAACTTGGAATTCTAAGGTTCTACGATGCTTATCAGCATATGATTTCTTCCTATCCTGGGCAGCTTTCAACTGTTGTTGTATGACTTTAATTTTCTCAGTTGTTTTCTGAACTAGCTCAGGACCCAATAGTTGGTACTCTCCTGTTTCATACCAACATAAGTGAGATCTATAATGTCTACCATATAAGGATTCATATGGTGCCATCTCAACTAAAAACCCGACTAACAATGATACTTTAAGCTGTACATTGTCTTGCCTCAAGGAGATAAGCATATCTCTCTTAGAGCACACTAAGGAGTTCAAATGTGCTTTATTTAAGGCTGGTGTTACTGATTTTCTACTTAGTGCATCAGCAACCACATTGGCTTTCCCTGTATGATAATCAATTATACAATCGTAGTCCTTGATTAACTCCATCCAGTGGCGTTGCCTCATGTTCAACTCATGTTGTGAGAAGATATACTTTAGGTTCTTATGGTCTGTGATAATTTGGAATGTTTCTCCACAGAGATAATGTCTCCTGATCTTCAAGGCATGGACCACAACAGCTAGCTCTAGATCGTATGTCAGACAATTCTCCTCGTGTTTCTTAAGCTATCGAGAAGCAAAAGAAATCACTTGCTTATCATGCATCAACACACATCCTAGGCCATTCTTAGATGCATCACACAAGACTATGTACCCCTTTCCTTGCTCAGGTAGCACTAACACAGGTGCACTTGTTAACCTTTCCTTCAACAATTGGAAATATTGTTGACACTTGTTATTCCAAACAAAAGGAATCTCCTTCCTAGTCAACTTGGCTAGAGGTAAAGCTATCAAACTAAAGTTCTTAATGAATCTCCTGTAATAGCCTACTAGTCCTAGGAAACTGCGAATCTCCATCGGTGCCTTAGGTTGTTCCCATTGCAGGATAGATTCTACTTTCTTAGGATCAACACGAATATCTAAAGAAGATATTACGTGTCCAAGAAAAGAAACTTCTGGTAACCAGAACTCACATTTGCTAAACTTAGCATATAACTTACGCTTTCTTAGTAAGCTCAAAGCTTGACAGAGGTGCTGCTCATGTTGTTGAGCATTTCTACTGTATATCAGGATGTCATCTATAAGGACGACTACACCTTGATCAAGAAAAGGTCAAAAGATTCTATTCATTAGTTCCATAAATGTAGATGGTGCATTAGTTAGTCCAAACGACATAACTGTGAACTCATAGTGACCATACCTTGTCCGAAAGGCAGACTTAGTTATGTCACCCTTCTTAATACGCAACTGATGGTATCCCGACCTCAGATCTATCTTAGAAAAGATAGTTGCACCACACAACTGATCAAAAAAGTCATCAATCCTTGGTAGAAGATACTTGTCCTTTATAGTTACTTTATTTAACTGCCTATAATCGATGCATAATTGCATAGACCCATCCTTCTTCTTGACAAAGAGGATCGGAGCACCCCATGGTGAAGTACTTGGTCAGATAAAACCCTTCTCAAGAAACTCCTGTAGTTGTTTCTTAAGCTCTGCCATCTCAGCAGGTGCCATTCTATATGGAATTTGTGCTATTGGTTGCGTTCTCGGGATTAGATTTGTTTTAAAATCAATCTCTCGGGGCAGAGGAACACCGAGAAGTTCTTCAGGAAATATTTTGGTATGTATGCCCTGAGAGCCAATCATGGGATGATTGATGGGATACATTAAGATTGATTTGATAAACATCAAAAGCAAGCTTCCAATTCTTTCTGGTTCAGTCATATGAGATAGTGATAGAACAGATTGAATGTCTAGAGAATAACAGTACTCAATGACGTATGCTTTCATGTTAAGGACCTGAACGATGAGATCATACAGATGCTAAGAGTTTGTACATTCTTGTTATGTCCCTAGTCGGATGTCATTGTGGAAGGTAGATAGACAACAATGACACACAAGACTAGATTGTGGTGTTGGTTGATGACAGAATCTCATTAGTCATGATATAGAGATATCAAACCAAACACATAGGTACTTGTTAGAGAACAAGTGTACCGAACAGACCCACCGTGAGTTTTACACATGGAACCATGACATGGTAGTCACAGTCAGTACTCACAGTGATGGTGGTGAGTGTGATTCTTTGACCTGAAATCACTACACTCAACACATGTCGTTGGGTACACTTTGACATCATCAAACGCAGTCCTGAAACGTGGGTTGTTATAATGGTGATGATTGGGTGGCTTTGACACATGGGGCTTTTGAGGGGTGAGTGATAGATATGGGATTTGTCCCTCCTGAGGGAGTTTGATATCCAAGGCCACTTGATGAGTAGGATTGAAATAGGTGTGCGCACGCATGTGTGAATCAGTATGTGATATTGATGTCATACATATCTTTTCCAATCTACTCTGAGATCAAGACAATGAATGACCATTGACAGGATGACTGTTCCATGCCTCGAGTTCATTCCAGATATCAGTGACAAAGGAATTATACATTCATTATAACACCATTCACGGATTGTAGGATTGAAAGTTGTTCTCCAACTTTCTATTTCACTTGGGCAGCACTGATGTGTGACTAGGCACCACTCTTTGCTTGTGAAGTCATAAGTGTTATGGACTTTCACTGCCAACGTGAAATGGACCTACAGGGTCACACACATAGGATTTAACCTAGAAGAGGAGTTTTGTCCACAAACAATGTTTAGATTGATTACTAAAGGAGTTTAGTAGTTCAATTAAACACTCAATTAATTGATAGCTCAAAATCATAGTGTTCAAGGTGTTAGAAAGATTGATTAGAGTATCAGATTGATAGAAACTGCAATTGACTATTTCTGCACAATCTACACTCCCAACTGATCGACTCATGTGATGAAGCGATCGGCTGAGCTTGGTGAACTGATCGGCTCAAGTGGTGAATCGGTCGACTCATGGACAGGGTGAATCGATTACTTCAAATGTTGAAACGATCGGTTCAACTATTGCAACCGATCAAGTTGGGAAAGTAGGATTGGTGAGAAATTTCTTTTTGTTTCACTTGCCTAATTTGATTGGAACAAGGATTGGTATTTGATACCAATTAGAAACAAAAGAAGAAAAGTTGATCGGGAACTGACCAGGGCCACGAACCGATCAGTTGAGAAGTCAACCGACCGGTTGAGGGGTCCCAACCGATCGGTTGAGGTGTCAACCGACCGGCTCAGGTCCCCAATCGATCGTTTCAGTTGTGAAATGATCGATTCAGGTTGTGAGTTGGTTGTTTTTGCGGAAAATCTTGAACCCTTCTACTCCTGCTTTAGTCCTGCATTGCTCGGGATGGAGAACCATGTCCCATGACCCTCCTATATATATAGGGGTATTGGGGGCTTCTCAAAGACCAACTCAGTGCAACCAGTTGCTATGTAAAGTTGTCATTCTCTCTGGTTTTGGTAACTGAGAGAGCCCGAGCAAGTGCTACCTGGTAAGGGAGGCACAACAAGGGAAAGACAACTACAGAAAGCGACTGGTGGTAGAAGAGTGTGTTGGTGACTAGTACGCTGAAAGGAGGGTGTGAATCCTTCCAATTCCTTATGGGACAAGGAGATTGGAGTTCCAGGCAGTCCGTGTAGACGACTGCAAAGGCGGGAGACCTCTGTCGCTCAGAGGACAACTGTCAATCCTGTCAGTCCCGACGCAACCAGGAGCTACACATACACCATCCAAGACCGGAGGTGAAGACCGCGCAAGGCGTGAGGTATTGTCGCCAAGCAAGCCTCGGGACAAGGTATGATTCCACAAACCATCCCTTTCCTATTGTATAGATGTTGACGCGTTTCCTTATTCTAGGTTTGGGGGAGAAAATTTTTGTTTCCGCTGCCTTCTCTGCCTCCCCTAAACCCCAACAGTGGTTTCAGAGCCACGTCAACTGCTCTATACTTTAGGGATTATCGATATGATCGATTTTGGTTTGTCGCCTTTATTTATTACATATGATGCGAATACAATTGGCTTTATGCATGTCCAATCCTAAATCCATAAATCCCAATTTACATATATGATATGTATTATGAATGCACTCGATACACGTTTCCCTTAGACGAGTTTTGTGGTGGATTTATAGCATGGTTATGGCCAATAAACCCTATCTGTGTATGGTTGTATGTGGTTGCTTGCATCTTGGTCTGCACACCGATCTTCCCTTTCTCCTATTCCTGATGTAACTCGAAATAATTTGAGATTTCTTTCCTACCTTTTCTCCCATCGAATGTAACTCGAGGTTTCTACTTTTACAATGTAAAATAGGATAGAATTTTATTTCCTGTTATGTCGAAGAACGGAGGACATCCTGACGACATCTGAGACGATTGATTCAAGGAGTGAACCGATCGGTTGACATTCCAGACGATCAGTTCAAGGAGTAAGCCGATCAGTTGATGACCTGTTCGAGGAGTGAGACAAGCGGGTGGCGTCCATGAAGAGATGCACAACGACCAGGCGAACCGATCAGTTGGAGGAGCCAACCGATCGGCTGGTGGCACCCAGCCGACCAGCCTGATGGCGAGCCGATCATTCGTGTGATGAATTGATCAAACCCAGAAAGGCAAATCACATAGTTCATCTTGTACAGGTTGCATGTGATGTAGACCTAGATGACCGTGATTCCTCTTGGCTCGAGGAATCACATTAGGATGGCCATAATCATCGCTTTTATCATTTCACATGTTTTCTGTGGGATATAGCATGTATATGATACGTATTACGTATTGTGGTGATTGGATATGTATATGTATATAAAAACCAAATCCCTCATTAAATATTAAGTTTTAGATGCCTTCCAAATGTGACACATGTGAAAAGCTTGATCGACCAAGTGTGGGCACGCCCTAGCGTGGTGCGCCGTCTATCTCGTGGAAGCATGAAGGATGAATGTGTGGGTCTGCCCTAGTAGGGTGCATATTCATCGTGTTTTCTTTGGGTTAGATTTAACAAGGTGACCTAGATAGGATCTAGCACCTTGAGGCATGGAGATGATCATGGCAAGGAGTTGCATATGACATCTTATCAAGAGTTGCATATGATGCAATTGGCAAAAGTTGCCTACCTGAGAGATCTAAGTTGTGGGTGACAACCCTAGCTGGTCCATGACTTAGAGGATTTCAGGATCTTTCCCACTAGAAGGTTGTACACTACAATCTTCCGAGTTGATGGTGAGGGCTATCAATTTGAACTAAAATAGTGGGAGCGATAATTAATTAAAGGCCTAATTATACTGTCAACTTTTCAAATCAATCAAATAAGTCAAAAATGAGTTTTTGGACTAAAATTGCATATTTCCTTTTGTGGTACAAATGACAACAAACAACAATCACTTTTCTTTGTGATCGGTCCTTGAAAAGGACAGGCTAAATGGGACAAACTTCCACGACTGATATAGGACATTGAGAATTGTTCTCACTCAAGAGTGAAAGCTCTATGTCCTGGATACTCCAATTCTAGAGGAACCTGCTCCTAATGCACCAAAGACAGAAAGGGATGCTTACAAGAAGCATTCTGATGATGCCATTGATGCAAAGTGCTTGATTTTGTGCTCTATGAACCACGAGTTGCAGAGACAACATGAGAACATGGATGTCATTGAGATGATTCAGCATCTCTGGAACATGTATGAAGATCAAGCACGATAAGAGAGATACGATGTCTCAAGGGCACTGTTCAAGTGTTTCATGAAAGAAGGAGATCCAGTTGGTCCTCACACTCAAGATGATTGGGTATGTGGAGAACCTGACAAGACTGGGATTTCCACTGAGCCAAGAGTTGGCTACTGACGTGATACTGCAATCGTTGCCAGAATCCTATAGTCAGTTTGTGATGAACTACAACATGAACAACTTTGATAGGACACTGTCAGAGTTGTTGGGCATGTTGAGGACAGTCGAGACACAGATGAAGAAGGACAAGCCTAAGTCTATGATGGTGATCACGAACAAGAAAGGCAAGTCCAAGCGCAAGGGCAAGGGCAAAGCTAAGAAAGGTTCTGATGCTAGCCAGGAGCCCAAGTCGTATTCATCTCTCAAGACTAAGGGAGGCATGACCAAGAAAGGCAATTGCCACCATTGTCAAAAGCCAAGACATTGGAAAAGGAATTGTCCTCTCTATCTGGAAGAACAAAAGAAGAAGGAGGCGACGAAGGTCTCTACTTAAAGGTGTCATGAAAGTAAACTTGTAACACTTTTGAGGTATATGATACCAAGATGTAAAGTTTAAAGCACTCAATAATTGGGGCAAGTGTTGTCGCCATAGATAGGAGTACTTTAGTTTATTTTCATCCTAAAAGGCATGTAATGCATTTATGAACTGTTATTTCATATTTGCCAATAGATAGAGACACTTTATTTTACATATTGTATGACAATGATGGCAATCATACCTAAAAGTTATAGACAACTCAAACAATCAAATTAGCATCAATCATGAGAAATTCATTTCTAGTTTCCATGTGATGGATAAATCTAGACTCTTTTGGTTAGAGAACCAGTAAGAGACATGAATATCTTGGACATGATTAATCAATCTTCACTAATGGTAGTGGGAGAATGATTGTCCTATTAGGTATAATACATGTGATGTATTTACATACCTATTGGAACAAATGCTAATACTTCAAATGGTGTTTAGAGAAATACCAATATGAATATCTTGAAGTGTTCAAGATTATCATAGATGAAGTGCAAATTTGGTAAAGTCTTAATTCTTGATGAGATCAATGAATGAAATACTTGGACCAAATGTTTGAGATCCTTATGAGTGATTATGATAGTGTATCATAGTGAACTCATGATTAAGGCATGGTGATGTCTAAATCAATAAGGAATCATACTCTATGGAGTTAGAGAATGATTATCAAATAATTGAATTCTTCTTAATAAAAGAATACCCCTCACTAATAAAAGAAATTAAGAATCACAAGGGTTGTGAATTCTTATATCCTTACACCTCAATTATCTATGTGAAGAGTTGTTCATGTGATGAGTCAACTATCTAGATGAATATGAGGAACCAAATTTTGAGTTATGGTTTATGACCATTACATCCTAAATGATATCCATATGAACCATAAGGTATGACCTTGATGTTAGCACCCATTGGATGAAATCCATAAGTGCAAATGAGTCTTAAATGTTAAGACACATGGATAACATTTTGAGAAGGATGATGCTTGTTGATTGCAACTTAATGACTAAGACATTTGGCATATGGATACTAAAACCACATTCCTATGAGGAATAAAACAAGGATGTGTATGTGACACAACCTATTAGGTTTATGAATCCACTAATGCAAATGAAGTCTATAAGTTACAGTGGACTAATCAATGTGATTGATTGAGTACAAGCAACTTAGAATTGGATCTTTACTTTGATGGTATAGTCAAAGGGTTTGACTGATATGTCAAAGATAAAGAAGGGATCTGTGATTTAGTTGGAGCGTGTTCACGTTCCACATGTTGATGTGAAATGGAAACATTCTAGAATGGAAATACAAAAGTGGAAATTATCTTTAAGGAAGATAGAGATGTTTCCTATGTGATAGGAATAGAGATCTATAGAGATAGTTCTCGAAAACCTCTTGACCTGAAAAGAGAAAGCATACATTGGAAATTTGTACTGAAGGGTTTAATATGCATAGATTCCGTGGGAGAAAAATTATCCATATTACATGGAGTTAGTATCCCAAGACCAAGTGTCCAATTCTTATGAAGAATGGGAACACTAAGAATAGATATGGATCTATCATGTATGCAATCATCCCATTATCTTGCATGTATGGACATGGAAAGAATAAAATGCATTCATTATCTTGTATGTAGGACGTGACAATATGATGTGCTCATCCTGATAACTCGTATGTGGGACATGACAAGTGGATGTCTGTCTACTTCCAGTAAGGTTTAATGGAAACCATAAGAACTTGATAAGTACTTGAGAAGTACTAGTTCTATGGAGATAAGGAAGAGTTCAATGTAAAGAGTTACATTGATGCGAACTTCCGAAAGGACAGAAAATTAATCGCAAAATATACATAGGATATATAAAAGTGAAAGTTTGTTGATAATTGGAAGTGTTCCAATGAAACCATTTAAAAGGAAATGTCGAGTATCCATGTGTTATAGAACATCAGTGGATACTATATGGATCTGGAAGTTCATGAGATGAACTTATAGATATTCCAGTCATTGATGACAAGTATGGAATCCTTGATCATGCAATGTGGCTAAAGGTTAGCAAAGGAATAATAGATCGCATATTACAGAAACTCCATCTCATACGTGTGACGTACATTGAAGAGATGTGAGACATGCAATTTAAACTAACTTTGGCAAGGTGTTGCCATAACTCACTATGTTCGCACTAGAGAACAGTAACATGTGGGACATGTTTGAAGATCACTATGAATATGATTCAAGGGTGATTGGCTCACAGTGCAAGTGGGAGTCTGTTGGTATGTATGCCCTGATAGCAATCATGGGATGATTGATGGGATACATTAAGATTGATTTGATAAACATCAAAGGCAATCTTCCAATTCTTTCTGGTTCAGTCATATGAGATAGTGGTAGAACAGATTGAATGTCTAGAGAATGACAGTACTCAATGACGTATGCTTTCATGTTAAGGACCTGAACGATGAGATCGTACGGATGCTAAGAGTTTGTACATGCTTGTTATGTCCCTAGCCGGATGTCATTGTGGAAGGTAGATAGACAACAATGACACACAAGACTAGATTGTGGTGTTGGTTGAGGACATATCTCATTAGTCATGATATAGAGATATCAAACCAAACACATAGGTACTTGTTAGAGAACAAGTGTAGTGGACAGACCCACCGTGAGTTTGACACATGGAACCATGACATGGTAGTCACAGTCAGTACTCACAGTGATGGTGGTGAGTGTGATTCTTTGACCTGAAATCACTACACTCAACACATGTCGTTGGGTACACTTTGACATCATCAAACACAGTCCTAAAACATGGGTTGTTATAAAGGTGATGATTGGGTGGCTTTGACACATGGGGCTTTTGAGGGGTGAGTGATAGATATGGGATTTGTCCCTCCTAAGGGAGTTTGATATCGAAGGCCACTTGATGAGTAGGATTGAAATAGGCGTGTGCACGCATGTGTGAATCAATATGTGATATTGATGTCATACATATCTCTTCCAATCTACTATGACATCAAGAAAGTGAATGAACGTTGATAGGATGACTGTTCCATGCCTTGAGTTCATTCGAGATATCAGTGACAAAGGAATTATACATTCACTGTAACACCATTCACGGATTGTAGGATTGAAAGTTGTTCTCCAACTTTCTATTTCACTTGGGTAGCACTGATGTGTGACTAGGCACCGCTTTTTGCTTGTGAAGTCATAAGTATTATGGACTTTCACTGCCAACGTGAAATGGACCTGCAGGGTCACACACATAGGATTTAACCTAGAAGAGGAGTTTTGTCCACAAATAATGTTTAGATTGATTACTAAAGGAGTTTAGTAGTTCAATTAAACACTCAATTAATTGATATCTCAAAATCATAGTATTCAAGGTGTTGGACAGATTTATTAGAGTATCAGATTGATTGAAACTGCAATTGACTGTTTCTGCATAATCTGCACTCCCAACCGATCGGCTCATGTGATGAACCGATCGGGTGAGCTTGGTGAACCGATCGACTCAAGTGGTGAGTCGATCGACTCATGGACAGGGTGAATCGATTGCTTCAAATGTTGAAATGATCGGTTCAACTGTTGCAACCGATCAAGTTGGGGAAGTAGGATTGGTGAGAAATTTCTTCTTGTTTCACTTGCCCAATTTGATTGGAACAAGGATTGGTATTTGATACCAATTAGAAACAAAAGAAGAAAAGTCGATCGGGAAATGACCAGGGCCACAAACTAATCGGTTGAGGTGTCAATCGACCGGCTCAGGTCCCCAACCGACCATTTCAGTTGTGAAACGATCGGTTCAGGTTGCGAGTTGGATGTTTTTGTGGAAAATCTCGAACCCTTCTACTCCTGCTTTAGTCTCGCATTGCCCGGGATGGAGAACCCTGTCCCATGACCCTCCTATATATAGGGGTATTGGGGGCTTCTCAAAGAACAACTTAGTGCAACCAGTTGCTCTGTAAAGTTGTCGTTCTCTCTGGTTTTGGTAACTGAGAGAGCCTGAGCAATTGCTACCCGGTAAGGGAGGCACAGTAAGGGAAAGACAATTGTAGAAAGCGACTGGTGGTAGGAGAGTGTGTTGGCGACTAGTACGCTGATAGGAGGGTGCGACTCCTTCTTATTCCTTGTGGGACAAGGAGATTGGAGTTCCAGGTAGTCCGTGTGGACAACTGAAGAGGAGGGAGACATCTGTCGCTCGGAGGACAACTATCAATCCCATCAGTCCCGGAGCGACCAGGAGCTGCACAGACACCGTCCAAGACCGGAGGTGAAGACCACGCAAGGCGTGAGGTATTGTCGCTGAGAAAGCCTCGGGACAAGGAATGATTCCACAAACCATCCCTTTCTTATTGTATAGACGTTGACGTGTTTCCTTGTTCTGGGTTTGGGGGAGAAAATTTTTGTTTCCGTTGCCTTCTCTGCCTCCCCTAAAACCCAACAAAATACATCTTCAAATTCCCTGACTATTGGAACTTCAAAAAGATGAGGGCTCTCCATAGTGGTATCTACCACATGGGCTAAGAATGCAAGGTATCCTTGTCTCATCAACTTCTCAGCTACCATAGTTGACATAAGACATGTTGGAAGAATCTTTCTATCTCCTTGAAAGATCCATGTCTCACCATTGTCTGTGAACACAGCCTTCTTGGAACTACAATCCAAGACAACTTTATACTTCTCTAAGGTGTCCATCCCAAGAATTATATTGAACTCATGTATTTCAAGTGGTATAAATCCACCCAAATGCGATGTTCAGAAAAGGAAAGATTGCAGGGAGAACATACCTCCCACAACACTGCAGATCCCAACAAAGGTGTTTCTAACAACAGGCTATCTGCTCTATGACTGACAATCATGTTGCAGTCATGAATCACTTCTCGAGTGATAAAAGAGTGTGTAGAACCCAGATCAACTAATACAGATATAGAACATGATGAAGATATATCAGAATAAAATAATTCCATCTGACATGTCACATCCCTAGGATTGACAACTGCTTCAGGATGATTCATTGCATAGAATCTAGCCGTTGGTTATTGTTGACCCTATGCTTGATTGTTGGATGTCGACGATCTGCTTGGGATGATTGTCCACATCCTCTAGAATCACTGCCAGACTGTTGCCTCTGGGAGCCTTGCTGACTCTACCTCTGTTTCTAGGTCACATTCCTGGTTCAGGATAGTCCCTCACCACATGGCCTTCTCTCCTACATCTATAACATGTTACATTTCCCCTCGGAGGTTTGGGTGGTCCTGTTACTGACTTTGAAGCTGAGCTGTGAGCTCCTTTCGGTGCTAAACTATGGCCTCTACCCTGACTTGATGTCCATTTTCGTCTGGGTATTGAACCTTGGTGGTGGTGTAGGCACAGAATACCTTGGTTTCTTAAAACTTCCAGAACTCTGTCCTTGGAACTGTGGGTACTCTTTCTTACCCTTGGCCTGTCTCTTCTCAATTACAGACCTCTCTATTCGTCTTATAAACTCCACAAAAGTGGCAAACCTCTCCCGGTTCTCCAGGGCAGACACCGGAGTGGTCCATTTAGCGTTCAACCCCTTCTCAAAATGTCGAATTCTCTCCTCATATGTAGATGACATATGCGGACAAAACCACAAACGTTCCATGAACCTAGCTTCATATTTGTTAATGTTCATTTGTCCTTGCCTCAACCTCTCAAATTGAGAGATTTTCTCATCTAGATACATCTTGGGAAAGCATCTAGTGACAAATTCATGCCGGAATTCATCCCATCCGATCACAACACCATGTCTTTTGCCTTCCTCAATGGTCCACTAGTGGTCAGAATTCGCTTTTAGGAGATAAACAACATGCCTCACCTTCTCATCATCAGGAATCATGAGGATTCTTAAGGCTTTCTCCAGTTCAGTCAACCATAGGTCAACATCTGTTGGGTCGGCTATACCAGCATACTCTAAGGCTCCTACCCTCCTAAGACATTCAAAAGTCTTGTCGGCTCCATGTCTTTCATCATGGGCTAGTGCCTTAGGTGCAAGTAATGGCATGCTATCTTTCATATGGGTCATAGATGCTATAAAATGTCTACACATATTTTGGAAAGCTGGATTCCCCATATCAGCTTGGTTCAAGTGAGGTTGATCAAGTACAGGTTCCTCCCTATCTTGATCTCTTGCACCTCCTCCTGGTGCAACAATGCTACTCTCAACAGCATGTTCATCGTGTGATCCAGACATCTTTAGTTCTTCTTCTCCTCCTATATGAGCAGAAGACACTATCAGACAGAATGGAAGACACTAGAATAGATGCAACAACCTTAATTCTATGTCTCTGTAGACTCAGCGAACCTAGAGCTCTGATACCACTAAACTGTGATGTCTGTTGCCAAAATCGATAAAGATAAATGTGGAACCAATCGTTAACAGTGGATTACCGAAAATCACTAAAAATTAAAACAATTTATCAAGAGATCCATTCACAGGAAAACTCTCTTTCATTCAGAACCAAAGTAAATCATTACATCCTGGTTCATAATGTACATGTCATGTACCATCTCTTCTCGAGGATTATATACAATAGATGCTCTATTAAATTTGTACATAGGCAACTTAAAATCTTGAGGCATCAAACCAAAACCTCAGATCGATTATAAAATCACCAACTTCTGACCCCTAGGACCTAAGAGTACAGAGACGACACATAGGACTAAATCTACATAACTAGACAACCAAAATTTCCACTGGATGGATCACTGCTATCCTTGTTGTTGTTGTTGCTGCTCTTCCTCTGCTACAGAGGTTCTTCCTCTTTGTTTGCGTTTACCTAAAAACATTGGTTTCCACGGGGGTGAGACAATTATAAAAATCGCCCCAGCAAGATATATAACTCTCCGCAAAAAACCTTATTATTGTAGTTTAATAAAATAAATTGAGCAGTGGAATCATAAGATTAACAATAGTTAATTTAATATCTATGCTGATTAGAGCAACATTCTCACTTAAGCTTATCAGTGGTAACCTGATAAACAACAAGTCTAATATTCAATAAAGAATTGAAGGACATTTATAACACTTATCCATCTAGGATATAGCATCAACCAGTGATTCTCGTATTTCAATATTATGCAAATACGCTACACGGTTGATTACATTTTTCAAACATAGTTAAGCTCTGAGGAGATGAGGTATACCGCTCATACTCCAACCGACCATTTCTATATCGAAATCGGTACCATAAATAGGTCAATGGGAGAGCCGGATACCCATGACCTCCCACATCCCGGTTAGTACGGGACCACTAGCAGGATTATGTCGATTACTCAATATAGCTTTCCAGGGTATACTAGAACTTCGCTATCGAGTTATAGCGTCAACTGCACTCTCATCGACAATCGAGAGAATTAATGTTTATCTCCATCGACCCGACATTAGATATCATTGAGAGATTAATGATACATCCATCCCAACCATCAGGAGATTTGTGATACATCCATCCCAACACATGAAGGATTGAGAGGTTTAATGTTTACCTTTCATCAATCTCTTCACAAGGATGTAAGGATATTTTCGCCCATTTACCCCCACATATTCAGAATATGTGAATTCTAGGAAATTCCATAGAAAAACCTATTTCACCATCACCTACTACTGATGATGATGGATCTATGGTCATAGCATTACATGAACATATTTCACTTGATTAATTAAGTACATTTTCATATTCTTTTAGCATCGGTAAAGTTCTCAAACATAACTTATTATGACAATGCTATAAAGAGACATGTACTATTTTCATCAATTACTTATCAGTCCTTAAAAAACATTGGAAACTCAGTCCCTCTTTTCAATACTGGGAATTCTCATCCCTTCACAATCTCATTATCACAATCATATGGTTCTGGGTATTCAAACCCCTAGCTCATCATTGAGCATTGTTACCACTTTTCCAGGTAACTATCACCTTCAAGTCATCTGACCAAGGTAAACATGATACATACTATTACAAGCATCACTCATGGTACTTGAAGCCCATTAACTCTCTTGTTAGCCCTTACCAGGTAGCAAGGTATATTATGGCACACAAGGCCCAATAAGCAATAGTGAATTAAACATCATAGCTCATACCTGTCCATGATCACCCTTTCAGAATACCTACATGGTTAGTGCAGATGATAACAGTAGATTCAATTACATATTAGTACTATGCAGAACAATATGGATTCACTATTTCAAGGGTAACACCACTATTCCCTTACTAGGGTTAGGGTTTCCCCTTTCATGTCATTTGGGAACATTCATCGCATTACCCAAATTAAGGTTATAGTTTATCACCATATTGCCCAAGATTAGGGTTTCATAAAACATTACATAGTATCACCATGGATTTGAGTTCCACATCACATCAAACATCAAAGTTTCTCATGAAATCACCCTTAGTTCGGGTTTCACATAAATTTCACCCCAAAATAGGGTTTACATTCAATAACCCACAATTAGGGTTTACGATTCATCCCAATTAGGGTTTCATGATCCATTACCCATAATTAGGATTTACTATTCAATTATCTCTAATTAGGGTTCACACATATCATCACCCTGGATTAGGGTTACCTCCTTACCCTGGATTAGGGTTTCACTTAGAATTGCCCTGAATTAGGGTTAGGGTTCAATAACTCTGTCAATTAGGATTTATGCTCATGATTAGGGTTTCATGATCTCTTTGCTAAGGATCATACCCATCAATCACCACATGAATCATATTCATGTATGAACTCCATTCTATCATTCTCTCAACTTGATTAGGTTATATCAACCCTTCAATCAAGTACATACATTTATGATTGGCATAGTGTACTAAGTTAATGTTCTTATAAGAAATTAGGGTTTATCCCTTTAATGGTACTAATCATTTAGGTACTTTAGGGATTCAACCTTTTTACCTTCATTGATTACAATCACTATCAATCATTGGATCATTGGAACCATCATCACCTTCAATTTCCAAATGATTGAATCATAATAGTCCACCATTCGGTTTTGGGGTCTCATCACCAAATGGTTTTGAAACCATTTGATGCCAAATGGTTTCAAGACCATTTGGGCTCAAATGGTCTCAAGACCGTTTGGGCTCAAACCAGCCTCAAAACCGCATGGGCACTTAGGATCATTTCCAATCAAATTAAATATAATTTGCACCATTGAATTGGCCATCAATTAGGCAATTGAAAGATTCATCAATCATCATTGTTGGATCTCTATCCATCAATCATGAATCAACCTTAAACCCTCCAAATGGTTTTGAAAACCATTTGGGCTCAAATAATCTCAAGACTGTTTGACCCAAATTATCTTGAAATCATTTGAAACAATCATGGATTCTTTGATCAACCCGATTAGGGTTTCTAATTGAAAGATTGTACATACATTGAATCAATCAATTAGGTCTATTGGATCATAATCCAACATGCACTTGAGTTCAGACCCCAAACACTCAACCTAACCAAATGGTCAACCCTCTCTTGCGGTTTGGAGTCCAAGTCACCAATCGGTTTGCAAATCGTTTGGTCCCAAACGGTTTGGTGAAACCGTTTGGACCAAAAGTCCAAAACTGTTTGCAACTAAAAATTGTTGAGATGTGTTCTTGTGATGATTTCATCACCATCAACCTTCATCCCAATGAAATCTACTACCTTACCCATGGAAGTTGCATCAATTAATCAAAGGTATTGCAAGAAAAACAGTTGAATCAATTAAATTGAGAAATTGAGTTCAATAACAATAGTTAAGGGTTCAAGTTATATAACCCGCCTTCAATTGAGCTTAACAGTTTGGAGCTTCACGTCAACAATGGTGGAATAAGCTTTTGCAACTCCTCGAAGGCTCATCCTCAAGTTTTGGAGTGAAAAGATTAGCTAGGGTAGAAGATGGAGTGAAGAAAAGAAGAAATTATGCATTGATTTATGATTTCCACCATGAAATCAAGATGAAAGAAGGTCAAGAAGCTTACCAAAAGGTTGGGGGTCGTCCTCCTGGTCCTTCAAAGATTCCTTGGTCATTTTTCAAGCAAAGGGTGGAAGTGAATCCGAAATCCCCCTTACTCTATGGATAAATTAGCTTATATGTGAATTTTATTGAAAATTCATTTAGGAGAGAGAAAGTAGGAATTATCTCTCCCAAATTCTTGTCACTTTCCCCCTTCCTTTGCCTCTTATTACTCTCAATTATCCATGTTTTAAAGAAAAGAAAATTAATCACCTTAACCTTTTTATATTAATATCCATATGTGAGTGGATATTTCGTTTTCTTATAATAAGGTGAGTGGGTTTTTCACCTCCTAAGGATATTTTCGTGGCATAGAAAAGGCACAAGGACGTCCACACATATCTGAATTCAACCATTTCAATTTTGTTTGAAGGTCCTTGAAATATTTTATTTATTTTTGCGTTAATTGGAATTAAGGTTTCCATTATGCTTAAATCTTGATTATTTTAATATCAAGATTATGTCTCCTTCAAAGAGATACAAATGAGACGCCCCTCTCATTTTCTTTTCTCCACATGATCCCAAGATACATTAGGGACCATTTTGAAGTGGTAATTTGCATATTGAACCCCTAGGCTTTGGGTAAATTGCACATTGCACCAAAACTAGGTTTTAATGGACAACATTGTTTTATCAGCTCTTTCTTAGTATTCAGGCTATCACAAGCCATATCTCTGCATCATTTTCACTCTCATGATGCTTCAACACATGAGGAACATATTATCATGCACAATTTGAAATTAAACCCCTCAACTTGGGTAATTTGCACTTTAATCCAAAACAAGCAAAACATTGATTTTAACAATATTCAAAAAGGACTAAAATTGCAATGTAGGTTCCTCTTAAGCCTTAATTATTTTTCGAAAGACAAGAGCAAGCATATAATCACTTTTATTTAACAAAACACCTAGGGTTAAAACATAACCAAAGTCAGGGATGTTACACCAGGCACCAAGCTCGAGATTGATAAGGTGGCCTTAAGTCTATGGCAAAAGAGAAACCCTGGAGGGGGTATTCTAGGGTTAGGGAAAAAGTGGTGGAGATTGACACATTGAAAATGTAAATTGTCTTGTTAATTACCTTGACTGTGATAATTAGATTGTTAGCCATATTTGTGAAATTTTGGTTATCCCCACATAACGGCATATTTTGATATGCTGACTGACATCTTGTTTGTTGGCGTTTTAGGTGCAAGATTGAAAAGGACAAATAGTAAAGTGGCATATGTGGAATTAAATAAGAATTAAAGTACAAAGGAGGATTATTTAGAATAGGATCTAGATGTGAATAGTAGTAGGTATCTATGTTTTTGAATAAATTATGCAAAGTTTTATTTTATACCAGATTTTAGTTTAGTTTTGTAGAATTTCATAATTATTAATGATTAATTGTTGAACCTTTGATCATGTTAACTGGGATAACAGATCTAACCTTTGGGTCTCCCTTAGTTGGGGGTTACCGAGAGGCGGTGTCGTTTCCTTTTGGTATCAGAGCATAGGTTCCTCATTTAATCTTTAATAATTATTAAATTTACTAATTTCGTAGAACCAAGGTAGTTATTAGAGGACTTTCTAAAAGACAGAGGTGTTTAGAAAAGGATCACTTCCAGGGGCTGGCAAGATTTTCCTCTGCACCGCTAGTCAGAATACAGGGACTCCTGAATCTGTGTGACTGCCTGGCCGATGTCTTAGGATTTGACTAGAAATAAAATACCTTTAGGACTCTCTCATTTTGTTCATCCCTTCTCAACTCAAATGTTGTTAAGGACCTTAAGGATTAGGGTTTCTATCTTTTCTTCACCCTCTTGAGGTATGGGTAAGATTGATAAGGTTTAAGGAATCCTCCACTAAATTAATGAAAAGCATGTAAATAAGATGTCATGGACATATGCTTAATAGTTTCAGCGTAAACTAAAGAATAGATACACACTTAGGTCGTATGACATATGTTGCCATGCCCTTAGGAGAGACCTGAGGCTAGACCTCCTTGTCAGGAGGATGAGTGGAGAAAGTTAGTCTTGGAGGTAGAGACCTCCATTATAAGTAGAGACCTGGTGTATCCTCTGAAGATGATGCTAACCCTAACCCTAAGTGGTGGTTAGAGAGATAGATAACATGATGAGTTAGATGTCATGGTAGACCAGGTATGAGGGTGGATATGTTTTTGGATGCCCATATGAGCCATGATCGGTTGGATGACCTAGCTCCTTTGGAAACACAACCCTGGAAATGGTCGTGCATATTAGAGTGAAGGATAGCTCCTTCAATGATGAGGTTAGTGAAGAACCTTCGGAAATCCTAAGGGCCTATATGAACATGGCATAGTATGCACCCAGAGTACGCCAGTAGTGATTACAGTAGGTTAAAACTGAGGCCAGAAGGGCATGATGGATGGCTTATGAGATAAGCATAAAGAGCTATGGATGATCTTGAGTGAACATGAGTTGAGCATAGGCTTCACCCATGTAGGGGTATGCTTGTGAGCTTGATCCACCTTCATAGAGAGAGGACCTCTAGTAGTTAGGTTAGTTGTGGAGTTAGTTGTAGAGAGAGAGAGCAAGACTCAAGCAAGAAGGTTGGAAGCTTAGACTCTAAGATATGAGGAACAGTGGGAGTTGAGGATGATGTGACCCAAGTGGATGGTTGCGGTTGTCTCATGCTTGATTCCTGAAGGCTGATGATATCTTAGTTGCCTTTAGAGGAACCAAACCCTAGAGAGAAGATGAGGCTTCTGGTACCGATGTGCGTATGGTATATGTGTTTACCTTCTGAGATAGGAAGAAGAGTTCCTTAGACCCTGAAGAGGTTTAGTAACAGGTTGTGAGGCCTTGTACCTTGTTGGTTGTCCTTGAGGAGGACTCCACACTGAAGTGTTGTTCAAGTAGAAGAATCATGGGAATTGCATGTCATGCTTGGCTTGTGGTTAAAAGTTGAGCAGGTAGTTGGTCATTAGAAAAGTGAGCGTAGGGTTCCTTGACATAAGAGGGGAGGTGGTGCACCTGATGCTCATGATGCGATTTGAGTTTCTATAGATTTGATCACGACACTCCTCATGTTGAGAGGAAAGGGAAACCCCTTAAGTCTAAGGTATGTTTGATGAACCGCTCACAACTAAGTTGGTGACATGTTGAGGAATGAGAACAAGTATGACCTAGCATGGTTTAGTAGGTGGTTTGCTTGTGCCTTAGTAGCTTTCTAGGGTTAGGCATGCTCATGTGGATGTCAAACCTATACATAATGACATTTGTGACCTTTATTATCAATATGTAGCTTCCTCCCATCCTAGGAGAGGGACCCTTTGGTAGGGTGTATACTTGTTTTGTTGGTTTGAGGTAACCTGAGGAAGTCTCGTAGGATCTTGAGAAGCTAAGTGGAAAGTAAATTGTATGAGAATGAACTTGTAGACCCATAGATAACCATCTCTAAGTGCATGTGGGTGTGATACCATGGAGTTAACCGGTATGGGGCCTGACCAAGGTAGAAAGGTCGCCATGACCCCTATGAAAGGATGAAAGACAGCCCATGAATACAGAGAGAGATGATGGAGACTTGGGTAAGTCTTTAAGTTGGACATGTACTATGTTAGAATCCTAAGTCTATCCTAGGGTCAGGTAGGGATAAGACTGATGGAAGTAGGAGTTGCCTAATTCCCTAGTTGCACATGACCATAGGGTCAGGAGGTAACAACTATCATTGTCTGAGGGCCATGGGTTAGGAGAGTGATCACCTTCATGAACTCATGGGACCCAAAGGGTAGATGAGTAGGGCACTCTCTGGATGCATAAGGGAAGAGGGAAGACCCTAAAAGTGTTGAAACCCTACAGACCTATAGGAGATGACCAAGGATTGTGTGGTGACCAAGTAGGTTCGAGACCAATTTTCCATGGAAGTAACATTGATATTGAGATGATTGTGATGTTGAGACATAAGTTGCACGTTTCAACTTAGATTTGAAGGTGTATTGGCAAGGTGGGATGTACCATCTATACTATTAGAATGTGAAGAACTTTGTATTTGGACTGCAGTGAAATACTTATTTCCTCTTGTTATGGGAGTGAGAGATAGGACAGGTTGCATGCCATACACCAATGATAAAAGATGATGTGAGTTGGAACGTTACTATGAGGTATTAGGACAGAGATGATAGCATACCCTTGTGGAGTGGGTGATGGGTGGATGGTTTACAAACATCAAGAGAATTGAGGTAGTCATCTTATGAGGATGCTTTTATCATGAGCTATGTGGCATTTGCGAGTTATACAAGGTTGAGTTGATAACCAAGAAGACAAGCTCAGAGTTTTCTTGATGAAGATAGATTTAGAGTTTGAAATGAGATAATAAGTGGAATACATGGAGGTGTATGTCTTCAACATTACCTTACACCTAAGGATGTGAAGTGGTAATGGATGCTCTGGTTGGGATACAGCTACCTAGTTAGCTGGAGGCTAGAAGAGATTGTTAGGTTAACCTAAGTTTGTGAGATATGTTTGGCTAACACTCAGATGTAACAAGATATGTTGAACAAGTTAGTAGTGGTTTGGTTATCCAGCGTAGGCCTTGATGCAAGAAAAGGATGGTGGTAGAACCTCAGATGCACTTCTCTGGAAAAGAAGGTGATGAAACCCACGACTAGAGTGTTTTAGGGTTTTTGAGGAATTGACTTTAAGGAATCATGAGATACACGAGATCATGATTTTAAGATCACCATACACCATGCTACTACAAAGATAGTAAGTGACGATAGTACTTTGGATACCTAAGATAAAGTTGCATGTGGCATGTGGTGTGTAGGCTTGGAGGTGAAGGACGAACACCAGTAACCCAGTGTATTAATATAGAGGATAAAGAGTCCCCGAGAGGGAATGGGAGTTCATCATTATGGATGTTGTGGTAAATCTCCCCTAGACCAAGGGAGTTCAAGACATAATATGGGTTATGGTAGATCACCTTACCTAGATGACATGAGAAAGAAAGAAAGCTGTCAAGGGATAGATCCGGTTGAACTACATATGAGAGAGAGATGGTTCAACTACACCATGATGCAAGTTTAAAAGTTCTTTATAACCTAAAGATTCACTTCCATGAGGTGGAAGTAGACGAACTCGATGTTAGTACAATTGATCACCCCTAGCTAATGGTTAGTATGATCCAGAATAGAGGGTCTGATGAGAGCATGTGTGCTCATTCAGGGTGATATCTAGAGACAGTTCTTGTCCTCAGTAAGATGTGATGATAACCACCATAGCCAGTATCAGGATGTAAAGAAGCTATGCTAGGGAGGTTGTGTCAGTCACCACTTCATTGAGATTATGTGGGTGAAGGGGCCTCACGAAGGTCAAGAAAGGACCATAATGTGTGTAGATGAAGTAGCTTTGATCATGCAATGGCTGAGAGAGAGAGTCCACAGGAGACATGGGTCGAGAGCTGATGCAAAGCAGACTAACATGCAGTTCACTATGGGAGAGTATGTGATGTGAAAATCTGGCCCCTCTAAGTGATAGCTAAGAAAGCTGAGTCCCCGATATACGAGTCCATTTAAGATGGATTGGTGGAGACGGTTGTGTTTAGCCTTACCACTTAGGATAACATGATGTATAATGTGTTCCATGAGTCCTATCTAGAGCACTATATGAGGTACCCAAGCCAAGTGTTGAGCCCTAAATCTATTTAGCTTTATGAAAGGCTGAAATGTACTGAGTCACCTATGAGGGCACGATATACCAAGGTAAGAAAAAACTCAGATGGAAGAATATGAGATGATGAAGGTTCTTGGGAAGGACCATGGAAAGGGTGAGGCCACATGGGAGCCATGATGGACAAAGGAATGACTTATCCTATTTTTTTTGTGTGCCTGGTGGAATTTTGGGGGAAAAATTTCTATAAGAGGGGAAGGATGTTACAACCCCAATTTTTGGGTTCTTTTGGTGAGAAATGTAATTTCACCTATTAAAGATATTTGAACAAATAATGATATAATTTTTTGTAATAAAAGGATTTCATTTACAATAGCCTTGGCGGTTGTTTTGTGGGCTTCATTGGCTATTGGGCCCAATAACAAGGAAAAGACAAAAGAAACTCCATTATTAATATGAGATAGAGAAAAGTAAGATGTAGAAACCTCTATAAGGAAAAAGAATATAATCAAAATGTGGATTTCATGCCTCTTGGGTTCCTTGGGTTCCAAGGAGTCCAAAGTTGCAAAGATAATGCAACAAGAAAAGAAAGGATCAAATAAATATTTCTTTATTAAGAAAGAAATTGAAAATAATGATAAAATGTGGGAAATAAGTGGAAAGAGGTATAATTGAGTTATCCTTGATGGATTTTCGTATCCAAAGGATTCCTAATGATAAATTGAATGCCAATGAGGAAAATAAAAAGAAAGAAAAAGAGAAATCCTCAAAAAGAGATATTTTAATGAAGAAATAAAAAGGATAATGAGAAATAATGGATATAGATGCATCTAGAAGGATAATAAGTATCCTTAAAAAGGAATTTCGAAATATTAGAATTCCTTGAGGTTCAAGGAAATCCAAGATAATAATTTTATAGCCAAGGAAAGAGAAAATAGATGACAAAATATACATAATTGAGTAATAACTTGCAACTAAAGAAAGGGACCTGATTTATTTATATAATGATCCCAAATTTAGCATGATGATAGATAAAGTCATTAAGAACTTTCCATCCAAATTTGGGATAAAAAAGATTAACAGATTATGAGATATGGATTTCACAAAAATACCTAAAGTATGGAAATAATGTGGGAAAGTATCAAATGTCTCAATTTTTCGATTTTTGTTTTATAGCGCGTGTTGTGAACTGTCTGATCAGGGATCCAATGGTGATGCGGTCTTCTCCTAGTTTGGAATGGTTTTGGAAAGAAGAATAGCTGGAGTTGGACTCTTGGCGAGATCTCTTGCGATCTCGATCTTCTCAGACCTTGTTGGCTTTCCCATTGGCTTCAGGAGAGGAATTCGAGCCAGCCTACCCCAAATTTCTTCCTGTTCGGTGCCTTCTAGGAAGTCCACCCAAACCACAGGCCTTCCGCTAAGGGTGGGTATAAAAAGGGGTGTACAACCCCTCTGCAAATCCACCAAGCAATCCCGAAGGATCTCTGTGAGTTGCTTGTTCGGATTCTACCCTCAATTACCCAGGAAATCGGAGTCTCTACCCTGGTTCTAGCCACCGTCTCGTTGGAGTTTCACCCTCGTCATGCTGCCATCTGAAACCACCCCCAAACAAAGTAAAGGGATCCACGACTTTGTGGTGCCCAGGCGGAGGTATGGGAGGCGTTTCTTGGATCCAGGGAGGTGAGAATATTAGAGTCAACCTTGGAGTTGATTCGCCTAGACCACAGCTCGCGAGAAAGAGGATGAGAGGAGGTTGAAAACAACCCACCGCGAAAAGGCTATCCTACCGTTGTCTGCTTCAATGCAAGGTAAGGACTTTTATGTCCTTTCACCTTTTCTTTGGAAGGTGAATGCCGCACGAGCATGTTTCCTACGTTGTAGCTCATGATTGGTCCAAAATGCTTTATTTCGCAAAAAATGTAATAAATCACAGAGTTGTCTAAAAGTAGCAAGTAATATATGAATCTTGCTCAAAACAATGCGAGGAATCCATTAAAAATGGTTTTATAGTCTAATTCCACTTGCAATTCGAAAAGTTTTTTTTTAAATTGGCCATTCATTCATCCCGTGGCCGGGGGGTTTCGAACTTGAGACCTCTCGGTCTTACATCAGTACTTTTACCATCTGGGTGCCATCTCTTTGGCTTGCAATTCGAAAAGTAGTGGAATCTGTCAACTTAAATGCTTTAAGGATTAAGAAACCCTATTTTGAGATGATTAATGTATTTAGTAGGATTTAATGGATGATTCAAGTTAATATTAACCTGTTAATCATAAAAAGATACATTAAGATAAAAAAGGATGAACTTTGCATGTAATTGGTTTAATTTAGAGTTTCATGTGCTAAAATGAGCTTTAATGGGCCTTGAAACCCTAATATTAGTAATTGTGACTGATAATCACTTTAATTATTCAAATTCATGAATAAGATGAGATATGATGGTTCTAAGCTAATTTGAGTATTAAGGTTCCTAATTGTGGATAAATACCCTTAATATGGAGATTAGGGTTTTCTAATGGATAAAGGTGGAATTAATGATAAATATAGTTAACATGTGAATTAGATCATAATGAATTATGAATTGTTAATTTGAAAGGAACCAAAGATGATAATTGGGCATAATGATCTTGTCATGAGTTAAAAGGATAAAATTGGTAGTTTTAATGTAAAAGAGGCATAATGGACTAAATTGATGTTTAATTGTGCCTTTAATCCAAAATTAGGGTTATATGTTGTTAAAAGGTAACCTTAATATCTTTCGTGATGAATAGATGAGATGGTTAGGGTTTGTGAGTAATTGTATAAAATGAGGGTTTAAAATAATAAAATTGAAGTGAAACGCTAATTGCAATGGGAACCCTAAAAGTGTACTAGAAACCCTAGGAAGGGAGCTAGGTCTAATAGATCTTGATGGCATGATCAATGATAGGAAATTGTATGCATATTTTAGGATCTCTTTGTGTGCTTTCTTACCTATTGGATTTATTGCATTGATTGGATTCATTCTGTCTGAAGTCAGCCTGACAAGTATGTGGTTAATTATGGTTATTCACATTAGTTTCCCAAAGTTTTCCCAGATGATTAATCACATTGAATGCAACCTATCAGTTTGGATGCTCATACTTGCAAATTATAAAGTCACTATGATTATCACAACTATAAAATAAGTGTGTATTCTCGCACCGACATGCCACCCTGATGGATGATGCAAAAAGGCCAAGCCCAAGAGGGAAGACCAATGGGCACCATGAGAGGTGACCCCAGACACCAAGCTCGGGAATGAGAAGGTGATCTATGTTGCATAACTAATGGGCACCATCAGAGGTGACCCCAGGCACCAAGCTCGTGATTGAGAAGGTGGCCTTAAGTCAATAGCAAAATAGAAACCCTAGAGGGGTTATTCCAGGGTTAGGGCAAAAGTGGTGGAGAATGACACATTGAAAATGTAAATTGGCTTGTTAATTACCTTGACTATGATTTTTAGATCGTTAGCCACATTTGTGAAATTTTGGTTGTCCCCACATACTGGCATATTTCGATATGCTGATCGACGTTTTGTTTGTCGGCGTTTTAGGTGCAAGATTGAAAAGGACAAACAATAAAGTGGCATATGTGGAATTAAATAAGAATTAAAGTACCAAGGAGGATTAGTTAGAATAGGCTCCAGATGTGGATAGTAGTAGGTATCCAAGTTTTTGAAAAAGGTATGCAAAGTTTTATTTTATACCAGATTTCAGTTTAGTTCTATAGGATTTCATAATTATTACTGATTAAAATTGAACCTTTGATCCTGTTAATTGGGATAATGACTCTGACCTTCGGGTCTCCCTTAATTGGGGGTTACCGGGAGGCGGGGTTGTTACACTACTTATAGGTGAAGGCTATCCTAAGGGTTGGAAAGGTACTTGTATCTTATGTAACATACTCCAAAAAGGTAATAATATACAAGTGCTTTCAAAATCCTAATTGGAAACAATTGGGTAGTGGACTGACTCCCTTAGTTTTTGCTAAGGGTGGAACCACTCTAAACACCTTGCCTCCTTTTCAATATTTTTTTGGTTGTTTGCTTAAATAATTTTTAAAATTATCATCCAACCCTATTCACCCCCCTCTAGTGTTTTTCAATTGGTATCAGAGCAGGCTTCAAGGAACTTTAACAAGTCTCGAAGAAAGTGGGTGATGTAGTACTAAACAACCTCAACTCGGAAGGAACACTTGTAGCTCAGCCTCTACCATTTGATGGCACCAACTACAACTATTAGAAGAGGAGGATGCAATTCTACTTTCAAAGGATCAACTGGGATCTTTGGAGAATGGTTTCAAATACCTACACTCGTCCTCAAATGGAGTATGGTACATGGGATGCAAATATGGTAAATTTGCCCAATTGAATGCAAAAGTTGTAAGTATCCTTTATTGTTCAATTTTTGTAGGTGAGTTTAATAGAATATCAAATTGTGAAACTGCATATGAAATATGGCATAGACTCTCTATTACTTATGAAAGAACTGTTCAAGTAAAGAACTCCAAAATTAGTATGCTTAAACAAAAGTTTGAACAATTTCTTATGGAACCAAATGAGTCTATTAGTGAAATGTATGCAAAGTTTTCTTCTATTGTTAACGGTTTGAATGCATTAGGTAAATACATCAGTGAAGAGGATAAAGTTTTTAAAATTCTTAGGTCTCTTCCTCCCAAGTACAAGCCTAAGGTAACTGCAAATGATGAAGCCAATGACCTCACCCGACTAAGGATGTAGCAACTCATTGGCAACTTAGAAGAACATGAAGCAATCTTGGAGGAGGAAGAAAGACAGGAGTGTGAAATTCAACAAGAAAGAAAGAAGGACATGGCTCTAAAGGCTACAAAGGTCATAACTCAAGAAAGTGATGAGACAAGTGATGGAGATGAGGGATAAGAAGCTCTAATTGTAAATGGTAAGAAATATAGAAGATTTAAATCTAACAAAGTTATTGGTTCTTCTTGTTCTTCCTCTCCTAGGTGTTTTGAATGTGGAAAGAAGGGACATCTTAAGAATTAATGTCCTAAAACAAAGAAGGGTAAGAAAAGCCCAATCAAGTAGAAGGGAGAAAAAGCATACAAAGCTACATGGGATGAGTCAAGTGATAGTGAGAGTGGAGAAGAGAACGTGGAGTGTCTCATGGCCAAAGAAGATGATAGTAATGATTCACAAGATGTAAGCCTTTTTTATTTGCCAAAATAAGATATAATCGCTAGTCTTCAAGATACACATGACAAATATATTGATTGCAAAAAGAAACTAAAGAAAATTACTAAAACTAATGAGGATTTGTATGCTAAATTAAATGATCTTGCTCTTGAAAAGGAAAGTATCATTTCTAAAAACTCTACCTTGAAATCATCTTTCAATTATTGCAATATGAAGTTGCTTACTCCAGAAAAAAACGATGATTTTCTTTCTCAAGAAAAGGTTGAATTGCTTGCAAAACTAAATAATTTTCAGACTCAATCTATCTTATGTGCTCATCTAGATTATGATGATATTATTAAAGAAAGTGATGCTTTATCATATGATCTAGACCAAGTAAAGTTAGATATCAAAAGGAAAATGGACGAAATTGCTAAATTACAAAAAGAAATTAGTAGCTTGAGAAATAATGATGTTCTTGATAAGATCCTACAAAATTCTTCTGGTCATATTGAAAGGAGAGGTTTAGGATATATTCCAAAATAAAAAATCTTATAATGTAAACCTAGGAGAACATAATAACCCAAAACCAAGATCATGTATGTACCCAAGAACAACTCAACTCAAAATCTTAGAAAGAGGAATGAAATTGATTCCATTGGTTGTCACTATTGCTTGCGCCTTGGACACTATTCTTTTTCATGCCCATTCAAGAAAAAGGATGTTGAATTAGTTTGGGTTCCAAGACCCCAAACTTAGAAAATTTGAATATAATTAAGTTGAGATTTGACCTAAAACCTCATTTGAATATTTTAATGTCTTATCTCAACTAAATAGAATGGTACCTTAGCATGTTACAACGATTTAAGCTCAAACTGACATAAAAAATTGCTGAAAACAAACAGAAACAACCACGGTCAACAAATAGTTCGAACAAGACTCTCCTCAGTTGAGAAAGTATTCGACCGAGGAAATACCTGTATCAAATTTGAAATCTTCTGTAAAAATAGTAACAATCCCGGTCGAGCAAATCTCCGATTGAGACAACATCGGTAGAGACAATTTTCGATCGAGAAATCTCCTATTTCAACCAGTAAAATAACACTCTTGGTCAACAAAATGTTCAACTGATACATGCTTTGGTCGAAGTATTTGTCAACCGAATGTAGTTCTGTTTAACTTAAAACATTCAATTGTTCGATTATGTAATCATATTCAGTTTTGTTATTAAATGACTCTAACCAAAGAGGACCATCACATGGGTACCAAAATCTATCTCTTTTGTAGGATTGGGTGGTTGATAGTGGATGTTCTAAGAATATGGCGGACAACAAAAATTCCTTTCAAACATTTGAAGAAAAGAAAAGTGGAACAATCACTTTTGGAGACAATGGTAAAGGTAAAATTGTTGGAATAGGTAATATTGGTACAAACCCTGAAATAAAAAAAATGTTTTACTTGTTGATGGTTTGCACCATAACCTAAGAAGTGTTAGTCAACTATGTGATAGTCTATATGATGTTTTATTCAATAAAAATTGTTGTAAGTTACTAGTAGACAACACTATAATGTTGTGTATGAAGGAAAAAGAATTGGAAATCTATATATTCTTAGACCTAAATCTATGGAATATGTAGTTGACAAATGCTTACTTGAAAAAGATAATTCTCTACAATTACGGCATAGAAAATTAGGTCATGCTAGTTCACATGTTATTTTTTAAATATGATCTTATTCGCGGCTTGCCTAAGCTATCTTTTGATCAATCTAAAAATTGTGAACCATGTACTTTGGGTAAACAAACTAAAACTCCATCTAAACCCAAAAACATGCTCAACTCTAATAGATCATTAGAAATCATTCATATGGATTTATTTGGACCTATGAGAACCAAATCAATTGGTGGAAAAAGATATTGCTTTGTTATTGTTGATGACTATAGTAGATATGCATGGGTTCATTTTCTTGCAAATAAAGATGATACTATTCAAATGCTCATACAATTTTGATTAAAGATTGAAAATCAACTACAAAATAAAATATGTACAATTAAGAGTTATCATGGTGGAGAATTTGAGAATCATACATTTGTAGAATTTTTCACATCTCAAGGTTACACTCAAAAAATTTCATCTCCACGCACTCCACAACAAAATGACATAGTTGAAAGAAAGAATAGATCCGTACAAGAAATGGCTAGGACTATGATGCTTGAGCATAATACATCTAAAAGTTTTTGGGTTGAAGTTGTAAACACATCTTGTTCTGTGCTACATAGAGTAATCATACACTCTGATTTGAAGAAAACACCATATGAACTCATTTTTAATAAGAAACCAAGGGTTGATTATTTTCACATGGCTCAACTTGCTATATCTTAAACACAAAAGATGATAGAGACAAATTTGACTCTAAATCACAAAAAGACTTTTTCTTAGGATATTCATCTTCTAGCAAAGCATTTAGAATTTACAACTCCATCTCTAGAAAAGTTGAAGAATCCATTCACATTACTTTTCATGAAGAACTAAAACAAAAAACCAAAAATAATGACATAGTTGATATTACTCATGAAATTGAAGATCTTACCATATCAACTAAAGATGATAAAAATGTTGAAAATGATCAACAAATTGAGATATAACAACCCATTCCTAGATTAATTAAAGATCATCCTCAAGAACTAATCATTGGGAATCCTAATGATAAAGTAAAAACTTGTTCCTCTTTTAGAGATGTTGCAAATATGGCATTTGTATCTATAATTGAACCCAAGAAGGTAACTGAATATTTAAAAGATGATTATTGGATAATGGCCATTCTAGAAGAATTAAATCAATTTATTAACAATGCTGTATGGGCTTAGTTCCTAAACCTCAAGATAAAACCATTATTGGAACTAAGTCAGTTTTTCGTAATAAATTGAATGAAGTCGGGGAAGTAGTAAGAAATAAAGCTAGATTGGTAGAACATGGGTACAATCAACAAGAAGGAATAGACTTTGATGAAACTTATGCACCCATGGCAAGACATGAAGCTATTAGAATTCTACTAGCTATAGCTGCCCATAAAGACATCAAACTATTCCAAATGGATGTAAAAAGTGCATTGATAAATGGAATAATACAAGAGGAAGTATATGTTGCCCAACCACCTAGTTTTGAAATTCCTGGTAAAGATGATCATGTATATAAACTTAAGAAAGTGCTATGTGGGTTAAAACAAGCACCTAGAAATTGGTATGAAAGGCTAAAAAATTATCTCTTTGATAATAGTTTTTCAACTGGAAAATCAGATTCGACCTTATTTTTCAAGACATATGAATCCAAATTTCTAGTTGTTCAAATTTATGTTGATGATATTATCTTTGGTGCATCAGATGAATTCTTATGTAAACAATTTAGTGATATTATGCAAAAGGAATTTGAAATGAATCTCATGGGAGAATTGACTTTCTTTCTTAGTTTTCAAATAAAGAAAATGCCTGCTGGGATTTTTATAAGCTAAGAGAAGTATACAAATGAACTTTTAAAATGTTTTAGAATGGAACATTGCAAACATGCTACCACACCAATTACTACTTCTACTAAAATTGATAAGGATGAAAATGGGCAACCCATTGATGATTCTTTGTATAGGGCCATGATTGGTAGTTTGCTTTACTTAACCGCTTCTAGACGAGATATCATGTTTTCCGTTAGACTGTGTGCTAGATTTCAATAGAAACCCATGCAAACTCATTTTTAAGCTGTCAAAAGGATTCTAAGATACTTAGCCGACACTACAAACTATGGTTTATGGTATCCTAAAGGGCAATCTTTGTATTTGAAAGCTTATACCGATGTCGATTATGCTAGTTGTCGACTTGACCGAAAGAGCACAAGCAGAAGTTGTTTCTTATTAGGACGAGCCTTAGTATCATCGTTTAGCAAGAAACAAAACACAGTTGCCCTTTCTACCACTAAAGTTGAATATATGGCAGTCGGGTCTTGTTGTGCTCAAGTTCTTTATATGCAACACGTTTTAAATGATTATGGTTTTATAATTTCATCCACGCCTATCTATTATGATAATACAAGAGCTATAAACTTGGCACATAATCCTATTCTACACAGCCAAGGCAAATATATTGAAATTCACCATCATTTTCTAAGGGATCATATTTCTAAAAAACATATATCCCTTTATCATGTTGATACGGAAGATCAATTGGCTGATATTTTCACAAAACCACTTCCATTGGATCAATTTAATAACATAAGAAAGAAATTACTTATCACTCCTTTAGAAGATGTTTTCTTTGATATTTGTGCTTCTCCTTCTTAAAATCGGTTTGTTTTTCCGATCCTTACATTTTGGCTATAAATGGACATCTTTAAGCTCTTTTAGTTATCATATTGTAGGGGAGCACTAATTAAGGGGGAGTCCTAAAACATGTTTTTAACGGTTATCTTTTTGAAATGACAAAGAGGGAGAAATAATATAAATCATAAATACTCAATCAATGAGTTTCATACATACTCTCTTGGCTTCACATCAAATGTTGTTACATTCCCTAAAGAGTTGGATTTTATGTTCCACACTTCTTTGGGAATAATAAGCACATATTACATAAACAAGAGAAGGAATACACAAGGTAAACTTTAGGTATGAAACTCTGTATGTTACAACCCCAAATTTTGGGTTCCTTTGGTGAGAAATGTAATTTCTCATATTAAAGATATTTGGACAAATAATATAATTTTTTGTAAAGAAATGGATCTCGTTAAAAATAGCCTTGTTGTTTGATTTGTGGGCTTTATTGACTATTGGGCCCAATAACAAGGAAATTCAATTAATTAATGAATAATAGAATATTTGAGAAAAGAAAGAGGTAGAAACCTCTAGAAGGCAAATCCAAGGAGGGATTTCGTGCCTCTTGGGTTCCTTGGGTACCAAGGAGTCCAAAGTTGCAAAGAAAAGCAATAAGAAAAGAAAAGATTAATAGAGTATTTCTTTATTAAGAAAGATATTGAAAATATTGATGAAATGTGGAAAATAAGTAAAAAGAGGTATAATTAAGTGATCCTTGGTGGAATTTCGTATCCCAAGGATTGCTTATGATAAAAGGAATATCAATGAGGAAAATAAAAGGAAAATAAAGAGAAATCCTCAAAAAGAACTATTTTAATAAGAAGTAAACAAGATAATGGGATATAGTGGAGAATAATGCATATGGATGCATCTAGAAGGATAATAAGTAACCTCATGAAGGAATTTCTAAATATTAGAGTTTCTTGGGATCCAAGGAATCCCAATGAAGAAAGAGGAAAGAGAAAATATCAATGAAGCAAAATAAGAGAATATTGTAATACATTATTAATGAATTAAGAAGATATTGTTAAAAAGGAAGTATTCATTACTTAAGGAAATATATTTTCGTGGCCAATATCTTAAAAGGCATGCATAAAGAATAAAGAAGAGGAAAATTCGAATTCCTAGTTATCCATGCAATAAAGATGTATGGAGGAGAGAGAATCTTCCTTCTCCTTGAAGGAAATCACATTCCTAATAGGAAAGGGGCTTTTCTATTTGTGGATGAACGTCCTTAGGCGTGGATAACCACCCCTATATAATGGGGAAAGCCTCTGGATCAGTTCAGAGAGAGATCCCATGAAATCCTCTCTTCTTCATCTTATTTTTCTTTTGTGAAAACCCTAATCGAGAGAGTAGTCCACCCCCTGGGACACGAGGAGCCACGGGCAGAAGTCTAGTGGAAACAAGATGCTTCCACGACGCCACAAAGAGCACAGCCATCTCCCGCGCACACTGGAGCTTGATTGGCACCCGTTGCATGGCTGCAGGTCGGCCATGAGAGGCGGAGCCTAGCTGGACGATACGGTTGCTCAATCAGCAACCTGAGAGGTCTCCCGCGTGCGCTAGGATGGGGCAGAGCTGGGGCGGCCATGGGCGGTCACCCCCGAGCCCTAAGGAGGGACGGAAGGAGCCCACGTCGTACTGCAACCAACCGCTAGGGAAAGCAGCAGGTCTGCGTGAGGAAGAAGGAGGTGGAGGCGGCATAGACAGTTTTTCCCTTCGCGGCCAGGAGCAACGGATGACTTAACCAGTGGTATTCCCGTAATCTGGTTATAAAACTTAAGGCAAGCCGCATAGGGTGACGTGGCAGATCCGGATTGGCCCAAGTGACGTAATTTTGCTAAATTCATAACTAAATATTCGTAGCTCGGATAGGTTCGCATAAAATATGAAAGTTGCTCAGAAAAATGAGTAAAATCTAATAAAAATAAAATTGAAGCCTGATTCTGATTGCAATTCGAAAAGTAATGGAAGATATCAACTTTAATGTATTAATGTTTAAAGAACCCTATTTTGATATGATTAAAGTGATTAGTAGGGTTTAATAGATGATCAAAGTTGATATTATCCTGTTAATGATAAAAAGGAAGATTACGAAGAAAAAGGATGAACCTTGTACAAATTAATTAATTTAGAGTTTCTTGTGCATAAATATCTTTAATGGGCCTTGAAACCCTAATGTTGATTAATTCAACTATTGATGGCTTTAATTGATTAATTTCGTGATTAAGTTGGAATATGTTATTTTGAGCATTAAAGTCCCTAATTTGTGGATAAATAACCGCAATATAGAAATTAGGGTTAACTCATGAATAAAAGATGGAATTAATGGTAAATAGAGTTCTTATGTGTTTTGGATCATAATGGACTATGAATTGATGATAAATGCGTATAATGACCTTGAAATAACTTAAACAGATAAAGAAGGTAGTTTTGGTATAAAAGAGAAATAATCGACTTTAATTGGGCTTATGATGATGAAATTAGGGTTTATGAACTAAGAGAGCATTTAAAGCGTTATGGAGGCCAAAACCCTAATTATGGTTAAAACCCTAAAAAGGGGTAAATAACCTAGGCAACAACAACAATGGGTAAGAAATGAAGGGAGGCGCTCTGACCTAACGGCGGCGGCGTGCTAGCTCTATGGTGGGCACTCCATCGGCGGCGGCGCCGCCTCTCTATCTCGGTTAGGCACTCCGCCTACCGAGATCCACCCACTTGGTTTTCGGTGTCGTGAACAGGCGGAGAATGTTACCCTCCCCGTTTTTTAGAAGAGTCACTCGGCAGAGCACCCAGGCCATGAAGGCGTGGCAGGCCGTCCATGAAAGGAGAGAGGGCTTTGCAGCGCTCGCCATACCTTCGGATACAGTCATCCAGGACATTAGGAATGTCCTTCGATCGCCAAGCCCGGTGATCGGCCAGAAGGAGCCAGAGGACAGCCGTGAAGTCGGGGCTGTCGTGCAGGTCCAGGGAGAAGAAAGACCGGTTGCCACTGTTAATCCTATCGAGGATGGAGTTGCAACGAGGGCAGCATCAACCGTGCAGATGGACTCGTGTATCCACGCTGAGTCAGGGAGTTTTTTGATTGGTGATGAGACTTCCGCAAGGACAGGAGGGGAGACGGACCCGCCTGTGGGAAACCCTAACCAGATTCTTGTTCAAAGCCTTCGACTGGAAGAGGAAGGAGGACAGCGCCCACGGGAGACCCGTAGCAGAGAAGATGGGCAGACCCGAAACCCTAGGTCGGCTGCTACGGATCGCGATCTTAGAAGATCAACTCTTGTGCAATGGGAGATAGGGGTGCCAAAGGACACGTGTTACAGATGTTTGGGGAAAGGACATTGGCAGTCCCAATGTCAAAACGCCATTGTCTGCTGCAAGTGCAGAAGAACGGGCCATGTTTCTAGGCGATGCACCTTCGTTCCTCGTCCTCAACCTCCCAACATCTTTTCCATGGAAGAATTCCCGGCGATGAGAACAGGTATACCAGCTCGAGGCCTCAACATGTTCCCAAAAGGGTCGCAGTTAATCTAGGACCCGATACAGAAGAGAGAAAGAATAGAGCCATGGCTCTTGGTCGAGCAGTGGAGATAGCATGGCAGACCCATACTTCCTGGAAGGATCTAGGTCCTGTGTTGCAGAAGATGTGGCCACACGCGACGGATATATATCGTCATGCTCGTAGTAAAGCAGTTTCCATTTTTGCATCTAAGGAGTTAGCGATGGATGCTTGCAAGAGCGGAGGTTTCCAGTTTCAAAACAACAGAGTTACCCTCAAATCCTTGGAGGACGGAGAGCTTTGTTTCAAGAAGGAAGCATTATGGTTCTGGATTGCAAATCTCCCTATTGTATGTCGAGATGACGATGCCATTGACAGTATTGTAAACATCTTTGGTAGATTGGTCCTTGTATCGGACTGGATGAGAAACCATGACGACATATCTGGTATCTTGGTCCTTGTTGAAGCTTTCAGCGAGGACGTGCCACAATATGTGGCCCTTACTTATGGGGATCGAAGGTCAGATGTGATGTTGCAGATGGTGGAAAGAGGGAGTCCTAGATCATCCCTTTTCTCACGTACTGAGATTGGTGAGGAGCTAGGCATCCCAATGGAAGCGCTTTCTATCCATAGAACAGCTTACGTAAATGCAGCAATACAGCCGGTGGTTCCTGTGGATACAGCAGTGCTTACAGAGCCTGAGAAGAAGGATGAGCAGCCATTGCTTGCCGTTGAAGATGAGCCAGTCAGAGGAGAAGATAACCAGCAGCAGCGTGCGACACAACACAGTAGAATTGTGTTCGATGGTGAAGGTAATAGGGTCCGTCTACAGCTGAGCAGTGTGAAAGATTTCATTCACTTAGGCGATGGGAGTTCAAGAACAGATTATAATGGTAGCAGGCATCGACCAAGATTTCCTTGTGAAGAGGGCACCTCTTCTCAGATTGATAGCCGGGTACATGGCCAGCGTTCGCTTGGACACAGAAGATGACTTTCTGAAGGTGAGACTCCATTCTCGGATGATGACTGGGTCGATAGAGAAAGAGAAGTTTGCTGAATCGGCTGCTAGCAGTAGTGTGATCTTAGATCCTAATCTATGGACTCTAAAATCTTATTCTGGAATATCCGAGGAGCGGCGAATAACAAAACTAGAAAAGCCATGGGCAGGCTTTGTAGAAGACACTCCCCGAAGATTGTTTGCATTGCCGAACCTTTCCTCCATGCACTAGTTGCGGAGGAGCTGCTTGATATTGTTAGCCTTGACTGGACGACCAGTAATGAGGTGGAAGGCGGAAAGCTCTGGCTTTACGTTGACAAGGAGCTAAACCCTACTGTGGTCCGAATGCATAGACAACATATTACTTTAAAGCTTAATGTGGAGACAAATTCTGAATTCTTTGTTACTATGGTTTACGCAAGCTGCAATCATGTGACTAGAAGGAATCTCTGGGAGGATATCATTGATCTTTCTACAATGATGGGGGACGTAGGCTGGCTGATTACGGGTGATTTTAATATCATTAGAGACAACGCGGAGAAGAGAGGGGGGCTTGACAGAAGTTTCCAAGAGATTATGGAGTTCAACTCTTTCATCCATGATGTGAATATGAGGGAGGCCCCTTTTGAAGGTAGCAAGTTCACCTGGGTTGACAAGCAGTACGGTACCCCTACTATCTGGGAGAGACTGGACAGAACTTTTCTTAATGATGCATGGTGCACTAAGTTTCCTAATGTGATGTCTTCACACCTTACCCGGTACAGGGTTTCTGACCACTGCCCTATTCTTTACCAGCCTGGGACCATGAGGAACTTCAAAGGCCGAAGAACTTTTTCTTTTATGCAGATGTGGTTAAGACATGAGAGTTGTCGTAACCTTATCAATGAGACTTGGGATTTGGTTTCGTGGGGGAACCCGTCCGAGTCTTTCTACTTCAAGCTTAAGATGGTCAGAGAAGCCCTTAAGACGTGGAATAAGCAGACTTTTGGTGATATTGAGCAGAGGAAAAAAGATCTGGAAGATATTGTTCACACTACCCAGATTGCTTATGATGACAATCCTTCGTTAGAAAATGAAACAAATCTCAGAAAAGAAGAATATGAGCTTCAGGAGGTCCTGGATACCGAAGAATGCATCTGGAGAGAGAAATCTTGTATAAGCTGGCTCAATGAAGGTGAAAGGAACACTAGATTCTATCATGCTATCGTCAAGGCTAAGAGGAAGCATAACAGTGTTCGCAGCTTGCTGCTGGATGACGGTTCGATTTTGGATGACCCTCATGAGATCGCAAAGCTCGCAGCTGAGCACTACAGTGCTTTCTATAAAGACTGTTCCACGTACGATGAAGATGCCCTTGATGAGATGTTGCAGACTATTCCTGAGATGATTTCTATGGATGATAACAGCTCCCTCACCGCTATTCCTATGGAGGATGAGGTTCGTGTTGCTCTATCGCAGATGGATATGCACACTGCCCCAGGACCTGATGGTTTCACTGTTCCCTTCTACATTGCTATGTGGGACACCATTAAGAAAGACTTCATGAGGATGACTGAGATGTTCTTTAAAGGCCTTGTTTGTCACCGGAGCCTCTTTAGCTGCAGAATCCTTCTTGTTCCGAAGGTCGAGAATCCTCAAAAGATTGAGAAAGACTTCCGTCCTATATCCATTGAAAACGTTTCCTTGAGAATTCTTGCTAGAGTTGTTAGTAACAGAATGGCCCAGTTGATGCCTTCCATTATTTCTGAGGAGCAGGCGGCTTTCATTCATGGCAGGGAGATCACTCACCACATCAGGATGACCAAAGAGTTAATGCATGATATTCACAAGGGCAGAGAGCAGCCAAATGTGATGATCAAGCTAGATATGTCGAAGGCTTTTGACAGGGTTGAATGGCCTATTCTCAAGAAGATCATGATGAGATTTGGGTTCTCGGATGTTTTCTGCATGCTATGCCTTAGCTTCTTCTCGAATGCGTGGGCTACGGTCTCCATCGGGGGTGAGTATGACGGATTCTTCCCCATGCTCAGGGGCCTCAAACAAGGGAATGCGATCTCCCCCTTTCTGTTTATCATCTATGAAGAGCTTCTTAGTAGATACATCCATCACATTGACCATGTTCACAAATTAGACAGATTCCGCACTCGCGGCAATGGCTATGCTCCTCTCTTCCTTCTTTATGTGGATGATGTGGTGATGTTCCTAAATGCTCATCCTGACACTTTGCAACGTGTACAACAGATTATGAAGGCTTATGAAGTAGCAACCGCATAAAAGATCAATCGTGCAAAGTCCATATGCACGGTGGGCAGCAAGAGTGATGTAATCATCTCCAACAGTGCGCACACTCTTGAGATAGACACTACTGCGGAATCGTTTCTTTATCTGGGAGTTAACATCAGAATGGGTAGATATGCTCTTAATGACTTTGAGGGTCTGTTTCAGAAGATCAAACAGAAGATGGCATCCTGGAAGTCGAGGCTCCTCTCCTTTGCTGGTCAGAGGTTGCTCATTGCTCATGTCCTCTCGTCGACGACAGTCCATACTGTTGTTGCCATTGGTATCCCTTGTGGAGTTTCTGATCGTATTGACGCTATCCTTGCTCGGTTTCTCATGGCAGATAGAGAAAATCACCATCGTAAGGCGTGGATCGGCTGGAACAAGGTTGCTAAGCCTGTGGAGTATGGTGGTTTGGGCCTTCATAATACGAGAATTGTTGATAAAGCTTTCATGGCCAAAGCATGCTGGGAGATCTTAGCAAAGGACACGATTTGGGTAAGATTCTGTAGAGAGAAATATGCGAGCAGGGAGCACAGTAGATCTGAGTTATATCCGCACAATGTTAGATACAGTATTTCTGCTTCTCCATACTGGAAACATATTTGGAATCTGTTCCCTATGATTCTCCCTTACTGCAGATGGCGAGTTGGGAAGGGACATATACCTTTCTGGGATTCATTATGGTGTGATGAGAGGCTCTTTGATCATGCCTTGCATACCAGTGATCGTAACCATCATTTCCTCGTTTGTGACTTCTGGATCCATAACGAAGGATGGGACTGGATATCCTTGAGGCAGCTTCTCGATGAGGATGGAATTAATCTAATCAAGAAGGCAGACCAGCAGATAAATGAAGATGATGATATGCTTGTTTGGTGTCTGGAGGTGACGGGTCAGTTTACTATTAAATCTGTGAAGAAGATTTTGACTATGGATCACAGTGATGCTCCTTCTGCCGCTCAAAAGCTTTGGTACCTTGACACGCCCAAGGCCTGCACGCTCATTTGGAAGCTCTTCCATAGAGCTCTTCCAACCGATGACAACATTATTAGGTGCCATATTGCTATGTCTTCTAGATGCGAATGCTGCGATGAACCCAATACTGAAGATATGGATCACCTTTTCTTTCATGGAAACCTTGCTGTTACTTACTGGAACAAGTTCTCTCTTCTTACTGCTAGAGCCCGACCACATGACACAACCGAGCTGTTGTCTCTCTGTTCGCGGGGAAGATCGTCCATTTTTATGGAGTGGATTGCAGCTTGCTTTGCTACGGTTACTCCTTTCTATATCTGGAGATGGAGATGTCGTGCCAGATATGACGGCTGTAAGACCCCTATTGCCCGTGATATGAACTGCATGATCGCACAGCTCAACTCTATGTTGAAAAAGAGGTGGTTCTGCATCCTTGCTCAGCCGGAGGATCATAGGCGCCTTAATCATTACGGCATTGATGACCCAAACTATGCTCTTAGAGAAGTTCACCTTATGAGATGGATGACCCCCGACCTCAATTCTTTGAAGATGAACGTCACGATTGGTAGAAGCAAAGATTCTTCTGGTCATAACAGGTGGTGGATGGCTAGTATCATCAGGAATCACCGGGCTTCTATTTGTCAGATTGCTAGAGCATGGTTAACTGCAAATGATCACCTTTCTACGTCCCTTCAAGCTTGTGCAGTAGGGTTGAAGTTGGCAGAGAATCAATCCTTGCGGATTGCTGTGGTGGAGTTAGATGATGAAAATACATATCACATGTTATGGGGCACTGCTTGTATTCCTTGGAGGATATCTCGTATCGTCAGGGAGTTAAAGAGCTACATGGAGGATGAAGGTATTGTAGGATCGCTTGTTCACAGGGCCATCAATTCCATTCCCAGAGAGATTGGTAAATGGGGTGTACTCAGTCAGGATCTGATCGTGATTTCCGATCCTAGCAGATTTCCGGCTAGAGTTCGAGGTATGGCTTTTCTTGAGAGAAACCACACACCTTACGTGGTTTTGAAGATTAAGCATCCTTAATGCTTTGGTTGGGATGTTGTTTTGAGTCTGTCTTGAGGTCGTCTTGTGTGATCGAGGTTTTTTTGCTGTGGTTTTTGTGACGTGGGAGGTCAAGTGGGGGTTCGACCTGCATCTTATAAGCAGGAGCTGTATTTGAATCTTTTATATGCTCACACGAGGAGGGTGAGATGAATAGACGACCTCCTGACTTAACCCAAAAAAAAAAAAACCTAGGCAACAACTAGGATGAATGGATCAAGATGATGAATTTAATGATAAAAAAATTGGATGCCTTTTTCAGGAATAATTGTGTGTGCGCTTGCTTGAATCTTGGTTGATTGGTTATTTCTGCATTCAAATCTGCTTAACAGGTATGTGGTTAATTATGAATAACCGCTTTAGTTTCCTGATGGATTCCCGGATGTTTAATCGCATTGAATGCAACTAAACTATTTGGATGTTCATATTGCAATTATAAAGTGACTATGACTATCACCATTTAATATATATGTGTAAATCCTGCACCTACATGCCACCCTGATGGAAGATGCCATAAAGTCAGGCCCAGGAGGGTAGACTAATGGGCACCATGAGAGGTGACCCTAGACACCAAGCTCGGGAATGAGAAGCTGGTCGATGAGGCAAGACTAAGGAGCACCATGAGAGGTGACTCTCAGGCACCAAGCTCGGGATTGAGAAGGTGGCCTTAAGTCAAATCCAGGGTTAGGGCAAAAGCGGTGAGCATTGTCACATGGAAAATGTAAATTGACTTGTTAATTACTTTGATTGCAATATTTAAATTGTTAGACTTAATTGTGAAATTTTGGTTGCCTCCACATACCAGCAATTGCTGATCGATGTTTTGTTTGTCGGCGTTTTATGTAATATCCTGAAAAACACAAACAGTAAAGTGGCACATCGTGAAATTAAGAAATAAAGTGCAAGGAGGATTAGATAGAGTATTTCAAGCTGTGGATAGTTAGATTTCCAAGTTTTATAAAGGTAAGTAAAAGTTTTAATTTTTGTACCCAATTCCAGTCTAGTTAGTAGAATTTTATAATTATTGTTGATTATATGTTGAACCTTTGATCCTATAAATTGATTAATGGCTCTGACCTTCGGGTCTCCCTTAATTGGGGGTTACCGGGAGTCGGGGTCGTTACAATTGGTATCAGAGCGTAGGTTCTCCATCTAATCATCAATAATTATTAAATTTTACAAATTCCATAGAATCGAGGGAGTTATTAGAGGAGTGTCTGAAAGACTGAGGTGTCTAGAAAAGGATCACTTCCGTGGGCTAGCAATATTTTCCTCTGCACCGCTAGTCAGAATACGAGGACTCCTGGATTGTGTGACTGCCTGGCCGATGTCTTAGGGTATGACTCAAAATAAGATACCTTTAGGACTCTCTCATCTTGTTCATCCCTTCTCAACTCCAATTCTGTTAAGGACCTTAAGGATTAGGGTTTCCCTCTCTTCTCCTCACCCTCTGAGGTATGGGTAAGGTTGATAAGGATTAAGGAATCCTCCACCAAATTAATAAAAAGCATGTAAATAAGATGTCATGGACATAAGCTTAATAGAGTAAGCGTAAAGGAATAGATACATGCTTAGGTCATATGAAAAGAGTTGTCATTGCCTTCAGGAGAGACCTGAGGATAGACCTCCTTGTCAGGAGGATGTGTAGAGAGAGTTAGTCTTGGAGGTAGAGACCTCCATTGAAGGTAGAGACCTAGCACATCCCTTGAGGAGGATGTTAACCCTAACCCTATAGAGAAGGTTAGAGAGAGAGACATGATGAGATTAGATGTCATGCCTATGGTTTGTCATATGAGCCATGAGAGGTTAGATGGCCTAGTACCATTGGCACCATAACCCTGAGAAGGATCATGCATGTTAGAGAAAAGAGTAGCTCCTTCATGGATGAAGTTAGTGAAGGACCTCTAGAAACCCTATGGCTTATGCAAGTAAGGGATATCATGCCCCCAGAGTACACCAGTGGTACGGTAGTAGGATGAAACCCTAGACAGGAATCATAATGGGTGGCTTATGAGATAAGCATAGGGGTTATGGATAATCTTGGGTAAACATAAGTTCAAGCATAGGCTTCACTCAAGTAGGGGCATGCTTATGAACTTGATCCTTCATGAAGAAAGGACCTCCTATAGAGAGGTTGGTTGTAGGATTAGCTCTAGAGAGAGAGAGAGAGAGCAGACCTCAGGCAAGGAGGTTGGAAGCCCAAAACCCCGAAACTTGAGGAACAATGGGGAGTTGAGGATGACATGACCTATGTGGATGATAGTGGTTGCCTTATGCGTGACCCCTGGAGGCTGATGATATCTTGGTTTCCTTTAGAGGAACCAAACCTTAGAGAGAGGACGATGCTTCTAGTACCCATGGTATAAGTGGTTACCTGCTGGATGAGATAAAGAGTGTTTTAGACCCTGAGGAGGTTTAAGTAACCAGTGGTGAGGCTTTATACCTAGTTGGTTGTCCTGGTAGAGGACTCAACTCTGAAGCGTTGCCCGAGTATAAAGATCATGGAGGTACATGACATACCTTGGACATGCTTGATTCGTGGTTAAGAGGTTGAGCATGTAGTTGGAGAACCTAGGGTTCCTAGGCCTAGGAGGGGAAGTAGTGTACCCGATGCTCCTGATGAGATTTGAGTCTCTATAGTTTCGAGCATGGTACTCCTCATGTGTAGAGGTGAAGGAAATCCCTTACGTTAAGGGTATGTTTGTTGAACCCCTCACAACTAAGTTGGTGTAATGTTGAGGATGAGAACAAGTGCGACCTAGCATGGTTTTGTTGGTACGCTTGTGCCTTAGTAATTGCTGGTTTAAGCATGCTCATATGGATGTAACACTAAGGATGCTTGTGACCTTTGCTAGAAAAGTGTAGTTTCCTCCTATCCTAGGAGAGGGACCCTTTAGTAGGGAGTTTACCAGTTTGGTTGGTTTTGAGGTAACCTAAGGAGGTTTCATAGGATCTTGAGAAGCTAAGTGAAGAGTGCATGGTATGAAAATGAATCTATAGACCCATCGGTGACCATCTCTATGAGCATGTGGATGTGTTACCATGGAGCATGTGGTAAAGGGTATTTTCCTACTTCTTTCTTGTTCCTTCTTATTGCTTTGTATTCTCCTTTGCTACTCCTAGGTTGGAGGTTGCGGAAAGGAGGTTGTTGGAGCTTCTTCAGGTGGTGAAGGTAGCTCAGTGGACTTAGGATTACTTCAAGAATGTTGTATCAATGGGAAGATACTTCAAGCGGAAGACTACTTCAAGGGGGAGATTGAAGTTACTTCAAGAGGAAGGTTGCTTCAGGGTTGGTGAGACTACTTCTAGGTGAAGGCTATCCTAAGGGTTGGGAAGGTACTTGTATCTTATGTAACATCCTCCAAAAAGGTAATAATATACAAGTGCTTTCAAAATCCCAATTGGAAACAATTGGGTAGTGGACTGACTCCCTTAGTTTTTGTTAAGGGTGGAACCACTCTAAACATCTTGCCTCCTTTTCAAATCTTTTTGTGGTTGTTTGCTTAAATAATTTTTAAAATTAACATAAAACCCTATTCAACCCCCCCTCTAGTGTTTTTAACTCTCGGGGTAGATCCACCAATAGCAGAGGGCGTAGCAGCGGATGCAATAGTTGGAGGGGTTGAGTAGAAGTGATTATATGCATAGGATGCATAATCACCACCTGGGTAGGGTTGGTAGGCAGGGTTAAGATGATCACATGAAAGGTTCATGGTAGATATGATAGAACAGAGCTCCTGATGTAGATGCTCCTGAACCTGTAGGTTGTATGCATGTTGATGCACCATGTGACCCATGAGGGCTTCATTGGATACATGAAATGAGGCTTGGGTAGGCCGAGAAGGTGGTGGATGTGGAGGTGTCTGGGTGGAGGTAGAGGCTCTAGGTGTGGTGGAAGAGGATGTAAGAAAAAAACTTTTCTTGATTGTAGTCTCACTGATATAGAATCCTTTTCTAGAAGGTTTGTAATGAAGATCATGGAAAAGAGACTTCTTAGCCGCTAAGGTGAAGAGACCACAAATCAGGTATGGATAGGATGGGTGGGTACGACGGGTATTCTTCTCAAAGTTAAAGAAGATCATATGGTGGATAGCATATCTAGACCACTTGACTCCAATTTTTTCAACAAGAAAAACATAATCACTGTGGTGTTCTTTGCAATTTATATTTGATTCATTTTGGGGTGAATATTGTACTTGACTACAAAAATGAGAATGTGGTTTTTAAGGTCTAAGGCAGAGGAAGGTAGGATGGATTTCTTCCTATAGGGAAACTAAGGCTTCTTCAAGAAATTATGTATGTCAGGGAGAGTAATATAATATTTCTTATAGAAGGACTCGGGGTCTAGTAGGTTGAAATACTCAGGATAATCTTTCCTCCATATGTCAGTTACCTCAGTACCATTGAAAAATATATTCAAGGTATCTTCTTAGATAGTGAATTTCTTACCGGCAATCATGGAAGTAAGAGTCACTTGAGTATTAGGCGGGGGTATAAGAGTTTCATAATTTCATGTTAGATTAGCATAGAACTCATGAACTGCCTTAGTGCTTGTGATGGAATTGTGATAGCACTGACATTCAACACTCAGGGCAACTAGGTGATGATCATAAAGCAACTCATCTACCTCATCTATGACCTTTTTCTTAGCGTGACAAGGCTTAAAGAAAGCATGAAAGGGAAAGGGGTTCCTAGGAAGGAGCTCATTGTACCAATTTAGAGCTTCGATAGAGACAAAGAAGGTATTATCATAGGTACCTTGATTCTGAGGAGTTATTTGAGACCCTTCTCTAGGAATGGGTGAAGGATCATCTTTGGTATCTCTCTTGGTACTATGGATCCGAAGCTGAAGCATCAGGCCCCATGCCCAAAAAAAAGTACATCACACTTGGAGTCAGGGGGCTAGAAGGCGGGGGAGAGGCAAAAGAGTGATGCCTACCTCCAATCAAATTCCTTTCCAAAAAAGTTCAAAATCAAGCTTAGAAGTCAAGAAAAGACCCGGATAGTGAAACTCTTTCTTTTAAGTGGGAAAGTGTTTGACTTACCACTTATTGGACTTTTTAAGCCTCTCATTCATATTCATAATGCTTTCTCCATGAGGGATAAATGATGAGACTATCGTTCTGTGTGTTCGCTCCTTTTTGACACCTTCTTTTTCTCCCTCTCATTCATATTCATAATGCTTTCCCTGTGAGGACAAAATGATGAGCACTCCTTAGGCCTTGAAACCTTTCTGATCACATACAACTAATTCATCAAGCAATAACTCAAGAAATATGTCATGTTCTCATATTCATAAGTACTAGAATCAAACAAAGTTCCCCAGAACTACTCTCTATAGTGGCCCAGTACGTCATGCTTGGAGGAAGAGGGCCAATCCATGATTTTTTGACTGGTTGTTCACCGACGGGTCAGTGGGCTTTTCCAAAGGTGATAGTTGGATGAGGATGAAGGAAATCCAACAGGGGCGGCCCTCTTTCTTCTATTTGATGCCTTGAAGGCGAGATGGAGAAGAATGGGAGCCGAAATTAGAGAACATCACTACCTAAGGTCGTCTAACAACCTAGAACTAATAGGAAAAGGAGCTAGGAAGGTCAAACGAGGGTTGTCTAGGGCTAGGATATGGAAGTTTAGGGCTAGGATTGAGAGCTTGAGAGAGGTGGAGTGAGAATAGGTCAATTTTTCTATAGTTGAGAGGGATAAAAGTCGGCCGAACCCTACTAAGTTTTGTTCTAGCCTGGCCATTGGTCGAGTTCTGTAAGATGAAAACTCAACTGAATGGCTTTTTATAAAAGCTCTTGGTCACCAATTGGTCGACTTGGCAACTCAACCAATAGAGGTATTGTCCCAAACTTAGAAATCTTAGTTTCTAGCCATTTAAGTGTTATTGAAATTTATTTTTCTAATCCATTATGAATTTCAAACATACTTAGGCACATATCATTCATCATTGGGTACTATATAGTGAGAAATCAAGTGTTTGCAAAAAACCCCAAAATAGGAGAAAAACAAGTTAAACGAACATGAAATTTTAGCACTTTAGCAAGAAAGGGTGATAAAGACATGAGAAAAGCATATAGGATAGATAGCAACTAACTAGAAGGAATATTATAGTCATCCAAAGTAGTTATGAGTAGTTTAGATCTAATAAAATTAAATTTCTCTAGCTAGAGGTTTAGTAAAAATGTCCACCAACTGATTTTCCACATCCACATGCGTGATATAAATAGCCTTCTTGGAAATGTGATCATAAAGAAAATGATGATGAACCTCTATATGGTTGTCTCTACTATGTAATATAGTATTATAGGATAAATTGATTGCACTAGTATAATCACAATAAATAGGAGAAGTATCAAAATACATGTTAAAGTTTTGGAGCATTTGCTTCATCGATAGAATCTGGGCACAACAACTCCCGGCTACAATGTATTTAGACTCAATAGTTGATAAAGCTGTTGTGCTCTATTTGTTGGGAAACTAAGACACTAAGCATGGTCCTAGGAGGAATAAAGTGCCACGTGTGCACTTTCTATCAATAAAACATCATGTGTTATCAACATCACTATAAGCAGTTAGAGTAAAGTCCCTTGACTTGGGATATCATAGTCCAAAATTTTGGGTTTTGGATAAGTACCTTAAAATCCTCTTAACAACTATAAGATGTGATTTCTTGGGATTTGATTGAAAGTGAGCACACAAGCCAACACTAAACATTATGTCAGGTCTTGAGGTAGTTAAGTAAAGTAAACTTCCAATCATATATCTATAAAACTTCTCATCAACTTTCTCATGTTCTTCATCTTTATCAAGTTTGGTAGTATTTTACATGGGGTTGCCCATCGGCTTGGTGTTCTCCATTCCAAAGAGCTTGAGTATCCCACTTGTGTACTTTCCTTGGTTGGTGAAGTTCCCATCTTCAGTTTTCTTGGTTTCAAAGATGAGGAAGAATGTAAGCTCACCCATCATGCTCATCTCGAACTCATTCTGCATAAGATCACTAAACTCCTTGCAAATATCAAGATTTGTTCTGCCAAAAATGATATCATCAACATAAATTTAAATGATAAGAAAATTGTTAGAAGTGTGTTTGAAAATAAGGTAGAATCTAATTTGCCCATGATATACCCATGATTTAACAAAAAGTTCTTTCATTTCTCATATTGAGATTGAGCTTCTTGTTTGAGTCCATAGAGAGATTTTTGCAATAAATAAGCATGGTTAGGTAAACTATCATGTTCAAAGCCCAGAGGTTGTGCAACATACACTTCCTCCTCGGTTGTGTAATTCAAAAATGCACTTTTAACATCATTTGATATAGAAGGAAATTCTTATAACTAGCAAAAGCAAGCAACATACAAATGGACTCAAGTCTAGCTATAGGTGCATATGTTTCATCAAAATCTATACCTTCCTACTGATTGTAGCCTTTAGCCACTAACCTTGCTTTGTTTCTTACCACCTTGCCTCTTTCATATAGCTTGTTGTGATAGAACCACTCAGTGCCAATGATCTTTCGATCACATGGTCTTGGCACTAGAGTCCACACTTTGTTCTTCTCAAATTACTCAAGTTCTTCCTGCATGGCTAAGATCCACTCATCATCTCCAAGAGCTTCTTTGACATTCTTTGGCTTGAGTTTTGAGATGAAGGGGTTGTTGACTTGTTCTTTGTTGAAGGAATCTCCCATTTTCATTCCTTTAAAAGGGTCACTATGATTAGCTCTTTAGGATGATTCTTTGCAAAGCGTAGAGTTGGATCCTTCTTTTCTTCATCTATCTCTTCTTCTTTTTTAGTGGCTACTTATTTTCCTTTTTGGGTGATGTTGAGTTCGTTCAGGTTAGGAATCACTTCATCTGCAACATCATCATTTCCAATATCCTTGGAAATAGAAGGGTTAGTCTCAATAAACTTTACATTAAAAGATTCTTATACTTTAAATAGAACAACATTATACACTCTATAAGTCTTTCTAGTAGTTTTATAGCCAAGAAAGAAAGCCTTGTATGATTTCAGATCAAAAGAGAATCTTTTGTGTTCAAAACAAAACAAGGACACCCAAAAACATGAAAATACTTGATAGAAGGCTTTCTACCTGACCATATCTCAAGGGGGGCTTCTTCAAAGAGGGATGTGTGAAAACCAATTTTGCACAAAACATGAAGTACTAACGGCTTCGGCCCAAAACTTCTTTGTAGTATCATACTATAAAATCATGGTCCTAGCCATTTGTTGTAGTGACATGTTCTTCCTCTCTACAACCCCATTTTGTTGAGGTGTTCGAGGTGAAGAAAAGTTATGTGCATATCCAGACTCTTCACAAAAGTGTGTAAAAAGATCATATTCAAATTCTCCCCCATGATCACTATAGATGGAGACAATCTAGCAAGAAGCTTCATTTTCAACTCATTTGAAAAGGCTAGATAAAACATCAAGAGTATCACTCTTAGAAATGATAAAGAAGATCCAAGTATATTGAGAGAAATCATCGATAATAATAAGACAATACTTGGAACCAAGAAGCGATTGAGTTCTCATAGGTCCAAATAGATCAATATGGAGAAGTTCAAGAGCTCTCTTGGTGCTAAAGACTCCTTTGGATTTGAAGGATGACTTGGTTTGCTTTCCTTGGGTACAAGGTTGGCATTCCTCATTCTTTTCAAAATCCAATTTTGGAAGTCCCTTGACTAAGTCTTTTTTTCTCAACTTCTTCAATTGATGCATATTTACATGACCTAGCCTACGATGCCAAAGAGAAATATCATTCAAATTGACTACAAGGCATCTACCAACAATCATCTTAATAGAGTCAAGCACAATTACATAAAGATTACCATTCCTAGTTCCCTTATATGACATGGTAAGTGAGGGAATCTGGGAGCAAGCATTCAAAAGAAGTAAATAGCACAAGGTAATAATTATCACATAATTGACTAACACTTATTAAATTTTGATGTAGGCCATCCACAAAGAGAACATTCTCGATACACAAGGATTCACCTACATCACCCTCACCTTTTACCTTACCTTTCTTATTGTCCCTGAAAGTGACCAAACCTCCTTTCATGTTTGTGAAATTGTTGTAATGGCTTATATCACCTGTCATGTGCTTTGTGCAGCCAACTATCAACAATGCATTTTCCTTTTTCTTGCAAGTAAGGAGAGTATTGGTTCTAAACTCAAACTTTGGGATCCAGTGTTAGCTTGGGGACCCACTTCTTCTTTGGGTTGGTCCCCTTAGGCTTGTAAGGATAAAAAGTAGAATAATGATCATCACTTTTACAATGCTAGAAAATCATTGGGTTCTTAGATCCAGAATACTCTCCAATGAAAAAAGGAGTTTCCTAACTCTTTTTCTTACCTTTTCCCTTACTCTTTCTCTTAGGAACTCTGCCTACAAATCCCAAACCGCTAGTACCACTTTGTTTGGTAGAATGGTCAAGGATTTTATTTAGGGAGTTTTTCCCTTTGAGGAATTTCTACAGAGAGGATCTAGGTCTATGATTGTCATCAGTAAGAGATATAATAGTAGAAGTCAAGCTAGCAAGATCATCTCTAGCATGAACAAGGTCTGCCTCTAAACAGAGGGCTTTAGTCAAATAGGAGTCTTTTTCAAAATTAAAGGAAGAAACATCATTACTAGGAAAAATAGGTCTAGAAGATAAATCATTAACTTGACCAAGTAACCTATCATTTTTAGATTTAATAAATTGAATTTCTTTGAGATAAACATCACGCTCATCTCTACGAGCATCACTAATAAGCTTAAGTTCAACATTTTCAGTTTTAAGTAACTCAAGCTCATTAAGGATTTTTTGGTTTTCTTCCTTAAGAGGTGTAATGTTATTAAGATAGACTCTATTCTCTACTTCAACTCCATTGTATTGTAGCTCAAGATCAAAAAATTGGCCTTACAAGGAATCAATGCTCTCAAGATAAATTTTCTCATTTTGCTCAAGAATATCGAGTTTAGAATACAAGTCATCAATGATTTTACCCAACCTCTTCTTTTTAGATTTACATTCAGAATAAGAAGAATGGGTAGTAACAAGCATGTCAATAAGAGTTTCTTTAGCTAACTCATGCAAACTTACCTCACTTACCTCACCAATATCCTCACTTTTAGAGGCCACGAGTGCAAGTTGGTACTCTCCATCTTCATCGAATCTTGATCCACTAGAGGATGATCCTTCTCAAGATGAATGATCTGCGTCTTTGTGCCTCCTCTCCTTCTTGTCCTTCCTCTGGTATTTTCTATCTTTCTTGTACTCTTCCTTCTTCTTGGAGCTTCTCTTGTGGTGTGACTTTCTAGCCTTAGGACATTCACTCTTGTAGTGTCCTTTTTTACCACACTTGTAGAGAAGTTGACTTCATTCTCACTAGGGCCATCATCTTCACTTGAGGAGGAGGGAGAGGTCTAACAAGCAAGATGTTATTGAAGGATAAGAGCCTCCACTTGAGAATTGAAGGAACTATCTTTGATCTTCCTTGATTCTTTTACTTATTGATTTGATTCCTCTTCTTACTTGTCAAGTCTTGGTTTATGAGCTTGTAGATTGCCAATAAGCTCCTCAGTTGGAAGATCGCCAAGACTTATTACTTCTTCAATGGAGGTCACCTTCGACTCCCATCTCTTTGGAAGAGACCTCAAGATCTTTGAATTGATTGCTCCTCTATCCAAAGTATGTCCCAAAGAAGCTAGGCATTGATGATGATGTTGAGCCTAGAGTAAATCTCAACAACTTGTTTCTTCCCCATCTTGAAGTTCTCTAGGAGATTGTTCAACATGTAGATCTTTGCCTCCTTCACTAACTTTGTGCCTTCATAAGTGATGCAAAACTTGTCCCATATCTCATAGGTTGTATCCCGTGAGGAGATACAGTTGAACTCAGATGGAGTGAGGGTTGCATAGAGGATGATAATTGCTTTTGCATTGAGCTCGGCATTCCTTAGGGCTGCTTTATCCCAAGTTAATACAGCTCTGGTTGTCTCCTTATAGGGTGCAATCATCATTTTCTACATATCAAAGTTCATTCATTGAATGTAAAATTGCATATGTCGCTTCCAATACAGGAAGTTGGTGCTGTCAAAAACCAGGGGGCGCATGGAGAAGCCTCCCTCTAGATTGAGGGAACCAAGTAGGTCCTCACCCATCTTCTTGTCTCGTAGGAGATTTGTTGGAGAAGATCCTTGATCTGATACCACTTGTTGGACGTAGGGCTCTAGAGGGGGATGAATAGAGCTTGAAAATTCTCACAAGAATATTTAGACCTTCAAATTATATCAATTGAAACCAAATGCTAAAAGTTAATGTGAAGTCCTATCTAACAAGTATAGCAAGGATGAGAGAAATTGAAACAAATACTTGGACAAGGTGTTTAGAGTGGTTCTAATCTCTAAACTAGGAGATTGTCAATCCACTACATAGAAAGGTCAACCTCTAGAACTTTGCAACCATGTACACTTATATTCCATTATAAGAGATAGAAGATGACCACCTTACATCCAAGGGCTTACCTATCCAAGATAAGAGTCTTTCACCTACACAAGGACTTACCCACTTGATCAATATGTCTTCAGACTTCAATAACGACTTACCCACACTTGCATCAAGTCTTTGGCCTCACAGGGATAACCCACTCTTCTTGGATCTTTTACCTTATCCTTCTCCTTCTCTTGGAGAAGATCTTCACACCATCTTCAGCCTTAAAAAAGAAGAACAACTTATCCTTCACTCAGAGAAGATCACTATAGCCTTTTCTCTTTGAGAAAGGGGATTGGGAGGATGGAAAGAAGGTGAGATTTAGAAGGTAACATTGAGGTAGCTCTCTTACAACATACCTAAATCACTCATAATCACGAAATGCTTTGTAAGTAAGAGAGAGAAAGGGGCTCAAAGGGTTGTAACACACTCAGCTATATCTAGGACCAAGGGTAGCATGAATGAACAACTTTGGAGTGAACTCTAAGAGGTCATATTCATAATTGGGGGTGTTCCTTTGAGTGTGGGATCACTTAGGAATGAAAAATAATCATTTTACAACTTACAACAGATCTATTTTCATTTCTAACAACTCTCTGATGGTTGGAATCACTTTTTCTGTGTTTTTTGTAAAGTACATTCAATCAAGTTTTAATAAAGGTAACTCGATCGATCTACTATCTGACAAAGCCAATTTTCATATTGTTGGTCAAGATGTCCTGGGGTAACTCAACTGACCAGTGAAAATTAACTTTGGTCAGAAAGTTGTTCGGTCGAGTTCTGTGAGTGTACAACTCAACTGATGCAACCATTTCCAAAAATCCATCATAGAACGATCGAGATTCAAACTTGACCGATTAAAGTGTTGTGACAAATTTTCCAAAATGATTTTTAACTGATCAAATGATGGAATTAAGCGTCCCTAATTTTTTCTCATCTTAGTTACAATTTATATCATCAATATAAATGATTACAAAAATATTCTAAGGTGGTTTGAAGTGTTTTCCAAAAAAGTGCATTTGCATAGCTTTTGACTTGAACTTGGACAAGCTAGGGGTTGTGTAATTTGATCCTTTTCTTGTACCTAATGCCTGAAATCAATCTTAATCAAACATATTAGATACATGTGAATGGAATGGTTAAGTCATTATCAAAATATGGACAATGTATAACTCTCAAGTCAACCACTTTGCAGTTCATCCCTTATCTAGCTTGATTTCAAAGTTCACAATGATTTTCTATGTCTTACTATATAAACATGGAGGTGACTTCATCTTACAACACCATCTTCTTGTGACGCCCCTCACCACAAACCATGAGATAACTCAAAACTAAATGTCGATACAATATGAAACAAGAAGATTACTGAAAAACACTAAAAATTAAAATAGATTGCAAAAGGCACCAACATCAGAAGGATTGTTACATAAAGATCCATAACCATCCATCTTTATCATATATCTCACAAAACGTCATGCTTACAACATGTCCATAAAAGATTACCTGTCACACGTGATATATGTTTCTCTTGCATATACATGTACATCTTACCAACTACATTCAATGAAAGGGTACATAAGTGAAAAACTCATTTCGATATTACAACCACAAAACACAACAAACTATTCCCAAGACCCGAGTGTACATGGACGACTCTAGGACTCTAACACACTAAGACCAAAAAGAAGCACGATCAACCTTGATAGATATTGATCTTGTTGCTCCTCCTCCTCAGCTACACGATCACCACAACATCATACATGACCACCTAAAAGATGTGGAAACCCACGGGGTGAGACCAAATGTCCCAACAATAGATATAACTCTCCACTGACGCTATTAAAGAATAGGTAAAGATATCTAAAGAACATGACTAAAACTACTACTATGTTAATCAGATCCAATTACTAATGATAGCAGGGTAGTTATTATAGTTTAAGCAGATCAAGTGGCTATAACATAGTAGATGATCATTCTTAATCATCATAAGGAATCGTAATTGGTTTGTAGAACATCTTATCATCAATAAAGGAATATGAAGAACATGATATCCACTACAAACTATATTATACAAAAGTAAGCTAGGCCTCATCCAATATTTTAGTATTTTATCCTAAGCATGTTCACTACATGGATGGTTATGGGTTTTATTATGCCTCGAGGATTTGAGTTGTACCACCCAAATCCAACTGGCCACTACTAAGTTGAACTTGGTGCCATGCAAGGTCAATGGAAGAACCAGAATCCACAACCACTCCAACACCTCCCGGTCAGCATGAGAGTAACCCAGCAGAGACATGTCAGTCAATTATACAAGTGACTCATAGTCAACAAAAGGATCAGCTCACACATGGCCATCCACATCTATCACCACCTAGCCCACCTTCGTACAGGTAACAACACTAGAAGAATAGGCTCACTCATGGCCTCTCTAACAAGGAGTGGCTCATGCATGGACATCCATATCACAATGAGATCAGCTCAGCATGGTCATCTCACACAACCAGAAATTAAGGATGCAAGGGGATACTCGATTTGCACCCTGAATATTAAAAAATATGCACTCTGAGTAAAACTCATTTCACCAATCCATCAATTAAGGCTGACATCAGAAAGGATCTATGGCATAGGGCACCTATGTGTTTAAGTTTCCACTTGATTAGTTAGCCAATTGGGAGACTTGAAGCATCAATCAAGTTACAACATATAAAGGCATAAGAAGTTCTTACAAAGATAAGGGCATAACACACTTTCAACAGATGTAAACACATAGGGCGTGAGCTTGTCACACTATCACCACATAATCCATATAATATTTCCACTCACAATACCATCACCACTATTACACAACATCTCAAGGCTATCACCAATGTCACATCACTATGGGATATTAATCTCTTAATCATAGCACTAGAGGGTACCACTTCATAATAGTCATCATGCCATCAACAAGTAATGGGACCCATTTACATCAATCCTATATTACAAGTATTTCAACATGCCTCATAAAGGCTCATTCAACTAGTGTCACATCATACTCACCATAGCATGCACTAGCTATGATATCCAAGTTCACATCACCTACATGGTTAGAAATTGACAAACAAGAAAGAGGAAACATCTAGATCCATGTGTCATATCACTATCTCATCATGCCCCCACTATTCATAATCATTACCATAGCATACCCAAGCAATGGCATGCATTCAACCTACAAGGTTATGGGTAAGAGAGATAATATCATAACATACTAGCCATTCCAAGAAAGAGAAGCAAACATGTCACATTTCTCAACATCGGGTTAGGGTTTTCCCTCAATAGTATATTAGGGTTTGGAAGCTAAATTCAACCACTAATTCAATGTTCATCATTTCACATATCTTGGAGCATTTTTTTTAAAGGAAGCCAGGGGTCGCTGTTATTCATCCCACACCCCTGTTGTGGGCAAAAACATCATAAAAAAATACATCTCCTACTCTTATAGATTGGGTATCATCCCTGAACCCTGCAAAGAAAAAACAAGGATCCCTACAAACACAGACCAGAACTCATCGATCATCCTCTGCATCTCCTCTCTTTTTAATAACAACATAGGGGGTTCCTCTCTTCTCAAGGATCATCATACCTCTAATATTCATAGGTAGGTTGGCTTGATCTGTGCAAATGAAAATATCCTCCATAAGGGCACCCTAGGTACCAATTTCTTTTCTTGTGAAGTTAATAACTTTGTTGACGCATGTGCCAATAATGGCATGCTCATCCACCATTATCCTCAACTCTCTAACCGGCGATGTGGCTTTCTAAGGTTCGAGTGCCTCCTTCCATAAGATGTTGTGCATATATCTGTCGTCGGTCTCCATAATAGATATAGTGAGATTTGCATCATCAACGAACTTCAAACCTACTACACATGCTTGGAGATAAGCAACAATATAGTCCTCCTCCCTAAGCTAGGTTCTAAAAGTTAATCTAGCAAACCCGTGTCTATCATGAATGATATCGGATCCCCATCTATGATGGATACCATCATGTGCTTGACTACGTCCCACTGTCACATTCATCTTTAGGTTCCCAAGATGAAGAGGTCTCCATCTATCCAGACAAAAGGACCTCAAGCTGGTTTGTGGCTCGGCAAACTAGTGTCTCCGTAACTCCTCATAGAAATCAGCCGATTCCAAAGTCGTGAAGCTTCTTTTCTTCAGTTGGCTATTTATAGTGTCTATTATGAGTTTCCATTCAACCACGAGAGAGGAAATACATCCATCATATCGAGATATGCATCTTATAATCCAAACATGATAGATAATAAGGGCCGCCAATCTACTAGAGATCAAATTCTTGGCCGATACTGTCTGTTCATGTTGACAAAGACCCAACCATGCTCGAGTGTCTGTTAGAGGACTATAATCAGTGATAGTTTGGAATCTACTCCAAACGAACTTCACAGTCTTCCCCTTGAAGAACAGGTGTTCAATATCTTCTATCTCTAGATTTTCACAGCATGAGCATCGGGATGCAAGAGAAATCTGGCACTTCCAGACATTGTCATCCATAGGAACAACTCTCCTGATAAGCTTCCATCCAAAGCAAGCTGCTTTTGGCATGTCCATATTCCATAAGCTCTTTCGGATCGCATATCTATTGTCTATATGGGGGGTTAGCATCAGTTTTTCCAATTTCATAGAGAAATGTCCTCGGGGCTCCAAGGACCAGACAATCTTGTCATCTTCCATAAGTATCGTAGCACCTGCCTTATGAATCAAAGCCACACCTTGATCATCAACCATCATTTCAATGGCGTTCCAGTCCCAACCAACTCCATCTATCCAAAAATCATGGACCCTGAAGTCCCTAGTACGATCACTGGCCAACAACGCATTGTTAGACAATCTCTCTTCACACCATCTCATATCCCAAAAGGAGACATCCCCTCTTCCAATCACCCATCTGCATCTAGGGTAGATGATTGGAAACAATCTCCAAATCTTCTTCTAGGCAGGCAAGGCTGTTGCTCTAAGCTTGAGGTTTAGAGGGAAACACCTTGTCCTGAATTCGTACTTGTCCCTACAGAACCGAGCCCACAAAGAGTCCCCTGCAATGACATCCCATGTCGCATTGGCTGTGGAGGATTGGATAATGGTATTGATCGACTCCAGCCCCAGACCTCTAAGATGAAAAAGTGTGGTTACTCACTTCCAAGACACCCAAGCTCTTCTTGTTTTATTGGTGTGGTCAACCCATAGGAACTTGGACAAAAGCTTCTCAATTCTAACACTGATCCTGGCGGGAATTCCTATCGCAACTGCAGTGTGAAGCAAGGTACTTCTCAACACATGTTTGATCAAAAGATGGTGACCAACAAAGGAGAGAAGGTTTGCCTTCTATGAAGCTATCTTCTTGCTGATCCTTGAAATTAGAAATTCATAATCAGGGAGCTTAGCACATCCAACTGCAATTGGTGTTCCAAGATAAGTAAAAAAACCGGTGGAAACATACACCCCTATGGTTTCCACCAACGCCTCCGCTTGAGGCTGATCTTCACAACCTACAACACATATAGATTTAACTCTATTGATGCATTGTTCCGTAGCTCATTCAAAATCCGTGAATGTGTCTTTAAGCTTCCTTGCCAAAGAATCATCCGCATTGAGAAACACAAGTATATCGCCAGCGTACATGAGAAGGGGTGGGGCTATACCAGCCCCTCTGGTGGTGAAAGTCACAATCTCCGCCTCCACATACAATCTCACAATCCTCTTATACAACATCTCCTCATACACAATATACAAGGATGGTGAAAGAGTGTTTCCTTATTTAAGACCCCTGAGAAGAGGAAAAAAACCAGCAGTACTCTCTCCCAAAGTCACAGTAGCCCACGATGTTTTCAACAAGCCCAGGCATAGATTTATAGCCTCATCCCATAAACCAAACATTTGCATAACTTGCTCCATGATTTCCGAAGACACTCGATCATAAGCACGTGACATATCATATTTGACCACTGCATTGTGTGCATTTGTGCCTCTACAGATGTCATGTATTATGTCTTGTACCAATCTGACATGGTGTGTGATCGTCCTTTCTTTAACAAAGGCACCTTGGGATTCAGATATAATCTTTAGAAGCAAAGATGCCAGTCTGTTGTTGACTGTCCGAGCTAGAATTCTCAAAGCGATGTTCTCATGAGACATGGGGTGAAAATTTGTTTCAATGGTGGATGGCATATCCGAATTTGGAATTAGGGCAATGCGGCTGCAATAGAGACTTCTGTGGCAGGGTTGTCCTTTCTAGAAGGATTCTATCATGGCTAGAAAATCATCTTTTATGATACACCAAGCAGCTTTATAGAATTTGAGGGTGAAGCCATCGAGACCCGACACTGAACCGTCATCCATCTCAGCAATCATTTTCAGGATCTCTTCTTTCATCGGCATTGATGTGATCGAGATGCTATCATCTGCTGTGAGTAATTATTGTACCTCATTGTAGTATGTATGCATATATGTAAATCTATCTCTCTAAGGAAAGGTTCTAAAGCCTCGTTGTCCCTCTTCGCAAGGTCCGCGAAGAACATCTGGAAATGTGTCACAGCTGCATTGGCCATCTCGAGCGGGTCATCAACTGAGGTGCCATCAGGCAAGGTAATATGCAAAATCTTCTTTTTTCTGTGTCTATTCCTAACAACTACGTGATAAAAAGTGGTATTCCATTTGCCATCTCTAACTAGAGTGTTCTAGCTTTGTCCTTCCAAAAAGCTTCCTCCTATTTAAGGGTGATCTATAGGTCCTCTTCCTCTCTCCACAGAAGAGCCTCATTGTGGGCCGAAGGATTCTCGTCGAGGGCTATTTGCATCGTATGAACTATATCATCCAGGTCCTTCTTTCATTGGTGGATGTCCCAGAAAGTCTACCTATTCCATTTCTACAAAGTAGTCCTTACCCTCTTTAGTTTACAGTAGAACAGGAATGACGGGTGTTTGATCGCCTCTTTACTCCATTCCGCAGAGATCACCTCCAAGTAGCCCTAGTCAAGCAACCATGCTGAGAGAAATGAAAAGGGGGACTTAGAAAGTGTGTGGGTTATGTTCCCTTTCCAGGAGAGGATGGGGAAGAGATCAGATTTTGTTAGACGGGTGAGGTGTTTCGTCGTGGAGGCATGGAAGGCAGTAATCCATGTTGAATTCACCAAAACTCTATCCAGTCATTGCCAAGTAGTATGTGTGTATTGTTGCTTATCTACCCAGGTGAAGTGACTTCCATCATAAGGAAGCTCTGTAAGGTTCCCATCAGTGATGAAACCATTAAAGTCCAACATGTCCTGAAAGACCGGTTGTGCTCCACCTCTTCTCTCGGCTGGCGATCTGATCACATTAAAGTCACCTACAATTTTCCATCTGGCATCACCACTACCCACTGCAAGGTCATTTGGGTCCTACCACAAAATACGTCTCTCCCTCACATCGCAACTTGCATACACCACTGTGACAGAAAGGTAACCTGCCCAAATCTAAAGCTTTAATGGTGATGTGTTGTTTGTAGACCTTGATGATTTGGGGGAGAAGCAGATGTCTGCATATACCCAAACTTTCCCACCCTCAGATTCGTTGTCAGCAGACCAGTCAAGCCTCACAATGTCGAGCAACTCTTGAGCACAAAGAGCATGAATGAAAGGTTCCATTAGACAAACAAAGGAAGGTTTATGGGATTGACAGAAATGACCAAGAATTCTTCGAGTGGGGTTGTTTGCCACACCTCTAATGTTCTAGTATAGGGATTTCCAATTCATTTTTGGAAATCAGGTTCTGCTACTTCTTCAAACCAAACTCCCCGCTCTCAGGAACTATGTCTCCTGCCATCTTCTTCAAAGGCCCTCCTTGTGTGGTGGTGTTCTTCTTCAGAGGACCTTTGGGGTGAGTATCTCCTAGTGACGCTCCTTTCTTGTTTATGGGAGTGTCTGGGAGGACCTCTAGTCCAATCAACTGCATTCCTAGAATGTCCCCATCTCTATCTCCTGGGGGGGGCTGAGATCTTCAAACCTGATGAAATCTTCAAGCCGCCAGTGCGACAACCTCTCTCTGTTGCCTTCTCCATTAAATACTTCCCTGGTAGGTGGGGATCAACTCCTGTGTGTCGTGGTCTGATGGATTCGACGCGGGGATCTACAAGTCTCATGTTGGGTGATCATCCTCTGTTTAGTCCCACTGTGGGTAATCATCTCTCTCACAGCTTCATCACGAGGGGTGACTGAAAGCACATCTTGGGGGATAGCCAACCCCTTCCCTTCCTCAGTAAGGTGCATTTCAGATTTGTCAATAGGTCCTCTGGCCACCATATGAAGTTTGATGGTCGATCTCTTGGACCCGTATGTTAGAGTGATGAACTGTGGGATATCATCATAGAATTCTTCCACAAGTACCAAGACTCCTCGAACATCATCTTCTCTCATGCGCCAGTCAGAGATAAGAACCAGAACCCCAAAGGCGTTCATCATGGATTTGATCGAGGCTTCGTTCCTACACACATTCGGGATCTCTGTCAACTAGAACCACACAACCTATTTCTGTTGACAGAGTTGTCCATTCTCCATAGATCTAAGCATGATGGGGATCCCCTGAAGTCTGCCAAACCATTGTAAATAGCTTCTTTTGCTTCCTCAATTCGGTGGAAGAAGGCCACCACCTTACTTGATGAGAACCTATAGATATTCAACGCCTCCAGCCATGCCTCCCTCACCGCAGGCCCAAGGTCTTCCCATCTAATGTGTTCCGACCAATTTATCACAACAGCATGAGCCAGGATTTGTCCTTCTGAACTCGCGTTGGATCATCAGGACCCAAGTCCACTGTGATATGCTTTGGTACATGGTTCCCCCCCCCCTTGTTGGGATGCCTGCCGGTAGTGGCAGAAAAGTTGTGTAAGAGGAAAGATCCAACATTTGATGGTGTCGTACAGATAGGTAGTGCCTCGCAAGGTGGCTCAGTCTCTTATAAATGTAGCACACCTTCTGCCTATGACACTGGGATTGCCAATGTCCCTTGCCCATGCAACGGAAGCATGTGTCGTGTGTACTATTGCAACAGTCTCTTGGAGCATCGTCAAGGTTAAAGAACATAATTAGGTTAAATTAGATGTTATCTAGACAACACGTTATGTGACTTATGTATTATTCATACAAGGATATCATCATGTGCCCAAGCATACATCTCAACCACCTACCATCATCATGTCACCACATAGACTCGTGGGCCGCGGCTACCCTCCATGGTATATCATGACCGTGACATCCACTATGGATGTCTCGACCCTCAATGCCATCACCATGTCATGATCAAGCACCCTATCATGACCTCTCTAAAGGGGTGGGTTATGACCAACACTAAGGTAGGGTCAAGTCCTAAAACTGGGGCAACCACCTCACCGAAATAGGGGTCAACATGGTCATCAATCCTCAAGTGTCACCACCTCCATTAACACTAGGTACAACACGTCAAAAGGGAAACATCTTGCCTAAGATGAACTATGGTCGTAACCAACATGGGGTAGGTGTCTCGACCTCACCAAGGGATGATGTCAAGGTATATAAATAGAAACAAGACTAAGGGAAAACCATGATTAACATGAAGGAAAAAGACTTGTGCAAAATGATCACCATAAACCCTAGGTCATACATCATGATACCACATGGAAGGATCTCATCTAAGAGAAAGGAAACCATGAGTAAGGTACCCAAGACAAAACCTAAACTTCCTTAACATCTAGGCATATGAACATCATGCATGAGTGCAAAACTAAGGTTAAAAAGGGTAGAGGAATATCATCATAACACCACAATCATCAAATTCGGGCATGTGAAATTTAGGTTTTAGATTTCATCACAATCAAGCAAGGTAATCATTACCAAACGAGTTCTAGAGATTATCCTCATCTAATATCATATTAGGGAAATGTTTTAAAGAGAGAATATAGTATCTTTCATCTATAGGAGGGTGCAAGTAATAGAGAGGGCAATGAGTTATATAACCTGCCTTAGGATGATCACCACCAAGAGCTCCAAGCACATGATCCAAGGGTTGAAGAAGCTTCACCAGAAGCTACACAATCGGCCTCAAGAGAACATAAAGAAAGGGGAAATACCAAGGTCAAAGGGTATCTCAAGAAAGAGAGCAAACATCAAAATCGAACCAAAAGAAGAAGGGAAAAAAGAGAGAAGAAACTCCCTCTCACTTGGGTGTCGTCTTATCAAAATATGGCCTATTACCCTTGTGATGAGAAGCTTACTCGTAAGAATGACGACCACATAAAAACACAATATAAGGCCAAGAAAGAGGAAGAATATGGGTGTAGGAAATCAAAAGAAAAATCAACTTAGAGGACAAACACTCACCAAGGATGGAATATTAGCTCAGATCACCACCACCACCACATGCAAAAGGGGAGAGACCCTCCGAGATCCAAGGATGAACCTCCTTGATCCACCAAGATCCAAGAACAAGAAAGTAAGGGGGAAGAAGATAGATGGTCAAAAGGGTTGCAAGAGAGAAGAGATAAGGGGTTATATAGATGAAGGATGAGAGAGAGAGTGCGCAAAGGGTGAGGTGTCAACACACTAAGGAACCTAAGGGACACTTGTCCTTGAAAAAGGCCAACATGCAACCACTTAAACATGACATGCAAGACATGGTGATATCCTCTAGGTAGTGTCTCAATAACCTAAGAAAGTCCACCCTCTATGTCACGAGCATGAGACACCAAAGGGCTCCATGGTCGCAACACTCCCTAACAACACTATTAGGTCATGACACCAAGACCACCACAAGCAACCTAGGTTAAAACACACATATATAAGCCTTTTTCTTGACCCAAGAAAACCTTGGTCATGACCACCAATCCAAGGGGAAGTGTCTCGACTATGACACCCCCTCAACAATCCCAAGGTCGTGACCTAGGTCGAGAAAAACCAACAAGGTCACAAGGTCAAAGCACACCAACCCTTATAAACCCTAATCATCGCTAAGGGTGACACCACCCAACCAAGGGTTAAACAAAGCACCCCAAAGCACCACATTATCTCTCATGAAGCCAAGGGAGAGAGAGAGAGAACACTCTAGTGGTGGAAAATTGCACATCAACCCCCTATATTGGGTAAATTGCAATTTGCACAAAAACTAGCACATATTGCACAAATGTCATCCGAACTAGCTCAAATTGGAAAGTTAAACCCTCCGCAAGCCCTAATTACATCTCAAAATATTAAATCAAGGTTCTAATAACATCATCAAGCCAATGAAGACAAGATTACCCCAAATCCTAGGTTAGGGTCCTTATAAGCCATAAACCCCTAACAAGGATTTCGCCCCTGAAATCCAAAGCAAAAAGAGATGGGTACTACTCCCACATCTCTATCCTAAACCCATACTAAGGTCAACCTAAAATAGATATAAAATAGATGCAACCATATCCAAATAAAACAACTTCATGCTGACCTATCTAAACTTAAGAGTTGACCTCTCCCTATGACTGACTCAAGGCGTAAAGTCAAGTCATCGCCTATTGTTGTCCTTGTCCTCCACTGGCCTGTCTAGAGGAACCAACCTGCAACGCATGTCCATGTCCTCATCCCCCACCACTATTGAATTGTTGTCTATGTGAGCCCTGCTGGCTCTACCTTGACTGTTGGGTCACCTCATCATCTTTCACAGGGCAAAATGGTCTAGTATGCACAACTTGTCCACACTTATAGCACATCTTGTTCTCATACCAAGGCCTAGGCAGCCCTATCACAGACACTAAGGCAACACTCTAGGCTCCTACAGGTGGAAAACTAGAGCTCTTGCTCTTACTTGGTGACCATTGCATCAGTACACTAGACCTCTATTGTGCTGGTGGTGCGGACAACCTAGGCTCCTTAAAGCCACCCAATTATTTTCCCTAGTACTCAACATGCCTCTACCTGGCACTCTTCTCTTTCTTCTCAACCACATATAGTTCTATCCTTCAAATTGACTCCATAAATGTAGGAAAGATCTCTATGCTCTCTAGGATGTTGTTGGCGTCATCAACTCCACACTCAACCCTTTCTCAAAATGTTTGATCCTCTCTTGTTCTATCGCGACCATGTAAGGATAGAACCTCAACAAATCCATAAACCTTTCTTTTTATTCATTGATCGTCATGGACTCTTATCGGATCCTCTCAAACTGGTTGATCTTCTCATCAAGATACGTCTGAGGAAAGTACCGACTAATGAACTCACGTCAGAATTCCTCCCAACCATCCAACACCTAGCCTCTTTTCCTCCTCTATGGCCCACCAATGGACAACACTCCCCTTCAAAAGGTATACAATGTGCTTCACCTTTTCAACCTCTGAGATACTAAGGATCTTAAAGGCTTTCTCTAGCTCCATAAACTAGAGGTCTGCATCTTCTAGATCTGTCATACCAGTGTATTCTACTACTCCAACTCACCTCAACCGCTCAAATATCTTCCCCGAGATCTAAGATTCCACATTGGAGACTGCTACACTCATTTGAGAAACGGGCATTTTGTCTGCCATATGTGTAATCATGGCCATAAACTGTCTAAACATGGACTGAAATGCGGGATTGGCCACCACTACATGGTCTATCTGGGGTATCTCAGGCGCCCTCTCCTCAACATCCTACCTCATTGCACCTCCACCTGCTACAGCAACACTACTCTCAGCAACATGTTCTTCATGTTCTCCAGCCATTTTTGAACTCTTCTTCTTATACACAAGAAGAAGTCACTATAAGATAGACTAGAGGACACTAGAACAGACACAAACCCTAGTCCTAGGTCCCTGTAGACTCAACAAACCTAAAGATGTGATACCAACCAAACTGTGATGCCTCTCACCACAAACCATGAGATAACTCAGAGTTAAATGCGGAAACAATACTAAAACAAGTGGATTACAAAAATACACTTAATATTAAAACTGATTATACAAGGCACCAACATTAGAAGGATTTTTACATAAAGATCCATAACCTGCCATATTTATCATATATCTTACAAAACGTCATGCTTACAACATGTCCATAAAAGACTACCTGTCACATGCGATATCAGTTTCTGTTACATATACATGTACATCTTGCCAACTATATTCAACGAAAGGGCACATAAGCCAAAAACTCATTTTGATATCACAACCAAAAAACACACCAAAATATTCCCAAGACCCGAGTGTACCTGGAAGACTCTAGGATTCTAACATCAAAAGCCCAAAAAAAACACACTCAACCTTTACAGTTACTAATCTTGTTGATCCTCCTCCTTAGCTGCACGATCACCTAAAAGATGTGGAAACCCACAAGGTGAGACCAAATGTCCCAGCGAGAGATATAACTCTCTATTGATGCTATTAAAGCACATGTAAAGATATATAAAACACAGGAGTAAAAATGCCACTATGTTAAGCAGATCCAATTACTAATGTAAGCATGACAATTATTATAGTTTAAGCATATCATGTAGATATAAGAGAGCAGGTGATCATTCTTAATGATCATAAGCAATTGCAATTGGATTGTAGAAGATCTTATCATAAATAAAGGAATATGAATATATACTACCGACTATATTATACATAAGCAAGAAAGGCTTCATCCAATATTTTTGTATTTGATCCTAAGCATGTACACTACACGACTGGTTACATATTTTATTATGCCCGGAGGATTTGAGTCGTACCACCCAAATCCAACCGACCACTACTAAGTAAAAATTGGTGTCATACAAGGTCAATGGAAGAGCCTAAATCCACAACCTCTACAACACCTCCCGGTCAGCACAAGAGTAACACCACAGAGACATGTCATCCAACTGCGTAAGTGACTCATAGGCAACAAAAGGATTGGCTCATGCATGGCCATCCACATATATCTACACCTAGCCCACCTTGGTACCGGTAACGACGCTAGAAGAATAGGCTTACACACAGCCGTTCTAATAAGAAGGAGTGCCTCACGCATGGTCATCCATATCAAAATGAGATCGACTCACACATGGCCGTCTCACACAACCTGAAATTAAGGATGCAAGGGGATACTCAACTTGCACCCTGCATATTCAATAATATGCACTCAAAGTGAAACTCATTTCACCAATCCAGCAATTAATGCTGAAACCGAAAAGGATCTGTGGAACATGGCACCTACGTGATTAAGGTTCCACATGATTAGTTAGCCAATTGGGTGACTTTTAGCATCAATCAAGTTACAATGTATACAGGCATAACAAATTCTAACAAAGATAAGGGCATAGAACAATTTCAACATATGTAAACGCATAGGGTGTGAGCTTGTCACACTATCACCACATAATGTTTGTATCATTTCCACTCACAATACCATCACCACTATTACACAACCTCTCCAGGATATCACCAATGACACATCACTATGGGATATCAATCCCTTAATCATAGCACTAGAGAGTGCCACTTCACAATAGTCATCAAGCCATTACCAATAGGACCAATTTACATCATACCTATATTACAAGTATTTAAACATGCCTCATAAAGGCTCATTCAACCAGTGTCACATCATACTCACCATAGCTTGCACTAGCTATGATATCCAAGTTCAAATCACCTACATGGTTAGAAATTTATAAACAAGAAAGAGGAAACATCTATATCCATGTGTCACATCACTATCTCCTCATGCCCCCACTATTCATAATCATTACCATAGCATACCCAAGCAATGGTGTGCATTCACCTGCAAGGTTAGGGGTAAGAGAGATCATATCATAAGATACTAGCCATTCCAGGAAAGAGAATAAAACATATCAAATTTCTCATCATTGGGATTAGGGTTTTCCCTCCATAGAATATTAGGGTTTGGAAGCTAAATTCAACCACTAATTCTAGGTTCACAATTTCGCATCATCTTGGAGCATCCTTAGGGTTGAAGAACATGATTAGGTTAATTTAGATGTTATCCAAACAACATGTTATGTGACTTATGTATTACTCAAACAAGGATATCATTATGTGAAAAAGCATACATCACAACCACCTACCATCATCATGTCACCACATAGACTCATGGGTCGCGACCACCCTCCATGGTATGTCGCGACCGCGACATCCACCATGGATGCCTCAACCCTCAATGCCATCACTATGTCATGACCAAGCACCCTGTCACGGCCTCTCTCAAGGGGTGGGTTATGATCAACACTAAGGCATGTCAAGTCCCAAAACTAGGGCAACCACCTCACCAAATTAGGGGTCAACATGGCCATCAATCCTCAAGTGTCGCAACCTCCATCAACACTAGGTATGACACATCAAAAGGGAAACATCTTTCTCAAGATGAACTATGATCACGACCAACATGGGGTAGGTGTCTCGACCTCCCCAAGGGATGATGTCAAGGTCTCAAAATAGAAACAAGTCTAGGGGGAAAGCATGATTAGCATGAAGGAAAAAGACTCATGCAAAATGATCATCATAAACCCTAGCTCATACATCATGATACCACATCGACGGATCTCATATAAGAGAAAGGAAACCATGAGTAAGGTACCCAAGATAGAACCTAAACTTACATAACATCTAGGCATACAGACATCATACATGACTGCAAAACTAAGGTTAAAAAGGGTAGAGGAATATCATCATAACACCACAATAATCAAAATCGGGCATGTGAAATTAGGGTTTTAGATTTCGTCCCAACCAAGCAAGGTAATCATTACCAAACAAGTTATAGAGATTATCATCATCTAATATCATGTTAGGGAAATATTTTAAAGGGAGAATGCAATAGCTTGCATATATAATGTGACGACCGCTATCAACTGATAGCCAAATCATCACAGTAATTATGCAGAATAAACTTTAACCGTGGATTAACAAAAATCACTAAAAATTAAAACCATTTTGTAAAGAGATCCATTTCCAGGAAACTTCTTAAGAAAAGAACCAAAGTAATATATACATCATGGATCACATTGTACATACCTTGTACCATCTCATCTCGAGGATAACCTATATTAGTTGCTTTACCAAAACATATACATAAGAAAAGTAAAACCTTGAGGCATACAAGACAAAATCTCATATCATTTATAAAACCATTACATATTGACTCCAAGGACCTAAGAGTACAGAGATGACACATAGGACTTCTATCTACTAGACATGAAAGACAGTACACTCAACTTGAGTTGTTATTGCTTCTCTTGATGTTGTTGTTCTCCCTTTAAATATAGTCTCTACCTCCTCATCCGCATACACCTAAAACTTTTGGAGACCAACGGGGTGAGACACAAGTCCCAACAAGAGATATAACTCTCTGCCAACAATGTTATTATCATAGGTAAATAGTATAAAATTGAGAAGAGGATATTTTATATAAATAATCAAGATTGATCATTGTTGATAAGCAGATTAGAACAATCTCATCTTTTAAAGCATTGTAGCTATCTATGATGGGGTAGTAAATCATCTATTCACTTTATAAGGAATATGAAGAACATGTATATTGTTAACCAATCATGCTATACCAACATGTCAAGCTTATCCTAAAACAATATTATCATGGTATGATATCAGTGAATCATTCACACTTCAAGTTGTTGGCCTAAGTCAATCCACCAGTCAGGTATTGATGTCTACCAATCTTGTGAATATACCTTGTATGTATTAATCTCAGTCAATTCTCCAGCCAGGTAATGATTTCTACCAATCCTATGAATATACATCATTACGTTCTAGCCAGGTATTGGTTTAGACCAATCATGTGAATATACATCATTATGTTCTAGCCAAGTATTGGTTTACACCAATCCTATGAATATACATCATTATGTTCCATCTAGGTATTGGTTTACACGAATCCTATGAATATACATCTTTATGTTCCATCTAGGTATTGATTAATACCAATCATGTTAATAGACATCATTATGTTCTTGACATGTATTGGTTTACACCATTCTTGGGAATATACATTATACATTTCCAGCCAGGTATTGGACTCTACCAATCCAGTGATTATGCATCATATTGCTAAGGATTCTGTAGTAGTTGGGATACCTTTATGTTTAACTTTCACTTTCATTGTGGGATACCAATCCCCTTAAACTCATCATTGAATACCACATCACCTTTACTAGGCGTTATGCCTCGACTAAGTCATCATACCCATTCACATCCTTTATGTGATACAAGTATTCCTCATATCTCATTTTGGCATATTCAAAACACTATAGCCCTAATTTGTTTGTAACATAATGAATGTATGACCAATATTTCATTATTATAATTATAACCATTTATTATTATTATTATGTTACGGGGTTCCTATTTCCTTAGTTTATTCTAAACATTGCCATCTCTTACATCAATCTATAGATCATGAGACTTTTATAAACATCTTGTCACCTCTCACTAGGAAACAATCATCTCTAGGTCATAAGACCTATATCAACATTATACTTGTAGTACAAGTATCTCACATGGCTTGCAAGGCCCATTTAATCTGTATTATATGAAACATCATAGCTCATACTTAGCTATGCTCATTATCTCATGATACCAGCATGGTTAGTATTTCATGATAACAACAATATCAAATACATATCATCACAATGCAATATAAAAGAAATACAACCTTCCCAATATTAGAGTTAGGGTTTCCCTTTATAACCTATTAGGTTTTCAAGTGCATACCATCACCCATTATTAGGGTTAGGGTTTCTCTTTCAAGCCGATTAGGGTTTCAAGTACATATCAACAAGAATCAAAATCCTAATTCATACTCCACACATATTAGGAGTATCAATTTATGCTCATTACATGCTTATTCTTCAAGTATGAGTTTCTCTCTCATCCTCACCAGGATGTTGATTACGTCATACTTTATTAAATTGGCTCAACTCTCGCTTCAAGGTACACTAGCTTATACTTATCAAAATGCACTAAACTCTGTACATTTTAATGTATCACTTGAGATAACAAACTTCATGTGTTACTCTAACAAGTACATTGGATTGAGATGCTCCCACCGTATCGGGCATAGAAGTATGTATGTACTTGACACCATATCGTGCTTCCATGTCATATTTGAGGTGTATGCTCATCACCATATCGTGCTCCCATATCGGTTTATATCATCATTAGGGTTTGCATATCGGTTTAGAACCTTATGCTCATATCCCATCAAATCTTCATGGTATTGGTTTACCATTCACCATAGGTTAAGTGATAAGCTAAATATCAAGTTAGTCTAAACCAAATCAAGTGTATAAACCAATAAGGATTTGGGGTTCCAATGTATATCAAGTTTCACATTACCATGTTGGGTTTCAACACCATATTGGGTTAGGGTATATACTTGACACCATATCATGTATTAGGTGAAAGTTTGACCCCATATCATGCTCAAGGTGTATGTATGTATTACTCATATCACCCATGAAGTATAAAGTCATCACTATATCGTGCTTCAGGTGGGCACTTAGATCACAAATATCAGGTTGATCGTAATTTAGGGTTTTTCATCTTAGGTTAGAAGTACTTAGCCCCATATCATGCATAAGGTGTATGTTTCACACCATATCATGTATAAGGTGTGCACTTCATTATCATATCGTGCATAAGATATATGCTTCATCATTATATCGTGCTAGTGGTGTGTTCACCTCACCATATCGGGTTAGAGGTGCTTCAACCCGATATCGGGTTGAACCATGATGATGTCATCATCATCAACCTATAGATTCTTGTTCTTACTGTTCCAGTTCATGGACAACATTCCTAAACGACTTCTAGAACTCATAGGATCATCAATTTAAAAATTATTCAAGAGAATTCGAAATTGAAAGTAGATCAACAAGAATAGCATAATTGAATGTGAATAATAACATAATTAGGTTCAAGTTATATAACCCACCTCAAGAACAACTTCAAAGCTCCAAGCTCCAAAGATTCACGTTCCCAAGGTTGAAGATGAGCTTCACAACTTCCTCTATAGGCAAAGAATCACCATGGATAAGTATTTGGTGAAGAATAAAAGAAAGGAAGATCTCAACCCTAGATCCATGCTTTAATCCAAGGTTGAAGATGATCATGGCCTCACCTTAGGGTTAAGAATTGAGCTCCTTCTTTCTCCTTATCACCATGTACGATACCTCACCACTCATGCACAATATCCCTTTACTTGTGCCTGATGTCACTTCACTATGGCCGATGTCACCTTGATATGGTCGATATCACTTTTCTATGGCCGATATCACTTCACTATGGCTGATATCACCTTCTTGTGGCTGATACCAAGGCTCTATGCATGATGCCCCTTCACCTATGCACGATACCATGACACTACATGATATATAAGAGCAAGAGGGTGGTAAGATTCGAAAAATTTCACTAATAGGTGAAAGGAGTGGTATATATAGTTGAGGTTCATGAAAAAGAGTGTATATGAGGTGTCATCATTTTAAGATACTAGGTGCCACGTGTCTAGGTATGGTTGACACATGTACATGCATGCACTCAAATTTATCTTGACATGCAAGAGTTTCATATTCAACCCTTTCTGGGTCTTTTCATCACCAAGAGTACCATCACTCAAATATTATTCAAACATGGTGTATCCTTTTCTCTCTCTCCTCAAGATAATATTAAGAGGGATTAGGGGCACTCTAGAGGTGGTAATGGATATCAACCCTACATTTTGGGTAAAATATAATTTGTACCAAAATTTGTGACATATTGCAATATAACATATTGCAAAATTAGGGGCACTCTAGAGGTGGTAATGGATATCAACCCTACATTTAAGGCACGTTCAACATGTGACATATTGCAATATAACACCTCTTCTTGGGTAAATTGCATTTTGGTCCAAAATAAGGGAACATTTCTCAAACATTATTCAAACTGGACCAAACTTGAAATAAGTTTGTCACATGATAATAAAATACTTTAGAGGATTATATTAAAGTTATAAGTAAATTATTTAAGCCAAACAAATAGGGTTATCCCTAAACCCAGGTCAGGGATGTTATAATTATAAACCCTTAACTAGGATTTCATCCCTGAAATCCCAAATGAAGGGAGACAATTATTTCTCATGCATCATACCATCAAGCCTCCATATAAAACCTTGATGTCATAGATATGCCATAGAACTTTGACCAGTACAATGTTCTTCCATATAGGGTCTTCATAGAATCTGTCATACATGATACATACTCAACTATCCTTTTCATCACTAACTACATAATCAATTCTGGATCAGGTAACAATTTTGGATTCAGATGAGTACTATACATACGTTCTATAACTCGGGTTTCAAACCTAATTAATTTATCATCTTCTCAACTTAAAACTTTATGTAATAATATTATTGATCTTGGGAATTTCCCATACCCCTCACTTAGTTTAGCATTTCTCCTTCAAGGAAAGACTAGAGTTACGTTCTGTCACCCATTTGGGACTACAAGTGTTATCATGCTTCTGATGTGCCATTCTAATATGTTGACACACCACTAAACTTACTTATGACTTGTACCAACCATCCCGTTAGCTATTTATTTTCTTGTCATAAGGTGAGGTTACCTATCAAAGAAGAACTATCTCATAGGTATCACTAGATGTTATTTGTATAAGCTACCTCAACAAATCTTGATATGGATATTCTAAGGAATTATACTTAGCTTGATAAGCTTTTCCCAAGGTGGTCCTACTATTGTCCCTTCAATTAATACATCCTTATTGATGTCATGCTTATGAAGAGCATAAACCCCTAACGTATGATGTCCATACTATTTTATGTAACTAGACTAATATCAAAGTTGGACCCTCCTAGGTAACCAACATTAATCATTTTATAAGGAGTTATGTTCTCATGTTCTCATACCATTGAAATTTCTTGGATACTAGGATTCCTTACCATGGTATCTGTTACATTTACCCAAAAACACATCACATCCTCATCATTTCCATCTTCTCTTGTTATTACCAAAACCAAACATATAATAGGGTCTTTCTTTCACCTCAGGACATTACTTATCACATGTAACTTTGTCTTGGAACCAAAATCTAGGACTAGCTGACACTTTTCAAAGTACCCATCTATAGGTTACTTCTATCCCACACACATCAAGTGTCATAAGACTTACTTGATTTCCATGTCCCTGGAAGGGAAGAACACAATGAAACATACTCCTTTTATCGTACTATCAATATCTAGGTTGTTTATCAAAGGAAATAGATTATCACCTCTTTTGATTACTACATGAACTTTCAACTATTCATGTGTCATTCAATCTTGTTTCATCTTAGGTTCTTTGCTACCAACATGGGAACTATAAAGATGATCACATATCATCATTCTTTTCTTCATTATTGTTTAGTATGTTCATGAACATTTTCTAATCTTATATATATATCCACATTATAGAAAAGATCTATACAATTCATATGTTCTTTAGAACACATAGAATGCATAACACTCGAGATCTCAGTCCCTTATCACATTACTAGGGATTCTCATCCGTTAGCGTTATCATCGTCATGATTACTAGATTTGGGTATTCAAACCCTTAGTTCATCACTGAAAACTGATACCACTTATCAGGTAACCATTACCTCTAGGTTCTTAGACCAAGGTATACATTATACTCAACATCTTCGTTTGTTTATAAGTTGATCTATGATTAACTTAGATTCCTTCTTATAGCAATTAGGATGTGGTATAAATATCTGTGCCACATCTCCAATTTCATTATGCTCTTTAAATTGTATCAAAATGACTACTTGATTGGAGTAATCAGAAAGATAGCAATCTAAGAGTCTCATACTTACCTTGCTTTCAATAGTTGAATACCTGGCCAGGGTATGAAAGAACTGAAATTAGGTAGTATGCATTTTGTTTTATATTATGTTTCTTACTTTTAACATCTCTTTAGATTTTACTACTTAGTATCTCTAATTTTTCTGTAGGTGTTTCTTTTACATCTTTTCCCTTTCTACATGTAGAGAGATATTTCAAAACATATATGAGAATATTGGACTAAACATATATTTTAGTACTCTTCATTTCTTCTTGTGTCCCCAAGGGACTAACCAAAGGATATTTTTAACAAAAACTATCCTTTTTTATGACTAGTAGGCAGAGGAAAGAAAAGAAAAGATAATTCAGAATGAAAAGTTCTATCTGACATGTTACCTCTTGTGGTTATGTAGTATCTTGTCTGACTTAACACATGGAGTCTAGTTGTTGTCTGCTACTGCCTTTTTCCTCTACTACCTGAAGTAGACGACCCAATCCTGTGACACTTGTTTTTGTCCTCGTCCTTCTACTCCACTAAATTGTGGTCCTTGTGAGCTTTGGAAATTATACCTTGGTTGTTGGGTCACCTTATTATTTCTTCTTGGACACTGCCACCTCAGATGTAATATCTATCCATGTTTATGGCAAGCTCAGACCCCACTTTGTTATCTAGACAAGATCCTTATTGATATGAAAGGTGCACTAGTAATTCTTGGAGGTATACTCTGGCCTCGGTCCTCACTGGGTGACCACTGCATTGGTGTATTAAATTGTTGTTGAACCGATGATATTGAAAACTTTGGCTATTTAGTACCACCAATCAATTGTTCTTGTGACTATGTAGACTCCCTTTTGAGGTTTGCCTCATGTTTCTTTATCACAGACCTTTCTATCCTCCAGGAAGATTCCATGAATGTGGCTAATCTCTCTCTACTTTCTAATGTAGTTGCCGAGATAGATAGCTCCACATTCAGTCCTTTCTCAAAATGTCAGATCCTCTCCTACTCAGTAGTAGCCATTTGAGGACAAAATCATATAAGTTCCATGAACCTAGACTCATACTCATTAATTGACATGGTTCCTTGTCGAACCTTCTCAAACAGTGAGATCTTTTCATCTAAGTATGTTTGTAGAAAATACTTATTAATGAATTCTTGACAAAACTCCTCCCAACCAACCTCTTCATCATTCCTTTTTACCTCTTCTATGGCCCACCAGTACACTACCCTTCAAAAGGTATACAACATTTTTGACTTTGTCAACATTTGGGATACTAAGGATCTTAAAAGCCTTTTCTAACTCAGTGAGCCATAGATCAACATCTATTGGGTCAGTTGTTCCAGCATATTTTATAGCTCCTACATGGCGTAGCCATTCAAAAGTCTTACCAGACCCATGTCCCTCATTGGGAACTAGTACCCTAGGTGTTGGTGCTGGAATCCAGTCTACCATATGCATTATTGTGGTCATGAATGCCCAAAAAGAGCATGAAAGGTTGGGTTTTCTAGCATGGCTTTATCAAAATGGGATTCTGAGGCACTGATTTATGTCTTGCCTGATCCCTTGCACCTCCTACTAGTGCATCAACATTGATCTCAACAATGTGTTCCTCGTGTTCTCTAGTCATTTTAAAGCTTTATTCTTTCTTCTGTATAAGAAGAAGTCACTATAAGATATACTGGAGGTCACTTCGAATAGACTCAACACTTTAGTCCTGTGTCTCTATAGACTTGATGAACCTTAAGCTCTCATGCCAAAACTTGTAATGACCACTATCAACTGACAACCAAATTGTCATAGTAATTATGTAGAATAAACATTAACCGTGGATTAACAACAATCACTTAAAATTAAAACCATTTTGTAAAGAGACCCATTTCCAGGAAACTTCTTAAGAAAAGAACCAAAATAATATATACATCATGGATCACTTTGTACATACATTGTACTATCTCATCTCGAGGATAACCTATATTAGTTGCTTTGACAAAACATATACATAAGTAACGTAAAACCTCGAGGCATACAAGACAAAATCATATATCGTTTATAAAACCATTACATACCGACTCCAAGGACCTGAGAGTACAGAGATGACACATAGGACTTCTATCTACTAAACAAGACAGACAGTACACTCAACCTGAGTTGTTACTACTGCCCCTGATGTTGTTGTTCTCCCTCTACAAAACAGTCTCTACCTCCTCATCCGCATACACCTAAAAAGGTTGGAGACCAACGGGGTGTGACACAAGTCCCAGCGAGAGATATAACTCTCTGCCAACAATGTTATTATCATAGGTAAATAATATAAAACTAAGAAGAGGATCTTTTATATTAATAATCAAGATTAATCATTGTTGATAAGCAGATTAGAACAATCTCATCTTTTAAAGCTTTGCAGCTATCTATGATGGGGCAGTAAATCATCTATTCACTTTATAAGGAATATGACGAACATGTATATTGTTTACCAATCAGGTTATACAAACATGTCAAGCTTATCCTAAGACAATATTATCACGGTATATCAGTGAATCATTCACACTTCCAGTTGTTGGCCTCAATCAATCCACTAGTCAGGTATTGGTGTCTACCAATCTCATGAATAAACCATATAGGTATTAATCTCAGTCAATTCACTAGCCAGGTATTGGTTGTACCAATCCTGTGAATATACATCATTACGTTCCAGCCAGGTATTGGTTTACACCAATCCTGAGAATATACATCATTATGTTCCAACTAGGTTTTGGTTTACACCGATCCTGTGAATATACATCATTATGTTCTAGCCAGGTATTGGTTCACACCAATCATGTGAATATACATCATTATGTTCCTGCCAGGTATTGGTTTACACCAATCCTATGAGTAATCATTACACATTTCCAGCCATGTATTGGACTCTACCAATCCTGTGATTATGCATCATATTGCTAAGTATTTTATAGTAGTTGGGATACCTTTATGTTTCCCTTTCACTTTCATTATGGGATATTAATCCATTAAACTCGACATTGAATACCACATCACCTTTACTAGGCGTTATGCCTCGGCCAAGTCATCATACCCATTCACATCCTTTATGTGATACAAGTATTCCTCATATCTCATTATGGCATATTCAAAACAGTATAGCCCTCATTTGTCTATAACCATAATGAATGTATGACCAAGATTTCATTATTATCATTATAACCATTTATTATTATTATGATGTTACGGGGTTCCCATTTCCTTAGTTTATTCTAAACATTGCCATCTCTTACATCAATCTCTAGATCATGAGACTTTTATAAACATCTTGTCACCTCTCACTAGGAAACAATCATATCTAGGTCATAAGACCTATATCAACATTATACTTGTAGTACAAGTATCTCACATGCCTTACAAGGCCCATTTAATATGTATTATATGAAACATCATAGCTCATGCTTAGCTATGCTCATTATGTCATGATACCAGCATGGTTAGTATTTCATGATAACAACAATATCAAATACATATCATGACCATGCAATATAAGAGAAATACAACCTTCCCAATATTAGGGTTAGGGTTTCCCTTTCTTACCGATTAGGGTTTCAATTGCATACCATCACCCATTATTAGGGTTAGGGTTTCTCTTTCAATCCGATTAGGGTTTCAAGTACATATCCACAAGAATCAAAACCCTAATTCATAATCCACACATATTAGGAGTATTTATGTATGCTCATTACATGATTATTCTATAAGTATGATTTTCTCTCTCATCCTCACCAGGATGTTGATTACATCATGCTTTATTAAATTGGCTCAACTCTCTCTTCAAGGTACACTAGCTTATACTTATCAAAATGCACTAAACTCTTTACATTTTCATGTATCACTTGACATAACAAACTTCATGTGTTACTCTATCAAGTACATTGGAATGAGATGCTCCCACCATATCCAACATAGAAGTATATGTATGTACTTGAGACCATATCCTTCTTCCATATCGTGTTTGAGGTGTATCCTCATCACCATATCGTGCTCCCATATCGGGTTGCCTCATCATTAGGGTTTGCATATCGGGTTAGATCCTTATTCTAATATCCCATCGAATCTTCATGGTATTGGTTTACCGTTCACCATAGGTTTAGTGATAAGATTAATATTAGGTTAGTCTAAACCAACTCAGGTGTACAAACCTAATAAGGGTTTGGGGTTCCAATGTATATCGGGTTTCACATTACCATGTTGGGTTTCAACACCATATCGGGTTAGGGTATATGCTTGATACCATATCATGTATAAGGTGAAAGCTGACCCCATATTATGCTCAAGGTCTATGTATGTATTACTCATATCGCCCATGAAGTATTAACTCATCACTATATCATGCTTGACGTTGGCACTTAGATCACACATATCAATTTTCTTAAAATTTAGGGTTTGTCATCTTAGGTTAAAAGTACTTATCACCATATCGTTCATAAGGTGTATGTTTCACACCATATCATGTATAAGGTGTGCACTTTATTATCATATCATGCATAAGATATATGCTTCATCATTGTATCGTGCTAATGGCGTGTTCACCTCACCATATCAGGTTAGAGGTGCTTCAACCCGATATCGGGTTGAACCATGATGATGTCATCATCATCAACCTCTAGACTCTTATTCTTCCTATTCCAGTTCATGGACAACAGTCCTAAAAAACTTCTAGAACTCATAGGATCATCAATATATCAATTATTTAGGAGAATTCGAAATTGAAAGTACATCAACAACGATAGCATAATTGAAGGGGAATAATAACATAATTAGGTTCAAGTTATATAACTCGCCTAAAGAACAATTTAAAAGATCCAAGCTCCAAATATTCACATTCTCAAGGTTTAATATGAGCTTCACAACTTCCTCTATAGGCAAAGAATCACCATGGACAAGTATTTGGTGAAGAAGAAAAGAAAGGAGGATCTCAACCCTAGATCCATGCTTTAATCCAAGGTTGAAGATGATCATGGTCTCAACTTAGGGTTAAGACTTGAGATACTTATTTCTACTTACCACCATGCATGATACCTCACCACTCATGCATGATATCCCTTTACTTGTGACCGGTATCACTTCACTATGGTCAATATCATCTTGTTATGGCCGATATCACTTCATTATGGATGATATCATCTTGCTATGGCCGATACCAAGGCTCTATGCATGATACCCCTTCACCTATACACGATACCAAGACACTATGAATGATATATAAGAGCCAGAGGGTGGTAAGATTCAAAAAAATTCACTAATTGGTGAAAGGATGGTATATATAGTTTAGCTTCATGAAAAAGAGTGTATATATGAGGTGTCATCATTTTAAGCTACCAGGTGCCACGTGTCCATGCATGGTTGACACATGTACATGCATGCACTGAAATTTATCTTGACATGCAAAAATCTTGAGGATAATCTAGAGATAATATCTCGGCCATCACTTATCTCTTTGGATAATATATATCAACTCAATCACCACTTTATTCACAACCCAATACAACTTTTCCAAGGGAGTTGTAAGCAGATACACTTCACCTCCTTTAAATGCTTAGGCTGTCATGGCCTTTGAAAGGAGTTCAAAAACCAATATGGGATCCTCTCTATGGCTCCTTGGCCGATAGGCATTCCCATATCAAGTCTACAACCCGATACAACTCAAATTAGGGTTTCATATTCAACCCTTTCTTGGTCTTTTCATCACCCAGAGTACCATCACTCAAATATGATTCAAACATGGTGTCTCCTTTTCTCTCTCTCTTATAAATGATACTAAGAGGGATTAGGGACACTCTAGAGGTCGTAATGCATATCAACCCTACATTTTGGGTAAATTATAATTTATACCAAAATTAGTGCACAAGGCACTAACATTTTTCAAACAAGTTCAAACTTGGAATTTAGGCTTTCCACAAGACACCACTTAACATCCTTCTCTCTCTTATGATTCTAAAACACTTAATGCACGTTCAACATGTGACATTGCAATACAACCCCTCTTCTTGTGTAAATTGCATTTTGGTCCAAAACAAGGGAACATTGCTCAAACATTATTCAAACTGGACCAAACTTGAAACATAAGTTTGTCACACGATAATAAAATACTTTAAAGGATTATATTAAAGTTATAAGCAAATCATTTAAGCCAAACAAACAGGGTTATCCCTAAACCAAGGTCAGGGATGTTAAAATTATAAACCCCTACCTAGGATTTCGTCCCCAAAATCCTAGATGAAGGGAGATAATTATTTCTCATGCATCATACCATCAAGCCTCCATATAACACCTTGATGTCATGGAGATATCATAGAACTTTGACCAGCTCAAAGATCTTCCATACATGGTCTTTATAGAATCTGTCATACAAGATACATAATCAATTGTCCTTTTTATCACTGACTGCAGAATCAATTCTGTGTTAGGTAACACTTTCTTAGTCAGAGGAGTACTATACATACTTTGTATAACTCGGGTGTCAAACCTCATTGATTTATCATATTCTCAACTTACAACTTTATGTAATAAGATTCTTGATCTTGGTAATTTCCCATACCCCTCACTTAGTTTAGCATTTCTCCTTCAAGGGAAGACTAGAGTTACATTTTGTCACCCATTTGGGACTAAAAGTCTTATCATGCTTCTATTGTGCCATTCTAATTTATTAATACAACACTAAACTTACTTATGACTTGTACCAACCATCCCGTTAGCTATTTATTTTCTTGTCATAAGGTGCGGTTACCTATCAAAGAAGAACTATCTCAGAGGTATCTCTAGATGTTATTTGTATAAGTTGCCTCAATAGATCTAGATATGGATATTCTATGGAATTATACTTAGCCTGATAAGATTTTCCCAAGGTGATCCTACTATTGTCCCTTCAATTAATATATCCTTATTAATATCATGTTTATTCAGAGCATAAAACCCTAATGTATGATGTCCTTACTATTTTATGTAACTAGATTGATCTCAAAGTTGGCCCCTCTTAGGTAACCAACATTAATCATCTTAGTAGGAGTTATGTTCTAATTTTCTCATACCATTGAAAGTTCTTGGATACTAGGTTTCCTTACCATGATATCTGTTAGATGTACCCAAAAACACATCACATCCTCATCATTTCAATCTTATATTGTTATTACCAAAAACAAACATATAATAGGGTCTTTCTTTCATCACGGGACATTACTTATCACATATAACTTTGTCTTGGAACCAAAATCTAAGACTAGCTAACAATTTTTAAAGTACCCATCTATAGGTCACTTCTATCCCATGCACATCAAGTGTCATAAGACTAACTTGATTGCCATGTCCCTAAAAGGGAAGAACATAAGGGAACATACTCCTTTTATTGCACCATCAATATCTAGGTTGTTTATCAAAGAAAATAGATTATCACCTGTTTTGATTACTACATGAACTTTCAACTGTTCATGTGTCATTCAATCTTGTTTCATCTTAGGTTCTTTGCCACCAATATGGGAACTATAAAGATGATCACATGTCATCATTCTTTTCTTCGTTATTGTCTAGTATCTTCATGAACATTTTCTAATCTTATATATATCCACATTATAGAAAAGATCTTTACTCTTCATATGTTCTTTAGATCACTTAGAATGCATAACACTCGGGATCTCAGTCCCTTATCACATTACTAGGGATTCTCATACCTTACCATTATTGTCATCATGATTACTAGATCTGGGTATTCAAACTCTCAGTTCATGTCTGAAAACTGTTACTACTAATCAGGTAACCATTACCTCTAGGTACTTAGATGAAGGTATACATTATACTCAACATCTTCTTTTGTTTGTAAGTTGATCTATGATTAACTCAGATTCCTTCTTATATCAATTAGGGCGTGGTATAAATATCTGTGCCACATCTCCTATTTCATTACGCTCTTTAGATTGTCTCAAAATGACTACTTGATCAGAGTAACCAGAAAGATAGCAATCTAAGAGTCTAATACTTACCTTGCCTTTAATAGTTGAATACCTGCCTAGGGTTTGCAAGAACTAAAATTAGGTAGTATGCATTTTTTTATATTATGTTTCTTACTTTTAACATCTCTTTAGATTTTACTAATCAGTATCTCTAATTTTTCTCTAGGTGTTTCTTTTACATCTCTTCCCTTTCTACATGAAGAGAAAAATTTTAAAACATATAATAGAATATTGGACTAAACATATATTCTAGACCTCTTCATTTCTTCTTGTGTCCCCAAGGGACTAACCAAATGAAAGTTTTAACAACAACTATCCTTTTTTATGACTAGTAGGAAGAGGAAAGAAAAGGAAAGATAATTTAGAATAAAAAGTTCTATCTGACATGTTACCTCTTCTGGTTATCTAGTGTCTTGGCTGACTTAACACATGGAGTCTAGTTGTTGTCTGTTGTCGCCTTTGTCCTCTCCTACCTGAAGTAGATGAACCAATCTGGGACACTTCTATTCATCCTCATCCTTCTACTCCACTAAACTGGGGTCCTTGTGAGATTTGGAAATTATGCCTTGGTTGTTGGTTCACCTTATTATTTCTTCTTGGACACTGCCACCTCAAATGTCCTATCTATCCACATTTATGGCAAGCTAGGATCCCACTTTGTGACCTAGACAAGATTCTTGTTGATACAAAAGGTACACTTGGAATTCCTGGAGGTATACTCCAACCTCAATCCTCACAGGGTGACCACTGCATTGGTCTACTAAATTGTTGTTGAACCGGTGATACCAAAAACTTTGGCTATTTAGTACCACCAGTCAACTATTCATGTAACTGTGTAGACCCCCTTTTGAGGTTTTCCTGAAGTTTCTTTGTCACAAACCTTTCTATCCTTCAGACGGATTCCATGAACGTTGAAAATATCTCTCTACTTTCTAATGCAGTTGCCGACATAGACAACTCATCATTCAGTCCTTTCTCAAAATGTCAGATCCTCTCCTACTCAGTAGAAGCCATTTGAGGACAAAACCGCAGAGGTTCCATGAACCAAGCCTCATACTCATTAATTGACATGGCTCCTTACTGAACCTTCTCAAACTGTGAGACCTTTTCATCTAAGTATGTTTGTGGAAAATACTTATTGACTAATTCTTGACAAAATTCCTCCCAACCAACCTCATCATCATTCCTTTTTACCTCTTCTACGACCCACCAGTGGCCAACACTACCCTTCAAAAGGTATACAGCATGTTTGACTTTGTCAACATTTGGGATACTAAGGATCTTAAATCCTTTTCTAACTCAGTGAGCCATAAATCATCATCTATTGGGTCACTTGTTCCAGCATATTTTGTATCTCCTACACAACGTAGCCATTCAAAAATCTTACCCGACCAATGTCCCTCATTGCGAACTAGTGCCCTAGGTGCTGGTGTTCGCATTCAGTCTGCCATATGCATTGATGTGGTCATGAATGCTCAAACAAAGCATGAAAGGCTGGCTTTCCTAGCATGAATTTATCAAAATGGAGATTCTAAGGCACTGATTCCTCTCTTTCCTGATCCCTTGCACCTCCTACTGGTGCAGTTACATTGCTCTCAGCAATGTGTTCCTCATGTTCTCCAGACATTTTTAAGCTTTACTCTTTCTTCTGCATAAATAGAAGTCACTATAAGATATACTAGAGGTCACTTAGAACAGACTTAATACCTTAGTCATATGTCTCTATACACTTAGTGAACCTTAAGCTCTCATACCAAAACTTATGACTACCGTTATCAACCGACAGCCAAATCATCATAGTAATTATGTGGAATAATCATTAACCACAGATTAACAAAAATCACGAAAAATTAAAACCATTTTGCAAAGAGATCCATTTCCAGGGAACTTCTTATGAAAAGAACCAAAGTAATATATACACCATGGATCACATTGTACATACATTGTACCATCTCATCTCGAGGATAACCTATATCAGTTGCTTTGCCAAAACATATACATAAGCAACGTAAAACCTCGAGGCATACAAGTCAAAATCTCAAATCATTCATAAAACCATTACGTACTGACTCCAAGGACCTGAGAGTATAGAGACGACACATAGGACTTCTATCTACTAAACATGATAGACAATACACTCAACCTGAGTTGTTATTTCTGCCCCTGATGTTGTTGTTCTCCCTCTGTAATACAGTCTCTACCTCCTCATCCACATACATCTAAAAATGTTGGGGACCAACGGAGTGAGACACAAGTCCCACAAGAGATATAACTCTCCGCCAACAATATTATTATCACAAGTAAACAATATAAAACTGAGCAGAGGATATTTTATATTAATAATCAAGATTAATCATTGTTGATAAGAAAATTAGAACAATCTCATCTTTTAAAGCATTGCATTTATCTATGATGGGGCAGTAAATCATATGTTCACTTTATAAGGAATATGAAGAACCTGTATATTGTTTATCAATCATGCTATACCAACATCTCAAGCTTATCCTGTAACAATATTAGCATGGTATGATATTAGTGAATCATTCACACTTCTAGTTGTTGGCCTTAGTCAATCCACCAGTCAGGTATTGGTGTCTACCAATCCTATGAATATACCTTATATGTATTAATCTTAGTCAATTCGCCAACCAAGTATTGGTTTCTACCAATCCTGTGAATATACATCATTATGTTCCATCCAAGTATTGGTTTACACCAATCTTGTGAATATACATCATTATGTTCCAGCCAGGTATTGGTTTACACCATTCCTGTGAATATATGTCATTATGTTCCATCCTGGTATTGGCTTACACCAATCATGTGAATATACATCATTATGTTCCAGCCAGGTATTGGTTTACACCAATCCTATCAATATGCATCAACATGTTCCAGTTAGGTATTAGTTTACACCAATCCTGTGAATATACATTATACATTTCCAGCCACGTATTGGACTCTACCAATCCTATGCTTATGCATCATATTGATAAGGATTCCGTAGTAGTTGGGATACCTTTATGTTTCTCTTTCACTTTCATTATGGGATATCAATCCCTTAGACAAATAATTGAATACCACATCACCTTTATTCTGCATTATGCCTTGGCCAAGTCATCATACCCATTCACATCCTTTATGTGATACAAGTATTCCTCATATCTAATTTTCGGCATATTCAAAACACTATAGCCATCTTTTGGCTATAACCATAATGCATGTATGACCAAGATTTCATTATTATCATTATAACCATTTATTATTATTATTATTATTATTATTATTATGTTATGGGGTTCCCATTTCCTAACTTTATTATAAACATTGCCATCTCTTACATCAACCTCTAAATCATGAGACTTTTATAAACATCTTGTCACCTCTCACTAGGAAACAACCATCTCTAGGTCATAAGACTTATATCAACATTATACGTGTTGTATAAGTATCTCACATGGATTACAAGGCCCATTTAATCTATATTATATGAAACATCATAGCGCATACTTAGCTATGCTCATTATCTCATGATAACAGCATGGTTAGTATTTCATGATAACAGTAATATCAAATACATATCATCACCATGTAATATAAAAGAAATACAACCTTCCAAATATTAAGGTTAGGGTTTCCCTTTCTTACTGATTAGGGTTTCAAGGGCATACCATCACCCACTATTAGGGTTAGGGTTTCTCTTTCAATCTGATTAGGGTTTCAAGTACATATCAACAAGAATCAAAACCCTAATTCATACTCCACACTTATTAGGAGTATCAATGTATGCTCATTACATGATTATTCTATAAGTATGAATTTCTCTCTCATCCTCACCAGGATGTTGATTACATCATACTTTATTAAATTGGCTCAACTCTTTCTTCAAGGTACACTAGCTTATACTTATCAAAATGCACTAAACTCTTTACATTTTAATGTATCACTTGACATAACACACTTCATGTGCTACTGTATCAAGTACATTGGATTGAGATGCTCCCACCATATTGGGCATAGAAGTATGTATGTACTTGACATCATATCATGCTTCCATATCGTGTTTGAAGTGTATCCTCATCACCATATCATGCTCCCATATTGGGTTGCCTCATCATTAGGGTTTGCATATCTGGTTAGAACCTTATGCTCATATCCCATCAAACCTTCATGGCCATTGTTTACCCTTCACCATAGGTTAAGTGATAAGCTAAATATCAGGTTAGTCTAAACCAACTCAAGTGTATAAACCAATAAGGGTTTTGGGTTCCAATGTATATCAGGTTTCACATTACCATGTTGGGTTTCAACACCATATTGGGTTAGGGTATATACTTGACACCATATCATGTATAAGGTGAAATCTTAACCCCATATCGTGCTCAAGGTGTATGTATGTATTACTCATATCGCCCATGAAGTATAAACTCATCACTATACCATGCTTGAGGTGGGCACTTAGATCACACATATCGGGTTTCTCATAATTGAGGGTTTTTCATCTTAAGTTAGAAGTACTTAGCACCATATTGTGCATAAGGTGTATGTTTCACACCATATTGTGTATATGGTGTGCACTTCATCATCATATCATGCATAAGATATATGCTTCTTCATTGTATCATGCTAGTGGTGTGTTCACCTCACCATATCGGGTTAGAGGTACTTCAACCTGATATCGGGTTGAACCATGATGATGTCATCATCATCAACCTCTAGACTCTTGTTCTTATTATTCCAATTCTTGGAAAATAGTCCTAAACAACTTCTAGAACTCATAGGATCATAAATTTATCAATTAATCAGGAGAATTCGAAATTGAAAGTAGATCAACAAGGATAGAATAATTGAAGGTGAATAGTAACATAATTAGGTTCAAGTTATATAACCCACCTCAAGAACAACTTCAAAGCTCCAATCTCCAAAGCTTCATATTCCCAGGTTGAAGATGAGCTTCACAGATTCCTCATAGGAAAAGAATCACCATGGATAAGTATTTGGTGAAGAAGAAAAGAAATGAAGATCTAAACCCTAGATCCATGCTTTAATCCAAGGTTGAAGATGATCATGGCCTTGCCATATGGTTAAGACTTGAGATCCTTCATGCTCCTTAGCACCATGCACAATACCTCACCACTAATGCATGATATCCCTTTACTTGTGGTTGATATCAGTCCACTTGTGGTCGATATCACTTCTCTATGGTAGATATCACCTTGCTATGGCCGATATCACCTTGCTATGGCCGATATCACTTCACTATGGATGATATCACCTTGCTATGGCCAATACAAAGGCTCTATGTATGATACCCCTTCACCTATGCTCGATACCAAGAAACTATGCATGATATATAATAGCAAGAGGGTGGTAAGATTCAAAAAGTTTCACTAATAGGTAAAAGGATTGGTATATATAGTTGAGGTTCATGAAAAAGAGTGTATATGAGGTGTCATCTTTTTAAGCTACTAGGCGCCACGTGTCCATACATGGTTGACACGTGTACATGCATGCACTCATATTTATATTGACATGCAAAACTCTTGAGGATAATCTACAGATAATATCTTGGCCATCACTTCTCTTTGGATAAGATATATCAACTCAATCACCACTTTATTCACAACCCGGTACAACTTTTCCAAGGGAGTTGTAAACCAATACACTTCACCTCCTTGAGGTGCTTAGGCCATCATGGCCTTTCCCAATAGTGAACAAACAAATATGGGATCCCCTCTATGGCTCCTTGGCTGATAGGCATTCCCATATCAAGTCTACAACCTGATACAACTCAAATTAGGGTTTCATATTCAACCCTTTCTTGGTCTTTTCATCACCAACAGTACCATCACTCAAATATTATTCAAACATGGTGTCTCCTTTTCTCTCTCTCCTCTAGATGATACTAAGAGGGAGTAGGGACACTCTAGAGGTGGTAATGCATATCAACCCTACATTTCGGGTAAATTACAATTTGTACCAAAATTGGTGCACAGGGCACTAGCATTTTTTAAACAAGTTCAAACTTGGAATTTAGGCTTTCTGCAAGCTATCACTAAGCATACTTCTCTCTCTTATGATGCTAAAACACTTAAATCACGTTCAACATGTAACATATTGCAATATAACCCTTCTTCTTGGGTAAATTGCATTTTGGTCCAAAACAAGGGAACATTGCTCAAACATTATTCAAATAGGACCAAACTTGAAACATAAGTTTGTCACAAGCAAAGAGCGGTGCCTATTAGCACATCAGTGCTACCCAAGTGAAAATGAAAGTTGGAGAACAACTTTCAATCCTATAGTCTGTGATTCGTGTTCTAGTGAATGTATAATTCCTTTGTCTCTGATATCTTGAATGAACTCAAGGCATGGAGCTATCATCCTTTCAACATTCATTCATGCTCCTTGATCCAAAGTAGATTGTCTGAGATATGTGTGCCGTCAATATCACACATTGACTCAAACGTGCATGTCGATGCCTTTCTTAGTCTTGCTTATCAAGTGTCATCACCTTTATAACAATCCATATTTCAGGACTGCATTTGATGATGTCAAAGTGTACCCAACGACATGTGATGAGTGCAATGATTTTAGGTCTAAGAATCACAATCTCCACCATCACTGTGAGAGATGATTGTAACTACCATGTCATGGTTCCATGTGTCACTCTCACGGTGGGTCTGTCCGATAAACTATTTTCTAACATGTATCTATGTGCTTGGTTTGATACACATATCATGACTAATGAGACTTTGTCATCAACCAACACTCACTCTAGTCTTGTTGTGTCATTGTTGTCTATCAACCTTCCATAATGACATCCGACTAGGGACAAAAAAAGAATATACAAACACTTAGCATTCGTATGATCTCATTCTTTAGGTCCTCAACCTAAAGACATACGTCATTGAGTACTATCATTCTCTAGACATTCATGATGTTCTATCATTATCTCATAACTGATTGAACTAGAATAAATTGCAAGCTTGCCTTTGATATTTATAAAATCAATATTAATGTATCCCAATCCAATCGTCCTATGATTGGCTCTCAGGGCATACATACCAACAAGGTTATCATCAATTGAAGATTAAGGTTGATGACATACCGAAGTCAACTTTTAGGATTATGTATCGTCATTACAAGTTGGTGGTTATGTCATTTGGGTTAACCTATGTACCAACAGCTTTTATCGACCTGATGAATAGGGTGTTTAGACCTTATCTTAATCAGTGTGTGGTTGTGTTTATAGATGCCATCTTGATATATGCTAAGGATAGTAAGCAGCATGAGCTACACCTTCAACACAAACTATATGCTAAGTTCAGTAAGTGTGAGTTCTGGTTGTCAGAAGTATCTTTTCCAGGACATGTCATATCTGCTAAGGGTGTTTGTATAGATCCCAAGAAGGTGGAGTCTATATTAGAGTGTGAATAGCTCAAGACACCGACATAGATTTGTAGTTTCCTAGGTTTGACAGGTTACAATAGGAGGTTCATCAAGGACTTCAGTTCTGTAGCGTTACCCCTAACTAGATTAACCAAGAAGGATGTTCCTTTTGTCTGGAATGATAAGTGTCAATGTTCTTTTCATCTATTGAAAGAAAAGTTGACTAGTGCACTAGTGTTATTGCTTCCAGAGCAAGGGAAAGGCTACATTGTCTTCTATGATGCTTTGAAGAATAAGTTGGGATGTGTGTTGATGCAGGATAAAAATGTGATTTCTTTTTCTTTGCAATAACTTAAGAAACACGAGGAGAACTGCCCAACACATGATCTGGACTTGCAGTGGTGGTCCATCCCTTAAAGATTTGGAGACACTACTTGTATGGAGAAAAGTATCAGATCTTCACCAATCATAAGAACATATAGTACATATTTTCAAAACAAGAGTTGAATATGAGGTAGAGGAGATGGATGGATATGATTAAATATTATGATTGTACAATAGACTACCATCTTGTAAAAGCAAATGTGGTAGATGATGCATTGAGCAGGAAGTCGGCTTATTCCTCATCTGTAGATAATGCATAGATGTATTCCTTGGTGTGGCATAAGAGAGATATGTTAGTGTCTCTTTGTTAGATGAGGGTGCAAGTAATAGAAAGGGCAAAGAGTTATATAACCTATCTTAGGATGATCACCATCAAGAGCTCCAAGCACACAATCCAACGGTTGAAGAATCTTCACCAAAATCTCCACACTCGGCCTCAAGAGTACCTCAAGAAAGGGGAAACACCAAGTTCAAAGGGTATCTCAAGAAAGAGGGAAAAATCTCAAAACTAAACCAAAAGAAGAAGGGCAAAAAGAGAGAAGAAACTCCCCCTCACTTGGGTGTCGCCTTGTCAAAACATGGCATATTACCCTTGTGATGAGAAGCTTACTATCAAGAACGACGACCATGTCAAAACACAGTATGATGTTGATAAATAGGATGAAGATAGGGGTATAAGATCAAAATAAACATCAACTTAGAAGACAAACACTCACAAGGATGGAAGATGAGCTCATATTAGCACCACCACCACATGCAAGAGGGGATAGATCCTCTAAGCTCCAAGGATGAACCTCCTTGGTCCACAAAGCTCCAAGAACAAGCAAGAAATGAGGAATAAGATAGATCGATGAAAGGGTTGCAAGAGAGAAGAGATAAGGGGTTATATAGATGAAGGATGAGAGAGAGAGCAAAGGGTGAGGTGTCAACACACTAAAAAACCTAAGGGATACTTGTCCTCGTAAAAGACCAACATACATCCACATGCAACCACTTAAACATGACATGCAATACATGGTGATACACTCTAGGTGGTTTCTTGACCAACTAAGAAAATCCACCATCTATGTCATTACAGCAACACACTAAGGAGCTCCATGGTCGTGACACACCCTAACAATACTACTAGGTCGCGACACCAAGACCACCACAAGAAACCTAGGTCGAAACAAACCTCTCCAAGCCTTTATCTCAACCCAAGACAAGCTTGGTCACGACCAACACACCAATGGGAAGTGTCTCAACCATGAAACCCCCTCAAGAAATCCTAGGTCACGACCTAGGTCGAGACATACCAACAAGGTCACAAGGTCAAAGCACACCAACCCCAGAAAACCCTAATCACCACTAAGGGTGACACCACCTAACCAAGGGTCAACAAAAGTGCACCAAAGCACCATACTCTCTCTCATGAAGACAAGAGAGATAAGGAACACTTGAGAGATGGAAAATTGCACATCAACCCCCTATATTGGACAAATTGCAATTTGCTCCAAAACTAGCACAGAAAGCACAAACGTCATCCAAACCAGATCAAATTGGAAACTTAAACTCTCCACAAGCCCTAATTACATATCAAAAGATTAAAGCAATGTTCTAAGAATATCATCAAGTCAAAGAAAACATGATTACCCCAAAACCTGGGTCATGGTCCTTAGACTTCTCTACCACATGTACTCCTGACACGATAGTTTCTTAAAATAAGTGAAATTGACCAAAAGCACAACAATGACTCTATTGGGTAATATCATCAAAGTTTCAAGACATACTAGAGAGTCAAATCTTCATTTGTAGGCCTAGATGATGTGTTCTTGCCAAGTATCCTTGGTTTCTTTCAGGCATGCATCACATGCATGGAATTTTTTTAATTGTTCCTAAAAGGGATATGTGTGAGCCTCCCTTGAGAATGTGTTCTCTATTCATGAAGTTTGCACTACCTCTCCCTAGAGGAGATCACAAACTGTTGATTGGATATCCAGTAAAGCAAGTGCTCTCCTGCATCACACCATCTAGGAAGTTGTGGTGATCATCAAGCAGATCTTTAATAACCTTCATAGAATGCTTATTCATACAGGCATCTTGGGGATACACACCATCTACAATTTTTCTCCTTTTAAACTAGAATTTAAAGCTATAATACATGATTGGTGGTCAAATCTGTAGCCAAATGGTATTGATCCCTTATAGCACATCTGTTTGGAAGTCATTGTAATCACCCTCAATTCATCGATATCTCAAAAGGGTGTGTTCTATGTTGGGAAATACATGCACAGAGTATAGAAGTGGAAACAAAATTTATCTATTCATATTCCCCAATAAAACAAGATTGTGTCATCTACTATGAAATAGTAAGGATGGTTTTAGCATGTTATACCTAGTCTTGGAGCAAGTCCAGTGACAAAACTTGCTTCTTTGCAACTGTTGATAAGTTGCTCTTGGACGGTGTCTGTGTAGCTCCTGGTCTTCACCATGAATAGTTGTCTACGCGACCTCTACAACAACTCCGGTGGCCTGGCCACGGACTACAGGTTGTAGTTACTCTCTGAGAATTAGCCAAAGGACTCCTACCTCTAGAGTTTTCCATACAGACCAACTAGAACTCATGTCGTCCACTAAGAATAGACATGAACGAGTTGTCCTCCTTGTTGTGTACTAGTCACCAACCTACTCTCCCACAATGACAACTTCTCAGTAGTTATCTCCCGTTGGCTATCCCTCCTTTTCAGGTAGGACTTACCCAGGCTCTCTTGGTTACCACAACCAGAGAGGACAATAATTGTGAGAGGAACTGATTTTTAATTGTATGTGTTGTGTTGTCCTCTGGGAAGCCCCCAATACTCCTCTATATATAGGAGGGGTTAGGGTCAATGTTCCCAGTCCCCAACCAATGGAGGACTAAAGTGGGAGTGGAAAGGGATGGAAGATCTTGAATTCTTGCAATAATTTTGGAAGTTTTACAACTTGCGTCAATCGAAATGGTCATCTCGTAAGATGAGATAGTTGTCTGGGATGTGAGACGGTCATTTCACACTTTTCCATTCAAATATGAATTGGTAAATAGTTTCCTAATTAATGTCACACATTAATTTACTCACACCCCAAGTAGGTGCAATTGGAACAAGTTTAGGAAAACTCCAGAAATTTTATTTGTCCCAATTGAGCCATCTCACACCAGCGAGTCGTCTGTCTTACCCACCCAGATGATCATCTAATGAGTTGAGATGAGCCGGTCAGTTCAATCATATTGAACCATTCGGTTTAAGTGAAAAACTTAGCCAATTCGATCTCTAATTAACCTAACCCCCAAACAGCCATCTCAACTACATGAGACGCCCATCTGGCCACCATAACCATGTGTCACTCTCAAGGTGGGTTTGTCTGATACATTGTTCTCTAACATGTATATGTGTGCTTGGTTTGATATTGCCATATCATGATTAATGTGATTTAGTCATCAAACAACTCACACTCTGATATTATGTGTTATTATTGTCTATCAATCGTTGAGAATAACAAATGATCATGGACATAATGAGAATATGTATATGTACTCTTAACAACCGTATGATCTCATCACAAGGATAGGAACTTGACAATGTTGGCTAAATGGACATCTATAAATCCCTTTGTTTTGATTATGACAAACATTTCATTCTTATTGATCTAACGAGCTACTTGAGTGTGCAGGATTAAGGTGGATGACAAAGAAACTAGGGAAATCCATATGCTTACATGTTTATGTTTTCATGAAATGTAATCGCCTTGTAAAAACTTGTACAAATATATAATGTACAAGTACTTAGATTTCATGTATATCAAGCGTTAGATTCTCCCTATCTAAACACCACATTTAGATAAGTCATCCCCTTCAAATAGGATCACATTTGCACACTCATACATATAATTAGTGCCTAAATTGAAACATTGAAACAGGATCAATCTCGGTCGACCAACTCCTCGACCGAGACACTCTCGGTCGACAATCTTCTCGACCGAGAAAGATCCAAAGTAGCTGTTAGACTCAACCGACAAGGTAGTTGGCAGTTGGAGATAGACGTTGCAAATCACTTGATCCAGAGAGCCTGTCGGTCGAAAAAACTTCGACCGAGTAGGTATCTCGATCGAACATTCCTCAACCGAGATGAACTCAGACAGCAACTGCAGAGTAAATGAATTAGCCATTGCTAAAGCAAAAAACTTGTACCTAACGGCTAGTTAAGCACTTAGAAACCCCTAGAAGTTGTCTAGAACGTCCTTAAGCATCCTTAGACCATTCCTATAAATAGGACAAGCCATAGGACACTCAAACTCACTTGTTACACTTGAGAAATCCTTGAGCATACTTTGAGCAATCTGTTTGTGAGAAATTTGAGCATTGTGACAATTGGATACTTCCTTCCTTAGCTCAAAATTCGTGTCCTATAGGCTAGCATCTCCTACCCACTGCAATCACAAGTCCATACACTTGGTTAGGAGATCTATATGCTTGATCTAGGCAAATCAAGCCTTGGGCTACAAAGGATAAGTTGTAATTTCCTTTTTCCTTTCTTATTCTCTATTACTGTTTGTACTCTCCTTGCTACTCCTAGGTTGGAGGCTGCGGATTGGAGAGGGTGGAGATCTTCTTGGTGAAGAAGGCGACCTTGAGCTACTTCAGAAGGCTAGTGCAATGGGAGGTTACTTCTAGAGAGGAAGGCTACTTCAAGGGGGAGCTTGGAGTTACTTCAAGAAGGCTACCTCAAGTTGGTGCACCTACTTCAATTGAAGGCTGTTCAAGGGGTGTAAAGGAAAGCATTATATTTTGTATAAATCCTTGAGAAGGTAATAAAATAAATACTTTCAAAATCTCGGTTGGGTAAGAAACCGGGTAGTGGACTGACAACTTTAGTATTTGCTAAAGTTGGAACCACTCTAAACACCTGTCTCCTTCTTCCAATTTCAATTGTGGTTGTTTGAGTTCAAGAAATTGTTAAAATTATTTTAAAAACTCTATTCACCCCCCCTCTAGTGTTTTTCAATTGGTATCAGAGTGGGCTTCAAGGAACCCTAACAAGGTCTTGAAGAAATGGGGGACGGAGTGCTCAACAACCTTAACCTTGAAGGGACACTTGTTGCTAGGCCTCCAGCGTTCGATGGAACAAACTACCAATATTGGAAGAGAAGGATGCAGTTCTACTTCCAAGGCATCAATTGGGATTTATGGAGAATGGTGTCAACCCCATATGAGCTCCCTCAAACTCAATTTGCAGAATGGGATGCAAATACGGTAAAGCTAGCTCAAATGAATGCAAAAGTTGTAAGCATTTTATATTGTTCTATTTCGGTAAGAGAATTTAATAGAATATCTAATTGTGACACAGCCTATGATATTTGGCATAGACTGTCCATAACCTATGAAGGTACAGTCCAAGTCAAAAATTCCAAAATTAGCATGTTTAAACAAAAGTTTGAACACTTTCGTATGGATCCTGATGAATCTATTAGTGAAATGTTTGCAAAATTCTCTACTATTGTTAATGGTTTAAGTGCCCTAGGAAAACCTGTCCTTGAAGAAGATCAGGTATCAAAAATCCTTCGATCACTCCCTCCAAAATATAAGCCAAAGGTGACAGCCATTGAAGAAGCAAACGACCTCACTCGACTGAAAATGGAGCAACTTATTGGCAACCTAGAAGCTCATGAAGCAACTCTAGAAGAGGAAGAAAGAAGAGCACGTGAACTTCAACAAGGAAAGAAGAAGGATGTGGCTCTAAAAGCTTCAAAAGTCGTCACACAAGAAAGTGAGGAGTCAAGTGAAGAAGAAGGAGAAGAAGCCTTGATCGTCAATGGTAAGAAATACAAAAGATTTAAATCTAACAAAATTTCCAGTTCTTCTTCTACCCCTCCTAGGTGCTTTGAATGTGGGAAGAAAGGGCATTTCAAAAATGAATGTCCTAAAGCAAAGAAAGGAAAGAAAAGCTCACACAAGAAGAAGGGAGAAAAAGCCTATAAAGCTGCATGGGACGAGTTAAGTGACAGTGAAAGCGGAGAAGAAACGGTGGATTGTCTAATGGCAAGAGAAGATGATGAAGACTCTCAAGAGGTAAGCCTACTTGATCTTCCTAAAGAAGAGTTAGTTACTAGTCTATAAGAAATTCATGATAAGTATGTTGATGTCAAGAAGAAACTAAAGAAGGTTATCAAATCAAATGATGAGCTAATTGCTAAATTAGATAATCTTTCTTCTGAAAAGAACAACATTGATCTTGAGAATTTGTCTTCAAAAACATCTTTAGATGATTGCACTAGAAAGCTACTCACTTTAGAAACAAATGTTGATCTTCTTTCTAAAGAAAAGACTGAATTGTTAGCTAAACTACAAGATTTTTAGACTCAACCTATTTTGTGTAACCATCTAGACTATGATAATGTTGTAAAAGAAAGAGATTCATTGTTATCTGATTTAGATCAAGCAAGAAAAGATCTACACAAGAAGATGAATGGCATTGCTCAGCTGCAAAGAGAACTTTATGAGTTAAGAAGAAAAGATATACTTGATAACATTCTAAGCATTGGTACTATTTTCAACGGAAGAAAAGGTTTGGGATATGCTTCAAAGAAAAATCAACCCAAAAGAACTAAAACTATGTTTGTACCCAAGAACACAATGGCTAGAAAGAGAAATGAAGTTGATTCTATTACTTGCCATTTTTGTTTACGTCTTGGACACTATTCTTTTTCATGCCCTTATAAGACTAAGGATTCCGAATTAGTTTGGGTCCCAAAACCTCAAACTTAGTAGAGTCAAATGGAATTTAGTTGAGATATGGCCAAACGCTCCATCTTGCTATTTATATTGTCTTATCTCAACTGAACAAAAGATTTCATGCATATTGTTAATTTTCTGCACTGTTGTATTGAAACAGAAACTTAGTCGGTCGAAGTATTGTCGACCGAACCATTAATCGGTCGAAGTATTGTCGACCATCCGGATGTCTGTAACAAATCAAAATCTACAGCAATTATTTCGGTCGAAAATTGGTCAACCGAGTTAAATTTCTGTGTTTCTTTATTTGTAATACAGTAATCTTCTCGATCGACAATTAGTCGACCGAGACAGATGTCAGTCGAACAATTGTCGACCGACTGGATTTCTGATTCAGAACTTTTATACAAGTATGTACTTAAATGATTCTAACCATATCGGACCATCACATGGGTACCAAAATCTACACTTTAATGCAGGAATGGGTGGTTGACAGTGGATGCTCCAAACATATGACCGGGAACAAGGATGCATTTCAAACCTTTGAAGAAAAGAAAAGTGGAACGGTCACCTTTGGAGACAATGGTAAGGGCAAAATCGTTGGAATAGGTAATGTTGGTACAAACCTCGAAATAAAGAATGTTCTACTCGTCGATGGTTTGCACCATAATTTGATAAGTGTTAGTCAATTATGTGATAGTGGCTATGATGTGTTATTTAACAAAACCAGCTGCAAGTTATTGATAGAAAACACTACAAATGTTGTTTATGAAGGAAATAGAGTTGGAAATCTTTATATCCTTAAACCTAACTCTATGAAATCAGTAGTGGGAAAATGTTTGATTGCAAATGAAAATACCTTACAACTATGGCATAAAAAGCTAGGACATGCTAGTTCACATGTTATTAAAAAGTTAGTGAAATATGATCTTGTTCGTGGATTGCCTACTTTATCTTTTGATCAAGTTGAAAATTGTGAACCATGCACAATGGGAAAGCAAACCAAAACCTCTTTTAAACAAAAACATGTACTTAGCACCAGTAGGTCCTTAGAATTAATTCATATGGATTTATTTGGACCCATGAGGACACAATCTATTGGTGGTAAAAGATATTGTTTGTTATTGTTGATGATTATAGTATATATACATGGGTACACTTTATTGCAACTAAAGATGATACTATTCATGTTTTTATACAATTTTGTTTCAAGATTGAAAATCTATTACAGAGCAAAATATGCACCATTAAAAGTGATCATGGTGGAGAATTTGAAAATCATACATTTGAGGAATTTTGTACATCTCAAGGGTACACTCATAATTTTTCTGCTCCACGCACCGCACAACTAAATGGTATAGTCGAAAGGAAAAATCAATCACTACAAGAAATGGCTAGAACTATGATGCTCGAACACAACACACCCAAAACCTTTTGGGCTGAAACTGTAAACACTGCATGCTATGTGTTAAATAGAGTAACTATTCACTCTCACTTGAAGAAAACTCCATATGAAATAATACATTCTAAGAAACCTAGAGTTGACTACTTTCATACTTTTGGCTCCACATGCTATATTTTAAATACCAAAGATGATAGAGATAAGTTTGACTCTAAATCACACAAAGCATTCTTCTTGGGATATTCCACTTCTAGCAAAGCTTTTAGATTATATAACACTATCTCTAGAAAAGTTGAGGAATCTATTCATGTTTTCATGAAGAGACCAAATCTGAAAATCTAGAAATCATAGATCTCACTAATCAATTCGAAAATTTAAACATACCAAATGATAGTGAGAAAGTTACTACAAATAATCACCAAGCTGAACCACAACCTACACCTAGGCTTATTAAGGATCATCCTCAAGAACTTATTATTGGAGATCCTAATGATAAAGTCAAAACTCGGTCTTCCTTCAAAGATGTTGCAAACATGGCTTTTGTTTCTATCATTGAACCTAAGAAAATATTTGAAGCTCTTAAAGATGATTATTGGATAATAGCCATGCAAGAAGAATTGAATCAATTCACTAAAAATGATGTATGGGATTTAGTTCCTAAACCACAAGATAAAACCATTATAGGAACTAAATGGGTTTTTAGGAATAAGCTAAATGAGGCAGGAGAAGTAATAAGGAATAAAGCTCGGTTAGTAGCACAAGGATATAATCAACAAGAAGGAATAGATTTTGATGAAACATATGCACCGGTAGCTAGACTTGAAGCTATTAGAATGTTACTAGCTATTGCTGCACATAAAAACATCAAACTCTACCAAATGGATGTAAAAAGTGCATTTCTAAATGGCATCATTCAAGAAGAAGTATATGTTGCCCAACCACCTGGTTTTGAAATACCGGAAAAAGGTGACTATGTTTATAAACATAAGAAAGAACTTTATGGTTTAAAACAAGCACCTAGGAATTGGTATGAAAGGCTCAAGACATATCTCTTTGATAATAGTTTTTCTATTGGAAATTCAAATTCTACTTTATTTTTCAAAACATATACATCTGATTTCCTAGTTGTGCAAATATATGTTGATGACATTATTTTTGGAGCTTCTAATGATTCATTGTGCACACAATTCAGTGACAGTATGCAAAAAGAATTTGAAATGAGCCTCATGGGTGAACTAACTTTCTTTCTTGGTTTTCAAATTAAGCAAACACCTGCCGGAATATTCATAAGCCAAGAAAAATATACTAAAGAACTCTTAAAACGTTTCGGGATGGATCAATGCAAACATGCTACTACTCCTATGGCTACTTCTATTAAAATTGATAAGGATGAAAATGGGGAACCTATTGATTATTCCTTATATAGAGCCATGATTGGTAGTTTTCTTTACTTAACTGCTTCTAGACCGGACATTATGTTTTCCGTTGGTCTTTGTGCTCGATTTCAATCACAACCTATGCACTCTCATTTTCTAGCAGTTAAACGAATTCTTCGTTACCTATCCGGCACTACTTGTTTTGGTTTATGGTATCCAAAAGGACAATCCTTGGATTTTAAAGCTTATACTGATGCGGATTATGCTGGTTGTCGACTTGATCGCAAGAGTACTAGTGGTGGCTGTTTCTTGTTAGGGAGAGCTTTAGTATCTTGGTTTAGCAAGAAACAAAATACGGTTGCCCTATCTACAACTGAAGCTGAATATATGGCAGTCGGGTCTTGTTGTGCTCAAGTGCTTTATATGCAACAAGTATTAAACGATTATGGTTTTACTCTTTCATCTACGCCTATTTTTTGTGACAACACGAGCGCTATAAACTTAGCACACAATCCTATTTTACACAGCCGAGCTAAACATATTGAAATCCGTCATCACTTTTTAAGGGATCATATCTCCAAGAATCATGTTTCCCTTCATCATGTTGATACAGAAGATCAATTGGCTGATATTTTTACAAAACTGCTTCCACATGATCAATTTAACAAAATTTAGGAAGCAACTGCTTATCACTCCTTTGGAAGATGTTTTCTTTGATATCTGTGCTTCTTAACAAAAACTTTTAATGGACATTTTTTTCATTAGATTTGATGGGACATCTAATTAAGGGGGAGTTTTTATTCTTAACGGATATCTTTTTGAAATGACAAAGGGGGAGAAATAAATATAAAACTAAAACTTAGTAATTATGAAAAACTCAATCAATGAGTTTCATAAATAAACTCTTGGCTTTACATTGAAAGTTTCTGTATTCCCTAGTAAAGTGGATTTCATGTTCCATAATTCATGGGGAATAATAAGCACACATTTTATAAACAAGAGGAAAAGCTACAAAAGGTAATCTAAAGGTATGAAACTCATATGTTTTATATTTCCTTCATTTATATTTTGAAATGTTTGTCATCTTCAAAAAGGGGGAGATTGTTGGCTAAATGGACATCTATAAATCCCTTTGTTTTGATTATGACAAACATTTCATTCTTATTGATCTAACGAGCTACTTGAGTGTGCAGGATTAAGGTGGATGACAAAGCAACTAGGGAAATCCATATGCTTACATGTTTATGTTTTCATGAAATGTAATCGCCTTGTAAAAACTTGTACAAATATATAATGTACAAGTACTTAGATTTCATGTAAATCAAGCGTTAGATTCTCCCTAGATAAACACCACATTTAGATAAGTCATCCCCTTCAAATAGGATCACATTTGCACACTCATACATATAATTAGTGCCTAAATTGAAACATTGAAACAGGATCAATCTCGGTCCACCAACTCCTCGACCGAGACACTCTCGGTCGACAATCTTCTCGACTGAGAAAGATCCAAAGTAGCCGTTAGACTCAACTGACAAGGTAGTTGGCAGTTGGAGATAGACGTTGCAAATCACTTGATCTAGAGAGACTGTCGGTCGACAAAACTTCAACCGAGTAGGTATCTCGGTCGACCATTCCTCGACCGAGATGAACTCTGACAGCAACTGCAGAGTAAATTAATTAGTCGTTGCTAAAGCAACAAACTTGTACCTAACGGCTAGTTAAGCACTTAGAAACCCCTAGAAGTTGTCTAGAACGTCCTTAAGCATCCTTAGACCATTCCTATAAATAGGACAAGCCATAGGACACTCAAACTCACTTGTTACACTTGAGAAATCCTTGAGCATACTTTGAGCAATCTGTTTGTGAGAAATTTGAGCATTGTGACAATTGGATACTTCCTTCCTTAGCTCAAAATTCGTGTCCTATAGGCTAGCATCTCCTACCCACTGCAATCACAAGTCCATACACTTGGTTAGGAGATCTATACGCTTGATCTAGGAAAATCAAGCCTTGGGCTACAAAGGATAAGTTGTAATTTCCTTTTTCCTTTCTTGTTATCTATTACTGTTTGTACTCTCCTTGCTACTCCTAGGTTGGAGGCTGCGGATTGGAGAGGGTGGAGATCTTCTTGGTGAAGAAGGCGACCTTGAGCTACTTCAGAAGGCTAGTGCAACGGGAGGTTACTTCTAGAGAGGATGGCTACTTCAAGGGGGAGCTTGGAGTTACTTCAAGAAGGCTACCTCAAGTTGGTGCACCTACTTCAATTGAAGGTTGTTCAAGGGGTGTAAAGGAAAGTATTGTATTTTGTATAAATCCTTGAGAAGGTAATAAAAAAAATACTTTCAAAATCTCGGTTGGGTAAGCAACCGGGTAGTGGACTGACAACTTTAGTATTTGCTAAAGTTGGAACCACTCTAAACACATGTCTCCTTCTTCCAATTTCAATTGTGGTTGTTTGAGTTCAAGAAATTGTTAAAATTATTTTAAAAACTCTATTCACCCCCCCTCTAGTGTTTTTCAGACAACATACGTCATAGAGTAATATAATTCTCTAGACATTCACTCTGTATCCTCATTATCTCATAACTGAGTGACATAAATGAATTGGAAGGTTGCCTTTATATATGTGTTATTATTAATCAAATCCTTTTAGGTAATTATTCCATGTCAATCATCATATTATTTTCTCTATGGCCATACCTTACCGACATTCCATTCTTGGAACACACCCTAATGAGTTAATTCTGACACTTTTAGAGTGTATTTGACAATTTGAATTAATGGTCGTCAGCAATGATGTTGTAGTTTTTTTCTCTTCCATATATGTTCTTAACACTTTAGAGTTTTTAGAATGATGATTTTTTCCAAATATGTAGAATGCATTCATCTTTCATTTGATAATAGGAGATAATGGATTTATTTTTACTATTCATGGATGAATGGATCTAAAAATATTCCTAAAATAAATATAGGGTAATCTAAGTGTATGAAAAATTATACTTATGGATGTTGTAATGATTATCAATGAAAGAGAAAGTAAAAAAATTGACCATCTTTCCATTGCACCATACAAGGCATCTAGAAAAGCTTTATACAAAGGTGGTGCCAAATTTCCATGTGTTATTTGCCATAAAAAAACCCAACTTGTTGCAATTTGTATGGTATATGCACAAAGGCCTAATGCAACTAGAGTGCAATCAAATTTTTTCTTATTAAATTACATGTAATAATAATTGAAGAAAACATATAAGAAACAATTAGAGATCTAATGTACAAAAAATAATCATAGAAAACACATAAGATAGTCTATATATGATGTATATTAGGTATCACATCAAATGCATTAGACCCAATTTGATAAGACATAAGTTTAAGATTTTGTTATAATGTGAAAAGGATTTGTACATATGGAAAAGACATCATATAATATAGTTGGCAGAGATAGGCTACATCAAAAGGAGGACATGCTAAGAATCGATTATGTCAAGAAGAGAATATAGAGAATAGACCTATAAATAGATCAAATATATAACATATACTACTATATCTGATATCTGAATAAGAAAAAAATGTTCGATCTAATATATGATCAGATATCTGATGGATATTGTAACACATAGCCCACTACCTAAGGCTCTAGTAGAGTTTCAGGAATGACGACTGGCCCCACAAACCACCACTAGCCTTAACTGCGCACTTTGTCCACACTGACACGCAAGTCGGGATCAACTTCCCCATTGGTCACCCATCCCAGTAGTACTCCAAGTTGAGCACACTTAACTATGAAGTTCTTTAGTGATGAGCTCCTTGAAAAGGAGGTGCACCTTGGTGATATGGGTAGTCCAATCATTCCTTATAAGATCTTTTTATCTGAGGCCTCAAATCCTGGGATGTCACAATCTCCCCCACTTAGACTCTTGACGTCCTCGTCAATGCTCAACTATATGGCCTCATAATATTTCCCCATTTCAGTGCAGACCCAGAATGGCCCATGGACACCCAATTCCCGATCACGGAATACCAGTGCAAGGGTGGCTATGTTACCATAGACAGCCCTTTCCTACATGCCTGGACCGCACAACTCAAGACTGGCATGCCACATACCCATGTGGGCCCCACCTGTGGCTCTGATACCATTTATAATGCCTAGGCACATTGCCCAAGGCTCTAGTAGAGTTTCATGAACACAGACTACCACTAGCCTTAACTGTGCATTTTATCCTCACTAACGCACAAATCAGGTATGTGGTTACGCTTATGGTTAAATCACTTTAGTTTCCCGATAATTCTCGAAGTTTTATGGAATCAGTAACCCCTAGTTAAGGGAGACCAAGAGGACAAAGGCGTTATCCCAAAATAGGATCAGTGGTTTTGCAAATAATCAACAATAATTAATAAATTCTACTACAACTAAACTTTTAATGGAATAAAAAATTTCTATTCATACCTTGCAAAATATAGAAAGTGGAATTCTTTAACCAAGAAAGATCTTATCTAACTATAAATCTCCAAATCTTTATTCAGCTTTATTCCATCAATGCCACTTTAAAGGAATATCCATTTTCTTGATAACCTAAAATGTTGACAACCAAAACGGTGGTTAGTATAACGAATTATACTAGTATGTGAGGGAACAATAATCTTGCATTTAATTGTAACAACATATTGTAAGCAATTATGGTTTAACAAGCAAACTTTACATTTTAAACATGAATACTCAATTCTTACATACCCTAGCCTCTGTGTTGTCACTATAGTGGACATGGATACTACCTCTCATATGGTAGATCTCAACTAACCCCCATGATCCTACCTTATAGGTAGATCAATACATAGGGTCGTGGAGTCGTATGGTCCTACCCAAGGGTAGACCAACACATCGACTCATGATAACTTGATGATCCTACCTCGCGGGTAGACCATGTACTAGGTCATCTATCTCATCAACAACAGAGCTACAGAGGAGGACCAGGATCTGAGCTAGTTATGTACATATAGTTATGGTGATAGTCATAGTCACTTTATAATTGCATGAAATAAAAGGACAATCAAGCATTTATTCCAAGAAATCGATAAAACTCTGAGAATCGCCGGGAAACTAAAGCGATTTAACCATAAGCATAACCACAAACCTGGCTTGTGCGTCAGTGAGGATAAAATGCACAGTTAAGGCTAGTGGTGGTCTGTGGAGCCAGTCGTCATTCCTAAAACTCTGCTAGAGCCTTGGGCAATGTGCCTAGGCATTATAGATGGTATCAGAGCCAATTCCCCTCTAGTAGGTGGGGCCCACATGGGCATGTGGCATGCCAGTCTTGAGTCGTGTGGACTAGGCATGTAGGAAAGGGCTATCCATGGTGACGTAGCCACCTTTGCACTGGTATTCTGTGATCGGCAGCTGGGTGTCCATGGGCCATTTTGGGTCTACACTGAAATGGGGAAATATTATGAGGCCATATAGTTGAGCCTTGATGAGGACGTCAAGAGTCTAAGTGGGGGAGATTGTAACATCCCAGGATTTGAAGCCTCAGATAAAAAGATCTTATAAGGAATGATTGGACTACCCATATCATCAAGGTGCACCTCCTTTTCAGGGAGCTCATCACTAAAGAACTCCATAGTTAAGTGTGCTCAGCTTGGAGTACTACTGGGATGGGTGACCAGTCGGGAAGTTGATCCTAGCTTGCGCGTCAGTGTGGACAAAGTGCGTAGTTAAGGCTAGTGGTGGTTTGTGGGGCCAATCGTCATTCCTAAAACTCTACTAGAGCCTTGGGCAGTGGGTCAGGTGTTACAAATATCATATGAAACATGGGGTTCCAATCCAAATAGATGATATATGAATTCAGATAAATATTTGATCCAAACCAAAAATCTTAGATTTAATGTTAATAAATATGTTATATACATGAAATATTAGTATTAAATTAATTATATATGCTAAAATGTCTATATTTTTATATTTTATAATATAAATAATACATATTTAATAATATATGCATGCATTTTTTAAATTGATATTTTTTTGGAGTGGATATCAGGATGTCTGATATTAGATCTGAAGATTTTAGATTTGAAATTCGATATCCAAAATCTGATCCAAATTTGACAGATGTTGGATTTTTTTAATTTTAGACTCAAAATCAGATCAAATATGCAGACTCCATACATTCGGTTACATGTCTAACATATAGGTTCTCTTATAGAAGGTGCATAACAACACGTAGTGATGGCTGATTAAAAAGAGAACTTTTTATGTAAGATTGCTTAATATGAAGGTTTCTAGCTGTTAGAATTATTGTTGTTTAGTTTGTTATGTTATATGGGCCTAATTGGCTTGACCCATTAGGATTAAATTCCACTTCCTTATAATTGTCAGATTAAAATAATTTATATCATTTCACTCGTACCCCCTTTCATGTTTGATTTCAACTACTATTCTCCAACATATTTGAAGCTAATGGGATATCTCCTTTCTCAAAGAAAGAAAAGTGGAACGAAAAAGCTCATGAAAGACAAAAGAAGAAGAGAGAAACTTGTTTTGCTTAGAGCTTTCAATCTGTAGTGATTTTTTTTTGATGAAATAACAATAGCTAAATTTCTTACAAATAAAATTATTCTAAGAACACAAATCACAATACTTTTAAGAAAGATAATATATACAATACTCAAGTAAGTCACTAACTCAAAATGAGCATTATTTTCTTAGTATAGTACTAAAAAAACTAGTATTATCCTCAAAAGAAGAACATACCACATTCATCTTTTGTGTTAGTGTGTTACCGCAAAAATAAGTGATGTCTCGAAGAATATATTGCACTAATCATTTTTATTCTTATTTTAAAATGCAGTGACATAAAAATAAGTACTATATTAAAATATCGACATTAGATATTTGTTTTTGAGTTAGTGTTATTGAAAAAATGATTATTGTCATCAATATGTAATAGTTATTTTTATATTACTTATAATTTTTAAAAAAATGTGAACACTAGTCTTATTAGAATATACTTTATATAATGATTTTAAAGATTTTCGTTTAACTTCGTCAAAGATTCAATACAGTCAAAAAGTTATAAACAAAACAATTTTCTCACTTTTTCGTTTTTTTTCTTTGGCTTTCTCTTTCCTATCAAGTAAAAACCGTTTCTTGATCCCGAGAGAACACCCCAGAATGTGAGAGACAGTATGTATCACTATCCGAAATATAACAGTAGCTCGTTGCTTTGACTATTCGTCAATTTGACTGTTAGATTCCCCTGCCCCTACTTGCATACCCACTTAAACAGAGGATAACCAATGATCTTTTGTCTCATCAGTTCCCGCTTTCAAATGCCTTTTGAGAAGTCTAGAATTCTTATGTGAAGGTGGACAGTCGAAAAATAAAAAGGATGATATTCTGGGTCTGGGAGTTGGATGCCTGCCTCAGTGCCTTCAGCACGTCTTGAGGAGCCAACAGATTTCTACTTCTTCATTCTTCCCTTTTCAGGAGTCGCGAGTTTGAAAGAAGGATACACAATTCCGCAGCACAAACAGAGGTTAGTCGTGGACCTGGTGGTTCGTCTGGAGAATTCTATGGCGAGTCTCCGGATGATGAAACTGATATCAGCAATTTAGATAGTGGGTCAAAAGACCATCTCGTTGTTGCATCCAATCATGCCTAAAGATAAGCATCAGAACTAGATGGTGTCCCCATCAACAGCTTGCAATTATATATTTCTATTTCTATTCAACCACACCAAAACCCCAGTTGGTATGATTTGACATGGATGCGAGAATGGCTAGCCGACCAATGACGTTCAGGTTTCTCCTTTGCCAATATGAGGAAAGACGAATTACAGGAAAGATCTTAGTAGCATTTAGAAATGGCGGCCAATTAACCTCTTGGTTGGTATCTAGGGGTCGCATTCTTTGCTGCTGTGTTAAAGGGATCAAGTTTGTGTGGTTTCTTTCTGAACCTTCCGCTACTTCTTTTCCACTTCGTCTCCTCTGAAAGCTTTCCATGTCATTGTCGTTGATTTAAACATCAAAGAAACCTGCACAAAGAAGCACAAAACTAGATCAGTTATCACTGCGGGGTACGGAAGTTGAAAACACGCAGGTTTGCAACGTGGGAGTTGCGTGAAATCTTGGGTTTCTAGTTTCCACCGCGGACAACTTCTTAAGATTGGTATTGTTTCGATTCTAGTTTCTAATTAAAACAGTTGCGTTTAGAATTGATGGTGACGTCGCATACTACTCGATCATTTAGCTTCCAAGTTATGGCTCACATGGAATTCCAACCGCTTATCTTCGAATTTTTGCTCCGGCATCTCTTGTAGAGAACAGATAGACAAAAACTTCCCCAAAGGACACCAAAATCGTCTTAAATGAATCTTTGCTAACTTTTATCTGACCTACGGCCTGTTTGGGCTCCAGCCCAATAGCCTCATCAGGGCTGTACGTGCGGGCCTAAACCCGCAGCCTCTCGTTTGAATATGTTGCATATTGTAGCCGCCCCCACTGCTTCTTCAGTTTGCAATCGACGATGGGCAAGGAGAAAGATGGGAAGTAAATGTGCTAGTGTCCTGTAAGTAGATGTTTTTCTATCAGGATCTTTTTTCTTTTGCGAGAGACTTTGTTGTGCTGGTGTCCTTCAAGTAAATGCTTTTCTTTATTTTTCAGTTTATTTGAAATTTAGCTCAAATTTTGAGAAGTGTCTTTTGAGCAGATGTAACTTTTTGCTCAATGGCAAGGAAAAAGATGGGAAGTAAGATGAATGTCCTTTTTGTTTTTCTATCAGCAATTTTTTTTTTGCGAGAGACTTTGTTGTGCTGGTGTCCTTCAAGTAAATGTTCTTCTTTATTTTTCAGTTTATTTGAATTTTAGCTCAAAATTTGACGTGTCTTTTGAGCAGGTGTATCTTTTTGCATATTTTTAGCATACACTATTTTTTTACTATCGACCAAGTGGAGGTGTTCATTTTCAGTAAACAAAAAGACTAAATATATAGACTAATCCAAATTATTTGTGCATGAGCTTGGTGCTGGCGTCCCATTTTAATTTTCTTGAAAATGAGTATTCCATCACATTCATAATCTATTTTCAAATGAATTTAGTTGCTCCGCTTAGCACATAATCATCAACCAAATACTAGTGAATCAAATCATGATACACATGACATGTTTAAAACGAGCGACTATGGAAGTAATCAGTCGTGAGCTATGGTCATAAATTTAGTTACCTTAATCTAGAGATGAGGCACTAATAGTTGCGTTGGATTGATAGATATCAACAAGAACCTCTTAAGTTCGTAAGATTCGTCTTGAGAAATTTCACCATCGACAAGAAGATTTATGCAGTACTAAATAATATTCAGGTGATTGTGAGACTCTTTGAATAGATATTAGATACTTATAATAATTTTAGATCACGGTAGTTAATCATTAATGCTTGAATTCTATGAGTAACCATCTTTGACGTGACTCGAACCTAATAACCATTATTTAGGTCCGCCAACGAGAAATTAATCTAACCATCCACTTTAAATTACTAACTGAAAATCAATCATAATTTATTTTTCTTTCTCTTTTTCAAATATATAGAGATAACTTTTAACAAAGTCGATAACATCTCGATTAAATACAACATCAAAGGTTATAACAGAGTTTGATTTTTACATAGAAGAAAAAGATCTCATTTAATGTACATAGAGTACAACCATTACAAACTGCTCTCTTTTCTCACTCACTGATCATTCCCAGGATCTAGAGAAGGATAAGACACCGACTAGCTAAACTAACTACTCTTCTCGAGACCTCTACTTTATTCTTGATATAAGTTGACTTCTGCCTCTTCTGGTGGAGCTAATCCTTTACCTAAAAAATATTTTAGTAGGTTGATGAGTTACTGGATCAGTGCATAGAAAATCAACAAGGAACCATGACAAAGCAATTCAAAGAGATTCACAATTTAGAAATTTAAGCAGTTAAGCAAGACAATCAAAATCATGACAAATTCATTCAAAGTAATAAGATGTGTAAGTAGTTGAATAGAGTAAATCACTAACTAACTATTGGGTTCTTTAATCTGATTATTATATATCACTAAATCCACAAGAAGTGTATAAAAACATATGAAAGCATCTAAGTATGTCTAGGATCCTAAGTCTTTGCTATCAATTGCCCCATCTACAAAAAGCATCACCACATCTGGCTCTTGACGGTTAATGGGAGCAAATGGATCTCTGGACTTCTCCACTAAACCTGGGTGCTCAGTTGGAGAGTCAAAACACTCTACTTGAGTGGTCATACTGAAGATAAACACTGATCTATAACACAGGTACCACCAACTCCCTAGTTGATGTTAGATACCTTACAATCATAATGAGTCTGTCCTAACTAGCATAGACCCCCGCACCTTGCCGATACATTTTGGTTTACCTCGATATGGACAAACTATAGTCAGGAAACAAGTTTCCTCCTTACATCGCATGACTTCTTGTGAAGGATTCTACAATGTCTAGGACATCTATCTTCTAATGATATTTAATTCAATCTGATAAAATCATCACCATTTCTAATCAGTCCTCTATTTTTGACATGTTAGCATTTGACATTAAATATAGAAATCATCTAACTAAATAGCTACTTTTATAAATCATAACTCGATACTTTAGTTCTAAAATAGGAAAAACTTGGCCTCTCTGGTGCCTCTAAATCTACCATTAAAGCACCTGTCATGCATGGCAACTCGTACAATTTTTTATAAGAAATTATATCACCAAATATAATTTATTAAGCATTTTTACTACTAGAAATCACTACACAAACTTATCATATTCATCACAGCTATCACAGAGTACAATTCAATACTAGAAATCTATTATTTTGATTTTTATATTATAAATCAAGGTTAGAATGTGATTTTCCAATCAGAAAACACATTCAAGATCATTGACCTTCAAATTTGTATCCATTGACCTCATATTTTAGCCCACAAAGGTCTGATTCGAGTTTCATACCTCAAGATCACGTTCTAAACTACTCGATGGGTAGCAAACCAACTTACAAAAAGTTAGCTGGAGGTAGAAGATGAAGAAAGAAGGAGGAAAAGACCTCCAATGAGTCAAATAGAAGATCTAGACTAAGAAAAGGGGTAAAAGATAAGTGGTCTATTGTCTAAAACTACTTACCACAAGGGATCTATGGCTAGATCATCAGTCTCCATTTGTGCTTCAAGTTCCTCCCAAAGATCTCCTTAGAAGTCTCCTCTCTATCAACCCCTTGGGGGTTTTAGGTATCTAGTTGTGTGGACAATTGGTATACAAATCCAACAATACAATTTCGTCAAATTTGGATTTGTATAGAAAAAATCATGGTTATTTTAGGATTGGTTGTCCTAGGCGGCTGGGTTTGCATGGTTATGGGATCCTGCCCGTTGACCTGCATGGTGTTAGTTTGTGTGCCCCTCAGGCTCTGCATGTTTACTACTAGAAATCTATTATTTTGATTTTTATATTATAAATCAAGGTTAGAATGTGATTTTCCAATCAGAAAACACATTCAAGATCATTGACCTTCAAATTTGTATCCATTGACCTCATATTTTAGCCCACAAAGGTCTGATTCGAGTTTCATACCTCAAGATCACGTTCTAAACTACTCGATGGGTAGCAAACCAACTTACAAAAAGTTAGCTGGAGGTAGAAGATGAAGAAAGAAGGAGGAAAAGACCTCCAATGAGTCAAATAGAAGATCTAGACTAAGAAAAGGGGTAAAAGATAAGTGGTCTATTGTCTAAAACTACTTACCACAAGGGATCTATGGCTAGATCATCAGTCTCCATTTGTGCTTCAAGTTCCTCCCAAAGATCTCCTTAGAAGTCTCCTCTCTATCAACCCCTTGGGGGTTTTAGGTATCTAGTTGTGTGGACAATTGGTATACAAATCCAACAATACAATTTCGTCAAATTTGGATTTGTATAGAAAAAATCATGGTTATTTTAGGATTGGTTGTCCTAGGCGGCTGGGTTTGCATGGTTATGGGATCCTGCCCGTTGACCTGCATGGTGTTAGTTTGTGTGCCCCTCAGGCTCTGCATGTTGGTCTGTGCGGCCATCGGTACCACCCATTAGTTTGTGTGGACATGGCACCCCACTCGATGGGCTCACTTTGTTGTTCTACCACTACAACAATATGGTCATATACCAGCGTCCAATAAAATTCTGGTATAGGTTCAAAAGTGTTGGTATAGGCTATACCAACATCCAACAAATGCTGGCTAATCTAATGACAACATAGATCTTTAGAAGCATTTGTTGAAGCTATGCTGACACTTGTGAATGACGGTATAGGCGTGTCGGGTTAGACCTCACCAATCATTATTCCCTCTAAACCGTCACTTATGGGTTGCTAGTAAATATTATATGCTTGTTGGCATAGATACTATTAGCACCAAAAATAACTAACTTTTAAAATATTACACCAACATTGATAAGATGCCGATGTAGGTACTTGAAATACCAAAATAGTGTTTTCAGTGAAATGGAGAGAAACTTATACCAACTTGCTAAGGTTGTTGGTATAATTTTTTTCATTTTATCTTTGTAGGATGATAACGTCAAGATGATGTTTGTGGTGATCAACCAAGAATTGTTGCAGATGTTGTTCAAGTGCGACTTGAATAAAGGTGCATACTACGAAGAGGAGATTTTCTTTGGACTTTCTCAAGGACTAGGCATATCCTTTATTCCATCCTTCCCATTGTATAGTTTTTGACATGATCTATTCTTATAAGGGTAATATGACAGTTAACTTTTTGAATATGTCTTAAGATTATAAGGGTGATAGGTAATTAGGCTCCACAACTGATGGCACACTATATAGTGCTAGAAAGAGACTATAAAAATCATAGTGCATAAATGTCATTCATGGTATTTCACATGTATTATACTTACAATCCAACTATAAACCTTGAAGTAATAATAACTCACAAATCATACATATGAACTCCTCATATGAAATATTTTTAACATTTTGGGAAGTTTCAATCAAATAGGTTTAGCTGCAAAGTACCTAAAAAAGATACAAAAATTAAGTTGCTTGATGTCACAAGCTTTTAAAATACAAGATGAGGCCTTTCCTTTACAATTTAACCAAACATAAAAAAAGAACTTAATTCATCTGAATAATGGATGATGTCTTATTTCTTCAATATTCGTCATCAACAATACTTTCCTCTGCAAAACAAAACAAAAGAATTAGAATCAATCATACTCAACAATAGAAACATCTTAAAACATGTGATGATAAGTGATAATATTATACAAACATACATACATTAATAATTGGGATGCCTGAGAGAATGATTCCAACTTTTACTATGATAATAGAACACTTTGCAAATGGGGTACTAATCATATTGTAATATGGATGCATTCAACTCCAATTTACGAGGTAGATATTACATAAACAAATTCTACATTGTACTCAAAATTTCTTGCTCCTAGTCATCCCCCTTTTCCATAACCAATTCACATAGTAAAACTCAAAATTTAAATTTGTCACCAAGAACCATATAATTTTGGAACAATTTGGGTGTGTCAGTCTTGTCATGTATCATATAATATCATATTGAAGTTGTGGATCAAATAACCTAGCATTTATGATAAACATGTAAATCAAGAATTATAAGACAATGGTCCATTCAGTTAGTCTATTGTTCAATATACCAATACACATATACTTTACACTGATAGAAGTTAAACATTAACATATGCTAAGTCATTGCGGTCTTTCTTTAGTGAGTACTAGAGTTTTAAGAAAATAGTTCTCAAACCAATTCATGTGCTTATATAGACTACTTGAATTGTCTATACTTTTTTGTTTATACATAGAATACTACAACTCGTGAGTTAAGATCCGGAGACACAAAATAATCATCTGAAATAATTTCTATAAGGACCACTTAGTATTATCTTTAGTAAACCATACTTGGATATAAACAAATATATTCAATGGGAGCACAAGGGAAACATATTCCATAAGGCGGAAAGAACTCATTATAAATAATCAGAATAGAGTGATGACAATGAACTGTATACATGTTGCAAAGAGAAATAAGCACAATGCTTGTGTTCTTTATGTGTAGAAGTTATAATACATGATATCATGTTGCATCCCAACTAAATTTCCAACTCTCCCCATTAAGATTAAACAAGAGTCTGAGATCTTGGAAAAGAAATAATATAAGGAGAAGAGAAGACAATTCCCTTATATATAGTAAGAAATAGAAAAGTCTTTCTAATAGAATTACCATTTGTAGACCAATTGCACACTTGGCATATTTAATGGATTACAAAATATATAATTAACATAATTTTGAGATATGTAACAACTTAGCTTGGGAGAGACATGGAACATGAATAAGTAATAAACATGCATAGAGTATATGGTATGTTTTACAATAACAAAAAGTGTAAACATGCGTGGACCATATCAATTAATCTAGATGAAACAAAAATAATACTATAACACCATATCAATTAATAAATGGAAATTTATAAAGGTCATCTACCAAGAGAAAAACACCCATGGATTAATAGAAAAGTTTTGAAATCACTATAAGAAATAAAACTAGGAAGTAAGAACCTAGCTTAATGGAATCACGAGAAACATTAGGGAGAGGGGAGAGGAAAATTTTGTAAAACTAGGAATGTCATCAGACAGGGTATGGGTGATGTAAGTAATTACATAAATTCACCTTGTTGGAGCAGAAAGTGTACTATAGGACTAGTCCTATACTATTTTTATAGGACAATCAATCACATTGCAACATCTCCTTCTCTCTCCTCTTCAAGACCTCACCCCCTAAAAAATTAGGAGAGAAAAATGGACAATGTACACTATAACAAATTTCCGTTAGATCCTACCAATTTATTATCGGACCTTTCCTATAATAAGTTTTTCCTTGTTGGAGTGGGTAAGAATGCAAGTAGTTTTGCTTCATGTTATTCCCCTTGTTTGATCTTTACCCTTGTCCTCTTACCCATAGGGTAAACGTTGTAAGAAAAGAAATAGTAATCTGATAGCAAATATTAAAATGAACAAGTAGAATACGTTAGTGTACGAGGTAATGTTATAATTAGCTATTTGTCGCGCATACGAGACATTTCAAACAAAAGCCACGTTCAATATTGCACATCTTTGTTAAAGGTATATATGTTTTAAGAAGTAATTCATCTTCGTAGTTCACTCTTTCTTTAATAAAAAAATTTGTAGCACATTACATTAGATATTGTATAATTTACAAAACGCAAACATAGTGAAGATTCCCATATATAAAACAATTTCTATACAGAGATTTGGCCATATGGTTAAATTTTGAAATGTCGTATTTAGTCAATGACATCTAAGTGTGCCCATCTTGGATGACATACATTTCAATACCAAGGGTATGGTTATTCATATGTTTAATTGGTATAGGATTGTCGACTTTCTGCATAGGCTTAGCGAAAGTACTACACTTGTTTGATCATCTAACACCAGCCGTAAGTGTAGCATTAAGTGTCTTAAAAATTATTAGATCCAGCCGTATGCTCATTGGAGTCTTAAAAAAGTGCATCTACTACTTAACAAGAAATCACGCCATGTGATAATATTAATAATAAGAGGAGAGAAAGCACGGCGGACGATTTGACTAAGACCACCAATTTCAAATAATAAAATGTCAGAAACAAAGGAAATAAAGAATGGTAAATAAGTATATGTTCAAACATGAACAAAACACTGTCTAGAAACATCAATTATCTACCTGTTCACCACCGGCAATGTGTGGTGGCCGAGGTAAAAATGCCATGTTGAATAGTCAATTGCGAAACGCGATCCTTCAGGTCTCCACGCACATGTACTCAATACGTCATATTCCATCGGATCTGGAATCTGGAAGCACATCCTTTTGCTTGGCGGCACGCATTGATTAGGATACCGGCAACGATTGTTACATCAACAGCGCTGATGACAACTCGCTATGATGTTGTGAGAAAAGAGCTCTCGATAGTTCTCGACAGCGTACTGCGGCGCTGGAGGATTTGATATTTTTATTAAAGGGTTTAACTAAGCTAGGGGTTCAGGCTTTTATTTGCTTTACTCTCGTTATATATCCAACAATACCGGCACTTATTTTATGTGTCCATAAATGTGATATATACCAGCAGAAAATATTTGATGTTGGGATAAGGTGTCGGTATTGACAAGGTTTCTTGTAGTGTGCGTGGCCGGCGGACTCTGTCCGACCGGCCAACTTCGTCGGGCTGATGAAAAAGCAGATCAAAGTCAACTCTTCACATGTTAACTAAAACTACCATAACTATCTCATTTCAACTACAGTTTAATTTATTCTTTCTATGTTGGATTCACAATTGAATTCTCTACAATCTTACGGTATTAATTTGATAACATTCCCAGATTATAATTTCTTCATTAGTTATTTCTATAGTATCATTCCTTAAATTTGATTTGTGTACCCATGTCTATACCTATGAGAATCACGTCCTCTGAGGGGTTTGCCACTATGTATTATAGATTTGGGTGGGCGTTCTGTACGGATCTCGATGATTGACTTTGGGTAATGGTGGTTTGGTATTGTTTTTGTTGGTGGTTGAAATCTTCGAATTTCTACAAGGTTTTGCCATTTTCTTCCTATATCTCTAGTCATTGTCGTCTATAACTCTTTCAGCCACTTTGTCAACATCAATAATTTCTAGGGTATCATCATCATCACGTTCCTTCTCTTCTAACTGTTGAGGTCCCTCACTATTTGACTTTTTTTCTTCCTCAGAACCGGTTGAGCGTTAATGGATCATGTCAAGCCTTATTTGCATTGTGGTTTTCAAGGATAGTTGATCCAATGTTTATGCAAGCTTGCCTTGCCGCATTTTCATCTTCTATTCTCTTTGTGTAGTATTGTTCATGATGCCCAATATGACCACAGTACATCCAAATAAAGAGGATATTCTCATATTCAACCTTGTTTCTAGCTCCTGAGATAGTGATGATAGGTACAAGCGGCTGGCCATGCCAAGCTCAACTATAATACAATCAAATCTACGCCTACATTGGAGTTTAGTATTCATATCCACCTTAATGGTCTTCCCTAAGCGATATACGGTCTCTTTGAGCAACACTTTCTGGTAGAGATAAATGGGAAGGTTTGGGATCCTTATCCATGGAACTATTTGGGAGGGGTAGCAATCTCAGGTGAGATAGTAGGAAATCATCATTAAACTGACATGTATAACCCAAAGATTAGCCATGGTCCAATTATTAAAGCATGAATATAGTCCTCCTCCATCTATAGTTGTGCTATGACAAAATCATTAGCCACACCAATCAGGTGAAACCCTCCTACTGGTTTCCACAACATATTGATCATGTCACGAAGAGTCAAGAACCCAATTACCTTGATAGTAACTTGACAATTACAACAAATATCCACAATTTTAGAAAGTCATCCATGGCTTCTGGGCGGAGATCAAATGTTGGGAATCCATGTTCCATAGTGACTAGACAATCATCTGATTTGAGAGAGATGTCGTAGTTTTCCGTGTCAATCTTAACAAAGGTGTTGCCAGTTCTATCCTCATTACTCTTCCCCACATTGTCTTTGTATGAAACATTGGGAGTTTGTAACATCCTGAGTCTTGAGGCCTCACATGAAATGATCTTAAGAGTAATGGTTGGACTACCCATATCACCAAGGTGTACCTCATTTTTAGCGAGCCCATCACTAAAGAACTTTGTAGTTAAGTGTGCTCAGCCTAGAGTGGTACTAAGATATGTGACTAGTCGGGACATTGATCTTGCACGTGAGTGAGGACAAAGTGTGCAGTTAAGGCTAGTAGTGCTATGTGGGGCCAATCATCAGTACTAAAATTCTACTAGAGTCTTGGGCAGTGGGCCTCATTGTTTACAAATGTTATTAGAGCCCAAACTCCTCGTGTAGGTCGGACCCACATGGGCATGTGGCATACTAGTTTTGAGTCATGCTGTCCAATCAATTTGAAAAGGGTTGTTCATGGTGATGTAGCCACCCTTGCGCTGGTGTTCCATGATCGACAGTTGGGTGTCCATGGGTCATTCTGGGTCTCCATTAAAATGGGGCAAAATTATGAGGCCTTATAGTTGAGCCTTGATGAAGACCTCAAGAGTATAAGTGGGGGAGATTGTAATGTCCTAGGTCTTGAAGACTCATATAAAATACTCTTAAAAGGAATGATTGGACTACCCATAACACTAAGGTGCACCTCCTTTTATAGGAGCCCATCACTAAAGAACTTTGTGGTTAAGCGTGCTCAACCTAGAGTAGTACTAGGATGAGTGACTAGTCGAGAAGCTGATCCTGTCTTGCATGTGAGTGAGGAAAAAGCACACAGTTAAGGCTAGTGGTGGTATGTGGGGCCACTCGTCATTCCGGAAACTCTACTAGAGCCTTGGGTGGTGGGTCGAGGTGTTTATAGAGAGCTACAATACTTTGAATTTAGGAAAATGATTTGCATGTAGATTAGTGCATCATTTGATGGTTTGATTGATACACCATTAGGATAACATGGTGTTAATGATTTTTCACAACTATGTGCTCTATATAGTTTCTTCTTTGTCCGCCTGTCAGATTGGGCTTAATGACGACCTTCAAGACTCACCATCCCTACTACTGAAGTTCAATGTTTCTTGAGGATGAGCAAAGCTTTAATATTGGGGTGGTAGGGAAGTTTGTCCTTATATCTTTTCACCTTACTTTCTTTTATTTTAAGGCATTCATGTTTATTTACTTGTACTTTTCCCTTATTTATACACTTAGTGTGAAATTTTAATATTTTATCGCATCATGCATTCACATTATTGCTCTTTTCATGCTTTCTAATCTAAATTTTACTTCTTAGTGGGACCTTGCTGTTTTATTTGTAGTTTTGGAAACTAAGGATATGATGGTGTGAATTCCACTATTAAATGCTCATAAACACATTAACTACCATATCATCATATTATTTAATTCATCTCCAACATCATTCATATTATTGACTACTATCTTTAAGGTTTGACAATAGATTTTAGGGTTAAGGACCCTTCTATAGTTTGAAATTAGTTATTTTCCTATTTTTGGTTGTAAATGATAAACCCAAGGTTTGTTTGATTTGTGAAACTAGAATAAAGTCAAACTCTAAGCAATGTGTTAACGAACTAAGAAACATTATAAGGATTTCCAAATCATACCATGTCAGGGTATCAAGCGAGAAATGATGATAATTGAGCTTAATCACAATGAATTAGTTCCTTTGACTGCCTTTGCACCTTCTCACAGTAGATTGAGTCAAAAAGAAAATAAAAAATGTGCAAAAGAGGCTTGGCCACACAAATTCCCAAAAGCAATTCAAATGCCTCAAAGAGGATACATAAAAATACCTAACACCTAAGACAAAAAATTAGAATGCTTAGAATAAAATCATGAGTGTGAATAAAAGCATGAGGGATTGTTTTCTCTTTAAGAAGAGTTAAGGATGGAGCCCAACAGGTATATGACTACACTTGCAAATGTGGGTGTGTCATGTTTGGTAGTGCCACCCCAAAAGCTCATTAGGAGTATGTAGGAAACCTTACTAGGCATATGAGATATTTCTAGTATTAGGGTTGGTTTGAGCATGGCACAAGGAGTTTGTCTTGTTTCTTTAGGCGAACTAGATCACACTATCAAAACTATTTCTCATTACATGGACCACCTTGCCATAGATCTTGGTTCTCAGAAGTCACTAGAATGTTTTGTTTTTCTACTTTAGGATCAAAACAACTGAAAGGTTTGAATTGGACCGTCTGAGTTGAAAGAACATAAAGATCAAAAGAAAAGGCATTACCATCCTTGCTATTGGGGCTGCTGTAACATCGAGAGCTGTTGTTGCAGATTTGGTTTACATGAAAGCAATTAAAATTCATTTTTAATTTTCATATCCCTCATGATTACTTAAGTAAATGTGCAATATAGCCTACATATGATCCATATTTTTATGAACATTGTCAGATCACTACAAATGTGCTTAAATATGCTTGATAATTTCATGATAATATGCTTGAGGTTTTGTCAAAATGGTAGGGGTTTAGTCTGAAATAACATATTCAGGTGTCTTTTGTTTTCAAACTATTTTCCCTAACCTTAGCAACTCTCATGAGTCTTTATTTGGATTTATATTTTAGATCTTTGAGTTTGAGTCTTTCTAGGGGACAAGCAAGTAATAAGCTCAGGTTGGTTGATAACACCTTGGGTGTTAATGATGAGTACTCAACTATGGTTTTGTGCTTACACTAGCCTTAATATGCCAAAAATAAGTCTAGACCCCTAGATTTTGTAATTTATCATTCTTTGATTATATAGTTGCCCAATTAGCCTATTTTTGGGACTTGTAGATACTTAATAGAGAAATACATTGTCTTTTTGAGTTTTTCCCTAAAGGTTGGAAGAACTATGTCATGGAACTGTCTGTTACCCTAAGTTTAAACTCCTAATGGCTACATAGACAAAGGCCAATGGACTTGGGTGCCCATCCCTAGAATGGATTACATAACATATTTCACACATGCAATATATATGCAAAAGTAGTAACAATAAGACAACACAATACTAAATAGGGAGATAAGATATATGTACCCGCTTCTAGATTCAAGCATACCCATTGGTGTTTCATTTGAGTCAAGAGTGCAATAGATCTTCATTTGGCAACTACAAAATCAATATAAAAAAACATATTAATGCTAGAGCAGTAAGTATTCTATGAAAATGCATGTAAACTATTGGTATGTATGCCTTGAGAGCCAATTATGGGATGATTGGTGGGATACATTAGGATTGATTTGATAAACATCAAAGGCAAGCTTCCAATTCTTTCTGGTTCAGTCATATGAGATAATGATAGAACATATTGAATGTCTAGAGAATGACAGTACTCAATGATGTAAGCTTTCAGGTTCATGACCTGAATGATGAGATCATACAGATGCTAAGAGTTTGTACATTCTTATTATGTCCCTAGTCGGATGTCATTATGGAAGGTAGATAGACAAAAATGACATAAAAGATTAGATTGTGGTGTTGGTTGATGATAGAATCTCGTTAGTCATGATATGGAGATATCAAACCAAACACATAGGTACTTGTTAGAGAACAAGTGTGCCAGACAGACCCACCCTGAGTTTGACACATGGAACCATGACATGGTAGTCACAGTCAGTTCTCATAGTGATGGTGGTGAGTGTGATTCCTTGACCTGAAATCACTACACTCAACACATGTCGTTGGGTACACTGACATCATCAAACACAGTCCTAAAACATGGGTTGTTATAAAGGTGATGATTGGGTGGATTTGGCACATGGGGCTTTTGAGGGGTGAGTGATAGATATGGGATTTGTCCCTCCTGAGGGAGTTTGATATCCATGGCCACTTGATGATTATGATTGAGATAGGCATGCATGCATGTGTGAATGAGTATGTGATATTAATGTCATACATATCTCCTCCAATCTACTTTGAGATCAAGAAAGTGAATGAACGTTGAAAGATTGATTCTTCCATGCCTTGAGTTCATTCGGGATATCAGTGACAAAGGAATTATACATTCACTGTAACACCATTCATAGATTGTAGGATTGAAAGTTGTTCTCCAACTTTCTATTTCACTTGGGTAGCACTGATGTGCGACTAGGCACCGCTTTTTGCTTGTAAAGTCATAAGTGTTATGGACTTTCACTGCCAACGTGAAATGGACCTACATGGTCACACACATAGGATTTAACTTGGAAAATGAGTTTATCCACAAATGATGTTTAGATGATTACTAAAAGAGTTTAGTAGTTCAATTAAACACTTAATCAATTGATAGCTCAATATCATAGTGTTCAAGGTGTTGGAGCAATTGATTAGAGTATCAAATTGATTGAAACTACGATTGACTAATTTGCACAAGTATGCTAACCCAACCGATTAGCTCATGTGATGAACCGATCGGCTTAGGTTGGTGAACTGATCAACTCAACTGGTGAGATGATCGGCTCATGTGTCATGAAACGATCGGCTCAATTGTTAAACCGGTCGATTCATGTGACCAACCGAGATTGTTTGGAAAGTCAGAAGACTGTTTTGCAAATACAGTTTGTTTTACTTGTACAAATTCGATTTGGACAAGGATTAATATTTGATTAATCATAAACAAATTTGAAAGTCAATTTGAGTTAGATTAGGACCATGAACCGATCGACTCAGAGCTCCAGCTGATCGGCTCAGAGCGCTAAACAATCAACTCAGGTCCCAAATGATCGGCTCAGGGCCTAAAACGATCGTTTCAGGGTGTGAACCGATCGGTTCAGCTGACGCAAGTTGGTTGTTTTGTGGAAAATCTTGAACCCTTCTACTCCTTCTTTAATCTCGCATTGCACGGGGTAGAGAACCCTGTCCCATGACCCTCAAATATATATAGGGGTATTGGGGGCTTCTCATTAACAACAACTCAGAATACCAGTTGCTCTGTAAAGTTGTCATTCTCTCTGGTTTTGGTAACCGAGAGAGAGCCCGACAAGTGCTACCCGATAAGAGAGGTACAACAAGGGAAAGACAACTGCAGAAAAGTAACTGGTTGTAGGAGAGTGTGTTGGTGACTAGTACACCGATAGAAGGGTGCAACTCCTTCCGATTCCTTGTGGGACAAGGAGATCGGAGTTTCGGGTGGTCCGTGTGGACTACTTCAGAGGCGGGAGACTTCTGCCGCTTGGAGGAAAGCTGTCAATCCCGACAGTCCCGGTGAGACCAGGAGCTGCACATACACCGTCCAAGACCGGAGGTGAAGATCGTGCAATCCGTGAGGTAACGTCGCCGAGAAAGCCTTAAGACAAGGTATGCCTCTACAAACCATCCTTCCTACTGTACGGACGTTGACGCGATTCCTTTATTCTGGGTTTCAGAGGAGAAATTTGTTGTTTCCACTGCCTTCCCTATCTCCCCTAAAACCCAATAGTGGTATCATAGCCACGTCAACAACTCTATACTTTAGGATTATCGATATGATCAATTTGGTTTGTCGCCTTTATTTATTGCATACGATGTGAATAAAATTGGCTTTTTGCATGTCCAATCCTAAATCTACAAATCCCAATATACATATATGTTATGTAATATGAATGCACTCGATACACATCACCCTTAAACGAGTTTTATGGTGGATTTATAGTGTGGTTATGGCCAATAAACCCTATGTGTGCTTGGTTGTATGTGGTTGCTTGCATATCGGTCTGCGCACCGATTCCATACCTCTTTATTCCTGATGTAACTCGAAATAATTCGAGATTTCTTTCCTACCTTTGCTCCCCCCAAATGTAACTCGAGGTTTCCCAATTTAAATGTAAATAGGATAGATCTTTTATTTCCTATTATGTCAAAGAACAGCGGACAACTTGACAACAACTGAGACGATCGGTTCAAGGAGTGAACTGATCGGTTGGCAATCCAGATGACCGGTTTGAGGAGTGAGATGATCAGGTAGCGGCCTTGAGGAGATTCCTGATGATGAGGCGAACCGATCGGTTGGAGGAGCCAACCAATCGGCTGGTGGCACCCAACTGACCAGCCTGATGGTGAGCTGATCAATCATGGAGATGAGTTTATCAAACCCAGTAAAGGCAAAGCACAGAGTTCATCTTGTATAGGTTGCATGTGATGTGGACCTACACGACCGTGATTCCTCTTGGCTCAAGGAATCACATTAGGATGGCTATAATCGTCGCTTTTATCATTTCACATGTTTTCTGTGGGATATAACATGTATATGATACATACTATATATTGTGGTGATTGGATATGTATATGTACCTATAAAAATCAAATCCATCATTAAATATTAAAGTTTTAGATGCCTTCCAAATGTGACACACGTGAAAAGCTTGATCGGCCAAGTGTGGGCACGCCCTAGTGTGGTACACCATCTATCTCGTGGAAGTGTAAAGGATGGATATGTGGGTCTGCCCTAGCAGGGTGCATATTTATCGTGTTGGCTTTGGGTCAGACTTAACAAGGTGACCTAGATAGGATCTAGCACCTTGAGGCATGGAGGTGATCATGGCAAAGAGTTGCATATGACATCTTTCAAGAGTTTCATATGATGCAATTGGAAATAGTTTCCTACCTAGAAGATCTAAGTTGTGGGTGACAATCCTAGCTGGTCCATGGCTTAGAGGATTTCAGGATCTTGACCGACTAGAAGATTGTACGCTACAATCTTCCGAATTAATGGTGAGGGATATCAATTTGAACAAAAATGGTGGGAGAGATAATTAATTAAAATCCTAATTAAACTGTCAATGTTACGACCCCACCTCTTGATAACCACCAATTAAGGGAGACCGAGAGGTCGAAGCCGTACCCATGACTTCCGGATCAAAGGTTCGACAATTAACCAAGAATAATTATCAAATTTTAACATACTAAACTAAAAAGGTGTAAGAAAATAAACTTTGCATACCTTTTGAAATTTTGGATTTCTAACTTCTATCCACTTAATGATTCTACGCTAACTAATCCTCCTTGAATTTTTCTTCATGTATTTCACAATGTGACGATTTACTGTTTGTCCTTTTGACTTGAACCTAAAACGCCGACAAACAAAACGTCGGTCAGCCGAAGCTGGTATGTGGGGGAAACAATAAATGTGCAACTATGATAACAATGTAATCATTCAATTAATCATTAATCAATCAAGATTACGTTTTAAATATAACATCCGCGATCCATGAGTACCCTATCCTCTGTACTATCCCTACAGTGGACCTGGATCCTACCTTCCTTATGGTAGATCCCCATTAAACCCCTCATGGTCCCACCTATAAGTGAACCAGTTTCTAGGGTTGTGTCACATGGCACTACTCGTAAGTAGCCCACTCCTTAACTCATGGCAGGCTAATGAGTCGCATGGCACTACATGTAGGTAGCCCAATTTCTAACTCTCGATAACCTAGACCTTGCTCTAGGATTACCCCGTTTTAGCCTTTTCAAAGTAACAGAGGTGGACCCAGATCTAGCCAGTTATATATATACTCATTTATAGTGATAATCATAGTCACTTTATAATTGCATGAAATAAATAGACATCCAAAAGTTTAGTTCATGCATTGAGGGAAACGTCGATAAAATGCTCGGAAAACTATTCGGTATAGCCATAAGCGTAACTACATACCTGATTTGATGAGTCATGCAGATTATTCAAAATATACTTCATGTGTATACAATCAAGTCAATCAACAGATCCAAGCAAGTAATTCAATCATCACATAGTTACTGAAATAAATATGTACTCTATTTATTACACACTTTATCAAGAATCTACTTTATTGACTTGGATTCACTTTCTAGGGTTTCTAATCCGCATTAAGTATTCATTAATACTCATTAGGGTTTCTTAGATCGATTTCTCAAACTTCATCCCTTTTAGGTCAACACACCCTAAAATACTCTTTTCCATTTATATAAACCCTAATTGCTCAAACTATTTATTTTAACACCCAAATTGACTTAGGATCATCATATCCCTATTTGTTTATGGATTTGAACAATTAAAACATTTAAAAGTCATATTCACCTAAATTAGGGTTTTCAAGCTCGTTCATGCACAAAACCCTAAATTAAGCCAATTATATAAAAAGATTATCTTTTTAGATCTTATTTTCACTTTTATGAACAAATAGGCTTAAATTATCCATTGATCAACATTAAAACCATCTATCATCAAATCTAAGGGTTTTTCATTAATTAAATCATTAAAGATGATAGCTTTATGTACTTTTCATACTTCAGCATATTTATGTACATACTCTTCAAATTAAACTAATTACGTACAAAGATCACCCCTTTTCGATCTTAATGTACCTTTTTGCATTTAACAGGTTAATATCAACTCTTATGATCCATTAAACCCTATTAAACACTTTATTTATTTCAAAATAGGGTTCCATAAGAATTAAAACATTAAAGATGATTACTCCCATTACTTTTCAGATTGAAATTAGAATCAGACTTCAAACATAATTTATTTGAGTTCCTCTCGTTTTTCTGAGCAAGTTTCATATATAACTTGTCCTAATCGGAGCTATCGTTAATTAGATATGAATTTCGCAAGGTTTCACTTACTTGAACCAATCGGAAGCTGCCACGTCATCTTTGTCAATGCAACGTTGAATTGGAAACATAATCAAAAGACGCATCTGCCCCTTTCTTAAATGGTCGATCTTTTACACGCTAGAGGGGCGTTTCCATCCATCAGGGCCCTAGGTTGTCTTCAACCTTCGGCTCCCGCACTGGACGCCGACGGCCGCCAAGCTGCACACTACGTGGGTGCGCCCTCGCTCCCTCAGGGCCTGGGGGTTTCCGCCAAGGGCCGCCCCACCTGCGTAGCACCTGGGCGCATCTACAGCTCCCCCAAACAGCGGCTAGCATGGCCGGTTCTCCACTCTCCGACCATGCGTTTGCTGCTAGGTCAGGGCCGATCTTCTGCCATCCTTCTCCTCCTCGGACTCCGTCGGCCATCAGGGATGGCCCTCCCATCTCCGGCGACCTCCTCCGCTCCTGCCCGTGCTGCAGTCGGACTCCCCAGATGACCGGGAGGTGCGGTGCTAGGGCCTACAAGACGTAGCTTTGCTGCAGTCCTTCGACAGTCGCGCGCAGATGCAGGAGCAACAGAACGTTGCCCAATCATCCACAGGCCGTCGAAGGCGCTTCATACTTCCATTAGAACGACACTATGGCCCTCGTCGCTGTAGGGTTAAAACCATACCCTTACGGTTAGGGTTTTGGTGAAGAGAAACAAGAATAAGATAGGGAAGACAGTGGGATGTGTGGAAATTCTCTGGAACTCATCCCAAAGTCTTACCCTTTATATAGGGGAAGTCAATGAAGCCCGAGGATGACTTTCCTTAAAGAAACGTAGTCCTTCTTCTAAAAGAGTTCGTTTTCCTTCAAAGAGAAGCCATTCTTCTCTCTCTCTCCTTTGATATATCCTATTACTTGGATATTAGGACTTCTAAATTCATCCTCTCTTATTTACTTTATAGTTGCTTTTTAATGCTTTGGCACAAATTCCTATTTTCCTTTATAGAAAATATCATCTTTTTAAACAATTCCATATAATTCATTAAAGAAGCAACACATTATCCTCTTATTTTGCCTTTTTAGTATTTTCTCTTTCTTTCCTCTTCATTGGGACTCCTTGGATCCCAAGATACTCCATATTTCTAAATTCATTTTATAGGAATACTCATTATCCTTCTTAATGCACCTATATGCATTATTTTGCATTATCATGTTTATTTCTAAAAATAGTTCTTTTTTAGAATTTCTCTTTATTTCTCTTTTATTTTCCTCACTGGCATTCCTTTTATTATAATAAATCCTTGGGATACGAAATTCCATAAAGGGTAACTCAATTATACATCTTTTCAACTTAATTTCCACATTTCATCAATGTTTTCAATTTCTTTCTTCATAAAGAAATACTTATTTAATCTTTTCTTTTCTTATTGCTTTCTTTTTGCAATCTTGGACTCCTTGGTACCTAAGAAACCCAAGAGGCACAAAATCCTCTTTGGATTTGCCTTCTAGAGATTTCTACATATTTCTTTTCTTCAATTATCCATTTATTCATTGAGTTTTCTTGTTATTCGGGCCCAATAGCCAACAAAGCCCAAAACACAACCAATCAAGTCTATTGTGAATGGAATCCATTTATTCAAAACAAATCACATCATTATTTGTTCAATTATCCTTAATATGAGAAATTGCATTTCTCACCAATTGAACCCAAAAATTGGGGTTATAACATCCTTCCTCTCTTATAGGAATTTTGTCCTCAAAATTCAATCAAGCAAACAAACAAAACAGGATAAGACTTTTCCATGTCCATCATTGGCCCCTATGTGGCTTTGGCGTACTCATGGCGTTTCCAAAGAACCTTTATCATCACATATTCTTTTCTCTGAGTTCTTTCATCCTGGCGTCTATAAACTACACAGGTGACTCATGCCATTTCAGCCTCCCTTGGGGCTCACTAGGTTCATTGCTCAACACATGGTCGGGGTACCTCACATAGTGCTCTAAATTGGACACATGGAAAACATCTCCCATTACTCTATCCTGAGGGGTAGGGTCAAACCTAACCTTCTCCACCCATCCATCTCTAATGGACCCATGTATCGGGGACTCAGCTCTCTTAGATATAACTTAGATGGGTCGGATTTTCATGTCACATTTTCTCCCATAGTAACTTGTATGTCAGTCTACTTTGCATCTGCTCACGACTCTCATCGTCTCTAGGCTCCTTTCAGCCCTTGCGCAATCAAAGTGACTTCATCTACACACAATGTGGTCCCTTCTTTAACCATCACATGGTCCTTTTACCAACATCACCTTACTGAAGTGGTGACCGACACAACCTCCCTTATAGAGCTTCTTTAAAACCCGATACTGGCTAAGGTGGTCATTGTCACATCTTTCTTAGGACAAGAACTATCTCTAGATATCACCCTGAACGAGCACACATGCCCTCATCAGACCCTTTAGTCTGGATCATACTAACCATAGTTAGGGGTGATAACTATACTAACATTGAGTTCTTCATGTACCTACTTCCACTTTATGGAAGTGAACCTTTAGGTCAAACTCAAGAACCTTTGAACTCGCTTCGTAGTTGAACCATCTCTCTCTCATGGGTAGTTTAACCAGATATGTCCCTTGACAGAACTCTTTCTTTCTCATGTCATCTAGGTAAGGAGAACTACCATAACCCATATTGCATCTCGACCTTCCTTGGTCCAGGGAAGACTTATCACAACATCCATAGTGTTGAGCTCTCATTCCCTCTCAGGAATTCTTTTGTCCTCTATATCGATACACTGGGTTACTGGGGTTCGTCCCTTACCTCCTGGCTTGTATGGCCATAAACCACATGCAACTTCATCTTAAGCATCCAAAGTGCTATTGCCATTCTCCATGGTGTATGGTGATCTTTAATCATGATTTCCTGTATGTCATGATTCTTCCAAGATCGATTCTTCCGAAACCCTAAACCACTCTATTCAGGGTTTCATCACCTTCTCTTCCAAAGAAGTACATCTGAGGTTTTACCACCATCCTTTCATTGCATCCAGGACTAGACTGGCTAACCAAACAACCATGACTTTTCAACGTATCTTGTTACATCTGTGTGTTGTCCAAACACCTCTCCTTTCCAAACTTAGGGTTAGACAAACAACCTCTTCTATCTTCTAGTCCAACAAATCAGATGTGTCTCAACCAGAGCATCCATTACCACCTCACTTCCTTAGGTATTAGGTAACGTTGAAGACATACACTTCCATTTATTTCACTTATCGTCTCACCTCAAACTCTATGTCTATCTTCATTAAGAACACTTCTCTAATTTCATCATCATGGTGATCAAACTCAACCTGGTATAACTTGTAAGCTCCACATCCTCATAAGGTGACTACCTCATTCCCCTAAGTGTTTGCAAGCCATCCATCATTCATTCACTTTACCATGGTAAAATATCTTCTCTGTCCCCATTTCTCGTGGCAACGCTCCAACCTACCTCATCTCTTATCCTTGGTGTATGACATGCATAATGTCCTATCTCTCACCCCCATAATAAGAGGAAATAAGCATTTGGCTGCAGTCCAAATACAGAGTTCCCCCTGTTCCAAGAGTAGAGATGGTACATCCCACCTTGCCAATACACCTTTACATCTGAGTTGCAACGTGCCATATATGTCTCTACATCACAGACATCATGATAACAAACTAGTCTTGAACCTATTGAGATGTATATATCCTTGGTCATTTCCTCTAGGTCTATAGGGTACCAGCTCTTTTGGGGTCATCCCTCTTCCCTCATGCATCAAGAGAGTGCCCTACTCATCTGCCCTTTGGGTCCCATGAGTTCATGAAGGTGATCAATCTCCTAACTCATGGCCCTCACACAATGATAGCTGTTACCTCCCGACCCTATGGTCATGTGCAACTGGGGAATTAGGCAACTCCTACTTTCATCGGTCTTATCCCTACCTGACCCTAGGATAGACTTAGGATTCTCCATCATAGTACATGTTCACTTAGAACCTTACCCAAGTCTTCATCATCTCTCTTTCTGCATTCATGGGATGACTTTCATCCTTTCCTCAGGATCATGACAACCTGCCTACCTTGGTCAAGCCCTATACCGGTTACCTCCATGGTAACACATCTGCATGCACTTAGAGATGGATATCTATGGGCCTATAAATTCATTCTCATACCATGTACTTTTCACTTAACTTCTCAAGATCCTAAGAGACCCCTTTAGGCTACCTTAAACTAACCACAACTGATATACACTCTATCAAGGGTGTCCCTCTCCCAGGATGGGAGGAAAAGTATCTCTTGACAGGCGAGGTCACAAAAGCTCTTAGGTCTAGGGTTTACATCCACATGAGCCTACTTAACCCTAGAAAGCTATTAAGGCAACAACATATCACCTACTGAACCATTCTTGGTCATACTTGTCCTCTTTCCTCAATGCTGGATCGAGATCATACCTCCCTTTATCATCAACCTAGCTATGAGGGGTTCATTACACATACCTCAAACTTAAGGGACTTCCCTTTTCCTTTATTCATAAGGCGTACCATGCTCGAAACTATAAAAAAAACTTAATTCTCATCATGAGCATTAGGTACACCACTTCCCCTCTTAGGCCTAGGAACCCTAGGTTCACTTTTAGGTGTCCAACTGCACGCTCTATCTCTGAACCATGAATCAAGCTTGCAAAAGGCATGACATGCACTTCTTGTCATTCTTCAACTCGAGCAACACTTAGGGTTGGGTCCTCCTAAAGATAACCAAGATATCATCAACTTTCAGGGATTGATCATGAGGCAACCAATATCATCCATTGTTCAGGGTTTTAGGCTTCCAACCTTCTTGCGGGGTTTCCTGCTCTCTCTAGAGCTAACCCTACATCCAACCTCACCATTAGAGGTCCTCTCTTCATGAAGGTTCAACCTCAAAGGCATGCTCTACATGGGTGAAGCCTAGGTTCGAACTTATGGTTGCTCAAGATCATCCATAACCCTTTATGCTCCATCATGATTCCTTATCCAGGGTTTCATCCTACCGTCAACACTATGACGTGCCCTAGGTGCCAGCTATACCCTACTTGCACAAGCCCATAGGGTTTCCATGGTCCTTCACTAACATCATCATCTAAGGAGCTGCACAACCCTTCCCAGGGTTGGGTTGCCAAGGTGCTAGGTCACCCATGGATCATATGGCATCCAAAAGGCATGTCCTTTTAAACACCTGGTCCAACACATCTCTCTCTATCCTTCACTTAGGGTTAGGGTTAGCATCATCCTCAGAGGATGTGCTAGGTCTCTACTTGTAATGGAGATCTCTATCTCCAAGACTAACACATCCTCCTGACAAGAAGGTCTAGCCTCAGGTCTCTTCTGAGGACATGACGACTTATGTCATACGACCTAAGCATGTATCTATTCTTTAATTTGCGCTTAATCTATTAAGCTTATGTCCATGACATCTTATTTACATGCTTTTCATTAATTTGGTGGAGGATTCCTTAAACCTTATTAACCTTACCCATACCACAAGAGGGTGAGGAGAAGAAAGAAATCCCTAATCCTTTAGGTCCTAATCAGAATTTTTGTGATGAGAAGGGATGAATAAGATGAGAAGTCTTAAATGTATCTTATTTTGATTCATACCCTAAGACTTTGGCCAGGCAGTCACACAGATCCGGGAGTCCTCCTATTCCGACTAGCGGTGCGGAGGAAAATCTTGCCAGCCCCCGATCGTGATCCTTTTCTAGACACCTCTGTCTTTTGGATAATCCTCTAATAACTCCCTTGGGTTCTATGGAGTTTGTAAAATTTAATAATTATCAATGGTTAACTGAGGAACCTAAGCTCTGATACCAAATGTTACGACCCCACCTCCCGATAACCCCCAATTAAGGGAGATCGAGAGGTCAAAGCCGTACCCATGACTTCCGGATCAAAGGTTTGACAATTAACCAAGAATAATTATCAAATTTTAACATACTAAACTAAAAAGCTGTAAGAAAATAAACTTTGCATACCTTTTGAAATTTTGGATTTCTAACTTCTATCCACTTAATGATTCTACGCTAACTAATCCTCCTTGAAATTTTCTTCATGTATTTCACAATGTGACGATTTACTATTTGTCCTTTTGACTTGAACCTAAAACGCCGACAAACAAAACGTCGGTCAGCCGAAGCTGGTATGTGGGGGAAACAATAAATGTGCAACTATGATAACAATTTCATCATTCAATTAATCATTAATCAATCAAGATTACGTTTTAAATATAACATCCACGATCCATGAGTACCCTATCCTCTGTACTATCCCTGCAGTGGACCTGGATCCTACCTTCCTTATGGTAGATCCCCATTAAACCCCTCATGGTCCCACCTATAAGTGAACCAGTTTCTAGGGTTGAGTCACATGGCACTACTCGTAAGTAGCCCACTCCTTAACTCATGGCAGGCTAACGAGTCGCATGGCACTACACGTAGGTAGCCCAATTTCTAACTCTCGATAACCTAGACCTTGCTCTAGGATTACCCCGTTTTAGCCTTTTCAAAGTAACAGAGGTGGACCCGGATCTAGCCAGTTATATATATACTCATTTATAGTGATAATCATAGTCACTTTATAATTGCATGAAATAAATAGACATCCAACAATTTAGTTCATGCATTGAGGGAAACGTCGATAAAATGCTCGGAAAACTATTCGGTATAGCCATAAGCGTAACCACATACCTGATTTGATGAGTCATGCAGATTATTCAACATATACTTCATGTGTATACAATCAAGTCAATCAACAGATCCAAGCAAGTAATTCAATTATCACATAGTTCCTGAAATAAATATGTACTCTATTTATTACACACTTTATCAAGAATCTACTTTATTGACTTGGATTCACTTTCTAGGGTTTCTAATCCGCATTAAGTATTCATTAATACTCATTAGGGTTTCTTAGATCGATTTCTCAAACTTCATCCCTTTTAGGTCAACACACCCTAAAATACTCTTTTCCATTTATATAAACCCTAATTGCTCAAACTATTTATTTTAACACCCAAATTGACTTAGGATCATCATATCCCTATTTGTTTATGGATTTGAACAATTAAAACATTTAAAAGTCATATTCACCTAAATTAGGGTTTTCAAGCTCGTTCATGCACAAAACCCTAAATTAAGCCAATTATATAAAAAGATTATCTTTTTAGATCTTATTTTCACTTTTATGAACAAATAGGCTTAAATTATCCATTGATCAACATTAAAACCATCTATCATCAAATCTAAGGGTTTTTCATTAATTAAATCATTAAAGATGATAGCTTTATGTACTTTTCATATTTCAGCATATTTATGTACATAATCTTCAAATTAAACTAATTACGTACAAAGATCACCCATTTTCGATCTTAATGTACCTTTTTGCATTTAACAGGTTAATATCAACTCTTATGATCCATTAAACCCTATTAAACACTTTATTTATTTCAAAATAGGGTTCCATAAGAATTAAAACATTAAAGATGATTACTCCCATTACTTTTCAGATTGAAATTAGAATCAGACTTCAAGCATAATTTATTTGAGTTCCTCTCATTTTTCTGAGCAAGTTTCATATATAACTTGTCCTAATCGGAGCTACCGTTAATTAGATATGAATTTCGCAAGGTTTCACTTACTAGAACCAATCGTAAGCTGCCACGTCATCTTTGTCAATGCAACGTTGAATTGGAAACATAATCAAAAGACGCATCTGCCCCTTTCTTAAATGGTCGATCTTTTACACGCCAGAGGGGCGTTTCCGTCCATCAGCGCCCTAGGTTGTCTTCAACCTTCGGCTCCCGCACTGGACGCCGACGGCCGCCAAGCTGCACACTATGTGGGTGCGCCCTCGCTCCCTCAGGGCCTGGGGGTTGCCGCCAAGGGCCGCCCCACCTGCGTAGCACCTGGGCGCATATATAGCTCCCCCAAACAGCGGCTAGCATGGCCGGTTCTCCACTCTCCGACCATGCATTTGCTGCTAGGTCAGGGCCGATCTTCTGCCATCCTTCTCCTCCTCGGACTCCGTCGGCCATCAGGGATGGCCCTCCCATCTCCGGTGACCTCCTCCGCTCCTGCCCGTGCTGCAGTCGGACTCCCCAGATGACCGGGAGGTGTGGTGCTAGGGCCTACAAGACGCAGCTTTGCTGCAGTCCTTCGACAGTCGCGCGCAGATGCAGGAGCAACAGAACGTTGCCCAATCATCCACATGCCGTCGAAGGCGCTTCATACTTCCATTAGAACGACACTATGGCCCTCGTCGCTGTAGGGTTAAAACCATACCCTTACGGTTAGGGTTTTAGTGAAGAGAAACAAGAAGAAGATAGGGAAGACAGTGGGATGTGTGGAAATTCTCTGGAACTCATCCCAAAGTCTTACCCTTTATATAGGGGAAGTCAATGATGCCCTAGGATGACTTTCCTTAAAGAAACGTAGTCCTTCTTCTAAAAGAGTTCGTTTTCCTTCAAAGAGAAGCCATTCTTCTCTCTCTCTCCTTTGATATATCCTATTACTTGGATATTAGGACTTCGAAATTCCTCCTCTCTTATTTACTTTATAGTTGCTTTTTAATGCTTTGGCACAAATTCCTATTTTCCTTTATAGAAAATATCATCTTTTTAAACAATTCCATATAATTCATTAAAGAAGCAACACATTATCCTCTTATTTTGCCTTTTTAGTATTTTATCTTTCTTTCCTCTTGATTGGGACTCCTTGGATCCCAAGATACTCCATATTTCTAAATTCATTTTATAGGAATACTCATTATCCTTCTTAATGCACCTATATGCATTATTTTGCATTATCATGTTTATTTCTAAAAATAGTTCTTTTTTAGAATTTCTATTTATTTCTCTTTATTTTCCTCACTGGCATTCCTTTTATTATAAGAAATCCTTGGGATATGAAATTCCATAAAGGGTAACTCAATTATACATCTTTTCACTTAATTTCCACATTTCATCAATGTTTTCAATTTCTTTCTTCATAAAGAAATACTTATTTAATCTTTTCTTTTCTTATTGCTTTCTTTTTGCAATCTTGGACTCCTTGGTACCTAAGAAACCCAAGAGGCACGAAATCCTCTTTGGATTTGCCTTCTAGAGATTTCTACATATTTCTTTTCTTCAATTATCCATTTATTCATTGAGTTTTCTTGTTATTCGGCCCCAATAGCCAACAAAGCCCAAAACACAACCAATCAAGTATATTGTGAATGGAATCCATTTATTCAAAACAAATCACATCATTATTTGTTCAATTATCCTTAATATGAGAAATTGCATTTCTCACCAATTGAACCCAAAAATTGGGGTTATAAAAATCAACCTTTCAAATCAATCAAATAAGTCAAAATTGAGTTTTGGACTAAATTGCATATATTTCCTTTTGTAGTACAAATGACAACAAACAACAATCACTTTTCATTGCGATCGATCCTTGAAAAGGACAAGCTGAATGGGACTAACTTCCACGACTAGTTTAGGACATTGAGAATTATTCTCACTCAAGAGCAAAAGCTCTATGTCCTGGATACTCCAATTCTAGAGGAACCTGCTCCTACCGCACCAAAGGCAGAAAGGGATGCTTATAAGAAGCATATCGATGATGCCATTGATGCAAAGTGCTTGATGTTGTGCTCCATGAATCACGAGTTGCAGAGACAACATGAGAACATGGGTGTCATTGAGATAATTCAGCATCTCCAGAACATGTATGAAGATCAAGCACTACAAGAGAGATATGATGTCTCCAGGGCACTGTTCAAGTGCGTCATGACAGAAGGAGATCCAGTTGGTCCTCACACACTCAAGATGATTGGGTATGTGGAGAACCTGATGAGACTGGGATTTCCCTAAGCCAAGAGTTGGCTACTGACATGATACTGCAATTGTTTCTAGAATCCTACAGTCAGTTCTTGATGAACTATAACATGAACAAATTTGACAAACTGTTGATAGAGTTGCTGGGCATGTTGAGGACAGCTGAGGCACAGATGAAGAAGGACAAGCCTAAGTCTGTGATGATGATCAACAACAAGAAAGGCAAGTCTAAGTGCAAGGGAAAAGGCAAGGCTAAGAAAGGTTCTTATGCTAGCCAACAACCCAAGGCGTCTTCAGCTCTCAAGGCCAAGGGAGGTGTGACCAAGAGAGGCAATTGCCACCATTATCAAAAGTCAATACATTGGAAAAGGAATTGTCCCCTCTATCTGGAAGAACTAAAGAAGAAGGAGGCGATAGACATCTCCACCTGAAGGTGTCATGAAATAAACTTGTAACATTTTTGAGGTATATGATACCAAGATATAAAATGTAAAGTACTCAATAAATGGGGAAAGTGTTCCCGCCATAGATAGGAGTACTTTAGTTTATTTTCAGCCTTGAAGGCATGTAATAGAGTTATGAACTGCTATTTCATATTTGCCAATAGATAGAAACACATTATATTTTTTCATATTGTATGACAATGATGGCAATTAATAAAGTTGATGTTTCCTTATGGCAATGCCTTGTTTATCTTGTGGTACTTGGTATGCATAAGATAAACTGATACCTGAAAGTTATTGATAACTCAAACAATCAAATTAGCATAAATCATGAGAAATTCATTTCTAGTTTCCATATGATGGATAAGTCTAGACTCTTTTGGTTAGAGAACCAGTAAGAGACATGAATCTCTTAGACATGATTAATCAATCTTCACTACTAGTAGTGGGAGAATGATTATCCTATTAGATATAATACATATGATGTATTTACATACCAATTAGAGCAAATGGTAATACTTCAAGTGGTTTTTAGTAAAATACCAAAATATGAATATCTTGAAGTGTTCAAGAATATCATAGATGAAGTATGGATTTGGTAAAGTGTTAATTCTTGATGAGATCAATGAATAAAATACTTGAACCAAATGTTTGAGATCCTTATGAGTGATCATTATAGTGTATCATAGTGAACTCATGATTAAGGCATGGTGATGTCTAAATCAACAAGGAGTCATACTCTAAGGAGTTAGAGGATGATTATCAAATAACTAAATTCTTCTTAAATAAAGAATACACTACACTAATAAAGGACATTAAGAATCACAAAGGGTTGTGAGTTCTTATATCCTTGACAGATGCACCTCGATTATCTATATGATGAGTTGGTCATGTGATGAATCAACTATCTAGATGAATGTGAGGAATCAGATTTTGAGTTATGGTTTATGACCATTACATCCTAAATGACTTCCATGTGAACCATAAGGTATGAACTTGATGGTATCACCTATTGGGATGAAATCCATAAGTGCGAATGAGTCTTAAGCGTTAAGACACATGGATAACATTTTGAGAAGGATGATGCTAGTTGATTGCAACTTAATGACTAAGAGATTTGGCATACATATACTAAAACTGCAATCCTATAAGGAATAAAACAAGGATGTGTATGTGACACAACCTATAAGGTTTATGAATCCATTAATGCAAATAAAGTCTATAAGTTACAATGGACTAATCAATGTGATTGATTAAGTACAAGCAACTCAGAGCTGGATCTTTACTTTGATGATATGGTCAAAGGGTTTGATTGATATGACAAAGATAAAGAAAGATATGTGATTTAGTGGGAGCGTATTCACATTCCACATGTTGATATGAAATGGAAATGTTCTAGAATGGAAATCCAAAGTGGAAAGTATCTTTAAGGAAGATAGAGACGTTTCCTATGTGATAGGAATAGAGATCTATAGAGATAGTTCTCAAAAACCTCTTGACCTGAAAAGAGAAAGCATGCATTGGCAATCTATACTGAAGGGTTCAGTGTGCATAGATTTAGTGGGAGAAAACTTATCCATGTTACATGGAGTTAGTATCCCAAGGCCAAGTGTCCAATTATTATGAATAATGGGAACACTAAGAATAGATATGGATCTATCATGTATGTAATCATCCCATTATCTTGCATGTATGGACACAACAAGAATAAAATGCATTCATCATCTTGTATGTAGGACATGACAATATGGTGTGCTCATCCTGATAACTCATATGTGGGACTTGACGAGTGGATGTCTGTCTAGTTTCAATAAGGGTTACTGGAATACCATTAGAACTTGATAAGTACTTGAGAAGTACTGGTTCTATGGAAATAAGGAAGGGTTCACTGTAAAGAGTTACACTAATGCGAACTTCTGAAAAGGACAGAAAATTAATCGCAATATATATATATATATATATAGGACATATATATAAACGTGAATGTTTGTTGATAAATGGAAACATTCAAATAAAGTTGTTTTAAAAGGAAAGGTCGAGTATCCGTGTGTTAGAGAATAGCAGTGGATACTATATGGATCTGGAAGTTCATGAGATGAACTTATAGTTATTCCGATCATTGATGACAAGTAAGGAGTACTTGGTCATGCAATGTGGCTAAAGGTTAGCAAAGAAATACTAGATCACATATTATGACAACTCCATCTCATACATGTGACGTACAACGATGAAATGAGAGACATGTAGTTAATATTGACTTTGGAAAAGTGTTGCCATAACTCACTATGTTAGCACTAGATCATTGTAACATGTGGAATATGTTTGAAGATCACAATGAATATGATTCAAGGGTGATTGGCTTACAGTGCAAGTGGGAGTCTGTTGGTATGTATGCCCTGAGAGCCAATCATGGGATGATTGGTGGGATACATTAAGATTGATTTGATAAACATCAAAGGCAAGCTTCCCATTCTTTCTGGTTCAGTCATATGAGATAATGATAGAACAGATTGAATGTCTAGAGAATGACAGTACTCAATGACGTATGCTTTCAGGTTCAGGACCTGAACGATGAGATCATACAGATGATAAGAGTTTGTACATTCTTATTATGTCCCTAGTCGAATGTCATTGTGGAAGGTAGATAGACAACAATGACACACAAGACTAGATTGTGGTGTTGGTTGATGACAGAATCTCGTTAGTCATGATATGGAGATATCAAACCAAACACATAGGTACTTGTTAGAGAACAAGTGTACCAGACAGATCCACCGTGAGTTTGACACATGGAACCATGACATGGTAGTCACAATCAGTTCTCACATTGATGGTGGTGAGTGTGATTCTTTGACCTGAAATCACTACACTCAACACATGTCATTGGGTACACTTTGACATCATCAAACACAATCCTGAAACATGGGTTGTTATAAAGGTGATGATTGGGTGGCTTTGACACATGGGGCTTTTGAGGGGTGAGTGATAGATATGGGATTTGTCCCTCTTGAGGGAGTTTGATATCCATGGCCATTTGATGAGTAGGATTGAGACAGGCGTGCACGCTTATGTGAATCAGTATGTGATATGATGTCATACATATCTCCTCCGATCTACTCTGAGATCAAGAAAGTGAATGAACATTGAAAGGATGATTATTCCATGCCTTGAGTTCATTTGGGATATCAGTGACAAAGGAATTATACATTCACTGTAACACCATTCATAGATTGTAGGATTGAAAGTTGTTGTCCAACTTTCTATTTCACTTGGGTAGCACTGATGTGTGACTAGGCACCTCTCTTTTCTTGTGAACTCATAAGTATTATGGACTTTCACTACCAACATGAAATGGACCTGCAGGGTCACACACATAGGATTTAACCTGGAAAAGGAGTTTATCCACAAATGATGTTTAGATTGATTATTAAAGGAGTTTAGTAGTTCAATTAAACACTCAATCAATTGATAGCTCATTATCATAGTGTTCAAGGTGTTGGACCGATTGATTAGAGTATCAGATTGATTGAAACTGCGATTGACTGATTTGCACAAGTCTTCTTCCCCAACCGATCGACTCATGTGATGAACTGATCGGCTCAAGTTGCTGAACCGATCGACTCAACTAGTGAGACGATCAACTCATGTGTCATGAAATGATCGGCTCATTTGTTGAACTGGTCGATTCATGTGACCAACTGAGATCGTTTGGAAAGTCAGAAGACTGTTTTGCAAATACAATTTGTTTCACTTGTACAAATTCGATTCGGACAAGGATTAATATTTGATTAATCGGAAACAAATTTGAAAGTCAATTTGAGTTGGATCAGGACCACGAATCGATTGGCTCAGAGCTCCAGCCGATCGACTTAGGTCCCATACGATCGACTCAGGGCCTGAAACGATCGTTTCAGGGTGTGAACCGATCGGTTCAGCTGGCGTAAGTTGGTTGTTTTGTGGAAAATCTTGAACCCTTCTACTCCTGCTTTAATCACGCATTGCCCGGGGTAGAGAACCCTATCCCATGACCCTCATATATATATAGGGGTATCGGGGGCTTCTCAAAATTGACAACTCAGAAAACCAGTTGCTCTACAAAGTTGTCGTTCTCTCTGGTTTTGGTAACTGAGAGAGATCCTGAGCAAGTGCTACCCAATAAGGGAGGTACAATAAGGGAAAGACAACTACAGAAATGTGACTGGTTGTCAGAGAGTGTGTTGGTGACTAGTACGCCAACAGAAGGGTGTGACTCCTTCCGATTCCTTGTGAGACAAGGAGATCAGAGTTCTGGGTGGTCCGTGTGGACTACTTTAGAGGCGGGAGACTTCTGCCACTCGGAGGACAGCTATCAATCCTGATAGTCCTGGTGAGACCAAGAGCTACATAGACACCGTCCAAGACCAGAGGTGAAGACTGCGCAAGCCGTAAGGTAACGTCGCCGAGCAAGCCTCAGGACAAAATATGCCTCTACAAACTATCCTTCCTATTATATAGACGTTGACGCGATTCTTTTATTCTGGGTTTGGGAGGAGAAAATTTTTGTTTCTGTTGCCTTCTCTATCTCCCCTAAAACCCAACATCAACAATTTAAGAGTTGTATAAAAGTTTCTTGGATAGAAACATCATATGAGCAAGAAGTAGAAACAAGGCATGAATATTTAACAACAATATTTTATACAAAGCATGTTTTAAGTGTATTTTCAATTATACTCAACAAAATATCATGGCCATTGACTAACTACCCATTGGAAGGGTCCGTAAGGGTTCTCAAGATTAGCCAACCCTTTTATCGACATGGTCCTCCTTATCTTGATATCTCAAGTAAGGAACCAAACCTAGTGCCCTTCCCCGAGAATACATGCAGGTACACAAGGTTTGTATAATGGACAAGTTCAATTATGTTTGAGGTGTTTTCCACATATTTCAAGCAAAACAAATGTACTAAACATAGGGAACAAGTAGCTCAAACAAGTAACTAACTAGACAATTATTCATACGAGCATACATACAAACAAGCTAATACCATAGTCAAGAGAGTAAGCATACCTTGCGAGTAAAGTACAAGAATAAGCATTCTAGATTAAGATCCTAGAGATTATCCAAACTAAGGGTACCTCGAAAGGAAAAGATATAATATGGTGTCTTAGATCCAAAGGGTTATTGATAATATAAACATCACATGAGTCGTGTGGATGTTTCCCAAGGTCTATTTTTTCAAAGCATTCAAACATATCCCATCACATCATCCAAGCATGTAATTAACATCATAATTTCAAGCATTACCAATGCGACTTTGGTTGTAGGGTTAACATCCACTTTAGATTATATATAAGGTAAGATCATAGCTGATTTGGGGTCATGGGGATCATAAAAAATGAGTACTTGTCATGATTTGATCATACAAACATAACTTGTCATACTAGATCATTTTCGAGAAAGATTGGTACATTTCAAGGTCATTGAAGCATCAGAATAGAACAAGTTAGGATGGAGAGCAAAAGAAAGATGATATTACTGATTTGAAGTCATTAAGATATCATGTATATTGTTAGAGCCTCATTCTTACAAGTTAGAGTTCCCAAGGTTAGCATGTACATTTAGAGCATGCCAGGTGTCACATGAGAGTCATATGAAATCAAAGAGTATAAGAGTGCATTACATGGTATTTAGTATCCCAAGACATAAAAGGGTCTTATTTGAAAGCAAATATATTTCGTTCAGTATGGGATTAGTATATCAATCATATTTCATCATGTGGACACAACTAGAAACTTAGTCATTTTAATGTAAAAACTAGGCATTTGAGGTCTTATTCGTCAAATATAGATCATTTAGCATGAGATATTGGTCTAGTAGGGTACAAAGCTCATGTTACATTATTTATTTCAAATTTTACATATTTAAACAAGGATCAAATAGGCCTAAAACCACATAGGTGCTCAAGATCATTTATTGCACAAAAGTACAATTTTTAAATCATAAAAGAAGAGCATAGTCATTTAATAATAAAATCAGCAAAGATATGAACAAGCTCGGGAACACTAGTCATCACCATTACAAAGTTGGTATTTTTCTGATTGAAATGATATATAATATCATAGCATTTTGTTAAGACATCTAGGTGTTATGGGGGTTTGATCATACCCTTGAAAAGTTGATTATTGGGGTGACAAAGGCCCTAAATAGTCCACTTCTTGGGCTCTTGAGGAGGCCGTTAGAGAGTCGACGCTCTCTCTTACCCCAGACTGTAGTCCCTTTCCTAGCTCTTATGTGTGCATCTCACAGTAATAGATAATCGCGGGCCACTAGTTGGGGAGAGGCTGACAACGACAAGGAGAGACCATCGCGAATGGGGTCAGTGATGAGCAATGCAAGCGATTGCATGTCCTTTCTCCCCTCCGCCATCTCCCATCCACTGTCATCATTTCATTTCTCATTGTAGTAGTTCAAGCAAAGCTTCTGAGCCACACATGAGTCTCATTCGGCCCAAAAGAAGAGAGGGAGGCGAAGAGAGAGCGAGGTAGCGAGTAACAAGGGATGTACTACCCCACCTTAGGTCACCTCCTTGACGGTGCTAGGGTTTCGAACCCTACATCATCCTGTAATGCAAATAGGGCGAGCACCTAGGCTGGAGGATTTGGGGTCCAAAGGCTCGAATTGCATTGCCTCAAGAGAACGAGAGGGAGAGTGAGCTCGTGTGGTAGGAAGCCCAACCGGATGGAGCGACCCAGCATGTCATCTTCAACCTTGGTTGCGGCTTCTACAACTTTGGTAATAGAAGCTGGGGGATGGTTGGAGAGGTGTGGGCGAGGTGGCATTTCTACGTGGTGGTGATGAGTGAGTGCGTTGAGTGGAGTAGGTTAGCAGGGTTTAATTATGAGGAAGGGGAAGTAGATGAGTAGGTTTAGGTTTTAGTTATTTCAAGATTGGTGGTGGCAATGACCAGTTGGGTTGATCCACTTAGGTTGGTGTCCCACTGCCTAGCACAACAGGTCAAGTGGGCAAAAGGGGGAGGAGTTGAGTGGAAATGGGGAAAAGGGAAGGAGTCATAGCATGGGAAGTGCTGGTCCTTGTATGACCCTATGCACTCGTGTGAGAGGATGGTAAGGGAGGAGGAAGTAAATGAAGGGAGCTAGAGTCTGGGTCTGGTTCCCAGCCGGCACAAAATCAATTGAGAAGGAAAAAAATTAGAAATTATGTCTTATATTCAAATGGGTCCATTTCCCTCATGGAATCCCCAAACTGGGAAAGGAAGGATGTGTTGATGATATCAATCCCCACAACATGAAATTCAAGCTAGGATAGAATGGAAACTCATAGCGAGGATGAAATAGAATTACATATCCATGATGTAACAAAAGCCTCAACCTTAGTTAAAAGGTACATTGTAACATTCAATCATTTCCAAAGCATTAATTGAGTATACTGTGACCCACAATCACCAAGTCAAAGGTGATGGAGGTTGTAGAGTACAACTGAGTGTCACACGTGTTGAGGTGTGAACTAAAAATTCGATAGGAAAAACTAGCTTATCACATTAGATGCATTGTTCCAAGTTCAATCCTAGTCGAGTTTGAGAAAAGACCTCTCCATAAAGCAATGTCTTCAATCCTGAGCTTCCTCAAGGTCTCTATTCCACTAAAGCTCAAACTTGCAATCACCTTCTGCTTGAACTCAGGTAGCTACATTGATCAAATTGGAGAAGATGAACTTCCACCAAGTAGATTCTTAAAAAAAAGGTTAGTTGTCAGAGTTTGACCAACTTTGGCTCCTATCCAATGAAATACCTACCTCCATTTCATTGGGGTATTTCATCATCCAACGACTTCATCATCAACAAATTTATCAAGTAGTGATTTAATAGTATTATTACATATCAATGAAACTCTCCAACCAATGGAATCCATCAAAGGACATCAAAACTGATGAGGCAAAGATCGACAATATGGATCTGACTAAGTTCACTCGAATTTGCTTAGGTGTTACTCATATTTGTGACTATATTAGAGATGGAGATTTGTTGATTTCATTGTATAATAGCATCATCAATAAAATTCCAGACTGATGATGTTCACCAACTGATGAAACACCTCAACCAATGAAGTTTTCCAACTGATGAAACTCCCCAACTGATGGAGTCCACCAAATGTTGGCATGAATCTAGTTGAGTTGTTTGATTTTGGTTAGACTTGTGACTTGATTCAAGATGGGTCTTCAATGACCTTGATAACTGACAATTGAAGGTCGATGGTGCAAATTTGGTCAAGTTTTCTCAAATTTAGTCAGGTGTTGTGTGGATTCTTGACCATATTTGAGTCAAGACTACATCGACCACAACAACCTATGAGTTGAAGATTGATTGTGTGAATTTAGTTGAGTTTTCTGGATGTGGCTAGGTATTTTCCAATTTCATGACCAGCTTCGAGCTGGAGATTAATCAAGAGCAATCTGTTAGTCAGGTGCTTCATCGATCAATGGCTAGATCGATGGAGTTCACCGACTGAAGAAACTCCCAAACTGATGGAATCCGATAATAGAAGGTCATTTGGTATGATCCAATTTGATCAAACCTATCATGATTCATGTTCAAATTTTAGCCAAAACCAAGAAAACCCATCAACGCCCACCTATAGTTGTATATAACCCTTCTTGGCCTCCAAGACAAGGGTTCACAATTTAGGTTTCCAAACCTCTTTCTTAGAGTTCCAAGGCCTAATAGGGCCAAGGATCTCACACTACATCCATTCTCATTGGTTTATACCCAATACCATTAGTTCTTGTAATCCACCACCACCTCTTCCACCCTTCACACTCATCGAATATTGATGAGTGAATTGTGCTTGAATCCAAGAAGGTGTTACATGGATTCATGATAAAATTTGATTAGCTCTACTCCGGTAGCAATTCCCAACCATCTGTCATCCTCCACTATGCCCTCCATCCATAGATCCATACATTTTCATCCATAACACTATTATTGGGGGGTGAAATCGAGAAAGAAGGAGACAAAGAAGGCTAGAAGATCAAGGAGGATCACACAAAAGAGGGGATCCAACCCACTTGAAGGCGAAGGAGTAGAGACACCTCTCCTCCATTGTCTATTCTCTTCCTCTTATTCTTTACTTCAACTATTCTTCTTTTTCCTTATAAAAACTATGAACATCCATGTATTCTTAGTGAAAACTGTGCTTGCCCATGTCTTGTTTGGATCCTTCATGGCTATGTAGCCTATTTTGGGCATGTTTATTTACATTGATTCTAAGAAAGTAGTTAATATCATAATGTAGCATGCTATCAGTTTTTCCTAAACCAAGTTTGCCTCTCTATCTTATTAGAATCAAATATGTACATACATATGGGACAATATCAAATAATGTAAAGAACTGTGAAAAAGCCTTATATACATAAAGTTAGTATTTTGTAAATAAGAATACCCAATTCTACCAATATAGCTATCAATATTATGAAAAAGATCTATTGTTTCTCTACATCCATATATTGTAGATTATGTAACAAGTAGAAATCATGTCTTTCCCTTGGGTAGTATTCAGTTCTTGCAAAAATTCCAAGTTCACCATTAAAGTTTGCACGATGCCAACTCTAGAGGTAGGAACTGAATCCATTACTAAAGAGAACACAATGTCCTCTTCCACCTCATTCTTATAGAAAATACATCTTGAGGTAACATAGAATGAAACCTTCTCAACACATCATGTTTACATTCTATTAAGTTAGCACTTACATAGAAGCATAGAGATTCTTCTTAGTATATACTTTGACCATAACCAAGACAATCACTCAATATTGGGTCCCTTCAATCCAAAGATATCCCAATAGTCTTTAAACACAAGAGAATATTTATTTATAATCAAATTCTATCCTTCTAACTAATAAGGGGTAAACGATGTGAATCAAAGCAGTCCCTCACATATTGACCACCTCTAACATTAGGAAAGAACCACATCCCATTAACATCACAAGACACAACTTTGTTGTATGAGCCAACTCCAAGTCTTCTTAATAGCTGAATGTCCAGATGATATAGTAAATTTTGCCCTTTTCCGCACCACTGATCCTTACACAATAGAAATTTATTCCCATCACTTATGGCGAAATAAATAAATGGTAGAAGTATATACATGTGATTCAGTAGTGCTTTCCATAGCCATGAAGCATTAACTCTTGTACTATGACCAAATAGACTCCCTCCCAAGGTACATTTCATGCATCTACTTCACTCACAAGTTTTTTTGACTCATGTAACATCTTAGAGATTTTTAATAACATTTTGTAGTAGACTAGTCTAGAATTCTGCGAATACCAAATCCCCTCTTTTTTGGCTTACATATTTGGTCCACTGACACAAATTGATATATTCTTGTCCTCAATATCTCCCCATATAAACTATTTGAAGTTTTTTGCATTCTCTAAGATAATATTACACTGACTAAAAGATGTGATAATAAGAGAGAGTTAATATAACTAGGTCTATTCTGTTGTCCATAGACAAAATCCTCCACTTCCATGAGTCCAATTTTGTATTAACATTATCAATAATTTGTCGACACATCACCCTTAAGATTCATCTAGTGAAGAGTGACAACCCAATGTATCTAATAATAAACTTTGTATAATCTACTCCAAAAATAGACAAATAGAAAAATCCTTAGAATCATTGATAAGAGTTGTTTTTTTCCTAATGTTAAACCTTACTATTACAACCCATTTCTAGATTTACTAGAAATTAAATGGATTAAAGGTAACCTTAATGTTTATTATGATTTTAACATTAATAGTTTTACCTTGTGCCTTATCTTAATCTTGGTTATCTTTAATATTTGTTTGGATAACTCATAATTATGACTTAAACATACCACAGGATCTGAAATTTCATTGATATAGAATTAGACCACAGATGTATATGGGAGGAGAATTAATGATACTTGAGAAAATAATTAATAAAAAAATATATTTTTAGGGATCTTATATACTAATACAATAGGATAATAGAGAATTAAATAGCAAATCCAACGTAAAAGAATGAACCCAATAGGAGTTAAAATAAGAAAATTATGACGCTTTCAGTAACATGCATAGATTTTTGTCGAGCTATTACTTTCATCGACTACCAAGATGGGCCTCTCTATCGACCGGAGAATCACCACTGAAAATCCTTCCGACCAACGAGATTGTACTACACAACCCCTAAGACAACCAATCATAAAATGGCCATAATATTTACTATACTTATCCAATGTTGATGAAAATTGTTTTGTTGGAATCATATTTCAGTTGTCTAGCTAGCCAGAGCCCTAAAAACTAATGAGGTTGACATAGTGGTAATTTTGAGTAATATTTTGGGGTAGAATGTGAAGAATTATTGGAGATCAACGAACAACTGCAAATCCTTCGTGGTAATTAGATATAATCAATAGATCTCCACTCTCTTACCCCTTTATTTGTTTGAAATATTCTTTTCAACTCAATGGAGGTTGTGCTCCTCATTTATTCATCATCTTCTTACAATTGGTCTTTTTAAGTTGTAGATTTGATTTTTGAGTGATTAGAAGTATATTTTAAAGCTTTAAGCTCGAATCGAAGTTCAATAGACAATGAACCAGAACTAGAAAGCATAGATCTGAGGTCAGTGACCTAGGATCGGATCTAGGTGAGTGGAAAATCACATTTTAAGCATAATTTACATCAAATAAACTTGAATAATGTTGTTACTATACTAGTTCTTAATCAAAAACCTATTTTTGTGAAATTATTATGTATGCTTAGTTGACATGCAAGTTTGTTATGCAATTTGATATGTATGATGCATGATAGAATCCTAGAGATAGAGGCACCAGAGAAGTCAGTTTTGCCCTATTTTGGGTCTAAATGATCGAATTATGGTCGATGAGAATTGTGAAAGTTGGAATTTAGTCAGATGATTTATGCAATATTTGCTAAGTGCTTAATTAGTGGAAGTAGATTAATTTTTAGTAAAGAAGATGAATATTATTCAAACAATCAAATATCATTAGTTATTGTAGATTCCTTATAGGAGGTCTGCACTATGGGGAGGAGCTTCTCGACTGGAGGTATTTTGTCCATATCAAGATAAGACGGAGCACACCAGTGGGGTGCGAGGGTCTAGGCCAGTAAGGGGAAACTCCTTAAATGATTGGTATCCAACACCAAACCATATGTCAATGGTACCTGAGTTTTTGAGTCACTATACATCTTCAGTAGGTCCATTGATGCATAGTTGTGTTGATAAATGGATATCTTTGATAGGTTCACTGGTGTACAACAATCCTAAGTGATTTGAGTCCCTACCTGAGTACCTAGGTTGAGAGGAGGAGTCGAGATATCTGGCTGCTCCTATTAACCATTGAGACCAAGACGTGGAGATACTACCTGCCTACGTGGTATTGAGATTAACACTTAGGAACACATTCTTCTAAGTCCTACACTGTAAGATCGTATCTTGATGTGATACTTTCAAATGTTATGGTACGTCTCATGTGGGTCTAGTGCATATAATAATCAGACTAAAATAACCCAATAGTTAGTTAGTGTTTTATATGATAAGTTGATTACTTATTCTTACTATTTGAAGTTAAATTAAGAATTTTGATTGTTTTGCTACTTAAATTCCGAAACTGTGAATATCATTAAACTGCTTAAACATGTAATCTTCTTGATTTTCCATGCACGGAGCTGGTAGCTCACCAACCTAAGGATAATTTTTTCAGGTTAAAGGACTGGCTCTTCTTGAGGAGATAGAAGCCAACTTTTATCAAGAGTAGAATATATGTCTCATAAGAAGTATTGTTAGTTTAGCTAAATGGTCTCTTATCCTTCCTCTAGATCATGGGAGTGAGTGAGTGAGACAAGAGTGAATTTTGTAACACGTTGTATATGATGTACATTAAGCTTAAACTCTTTCTTTATGTAAAATTCAAACTCTATTATAATGATCTATATCAATGATATCTGATATTTTGAGTTCTGAAAACTCCATGTTTCCTCAAGTTCGTTTATGGTTAATAAAAGGAAAAAATTATGATAGCTTACATCATGTGATAAAATGATGGCTTAGTGGTAATCGCACCTGACAAGCCCTAACCCTGGTTAGCAGGTTCATGTCATGTATTTTTGGTATTAGTCAATAGGTTGAACTTAAATTGAGTTTAGGTTTGGGATAGGGGTGATAAGAGACCAATAGGTTTAGGATGCTTTCCTCTTTAATCTACAATTTTCTAATAGATATGTTCTATTATGGATGTACAAATGGTAGTAAGAGGATGTGGTTTTGGTGAAGAACAAGCTAAGAGCCATTATTGCCCTGATCCTCATGCAATGGCTCAAGGTGGAGAAGATATGTATGAGGCGACAAGGATGTACCATATATTTCTAGAGACCAAAGAAAAATATAAGATGAACATGAGGTCATCATCTTCTAGTAAGGATCTGACAAGATTCTATGAATTGGTGAAGAAGCTTGGTGGGACTAAATTTTCTGGAACAACAGATCCAACTGTGAAAGATGTGTGGCTCTGAAAACTAAAATTTTTTTTCACTAAAGGATTTACCAGAGGATAAACAAATCAATCATGCTATCCATTGACTCAAAGGAGATGTTGAGTTGTGGTGGTGTAGAGTGGAAGATCAGAGGAGGAATACAATGATGACATGGAGGGACTTTATCATATGAGTTTCATCTGAAGTATTTTCCTCCTACCTTCTTAAGCAACAAGATAAAATGGTTGGAGAATATTAAACATGGCTTCATGTCAATTGGAAAATATGAGACATATTTCACAAGGTTGGCTAATTTTTGTCTGCAACTTGTACCAGATGACATATAAAAATGCAAGAAATTTTAACAAGATATAGTGTATCAACAGTTGGTTGGAGGGATAGAGAAAATTTTGGAGAATTTATAGAAGAAACAAGACATGTAGAAGATTTATTTAATGCTGATAAACATTCTAAGAATGAGAAAAGATCTGGACATTTGGGTAGAGGAGGAAAAATTAATGGTGGATTCTTTTCCAATATTAGATGAGGACTTGGTTGTTTTGGAAGATAAGGATCTAGTTCTTCACAGAGTGGAGGAAGGTCCAGTTCCAGTAGATCAAATACATCACCCAAGTGGACACCTCCAACTAGGTCTTGAGGATCATCAAGGTCAGTGATAGGACCATAGAGACAAGATGCATCCATGTGTAAAAATTGTCGTCATATACACTTTGTACAGTGTTAGAAAGTCACTACTCAAAAATGCTATCATTGTGGATAGATTAGACACAAAAAAGAGACTACCCAAAACTTCTGTATAGTTCAAAATGATGTTCACAATTACAATTTCAGCCTCCATAGAGACATACTCCAGTTAGAGGAGCAAGTTCTTCAGTGGATTCAGGCTCTAGAGGGGAACCACCTAGTACCGGTAGTGTCCAAAGAGGACAATATGGCAGAGGGGGAGCCATAAGATGATTCTTCTCAATGACACCATCTGAAGGTGTAGTCTTGGCCAGAGATGTGACAAGTGAGATGCTTCTCTTTAATAGAATTTTAGTTATAGTATTGATAGATCCTAGTGAAATACATTTTTTTATTCAGAGGTCTTAGTTAGTGGATTAAATCTTTTATGTAGGATTTATCTTATGAGTTTTTGTTAAGAGTTCTATTGGGAGAATCATCAACTATTATTGAAGTATGTCTTGGATTTCTGTTAAGTTCTAGTGGGTATACTATAGAAGTTAATGTCATGCCGATAGATATTAATTATTTTCAAATTATTTTGGATATTTACTGCCTTAAGACATATTATGTCCAGTTAGATTGTTGGAAGAAAGATACTATCTTTCAACAAGGTGACCTTTCACGTGCCTTTACTAGAGATAGGAATTTCTTAACCACATGTATAGTATCAACTTTTGTAGGTAATGAGATGATGAGAAAGGGTTGTGAGGCCTTTCTAGAAGATGTAGTAGATGCTAAGGAAGAGTAAAGAACAGTCAATATAGAGGATGTTCCTGTAGTATGGGAGTTTCTAGATGTCATTATTGATGGATTACTAGGTTTACCACTTGAAAGAGATATCAACTTTAAGATACATATTTTACCTAGTATTTACCCAATAATATTACCTGCCTATACACTACTACAGAATGGAGATATAGAGTCAGTTATCTTAGGCATAAAACATTGGTTATAAACTAATAATCAAGTGGGTAATGCTAAAACTCAAGCCAGTCTTTATTAGTTCACAAAATTGACAACACTACTATTTGTCATTGGGTCTTTGTTTTAGCAAAATCAACAATGTAATACACAATGGGTGATGTATTTGTGGTATCCTTTGATCTTTCCTCACTGGTTTTGTGAAAAAGCACTGACACCTTCAACGTTTCCCCATTAGTTGTGTAATCATAAATAACTGGTGCAAAATATCATGATGTCGATTTTATCAGTGGTTAAACAATGAAAATTTTAGGCATACCTTGTCAGTTTAATATAGATAATCAACATAGGATGGATATGTAGTCAGTTATTAGGAAACAATTGACAAGAAATGTATATGTTTCTTTTATATAGAAGGTCTACAGACCTGTTGTCCAACGGCTAGCCTCTTTACTGCCTGCAATTCTTGAGAACTAAAATTCTGAAGAAATGCAGCCCTTTGCGAGCTTGCATCTTAACAACAGTTCTACAAACTTGCAAGAAAAGAGATATATATATAAAATAGGCATAGACATGCCAAATTTTTTACTCCAAATGCACACAAATCCATGAACTCACAGTTCAATTAGTTTATTTCTCATCCACACTTCAATTTCATACATATATCCACAAATACACATGATTCTCTTCATCATGCATTCACATTCAATTAACACACACATATGCACTTCAAATTCAATTCTCACAGAAAAATACATATCAATATCAACTACCATCTCAGATTTTAAGTCCCACAATGTATACTAATATAAAAAATAAAAAATCTAACATCACAATATAAACAACAAAAAATACCAACCAACCCTCCTATTTTTCATTAAAGTCCACATTTTTGATGAAGCAGTCTTCCCACTATTCACGTAGGTCATTCAATTGCTCCAATTATAGGGTCTAGTATTCTCAAAAAACTACAAAGAGAATGAGACTTCTAATTAGATTGAATTATTTGTATTATCAAATGAGACTACTTCATTAATATGGTGCAAGACTATAACTTACATTCTATTAAAATTTGATCCATCCTATGTACATGAGTGGCAATCATCTGCATGCACAACACCACATAATATGTGCATGCCCAATCATTTTATTGTATAGGGCCTTGTAGATTTACAATTACATTAATAAATGTAATTGACACAGAGTTAGTAATATATTATGTAATTTGAATTTGAAGACAATATACATCAACACTCTTTTGAGTTACTGATTTCTATTTCTTATCTACTTTCCCTCTGACGCTACACATTGCTTTCATACCTGTATAAGTTAAATTAATAGATTTGTTGCATATTTAAACTATCATCCAAACATTTAAAAAATTTGTTGGGCACCAATCATCAATTTTATTGGGTTTCCCTCATTTGATGTCAATTTTGCACCTGAAGGATCAAAGAAATACATAGTCCAAGTCTCTGGAACAGTCACTAACAACTACCAATGATTAATTCTCAATGAAAATAAGGCAAATAAAATAAAAATGAAATTCCACAACAAATTGTATTCATAAGTTAGACATATAAACAACAAGCCAAGAACTTACATAACGTTGAAGTGAGATAAGATCATATTCTTGGAAGAACAAAAAAAATGCCCCACAATAGTCATATAATCTTTGATGTCACTCAAATCTCTAAGTACATCACCAGTCAATGATGACATTAGAAATCCCACATCTACTATTCCAAGCTTAGTAGTTGCATAATGCAAATGTTTGAGTAATATATATATATATATATATATATATATATATATATATATATATATATATATATATATACACACACACACATACCCATATATATATGCAATACTCAGTTAATATATAGGAAACACTTAAATTACTTATACCAGGGATTGTTTGAAAGGCCGGCCAGATGACTCGAGGTCGCGGATGAGGAAGGAGCGAGAGAGGGCGAGGGCATGGTGGCGGCCGGATCCCTGACTCTAGAGGTGAAAATGAGGACAAGAGCTCATCCACACCAATCCTGGTGTCTCCATCGAGTCCAAGTGTGGCAGATGGTGGCGATGCTCAATCCCCACAATCCTCTAGCATCTCGGTGGCCAAACCCTCGCAAGCGGAAACGGGTGGGAACTCTGCTTCCTCTCTGTCGACGGCTACCCACCCTCAATCGCAACCTCCAGAACAGCCTCGGGCAGATGCAAGCAGCAACCCGCCTGACTAGTTGGGAGCCTGCAGAGTCGGCCGAGATGCCAAAGATGTGGCAGTGTTACCATTCTTTGAGCCGGAGGTGAAGGATGACAAATCGCGTATATCGATTTCGAGTCAAGGCGCGCCGGACTGGTTCAGGTGTATCTCGATTCGATTCGTTGGAAGGAAGCCATACCGGCGTCAACTCCTTGGTTGGACCAGAAGACACTGGCGCTCCAACGATGACTGTGTAGTGGTTGCGGAGGAGAAGGAAGGCTTCATCATTATGATGCTGACCTCGACAGAAAGGGAAAGAGTGTTAGATGAAGCTGCTTGGACGATGGATGACTCTGTGCTGGTAGTCCAACCATGGGAGCCAGGGGCAAGTCTCTCCCCCTATCTTTCCTTGCCGTTCCGGTATGGTTTAGCATAGAGAACCCAGGCTTCCCTTGGATAGAGACGAACCTTGCACGGGTTTCCAGCCTTGTGGGGAGGCCACTCGACCTGGTGGACGCCTCTCTCTCGATCAGATGCCTTGAAAGTGAAAAAGTATGCGTGGGGCTCAAGGCTCCTGCTTCGATACCTAGATCAATTATGGTAGACATAGATGGTGCCCAAAGAGCTTTGAAGGTTGACTGTGTTGCGAGGCCCCTAGTTTGCACATGCTGCAGGTGTTTCGGGCACAGACTCTCTTCTTACCCTGCGACTTCCAGTGAACCTAAGGTGTTCGAGGAAATGCAGATACGATTTGGGAAACACTGTGGTGTTCATCAGAATGCTCAAGGTAAAGAAGCAAAGGTTCGGGAGAAAACCCAGGAGAGGAGATCTACAGTAGAAGAAGGTACTGGTTTTCCGACTACACAGGTTTCTTCCTCATCTACTCAACTGGTTCTCCTGGATCCAGACATGCTTTGCAGATAGCAAACTCTGGAAGTCGATTGCTTGAATTTGGAGTGGGAACTAGATGTTCCAACACAACCTAAGGTTACTAGCATCATAATTCAATCTTTCGGGTTGTCTTTTGATTACTATCAGCAACCAAGGGTCTTAGATGAGGATGGATATTCTTTGATTAGCTCCTTTGATCTAGATTCCGATCCATTCAAGATCAAGGATGACGACAGATCAAGGAAAAAGAAAAAGAAAAAGAAAGGAAAGGAAAAGGATGCTTGTAGTCCAAATGCTTCTTTGGATCCTTAATCTTCTTTCTTCTTTGAAGTTGTCAGCTACTTTCGTGGTTGTTTTAGGGTCCCTGATCAGATGTCTTACCCTGGCAGAAGTGTTCTTCTATCTTTGGCTCACCCTGAGTGTAGGTGGCTGATTAGAAACCTTTCTTGTAACACTTCTTTGTGGGTGATACGACTGTCAGTGTTCATGAATTTTTGATGGTTGGCTGCTGAAGCTCAAGACGGGTTCTGGATGAGTCTTTTTTTGTCTGAATTATGATGTCTGCTTAGTTACCTTCCTCGTCTTGGAGTTGAGCTGAAGTGGTAGTTCTACCAGCTCCAGGGAGGTTGCATTAATGTGGCAGATCATGCAATACTCTTTTCAGTCTTATGCATTTTTGTCCCAGCTGTCCGGTATCTCATGTAGCAGGTGCAAAAGCTAATCTGGTGAATGGTTTCTAGCATATAAGCAAGGAGCTTAGTATAGATTTTTTTTTGTGGGTGGGGTTACTGAGTCTGTATGATTCTTCTTCTTCTGTGTCAGTGCTGTTTTCCTTGTTTGTTTTTTTCCTACTCTTAGCTTCGGACTTTTGGGGGTTCGTCTTTTTGTTCCTGATCTGATGTGCTCTTCCTGTGTGGAGGCACATAGATCTAGTTTCTCTTTTTAGGCACTTTGTACCTATAGTTTTGGTTTCAATAGTAACACATTTGTTTTGCTGAAAAAAAACAATTAAATTACTTTTCACATATGACAGGGTATTGAAACTCACTGTATCTAAAGTTCTATCATTGATGTGCTCAACCAATCATACTAAAATAGATTAAAACATCTATCAACACTATATTAGTAACACGTTCTATACCTACGATGTTCTCCCCAAGGATGAAAACCATGGTATTTGTTTGGTCTATACTATCTAATCATCTTGTCAATGTATTACTGAATGGGCCTATGGAGTTGAACAACTCATGTGGAATAAAATGTGGAGTAGGATGCTTCCAAACGGTATGGGGCTTCTTAGCTATTGTGGGCTGCATGCAAGTATTCTCATATTAACTTTTGATTATTTATAATAAATTTTAATATATATATTTGTCATATAATGAAGAAATGTAACGAGTCATTTGAGTCATCATATAAAGCCTCCTTCTACCTCTCCAACTATGGTGGAATTCGGGTGCACATACGTGAGAGGTGTGTCTCTCATTGTTAGAAAGACATGTATGATTCTCACAAAAAGGTGATCAACGGGAAGAGGAATACCTGAACTATTAGTGATAGAAACCTCAACATCTTCCACATTGTTGTGTGATGGAACATCGATGTAAAGTAGGCATTTTCTAGCCACCTACAATTTTACAAATCACAAAATTTATATTGACAAACATAAATATTGACTTGATGAATTATTTTATCACTATGTATATATAAATTGAATTGATGGAATCTCACCCCGATCGTTCCATGCGAGATCCGAGGGCTACTTTCAATGCACTCTGTCGGAAAGTGATGAATAGGCTCTGTGACTGCTGAAGAAGCTTGGGATACCTAAGAAGCCTTGAAATTCTCTAAGGATGCTTCTATCAATCTCTTCAGATACTCATGGCTCACTTCCCTTTCTTGGCATACTTGTTCTTTTATTGAGATGCACCATTTTTTTTATCCCATACCAAGATCTAGTACCCCTAACACATCTAAGATTCTCTTCTTTCCCTAGAGAAACTATTAATTCATTTTGTGTGTCCTAAGAGGTGAGCTTGTCCTCCTTTGATTGGGCACCCAACTCCAACTAGTTATCATCAAAACCAACTAATAAGTAAAACTTAACAATCTGGTGAAAAAAGAACATGGAACATATTATGAGACTAAGAAATTTACAAATTTTGAAGCCACCTCCCCTGTTGCTTGGATATGAATTTCTCCATCTTTGTTTTTCCTCACATGTATCCACTAAATATAGTGAGGCAACCTTCCAGAAGCACTAGAAGACTCAGCAGTGGAAGGAGTAAAAGTAGAAGGCCCTTGATCTTACCCTTACTCTTACTCTCTCATATAGTAGCATTTAAAATAACCACCTGAACCCAAGTGGTGGTTGTACACATTCTTGTCAGGCCTATCTTTTTGAATTTTATGAAGTACCTAATTAATTCAATAATTAATTTTTGTCAAGTAACCATAAGAAATCATAAATAGAATGAACAAATAAAGAAATATTGTTAAGTAACCATAAGAAATCATAAAAATGTAATTAATTTTATACCTTGAACTCATTTATTTTTCTCCGATCAACAAACGCCTTCCAAGAAATATAGTTCCATTTAAGACTAGGCTCCTGATCCTTCTTGTCTCCATAAATGTAGTCTCTTGTGAGGATTGTTCACTCTTGTGAGGATTTTTCTCCAATCTCTATATCTTCTCCCGATAGGTTGCATAACATACTTGTGATGCAACTCTTCATCAAGCTGATACCAGCCCTAAAAAGGTTCAACATTCACTACTATTTAGAAACATTAAAAGAAAGAATAGGAAAAGACTATAAAAACATAAATGCATTTATTTCATCTCTAACTACTTCCAGATGAGGTCTTTGATGGTCATACTCACTTGTATCTAGTCCTCAACAAGGAGAGGCACTTTGCTTCAAGTAAGGACCCCACAAGACCTAAAAAATTTTTTAGTATCAATGTGCCTGATTCATTAAAATCAATGATGCCCTTCCTCCCTTGCCTATTTGTGTCATTTTTCATCACAATTATCCCTCTACCTCCCTTACATTTTGATTTATCAGTACCGTTAACACCCCGATTAGGATGCTCAGGATCCTCAAGCTCAGGCTCCTAACTCTCATGATCACTATGCTCCTTGTCAAATGCCATCTATAAAATCAAAAGTAACATATGAAAAAAGTTAGATCACATATAAAAATTCAGATCACATATAAAAAGTCAGATCACATATGAAAAGTCATATCACATATGAACAAATAAACATGTTATATAATGTAAGAAAAGGCAGATCATATAAGAATATTATACCTTAAATTAATATCCCTTCTATGTGATCTTGACATGTATAGTCATCAATGTTAGATTCAACATTTACACTAGGTAAGACATATAAAATAGACTAGAGTCATCATACTTGTCATAATACTCTTCTTCATCAATAGGATCTGAAATGAACTGTCTTTTCCCATGAAGAATGGAAGACCAGTTTTCTTTTGTAGGATCATTGGTATAGAATACCTATTTTACCCATGATGCCATGATGAATGGTTCATCCATCTCACCTGCCCACTCAAAATTCACTATTGTGAAACTGAGTTTGTCAACTACAACTCCTTTGTTGTTATCAACCCAGTCACACCTAAATAATGGGATTCTAAATTCTGTGTAGTCAATTTCCCATATGTCTTCAATGACACCATGATAAGACATATTTCCTTCATGTGGACTCTTATCCTTGGTACTTGAAAATACAATGAAGATGCATGAATGCTGACCCCAATGTTTTTGACGACACTCTTGTCATCTTGACATTTTGTGTAATATGAAAATCCATTTATGTCGAACACTTTGTAAGGTGTAACATGGGTCTTTGGCTTATACGCAAGTCATTTGATAGTTTTTGTAACATTATTTGGTGTTTCAGATAGTTGATTAAATACTTTCTTTTCAAACTACCTAATAAATGTTGAAGTATGCTATCTAGAAAGACACATTGGGCTAGCTTGGTGATAACTTATCCTGAGCTAGTTGGTTTGTTCATTGATATAAATAACCACATCATCAATATTGTGTAAAACATACAAGTGTGCTTGTTCTCACTACTGATGACTGGTGTTTATCTGTCATTTTCTCGAAATACTTTTTTTGGAGTAAAGAATAGGAGTCATAGTATTAGAAAGAGTTTCGTTGCAACTCAAAAAGTCATTGCAAAAGTCTATAACCTCCCTAGAGATATATCCCTTAATGATATTCCCTTTGGGGCGACAATAGTTTGAAACATCACCTTTAAAAACACTTGTATACCACTCAAAAGGATACATCCAATGCAAGAAAATGGACCATATATTTTCACTTCCCTAGTAAAATGGAAAAATAGATATACCATGATATCAAAGAACGGAGGGGAAAAATATTGCTCAAATTGACATAGGGTAATGACCACTTCTCTTTGCAACTTATATAAAATCTTGGAATAAATAATTTTGCTTCATAGAGTGTTGAAGAAGAAGCAAAGCCTAGTGATTGCATACCTTAACTACTTAGGAAGGATAGATTGAATAGCCACCTACAATATATGTTGCATTAGTGTGTGATAAGCATAAGATTTAAGACCTATCATATTCAGATCCTTCATTGATACCAATATATAGATATTGGCTGAGTCCCTATGGTACCTTAACATTATGCAAGCACTTCTCTTCTCTTTTATAGACCAGGTGTAACAAGCAATAGGTAGATATGTGTGACAACCTTGGTTAACTTCTTTTGTTAATTATTTCCTTATACCCATTCCACATAGGTCCATTCTGGATTTGATGCCATCTTTAGTCTTACCGGGTATATTCAACATAGTGTCAATAATGCGATCACAAACATTATTCTCAACATGCATGACATCTATTCAATGTCAAACTGTTAAGAACTCTGATAAGGAAGATCCCAGAATGTCAACCTCTTTTTGAATAAAGACTTTTCACCTATCAGAGTAGTGCACGGTTTTTTTTACCAAAATGATTTACAATGTTGTTTACTCTATCATAAACATCCTCCCCTAACATAGGTTTAGGAGTACTTCGATCATCAATTGAGCCATTGAATGTTTTGTGCAACTTTTGGTAAGGATGCACAATTGGCAGAGACCTTTTGCTGACCAAGATATATAGTTTGACCACCATGTTTTAGTCTGATAGTTTATGTATGTTCCTCACATATAGGACATGCCTTGGTTCCTTTGATGTCATAACTAGACAAGTTCCTATAAGTAGGAAAGTCATTAATAGTGCAAAACAATATAACACGTAAATTAAACATCTCTCCACACAAAGCATTAGAAGTCATCACATCTTCTCCCCATAGTTTCTTTAGGTCATCAATCAGAGGTTCCATGTAAACATCACTATCATGATCAGTTTGTTTGGGGCCCGATATCAACAATGACAACATGATGTATTTATTCCTCATACACAACCACAGAGGAAGATTGTATACAACAATCTTGTTAGGCCAAATTATATGTTGTTTACTTAATGTTCCATATGGATTCATCTCATCAGTACAAAGTCCAAGTCTTAAATTCTTGGCTTCTTCATTAAATTTAGGATAAAATAATTAATCTTCCTTCATTTTAGGGAATAAGATGCATGTCATAGCAAACCATCATTGTTTTTTTATCTCTGCATGACAAGATAAATTTTGTGCATCTATGGTATTAGAAAAAAGTTGTTCAAACTACGGTATTGTAGGAAGATACCACATCACCTTGGGAGGAGACTTGATTTTGGTCTTAACCGATGTCATCCTTTTGTACCTCGATGCCCCACATTCTGGACATTCTTTCAGATCTATATAGTCCTTATAAAATATAACATGGTCATTCCGACATGCATGTATCTTCTTGGCTTCCATTTCCATTGGGCACAACATCCTTTTTAATTTGTATGTTGAGACTAGAAGCTTGTTGCCTTTAGGGAGAATTTCTTTCAATAAAGAAACAAAGAAGTGAAGCTTTTGTCACTCCATCTATTGTTATCCTTTAGAGTATAAAATCCCAACACAACACTTAACCTTGTAAACTTAGTACGACCTAAGTATAAAAATCTCTCAGTATCGTGCACAATGTTTCTAAATAAGGGAGGTGGGTCTGTAACATTTACCTCTCAACAATCTAACATCACATCAACCATGTCTATTAGAATTGGTTCATTCTTATGAACATGTTCATCAATTTCTTCTTCGACAACTACCACTATCAACATATACTGATGTCATACTAGGGATCTCTCCATGACAATACCCTTCTGTAGAGACTAGTACAATCCCACTGTACATGACATGATCTTTGATTGTGTCAATAGTGTCAACTTTTAGCTTGTTACTACAATTCATATAGAGGCAATAAAACCTATCTCCAAGTTGTTTTCTATGTTCCTTTATAAATTTTACAGACTCATCGAGACCATTAATATACTCTAGAGTGCAATGATTTGGTTTAGGCATCCATGATCGATCCATTTATATGATCAGATGGGAGAAAAGTAGCTCATCAAGTTCTAGCTATTAAGTTAATTTTAGAAAATAAAATACATGTTTGAATTTATCCCTAATCATCTAGTAGCATTCATATTCATTAGTGTGCACCACCTATTATATTCTTGAAAATTTCATCTCACTAGTAATTGTATAATTTGTGTTTGATTTCAATAAATTTTGACAACATTTCTGGTAGTTCTAAAAGTACACCAATGTAAATGGGCAAATACCCACCTACATATGTACCTAGAGAACAAAAGTGGAAATGCTGTCAAAATTTATTGAAATTGAGCATGCATTATACACTTACACCCCAATTGAGATGAAATGCTTAAGAACATTCTTAATTCGGGACTATCCAAGGTTTACTCCTAATGAGTAAATCTTGTACGTGTTTCTAGGCCAATGGCATGGTTTAGAAATTAGGGCATTGAATATAGGGTTTATGGATTAGAGTTCGTAGATTAATAATTTACAAATTAAAGTTTATTCACAAATTATAATTTATTTACATATTTCAATTCAAAAATTATGTTTTGTTCACATATTAGTTTCAATATCTCAAACTAGTCCATGCATGTTCATAATCATGTTATATCATACAACATGGATTCATTTATACTTAGTGTGACACATCATAGTTGAATCAGGGATCTAATTATTAGGGTGTCTACATATTAAATTGGGGAATTCATATGATTCGAGCAATATAGTCAACATAAACATCGAAATTATTAATTCAATTTATTTTGAGTCATTTTCAAGAAATACTAATCATTAGATAACATATGAGATCCACATGAAGTTAGGTGTCACAAACATCATTAATGAGAAATAGAATTTTATTCTCTCTATCTATGTTATACTTTCATTATGAGCATGTAATAATCCTAACAAAGCCAAATAATCTAAATAATGATCATGTAATAATTCATCACAATCTCCATTAATTCATCACAATTTTGACACAAACTATATGATTTATTCTTGATTCATCACTATTCACTACAAATTGTAATCATAAAAACATTCCTCCATACAATTAATCATAATTTCCTCCTTCAGTTATCTCCATCTCCCTTCCCCCTTTCCTCCTTCCTCCTTCCCCTGCCCTGCTAGATTTCTTCTCAATACTAAGAAGAACTCATAGGGTAGGGAAAGTAGGAGAGAGGAACAAGGAGGTGAGAAGAAAGTGAGATGAGATAAAAAAAGGAGGAGAGAGGAGCAAGGAAGAGAAGGAGTATGGGAAACCTATTTTTGTGGTTTGCAAAGACAGAGGAGGAAGAATTGAGAAGGTCTCGATAGAGGAGATGTGGCTGGGGGACAAATCATTGGAGAAGGTTGGTAGAAGACCAGCAATGGCAATGTTTGAGGAGCAACATTGATAGAGAAGAGAGAAACAATAGTTGGTTTTGGAGATAGAGAAGAGACTATCAAAAATGACAACGACCAAAGAATTCACTACAGAAGAGAACCACCACCAACAACAATAGAGGCAACAATGGGCAGAAAACCAATAGTAGCAGAATCAGAAGAAAAATTACCAAAGAACAATTCCCAAAAATGCAAGTAGGGGAAAGAGGGGAAAAGGGTTTCTCAACAGTTAAATAAGGCCTATCCCATTAGTTATTTAGACAAACGATGCGCTAGAATGTAGCTAATTGACTGTGGACAAACAACCACTAGATAAACCAAAACTTTGTCCTCGACTATCTACAACAAATCGACGCTGAACCCCACAACTCAATGAAACCTAAGTCGTCAGTTGTGGTTAGGACAACTGATGAGAAACACCAAGTGGGGGTCAGAAAATTTCTACAGGACCCATGTCACATCATCCTTCTTGTCAGTCTTTAAAGATATAATCAACACAAACATCAACTGGGGTTTGGAAAATTTCCCATGTTATATGGTGCGTACATCTATTTATAGCATCATATATTAGTAAAAGAACCGATGGTATATGGTTTTGGATACTAATGAAATGCCACACAAAAATATTACGCAAAATTCCTTTTTTGTGGGTGATATACCATGTGAGTTGCATTGAGAAGCGACTGATGATAGAAAGAGTGACCGGCCACACAACACTACTAGAATGACACTTCAAACTAATAATCATAAAGCACCTATTTCTCTCCCGTATGGTCGAGTCACTTTGTACCTCTCTCTAACCATGGATCACCCTCTCTTTCCGTCGAGCTCCCTAAAATACAATAGTTTCTCTTGAAAAAAAGGTAGGCGCAATATGTCATATAACTAGTAGTGATACAATGGAACCTACATAATGATAATTAAAAACTCAGTTACAAGAGTTACTAGATAATGGTTTTATTCAACCTAGTACTTCACCATGGGGAGCTCTAGTATTCTTTGTAAAGAAGAAGGAAGAAAGTAACTATGAGGTGATGCATAGACTATTAACAATTGAATAAGATAACTATTAAAGGAAAATATCATATGCCCAAGACTGATGACCTTCTTGATCAACTATTTGAAGAAATGATATTTTCTAAGGTAGACCTCAAATAAAGATATCATTAGTTAATGGTAAAGGCATATCATGTATTAAAGTCAACATTCTAAACAACATATGAACATTATGAGTTTGTAGTTATTTGTTTTAGACTAACAAGTCCCCTACATCTTTTATGGACATGATAAACAACATTTTTAGACTGTATCTAGATGAGTTCATAGTAGTGTTTATAGATGATATTCTTATATATTCTAGAGATGCAGAACAACATGAGCGACATCTGAGGATAGCTCTGCAGTTGTTGAGGCAACATCAACTTTATGCTAAGTTCAACAAATGTGAGTTCTAGTTGGCTGAACTATCCTTTTTTGGACATGTCATATAAGGAGAAGTGGTCATTGTTGACTCTAAGAAAGTGGGATCAATTCTTCAGTGGGGTCAATCTAGAACTCCTACTAAGGTTAGATGTTTTTTAGGGTTAGCCAGATATTATAGGAGGCTTACAAGAAACTTTAGTGCATTAGTGGGACCTGTTACATGCTTAACATGGAAGGATGTGCCTTGTATTTGGTATGAATCATGTGAGAGAATTTTTCAAACTTGGAAGAAGAATTAAACAACACCAATTTTGGTTTTACCAGATGTAGAAAAAGTCTATGTATTTCCTATGATGCTTCCAAGAGAGGTTTGAATGTGTTCTTATGCAGGAAGGGAAGGTGGTGGTCCATTCTTCTAGACAGATTAACAAAAATGAAGAGAACTATCCCACACACGATCTTGAGCTTGTATCAGTAGTACATGGCTTAAAGATATGGTGTCATTATCTCTATGGTGAGTCATATTAGGTATTTACTAATCATAAGAGTCTAAAGTACATTTTCACCCTAAAGGGATCTCAACCTGAGACAATGGAGGTGGTTAGAGTTTATAAAGGATTATGATGTTACCATTTATTACACCCATGAGAAGGTTAATGTTGTAGAAAATGCTCTAAGTAGGAAGTCAACATCGTCTACAACAATGTTTTCCATAGCATGTGTAAAAAGAGACTTGTTAGTTAAGATGAGAGAGATGAATTTGGACTTGAATGTGTATGAACAAATTCGGTTGATTGCACAAATGAAAGTTAGACCTACATTTTATGATCTGATCAAGGAATTTCAACAAAGTGATAGGGAATTGTAACAGATCAAAAAATCATACAGATTTGATGAATGTGGTATGGCTCAAATCCGTAGTTAATCTTATTTTCAATAGGAGCAGTTCACAATTGAATCTGCATGATATGACAGAAGGAAAGAGGTGAAAGTTAAAATATTCACATGATGGGTTGTTATATCAACAAGATAGATTGTGTGTTGCAGATGAAACTGAGTCAAAGATAATTATTCTTGAGGATGCTCATTCTTCTATATACACAATGCATCTAGGAAACACAAATATGTATAGAAACCTATAGGAACTATGTTGGTGGTTGGGTATGAACGAATATGTGGTTAATTATGTAGCTAAATGTAGTGTATTTCAGTAGGTCAATGATGAATATCAGAAGCTAGAAGGTACTCTATAATTACTTCCTATTCCTAAATGAAAGTGGGAGCATATCAATATGGATTTTGTGGTTGGATTACCTAGGACATTATGTGGATTTGACTCTGCATGGGTAATAGTAGATAAACTATGTTTTCTCACTTTCTACCAGTTAAGACAACATGGTATACACCAAACTTAGCCAAAGTTTATACATATGAGATAGTCAGACAGCATAGGGTACCATTTTTATACTATTTGACAGAGATCCCAAATTCACATCTACGTTCTGCAATCAAGTACAACGTTCCTTGGGAACAAATTTGAAGTTTAGCACAACATGTCACCCTCAGATAGATGGACAATTTGAATGGATCATTCAAACCCTAGAGGATATTCTAAGAGCATATGTACTACATTCCAGTGATAGTTGGGATGGTCATCTCAATCTTATGGAGTTTTTCTATAACAATAGTTATCATTCCAATTTAGGCATGGCCCCTTATGAAGCTCTATATGGAAAAAGTGTAGATCTCCTATTTGTTGGTATGAAGTAAGATAAAGGCAGATTCTAGGTCCCATGTTAGTGGAGGAAACAATAAAAAATATATCTATGATCAGACAACACTTGAAGGTTGTACATGACAGATAGAAAAGCTATGCAGAGAAAAGGTGTAGATCATTTCAATTTGAGGTTTGAGATGAGGTTTATGTAAAAGTCTCACCATGGAAATGTGGGCTGAGGTTTGGGAAGCAAGAAAAACTAATTCCTAGATACATGGGCCCCTATCCAATCATTCCGAGAATTGGAACACTAGCATATAAACTTGAGTTGCCTTGAGAGTTAGCCAATTTACATGATGTGTTTCATGTATCTATGTTGAAGTAGTGTCATCTTGGTATGGAGAAGATTATAGACCCAAATATTCTATAGTTAGGAGAGGATATCTCCTATGTTGAAGGGCCAATCCAAATTCTTGATCAGAGAATCCCAAATCTTAAAAAGAGGGAGATACCCCTAATGAAGGTTCTTTGGAGAAATCATGATGTAGAAGAAGCTAATTGGAAAGTAGAGTCAGAGATGTGTAATAAGTATCCTTTCCTTTTCTCCCAATTTTGAGTGGAGAGGGAGAATTTTTACACCACACTTCTAGCTTTAGTGGTAATTCTAGGGGCTGAAGATAACCTTAATGTTTATTATGATTTTATCAATAATGTATTTACCTTGTTTCTTATCTTAATCTAGGATATCTTAAGTATTTCTTTGGATAACTCATAATTATGACTTAAGAATTCCATAAGATCTGAATTTTGATATATACATAATTAGCCCATGCATGTATAGGGGAGGAGAATTAATGATACTTGATGAAACAATTGATATAGAAAAATTCTCTTAGAATCTTATCAAACTAATAGTGTATAATTGTAGAGAATTCAATTCAATCACAAATCCAACACAAAAAGAATGAACCAACTTGGAGTTAAATTGAGAAAGTTATGGCACTTTTAGTAACATGTACAAATTTTTGTCGAGCTATTATTTTCATCGACCAACAATATGGGAATTTCCATAGACCAACAAAATGGACTTTCAATAATAAAAAATGGGCCCATTGACCATTGAAAAAGGTCGTTGACCATCAAAAAATTCCTCGAACGATGGGATTGTGTTGCACAACCATGCAAGACAGCCAATCGTAAAATGACTATAACCTTTACTATACTTATCTAAATTCAAAGACATATATTTTGTTGGATTCATATTTCAATTTTCTACTCAATAGGAGCACTAAAACCCTCAAGTGGTCAATGGAGTGATGAATTATAGAGTAATTTGTAGAATAACATGAAGACCGATATAAATTGACAAATTAGTTTGGGGATCATTTTTGGTAAGTAGATCTCCACTCCCTTACCCCTTTTATTGGTTGAAATCTTCTATTTGACTCACTGAAGGTTTTGTTCCTCCTTTCTTCATATTCTTCCTCCAATCGGCCTTTGTGAAGCTACAATTTTGTTTTTTGAGTGATTATAAGTATGTTTTGAATCTTTACGCTTGAATTGAAGTTTGGTAGACCACAAATTGGAAACAAAAAACACAAATCTGGTTCAATGACCTAGGACTAGATCTAGGAGTGGAAAATCACCATTTAACCCTGATTTACAGCAAATAAACTTGAATAATGTGGTTTCTGTACTAGTTCTTATTTAGAAACCTGTTATTACGAAATTATTATGTATGTTCAGTTGACATGAAAGTTTGTTAGGTGAATTTCTATGTATGGAAGGTGATAGAATGTTGGGAATAGAGGGCACCAGAGAATCCAGGTTTGCCCTATTTTGGGTCTAAAAAATCGATTTACGGTTTTTGATAATTGTGAAAGTTGCAATTTAATCAGATGATTTGTGTGATTATTGGTTAAGTGATTAATCGACAAAAGTAGAGTAATGGTTAGTAAAGATGATGAATCTTATTTGAATGATTAACTATCATTAAATGGTATATGCCCTGGACACTGTAGAATCCTCACAAGAGGCATGCACTGTGGGGAGAAAATGTGCTTCTCGATTGGAAGTACTTTGTCCAGGTTGAGGTAAGTAGGAGCCTACCAATGGAGTGTGGGGGTCTAGGCCAGTGAGGGAAAACTCCTAAAATGATTGGTATCCAATATCAATCGGGGATGTTGGTGGTACCTGAGTTTTCTGGTCAGTGGATATCTTTGGTAGGTCCACTGATGCAGAGTTATGTTGATTAGTGGACAACTTTTAGCTTCACCAGTTCACAACAAGCCTGAGTGCTTTGAATCCCTACCCGAGTACCTAGGGTGAAAGGAGGAGTCGAAATATCCAGATTCTACCATTAGACATTGAGTGCAAACATGGAGACACCAGTTGCAGACATGGTACTAAGATTAAAAACTTAGGATCCCAAGCATGCTTCAAAATCTTGTAGAGTAAGATTTTAGTTTGCTGTGATACTTTTACATGTTATGGTACACCTAATGTGGGTCTACTGGCATATAATAATTGGATAAAACAACCCCATAGTTAGTTAGCATTTTACTCTGATAAGTTGGTTACTTATTCTTACAACTTGAAGTTAATTTAAGAAGATTGTGATTTTCTTGTTTAACTACATAACTTCCTAAACTGTGAATACCATTAAACTTCTTAAATTTGGTTACTTGTTGATGTTATATGCACTGAGCCAATATCTCAGCAACCTACTGAAAAAAACTTCATGAAAATGACTATCTCTTCCTGAGGATACAAAAGATAACTTTTATCAAGAGTAGAACCTAGGTCTCAAAAGTAGAATAATTAGTTTAGCTAGACAATCTCTTATCCTTCCTCTGGATCATGGGAATGAGTGAATGAGAAAAGAGAGAAGTTTAATACGTTGTATGTGATGCACATTAAGCTTAAAGTATTTCATTATGTAAGAGTTAAACTCTATTGTAATAGTCTATAACAATTATATCTAATGTTTCTAGTTTAGATAAATCCATGTTTCTACAAGTTCCTTTATGATTTATAAAAGGAGAAGTTAAGACAATTTACATCATGTGATAAAATAATGGGTTAGTGGTAATCTCGCCTTGATGGGCCCTAAACCTATTTAGTGGATTCGAGCTACGTCACTTATGCCAGAGAAAATCTCAAAATCTTCCTACACAGCCTGAACAGAAATAGCATTAGCAACATCAGCATCATAGAAAAGGAGGACATCATCTGCAAAAATATATGAGACACTAAAATAGGCCCAAAAACAATTGGATTGAAAATCCCCTATTTGCCTTTAGGTATAATAGTGGAAGTAAGGCCTTGCATGGTGATTACAAACAGATAAGGGGCTATTGTGTCACCCTGTTGAAACTCATTAGAAGCCAAAATAGGTTGAAACTAAAAGGAGAAAGAATAGAAATAAGCATGAATCCAACCAATCCTGCACGAAGGAAGGCCATTTTCTTATAATGAAGAAAATGTACACATGATTTACAGAGACATAGACCTTATACAAGTCAACTTTCAATAGCATTTTCTTAACACCACATTTATTATAAAAACTACTTAAGATTTCATTCTCTAATAAGATAATGTCTCCAATTTACCTACCTCAGATATAGGAAAATTGATTATCATGAATCAGTCTAGGTAGAATACTCTTTAGTTTGTTGGAAAGAACTTTTTTTTATGACCTTGGAAAGCACTTTTTTTTATGACCTCGCAAATCGCAATACATAGAGAAATAGGTTGAAACACTTGAGTGTATAAGCATGCATTGATTTTGGTGTGAGTGTAATGAATGTCCTATAACATTCTTTGATAAGCATACAATTATGAAAGAAATTCAGCAGAACTTTGGTAGTTTTGTCTCTAATAATCTCCCAAGAATAAATAAATAACTTCACATTATATCCATCAGGCCTAGGGGCCTTATTGAGTTTCATATTTCAAAAATATTTTCCACCTCATTCTTAGTCACCCATTTACAAATACTCTCTCGGTGATCATCATCAAGAGTCAGCATCTCCTACTTATAGTCCAAAAGATTATTGAAGGGAACAACATTATTGAATAAAGAATCATAATCATAAACAATATGTTGAGAAATAATTTCATGGTCAAGACAGAACTCATTATTAATTTTCAAAGAGTGAGTGATGTTGGTTAGTTTTCTCATATTTAGGGAAGTATAGTAAAAAAATGGTATTATGATCACCAACCTTCAACAACTGCACCCTTGATATTTTCTTGAACAAGGCCTCTTCATGACCAAGAGAAATAGTATCCTCTTTTTTTATCTCATGAAGTTCTCCTTGCATTTTGAAATCATAGGGATAAATGTCAAGTGTGTTCTAAAGCTGAATGGCATTAGCCTCTAGGATTATAACATTAAAGAATTTTTTTCCTACAACCTTGTTTTTCCAATCAATCGATTTCCTCCTTATTTTCTTAAGATTCTAGTAGATTATGTGTGTTTGAGGGCCATTAAAGACCATTTTCCAAGCATTACTAACAAGCTTAAAGAAATCAAGTTGAGTGGACCATGAATTAATGAATAGAAAAGGTGATGTATTTCTTCTAACCAGCTGAGAAATGGAACTTTTAAATGTTGTGACGATTGACAATATTAGAACAAACTTCACCCTCGACAAACTTAAAGATATAAAGAAACTCAACATCATATATAATTCTATAAAAATTTGAAATGGTGCTAGTATTCGATTTACTTATGCTATCCCAGTTAAAGAAAGTCCCTTTTTGTGGGCATATCCAACAACCAGTAGCTTCCATAGCATTGTTAAATTCTTTCACACTTTGTTTTAAAAGGTGGATGCTTCCCAATTTTCTTGTTATTGAATCCAACTTAAAATCCCCTACACCACACCAGGGACTAACAACCATCAACTAGATACCATTCAAACTACTCCAAAGGTTAGATCTACCTTTTTCATTATTTGCATAGTACACAGTAGAGAAATGAAAAAGAGTGTTATTTACCTCCACCACATAGTGAATAACATGTCCATTCTTACAAGTTCAACCCACAATATTAGAAGGATCTTTTCCAGTAATAATATTTCTGACATAAAAATAGTAGCCAACATTAGAGTTATAAGTTGCACCATTCCACAACTTGTCAAGCATTGAAGTCAACTCAGTAGGATTCAGTAGAAACTCAAAGACAACAAAGATGTCACTGATAACACCATAGTTGATACCATAGATCCATGGGAATTTGTTCCCAATGCATCTCATATTCCATGACACCAGGGTAAAGTTTCTATCCATATAAATTATAAGTAGGTGAATCCCCCACACCTAGAACACATTGAAAAAACACTTTGTCCTCCAGATATTCTAGTAAAGCAAATTTATCCAAAGAAATATCCAATGCCCTAGTATCAACACAACTATTCTTCATAGAATCTAGGGGGAGATTTAGATTTATTCTATTGTGTCTACCAAACATACGTACTAAAAAAATTGATCACCATATTAGAAGAGACTTATTTGGTAACAAGAGTAGAAAATGATACCTCACAGTTCATATGAGACCCATCATTAGATTTATACACTTCCTTCCTAAGGAACCAAACTTTTTGAACTTTCTCCTTTCCCTTCATCTTCAATTTATTGTCTATATAAATGCCACAAAGATCAGTTTCATGAACAAACTTGTGACAAATCAATATGGCGAGCGGGGTCCCAATCATATTCAAAGTGTATTTCATCTTCAATTACATCATTACTGATTGGTTATGATTTTGTGGTTGGCTTATCTATATGTTGCATGAGCTTCTATTTTTAATAGACTCAAAAGATAAGTGTTAAAAATGCATAGAGAAGGTGGGCTGGTTTTGGACTCTTAGAGGAAAACAAAGAAAGGAAGGTCTACCCAGGCTCCAATCTAACATGAAGTTAGTCAGATTTGAGTTACTCAGATTGGATCCATGTCTGGTCATTGATGTCCCTAATTCTTGTAACTGTCTGGGATTTCAGAAGTAATATGAGATAGTTTTGGGTAGTTATCCATGTCCTTGATAGGGGTATTTGATTTTTTCATGGATTTAATAACAATATGTGATGTGAGTGGGATCAGCCCTATAAGAGTAGCTACCTCTGTGTATCAAGCGTAACATCTTTTTCTTTATCAATGATATCTTTTCTTCTTTGTGTGTTGCTAGAAGACCTTATTATTGAATAAGATTTCAATATCGACTTGCACCTTTACATGCGCTTTTGTTGTGAGAAGAAGCTTAAAAGAACTTGGATGAACTATTTTTAGAAGAGGCATCTCTGAAGCAATAAACCAATTAACAAATGAGATAAAAGAAAGGAAAGTACATTTCTCTCACAAATAAGTACAACATTGTTGAACAAATTATGATCGAATCCACAATGTTTAGACAAGTCTATTTTTGGTGAAGTAGGACACTAGATCTAGACATAAGATTAGACTTTATTAGAAGTAGTTGGAGATGGAAATAGAATTTTCTATGCATAGAGAGATAACATATATAGGAAAATCTCATGTGTAATTTTGGGTGTACCTTCCTATATATAAGACAAACTTAAGAATAGAAAAATAGTTGTTTGATTGGGCTAAGTGGCAAAGATTTTGTCATAGTATAATGCATGTAAATAAAAATAATAATCCCACACTAACTAAATAGATTGTAGAACAACAATATGTGAAACTGTAATTTGAACATATCAAATGCAAATGAATTAAAATTCAACCAAGACTCACCCTTGATCTCCTTTAATCTAATGTTTATGTCTAGGTCAAGCTAAAGTTTAGAAAACATGCATTTTAACTAAAAAAAGATAAGTTCCATGAAGTCCTAAATTTGAAAAATGTCTCAAAGAATTTCAAAAGCTTACACCTATCCTAATCGGTGTATAGAGCTATAAAACTAAGTTTAAAATAATTGTTAACCATTCATCACATTTTTACATCAATCCTATCAATACGTATAATTGCACTTATACAAGATAAAAGTAAAAGTACAACATGATTTACAAGCATCCAAACACATAAATTATAACACATTATCTCACAATTGATTTTTCTAAGTTCCTTGACCACCTAAAATACCTAATCCTACCACAAGTAGAAAACATGTGAAAATTTTGGTTCATCAAAATTGGAGTGTTGCATACCCAAAAAACCAACATGAATTACTAGAGTTTGTCATATCTAATAAGATTAAATTTGATAGATGGGTTCTAACATGGAATTGGGTGGTAAAAAATATGATACTCTTAATATAACTAATTTCACCAAAACTAGGAGGGTAAATAACAAATTACTTATCATTGTGCTTATTTTTCCTAGCATATTACCAATAAAATGAAACTTGTGTCTAAGATTTTTTCTTGCCAATAAGAAATACCAAGTTACATGCTCACACAAATAAGTTGTTTTTGGTTCAAATCTAAAGAATATGCAAAGTAATCAATAAGATCATCAAAGTGTGTTTCGTAAGACCAAAAATATGTATGATTAATTTACTCATCAAATGATCTATATAAGAATATCATCTATCTATTGTCATAGATATAGATTATTTTGACACATAATGCATATGAACCTTAATAATCATGTGGATGAGTATGAACTTGCAACAAACAAATGAGATTGTATTGTTTGAGAACACTACCAACTTGATTTCATCTATATATTACCATTATCATTACGGGTGCACTTAGCTGCAATTGAACACAATATCTCAGGATCAAAGTGAATAAATAATTATACAATTGAGTCTAAAAAGAATGTTAACAAGCAATAAATCAAAGTTTATTTATCTACTACAATTTATAATAAGTGTCAATAAGTAAACTAGACTGTTGGAATCTATAAGATTATTAAGAATATGATTCAAAATGTACTTAGATTTTCATTCTTGAAACTTTGAATTAGAAAAGAAATAAGAAGCTATAGGGTAATAATAAAATTAATGAACAGAGTTGGAAAAGTTAATAATTTTAAATTTATTATCTCAATGTCCAATGAATAACTATAGTGAAAACTTTTACAGTAACCAGATGAGGTAAAGTCATTCCATGAAAATTCTTGTCATTTCTAGATATGATGTTAGATATTGATGTTGGCATACTGAAATGACAAGACATTTTTTAGATCATAACAAATATTTCTTGAATATTATCAATATAAGACTAAACAATAATGAATAATTTGTGTAATAAATTTGATGGTTAGGTTAGACCTTACCAAAATTTATGTAGTCATTTAGATGAATGTCATCAAACCAAACAAAATTATAACAAAGGATGCCTACTTAAAGGCTACAATTGTCACCTATAATTAGAAACTATCGGTTATAATTTTTATAGATTTCACTACAATGATGTATTTAGGTCGTAGATTCTTGATTTAATGTTAAAATATATGTATCATTCTTAATGTTTTATTTCACAAGTTTTGTTAGGGTGATGAATCAATTAATCTAACATTTACTTGTCAATATCAACATGGAAAATAAAATATGGATCGACCTATGTTACTATTATTCTCAATTGAAATTCTAAAAATATGAATAGTTGGAGCATAATTCATTCAACCTAACAAATGTTACATTTAAATATAGTTTTATTAGACTTATTTTGTACATAAATAAGCATGATTTTGACACAAAAGTGTTATCCTAGTTCCTATCCAACAAACTAATATATTTTTGATATTATATTTTATCAAGATCTTACATTGCATTTTATACATATACCCCATCAATACTTGTTTTGTTCAATATATTTGTTTCTTTCACATATAAACACATGGAAAACAATGAGACCATAGTCAGACTAATGCAACATTCACTTTAATATATTTGTTTCTTTTACATATAAACACATGGAAAACAATGAGCTCATAGTCATACTAATGCAACGTTCACTTTAATAAATGAAATAAAATTGGAAGAAAATGTGTCATTTGCATCTTCATTTTCATAAAATGTGAAACACATAATAGAACTAAAAATAATAATTTATATAAAAACAACATGGTGAGGCATTATATTATGACTTGAAAGGTAATGAACCATAACTATCTACCAAAGGTGCTATGATCTCTTGAAAAATTAGACTAGGACTGTCACCTTGATGAAATATTAAAATTGTCATAGAATATTATTTGAAAATTTTGGATTAAAAGAGATAAATGAATACATGTAGCTCATACAGTTGCACATTTAAATGAGTTAGAATTAAAGTAAGAATAGGTTCATGCAAGCAGAGGATATTTTTGATAAATATAAGAAATTTGTCATGGACATTGTAAGTGGATCTCAAATTAATACTTAGATTGATACTTTCTACAGTATGGGGAAACTGAAGGTTCTTATAGATGGTTTTGTGGTTTCCTCTTCAAATAAAGGTATATTCTTAGTGGAGAGATGATGAGTGAATTTTAAAAATAAAGAACCAAATTCATTTTAGATCTTTATAAATGTAGTATCTTGGGTTTCTAGGAGAAGTCACTTCTTATTCCAAATGTAGAATTATTAGATCTTTATAAATTCATCAACCTAGGATGACTTGGCACATTCATTTTAAACTAGAATATTGAGAAAATTAGGGTTTGGTTAAGAACGTTTCTATCTATGAAAGAAATTCATAAAGTTGTTTCCCTTATAGGAGCTAACAAATCCCATGTAATAATGGGATTGGTTTATATTTATACAATGATAGTTGAAATTATATCAAAAAAATTATGAACCCCTTCAGATGCATTCACTGTAGTGATGATATAACTCCTCAAATTGAAATCTTTTAGAAAACTAATATCATCCTTATCGAAAATGTTGAGGACTCTTATCAAATACTTTTGGCCTATTAAATTGATCAATGCTTCATTTAAATATTATATCTAATACTTCCAGTAACAAAATCCATCCTTAACTCAACAACCTTGTTGGGCTTGAACAATCAAACTATTTTACTTGAAGATACAATCATGATGCTTAGATCATGGTTAATGAAACTATCGACAAGTGCCATTCCCTTATTACCCACGTACTAACTATGAAACTTTACATTGGAAAGGCCTTACCATGTCTTCTAGCCTCCTAGATCAAATTCATAATGACATTTTGTGAAGACAAAAAAAATATTTTCTAATGTTATAATCATGATTTTTGAAAATAATGATAGAAACTTGATCAATAGAATGCTATTTGGGTATGTTTTTAATCCTTTTTAGTTAGGTTTAACCTACACAATTTTTCATTATCGATAAATACATTTTTAGGGAGTGTATGAATCACATCAACCATATTGTCGGATGTCTAGAGGATTGCTTCCACATCAAATGGCACATACTCCCATTTTCACCTATTAGAAACTATATTTGGGAACCCAACATCGTTAAAACAAATTCCAAGCTATAAATTGGAACAAAAAATATCCTTTGTAAGTCGGTAGACTTACTAATCTAATTAACATTTTTTCCTATGACATGAATTGTATTCTTTTACCTTCCTTGTGGAGAAGCAACCAATATCATTCTCATCAATTCTTATTAGGCGACACACTTTAGATTAAATAATGTACTCTTTATTTTTTCTAGCATGGAAGAAATAAGATACACTACGATAGAACTTGTACAATTTAGAGCATATTTTCTCTTAAGTTTGTCTTCTCTTCCTCATGGATACTGATTCACAAGTTATGCTTCTTCAACAAACAAACCCAAATTGTTTGGCAGTAGTAGGGCATTCTTAGTACAAGAGTAAGGGGAGGATAGAGATAGTCAAATTTCCAAATCCTATTTGTCCCCTTAGAGGTCTCTAAAATAGAGGCATGAGCTCAAGGAGAGGAGGGATACCAACATTGAGGCATTGGTGGTGAAAGTCTCCTCATCTTGTTTGTTGTCCTTATTTTTTGTGTTATTTGATGAGAACACACACCCCTTCTTTTCATCTATAAAAATTGTTCTTTAAAGGTCCTTGTTGTGGCTAACTACACCCAACATACATAGTTTTTTAGATGCTGTGGTATATATTTTAGCATTAACGCCCACTACTTTGTCCCTAAATAGTTTGAACACTTGTCATTGTTGCCTTTTCTTATTTCAATGAATGAATGATATCAAAAAATATTTCTATAAAAAGACCAATTATTTTTGTGGATGAGTTGAAATACATGTTATTATCCATATTAAAAGAAATCAATGAGTCCCAATCTAAGTAACCGTAACACAAAATGATGTCTCTACAATATATTAATAATGTCTATCTACTTCGTATTCCACTTAGTATTACCAAAAACAAAGTTTAATTTATTGCATTTTTGCATCTTTTGTTGTGTCAGATTTCTATTACTTTGATGGCATATAACCTTATTTATTCTATTAGTTTTCACTCTCTTAGAAATCCAAGAGTATTATAATTTTAAAAATATGATCAACATAAATTTTAATTAACATCTAGAGGATACCCCATCTCTTTTTGAGATAGAAAAATATATGGGATGGAATAACATTAGACACACCTAATTGTATGGGCTTAGGATCTGAGTTCCTTGTTGTGTGTACTATTCCTATTGTTAACATCAATTTTGAAAATCATTTTTTCATCTTGGAACATTTGTTCCTCTGTAACATGCAAAAATAGACAAATCTTTGTGAATTAATTTGTGTAAAAAGGGCTGGAACATAGTCAACATGAGATGATGACTCACACTTACTAGGAATGCCTCATTGATGGCCAACAGTTGCAGTGGTTTGTCCTCGTCATGATGAAAATTTCAAAGATTACTTGGGCCTTCAAGCCAAGGTTATAGACTCTTTGAATAAGTTAGTGTATTGCACGTGTGGACCAAAACATACAAGGTTATCACATACTTGTTAATGCCTCAAATTTCCATGGTCTATGCGGCCATAGTCTCTCTAAGAAGCTGACCATGGAGAGTCGCCTCTTCATAGAAATATTGTCAATTCATTTGACACAACAATATTAATATCACCACCATCTAGGAAAATAAGGATATCTTATACAACTTCCAACTCTGCTACATTGGGGTTAACATATTTACTATCTAGATTCAAAAATTGATTTAGGGTTCCAATCTGTGGGCAATTATTGGTTGGAACCATGATGTTGTGTCACATCTAGAAACAAATTTGGCTAACTATTACATCATGATTCACCTATTCTCTTTAGTGGATAACTCCACATTCTTCTCTGTTGTTTATGGTGAAACTAGAAATGTTAAAATGACTTCATCCTTAAGTTAGTCACTTGAAAATGTCCATAACCATGATCATTGGATTATTGTAGGATTTCAGTTTTACCATATTTCTATTAGAAAGAAACTTTAACTCTAGTATGTCTCATTACCATACTTAGAACAATGACCTCTTTATTAAATTCATCCTTTCACAATCCCTTTTTGACCACTCCGCCAATCACACCAACTTCACTTAGTATAGAGGTGCCTCATGGTCTCGCCTTAATCTTTTTCTTGTCTCACACAAGTGGGATTTACTTCATGCACTTTCTTGTTTGAAATCTATATGCAAATCATCTTTGACCCGCATCAACCTTAACACCTTTTTGTATCCTAGGTCTAAAAACCATTTCACTTTGAGGACTTCCAGACCAAACATTCTTCATTTTCTGGTCTTCTTAAGGATTGTCAGGTCACTTCATACAATGATTATGAGCTAGGGTTATTCTTGCATAAGAATGTTTTATCGTTGTGATCTAATTTTTTTATTTGGAACAAGACCACTTTTGGAAAATCCCATAGACAAATCAAAACCTTGACTTTAGCATTCTTTCTCGAGACACATATTGACTTAGACCCTGAGCCATTACTTCTAAAATAGTTCAACTATTGTACTTAAATTCTTCCTAGGAAACTCTTTAGAAGCACCAATTCAAAGATCATTAGATTAAAGGATATAAAAAAGAAAGTTTTTTCATTAGGCTTGTAATTATAGACAACATAACTTTCTCATCCTTAGTATCAACATTAACAATGTCCTAACTTCAAATCAACAAATGTCCACCACTCACATTGCCAATTACATTAAATATATCTTCAAAAATTATTGCAACTTCTCAAATCTTTCCTATTTCAGTTGGGATCTTCTTTTTTTACCAAGATTTCAAAAACTGAACACCGCAATGATGACTATTTGGGTAAAATTTTGTTGTTGTGGTTTTCAAAATGAACCTAGACAAATACCCTAGTCCAAATGGTCAATTTGGCTTTCTATCAGACTTTATGGGGTCTTTTTAGGCCTTCTTTATTTAACCTCTTTTCTATGTTTGAACACAAATTACATTACTTCATAGATCTTGATGATGAACCATATTCAAAACAAGACTATCCCTCTGATATTAAGCAATGCCTTCTTTATTTAACCTATTTTCTATATTTAACATGCGAACTAAAGACAACAAAAAGAATATGTAGGAACATCCACAATAACAAGTTTACCTTGAACCAAACCAATACGATTGAAAATTTCCTCATCCCAAAGTTCAATAGGAAGGTCAAAAATCCTGATCGGAATCGAGATCTCCGCAAGATTTATCATCTCCATGGAATCCTCTCTCCCCCATTTCTTTATGATCAGAGGTTTTCTGGTAACCAACCAAGGCCCACCTTTCACATTAGTCTTTAGGTCTTTAGCATTTGAAAAGTTGATGAGGAAGAAACCCTTAGCCCAAGACTGAACTTTGATAGATCCTTTTACCTTCCAAATTTGTGCCAGATGCATCACTAAGGTCGAGAAGTGCATCTTAAGGCTTATCACATACCTAGCCAACGTGAAGATCCATTTCTCAGCATTCCTCTCAGAAATGTACTTAGGTTACACAAGCTTTCCTTCAACCAAATTTACCTCAGTCTTCAAAAGCTTAGGCGAATCATCAAGTTTTGATATGAATAGGTTTGACCATGCCCTAACCTTCGGATCCACTGATATGGAAGAAGACTTAAGAGAATTAGGCACACCAGAGGATTGAGCATGGAGATGACCGTCCACATTAATAAACACCGTAGGAACTCCAGGTGCCTCCGATGACATACCAGCGATCATCCTCGACACCTCCATCGATGCCCTAGAAATTTCCCCAACCGTCTCCCTTACAATCTCCCTGTCATGCTCCTCTAATTTGAATGAGCCATCCAATATCAACATGCACTTTTTATTATTGTTACTAAATGGGAATAATTTCTTTATTTAATGGGAGTCTCTTTATATGTGGATAATGCCTAAATTTTTATGGCTTATTCCTTGCTTACCCATTATCTTGAAACTGACCTTGTTGAACTTACCCAATTTATTATTCCCCTCTTTTGAAAACATCCTCTTTATACTTTTATATATTGTGCACATATACCAATTTTATTTGACGAATACATTCTTCTTGTCTTTCTCTTGTGGATGTTGTTCCCAAACCACCTAGGGTTCCAACAACTTACAGAACCATTTGTGAGGAGTTCAACTAAGTCCAGACCTTTGAGATAGACTGTTAGATGCCTAGGTTGCTCTCCATAGATGATCTACTTAATTTTAGTAATTTCCTTTAGTTTACTTAATTTCCAACGTGGACCAAGTAGTTAATCATGTGTCTAAGATGTAATAATTTAGTTTCCTTCTATTGAATATACTATAGTCTTCTTTGTATCCCATATAATATTGAGTAATACTGTGAAACCCCTGTTTTATTTATTGATGATAAATTTTAGGTTCCATTTGTTATTTCAAAATAAAAGTAAGGAATGGTCCCATTGTTGGAACCCACTCTTTACAATATCACTAGAACGAAATTGGAGGAATAAATTATTTGGCATATACATGAAACTGATATGTCATCATGAAGACAACTAATCCACTTCAGAATTTTCCATAGAGTTTAATCTTTTAATGGTTAAAAACTCAAAAGTAATTTGAAATGAGTATATAAAGGTAGCAGTACCAAATGGCAGTGTTATCAGGAAATGATTCCAAACCAATTGGAACAAATAGAAAGTAAATTCCAATCTAGGCCAGCTAGGATGGTATATATTTTTTGAAACCTAAGAGATTATATATTCATCTCGCTCTCCCTTGCTGGACCAAAGAGTCAAATATCAATGTCAATAGAAACATCTAGCCATGGAGGCTTAACATTGCTAAAGGACAATATTAAAGTATTGAAAACTGTTGAACTACTCAAACCCAAAGTAAGTCTAGTTATTAGGTGTTGTAGAGTGGCCTTAGCAATGCAATCTACTATCTTGTTGAGTGTCCTGGGTATCAGGCTGACTCGACAAGATGAAAGAGGGGCGGTTAGTTGGAGAACTCTCCACATAGGGTTTGAACTTCATCAGGTTCATCTTTGAGTTGAAAATGTCCACAACAATGGCATAGTCTGACACTATAATAGCTTTGTTGGTATGAAGTTTGTTGGTTAGAAATGCATCTTGAAGAATGGCCTGAACTTCTACATGCAATGCGCAGTCTGAAACCATGATATGTCCTTCACCTCACAGGCTCCTGCCAGAGGAAACTAAGGCATGATCCCCAAGTCTGCTTTAGAGTCTTTGTAAGCAATGTTAGAGAAAAGAATGACAAATTCTTTAGATATTTCGAGAAGCACATGCTTCTTAATGGGAGTCCAACAATTTTTAGCTTTGTCTAAAAGCTTCATGATGGAGCTCACACGTTCCTTGATGAAGCTAAGCATCATCTGAAGAGTTGGGAGTGTGGAATTTTGAGTGAACTTATTACTTACACGCTATATGTGCCAGTAGGCTGATGCATAGATAATAAGCATGGATGGTGCCTCAGTAGTAGAATTTAGGATGTATGGGACCCATTCCTCATGTGAAAGCATGCTCATCCTTGGCCAGAACCCCATCTCCTTCTAGATGACATTACAAAGTTTACAGTCCCGCAGACAGTGGAACAAGGTTTCTTGCTCATAACCACATAATGGACATTCTTGTGAGGTATCCATGTGGTGCCTGACTTTCTCTACATTCATTAAAAGACTCATGTGATGCATTTGCCATAGAAAAAGTTTAATTCACTCGGGGATATGTGATTTCCAAATAATCTTCTGGTTGCCTTGGACTCTAGCCTCTTTTCCTTTTCAAATCCATCTATATGTTGATCTAGATGTAAACTTCCCAGACGGTTCGTACGACCATGACCAATTATCCTCATCAAGAAGTGAGCTTGGAGGTGGAAGGCCTATGATGTTTAACTAGTATTCTTCAAGAATGTTTCTCTTTATGAACTTCCAACCCCAATTCCCCTCCAAGGAGATCATATCTTGAACCTTCAGGTCAATGAGGTCAAATGGGATGGTCTCGATATTATTACCCTTCAGAATATATTTGGAACCACACAAATGGTCAAACCAAACATTGGTGGACGCCCCATTCAAAATTTTCATCACAATGACCTCCTTGATGAGAGGAAGTGTTTTTTTGATGAAGTTCCAAACCGAAGAACCTGAGGATTTCTTGAAGCTTCCTATGTGCATGTATTTAGCTTGCATAATTTTTACCCATGGAACATGTCTATTTTGCAGAAAGTCCCATGCCTTCTTCATCATTAATGCCTAGTTTTGATCAAAGATGTCTTTGATGAAAAGACCTCTGACATCTGTGTGGGATGTGAGCTTCTTCCATGAAACCTAGGATATCTTTTTAGTTTTCGAGCTACCTTGCTAGATGAATTTTTGGATGTGTTGACTGATTTCATCACATAGCGTTGGTGATAGGGAAATGGATTGCATAGTGTAGGAGGGAATAGCTTGTAGTGTTGACTTTTCCAAGCTTATTCATCCAGCTAGACTGATATGTTTCACTACCCAGCTATTCATTTTGGTCTTGATATTATCCAGTAAGTATGCATGAGTTCTTTTGTAAATGCGTTGATGAATAATGGGGACCCCCAGGTATTTCCCCAGGTCATTAGTGATCTCGATACCCATTAAATTTATGTTACACATTTGCTCTTGTTTGGTGATGTTACTAGAGAGAAGGATACAAGACTTTGTAGTAGATACCTCTTGTTCTGAGACCTGATATAATTCTACCTACATCTTTGTAATATTTCTTGCTTATTTCACAGTACCTTCTACAAATAGTAAAATATCATCTGCAAAGCATCCATGGGTAAGTAGTAGGGAATTTTTGCTAAGAATGATCGACTTCCATCTTCCTTCATTGACCTTTTCACTTATAGCTTAGCTAAGTCTCTCAATACACATGCCAAACATGTATGGGCTTATTAAGTCTCCTTGACGTACTCCTTGACCTGCTTTGAAGGCTGGTAGTGGTTAGCCTTCCCATAGGATAGATGTGTCCCCCAAAGTAATAATTTACATGATGATCTTGATGAGGTTTCCAGGCATTTTGGTCTTGATAAGTGTATCTTCAATAAATGCCCAATGCATCTTGTCAAAGGATTTAATTAGGTCTAGCTTGACTGCCATGAGTTTCTTCTTACCTTTTCCAAATCTCATTGAGTGCAAAGCTTCTTGTACAAAATGATGTTTTCGCTGATCCACCTACCCAGAATAAAACTCGATTGTGCATGCGAGATCCAGGTGTGTAGGAAGGGTTTGAGCCGCTCTACTATTATCTTGGAGATCAATTTGGAATAGACATTATTTAGTGCGATCAAACGGAATTCACAACATTTACTAGGACATTTAACTTTGGGAATGAGCACCAAATGTGTGTTGGCTAGTTGGGGTTCAATCATAGATTTTTCAAAGAAATTCCTGACCATCTGGTGTACTGAGAGGCCAACATGATTCCAATTTTCTTTTAAGAAGTTTGCTGACATGCCATCCGGCCTAGGAGCCTTTGACACAACAATTTTGAAGATTGTAGCAATTGTTTACTATAGGTTGGGATTTCTTCTAGCTTCCTCATGTCTATGAGTGAGGGCTCTTCAAAGGTCCCATGATATGAGGAGATTTGGCTTCTATAAGCCTGACCTGAAGGAGCCATAAGCTTGGTGTAGTAAGAAGTAATTAGGCATTTCAGACTCTTTGAATTAGTCACCCAATTGCCTTCGTCGTTCTTTAGTCCATTGATCTTGTTCTGGTGGCACCTGTTATTTATGGTTGAATGGAAGTATTTTTTTGTTTCCATCTCCACTATTGAGCCATGTATGTGGGCCTTATTCTTCCAGTCTGCTTCCTCTCGTAGGAGGAGGTTACAAAGATATTCTTGTAAATCAATAATATGTGTATTATAGGAATTAGTATTGTGATGGGCAAGTTGTACCTGGGCTTTATCAATGAGTCATGTCAGGATAGCTTTCTCGTGTTGATTCTTCATTGTCATGTCCTGATCCTACTTGATTTTGGTTGTTTGAAACTTTGGCAGCATCTCTAGAAAATTTTTGTCTTTGTTCCAATTGAGAGCAAGATGCTGCGAGAATCCCTCTATGTGGTTCCAACTTGCCTTGGTTGTGAAGTGGTTGGCACGTCTTGTGGCTTTCACATTGGTACTGATGAAGAGCAGGTTGTGATTGGATTGCACTCGTGGTAGGACTGTAACACTAGAATCAGGGAAGCTTGAGATCCAGTCATCATTGATGAGCACTCGATCAAGCTTTTCTAGTAAATGCTTCTTTTAGAATTCAAGTATTGAGTTATTTTAAAATAAAGAGTTATGATATCAAATCTAGGAAAGATTTCTTGGTGCAAAAGATAATCTAGTTTCCATGCTAGTTTCAAAAAGGTACAATAACTCAAAATGGTAACTAGAAAACAATAAAAGAGACTCGTAATCTAATGCCATGATTTCAAAATTAAATGATTTTTCTCAAAACTAAATATCAAGATATCAAATTATTTAACATGAAAAGATTTATCCAATGCCATAATCAATATAACATTTTGTCTTCACTAATGGCTAGGTGCCTTCTATTCTCTCCTCTATGAGATAATGACACTTTTACTGTGGGTCTAACTAGTACTGGGGGACCACTAATTGTCCATTATCCACTATGTAGGGTTGGGGAATGTTACTTGCCAAATCTAGTGAGCCAAAGGCCTTAGCCAATATTTTAAATTTTTATGTAGATATCAAAATCAACCAATATTTCAACTATTCAATATTCAATCTAGTCATGGTGACCTTCAACAAGAGGGAAAAGGCTAATAACAATTTGGTTCACCACCTTTGCAAAATTATATGAATAAAATGCAATAGGGAGATAAATAGTTCTATAATAGAATCACAAATTTACTATAGGTTTGAAATGAGAATTTCCTATCGAGGTGTCCATAAGGATGAAAGATGCAATTTCTCGTGAATCTAACAAGAGAGAATGTACTAGGGTTATTTGATGTTTCCTGGCTTAGAAATTACTTTTGAGATTCTACTTAGGTGAAATTACCATTTTTCCCCTTAGAGGGTTTTATATTGAGTAATATTTTTTGGTTGGTATAATATCTCATATTGAGTTCATTGGTATAGTATTCATCTTTATATATAAGGTCACATATGATATTTGAACCATTACCCGTATCTGGTATATATTTGATTCATAAATTCATATGTTACGTAATACTAGTTATGTTATACACTAGTATATGTCAGTTATAATGATGCATGTTGATATTAAGGGTAAATACTTATTAGAGTGCACTTATCCTATTTTTTGGGTTGCAATAGTAGCATATATCGAATTACTAAATTCAATTCCTCTAATTGATTCCATGATATTAATATTGGTTTAATACTTCCATAATTTACATCATACATAGGAAATAAATCTTAGTCCAACAATTAAAAGTATGGTATGAGTCTATAGATTATTCAATTTAGGGATTATCTTTCATTGTACTAAAATTAGGACATATATTAAAATATATTTAAGTATTTGGATAGATCAATTGTATCAATAGATTACATTCTTTGAGTATTTTTTCTTAGGTATCCTTTCATAACTTAGTTCTCCTTTATTTGCTTTTATTTCTTGTCTAAGAATTATATGCATGTACTTAGGTAATTGTCCCATATGTTACTAGTGATTCCTAATGTGTATCATTGCATATGGATGAATGCCACCATGTCAATGGTTAAATACATAATAGGTAGTGTTCTATTTTATTACCCGTGTTATACTATTTGATCATGGGATGAAGAGGAGATAAGGAGCATGGTAATGGAGTATCTTTTTGTGCACAAGTAGGGGAGGTAGTAGGGAACATTTTTCTCTCTAGGAACAGGAGTTGTTAGGAGGCCAACATCCATGGCACCACTTGTTTTAGTTCATTTGGTCTGAAGTAGGGCAAAGGAGAAAGTCCGACCTTGTTGGTAGTGAGGTATTATTAGGAACTCTAGAAATAGATTCCTGTCCATGGTGGTAGTGTGATAGTAGTGGGATGACGCCTCAACATTGGTCTGAGGAGGGGCATGCGTGAGCAGTGACCCTTGGGATCTGGTGAGGTATCTTGCTGCTGACGCTTTGGCAAGACAATGGTGGCATACCCAGAACTGAGGCATAATTGGAGAGGAGAGGAAATCAGTGTTTGGGTTGGTGATGATAGCAATGATTAATGGTGAAGGAGGGGGAAATCAATCTGGTGACCACCAGACTGGGTAGCAGTGTCTCCTTGATACTATGATGGTCAGATGGAATATGGGAGAGGTTGCATGACTATGACCTAAAGATGTGGTTGTAGGTGTTGCTGACGTCGATGTTACAATTAACACATGCCCGGGTTTTGTGGTAGGTCTATAATCTATTGGTGATGATGGTGGCAGTGTTGGAATTGTTTGAAGGCATGACACAATAATGTTGCAGGTCCGTTGAGGCAAGGCTATGGATCCAACACAAGGGCTCGTAAAGGTCATGCCCAGGAACTTGCTTGCAGATGTGGAATCTGGTGGGCGATGGACAAAGGGAGACATGTGTTTTAGGCTTTTGGGCCAGATATTAGGTTAGCAAGGCTTTAATAAGGTAATTGCATGTCACCTTTGAGAGGATGGAAGGGTGTTGTGTTGCTTGTAGGGGAGCCAGGATCATTATTTCTTAGTCACGATGTAGATAGGAAGAAAAGTGGAGGTGGGGTTGCATTGCAAATTCTCCACAGAGGTCTGGTGATTGTAGTTAGGGATTAGGCAACACCAATGGTGGTCTTACAGGAAGTAGGGTTTCCTTGTTTTACAATCATAGTCAAGATGATACTATATAGATTAGAGGTTGGGGTTTTCAAGGTTGGTTATGATTTGAAGGTAGTTAGAATGAGGGATGTCTTTCAACACTCGTGTTCTGAGGTTTGTTGTGTCATAGAGGATGGTTGGTGGTTCTCCCCTCCATAACAATTAGAGGTTTCACATTATAAGAAGGGCAATTACTTTTCTATCTAATTGGTTACTACCCTCCCTATACAAACTATTTGACAAACTTATAACTCCAATGACTTTCAAATATTAATCATGCATTCAATTCCTTCTTGGCTAAATTAAAAAATATCAACTCCTCAAATTATGATCATGATATATTTTAATTTGATTTCTCTCTTAGTAATTCAATTTTTAATATATAACAATTAAGAATATATTTATGGGTGATATCCAAAGCCATTAGTCAAACAATAGGTGCATTATTATATGAGTTCAAATCAAAATATTCAAGCACAAGAAGTTCAAATTGTACTAAAATGACAACAAGGTGACTCAAGGAGATTAATCTAAGGACTAATTTGTAAATACTTCTTGCTACATAAGCTCATTTATGCACATAAAATCAAGTAGGTATTACTATCCAAGGACAAGAAAATTGACCAAAATTCTAAGATAAGTCTTGAAATGAAGGAATACGTTCAAATTAGGAAATGATTGTGGAATTATAACTCAAAATTGTTCTAATACCTAAAATTCAGTATGCTACTACTCTTCAACCCTTAAAGTTGATCTTGTCCCCAAAATTGGTTTACTCGGGTACCACTCTCTACCCCTTAAAGGATTCAACTAGGAAAGTTAAATAGGCATGCCAACTATAATGTAGTATTATTCACTTTATATTAACTATTACCCTACACCAAGCTCAGGCTTCTGGATCTCTTTTATGGTTTACTCATACCTACTTGATTGTGACTTAGCTCATGAAATCATCAATAAAATACCATAAAGTCAATTTTCACTGTACATATAAATTTAAAAGAAATTTTTTTTATCTCGAAGTGAAAACCTGATGCGATGATGTTGAGTCGCATTTATAGACCTGTTTGATATGTGTTTTATGCTTTTATTAGTCATTTTTATGGTTAATGTTGCATAATTCATCCACTTTGGTCTTTGCAACTATTTTATGTCAAATCCCCTTTATTTCATCGTTTTGAGCATTAATTGTCAAAATATTATCGTTTGTGTGAATTTATGTGGTTTCATGTTTGAATTTCAGGGAAAACAAGTATCTTCTTCCGTCGATACCATCGACGGAAGTCGATACCATCGACCGGACCACAGGTTGCCAGCCGCGAGTATCAGCAAAAAGTCTATACTATCGACAGGCACTACTACAGAAACGGCCTTTGGCGTCGGTCGTTTAATCCCATTTGGCGTCGGTTTCCGACTGACGCCTATGTGGGCGCCGCTAAAGGTCGAACACTTCGGCGTCGGTTTTTTAACCGACGCCTATTTAATCTATAGGCGTCGGTCTTTTGGTATATAACCGACGCCAAAAGTGTTCGCGCCACAGAAAATGGCGTCATCTAGGGCACTTTCTGCGTCGGTTATTTACTAAACAACTGACGCCTATATTCCATATAGCGTCGGTTTGATACGAATATCCGACGCGATTTCCAGGACTGCTTTGGCCACATCAGGCGTCGGTTTTTTTCAAAAAACCGACGCTGTAGGTCTTTGCTGACGGTTTTCTATAAATAACTGACTCCTATTTCTATTTTATTTTTTCATATCAGTTTGCAGGCCTGCTGTGGCTGGTCAGCAGGATGAGAACCTGCAGTTCAGTTTTCTGAACTGCAGGTTTACGACATCCATTGATATCAGCCTACAAACAGGCCGCAAACCTGCAAAAGTCACAAGGAAAATTTCGCACAAGTATATACATTCAGACATCAATTCAATTCTCACATTCACACATATAAAAACATTCAAATACATGTATTAACATTCAGAAATATTCATTTACAAAGTATCATTCATTATCTCTATCAACATCCCAATTATATCTTACAATTGCCACTGCTTGTATGGCTTTTGCCCATTCTTCTCTTACTTCATTTAATGCTTCCATCGTATATGGAGCATGTATATTTTTTAAGCGTTTACCTATAGTGTGGTCAGTTTTAAACACCTGCAAAGAGAATGATGTATATATATAAGTAATAATATAAAAATAAGATTGATATATTTCATACTAACTAATGAGACTATATATAATACCTAATGTATGCTATCGATGTCCAATGCGGCATGTTTGATAACCATCTGCATAAATCGCATCACATAGTATGCGCATGCCCAGCCATTGTCTTGTGTAGCACACTATAAATTGAAACATACAAAATAATACAACTAAGCACAATTCACATCAATAATATATATATTCGAGTCGGGAACTTACTTGTACGTTCTGCCAATTTATTGGCTGGTTCTTTTTCCTTGGGACCGTTCCTCCAGCCTTTTTGAATGCATCTAAACCCCTACATGTTAATATAACACAATAAATTGCATAAGTAAATAGTAATGTAATAAAAGATGTTAACGGATATAAAAATGAAATATTTCTCACCAGAATAATGGCATTCTCATTACGTGTCCAATTTTAGTGTTCAATGTAATCCCCGTAGGATCTAGATAATAAACAGTAAATGTCCCGGGGACAATAACTAGTAACTCCCAATGTCTACCGCTAGAGGTAAGAAGTTAACAATTAATAACTCAAAATGCAAAATAAAAATGGAATTTTCTTAAGTCCAAATTATAAATAAAGTAAACTTACTTGACATTGAATGGAGCTATTATTATCGTCTTCTTTTGCTGACCAAAAATTGTAAAAGCATCTATACAGTATTGTTGAACATTATTAGGGTCTTTAGCTACCAAACTAATCAATGATGGAATAAAAAATCCCACATGATCAAATGCAAATTGTTTGCAATGATCTTCGACTAAGTAGCTGCAAAACATATACACGTATGCATTAATATATAAGAAACCAAATCATCGGATCTTACACAAGGTATATGGATGTATAAACAAGATCTCACCTTATCCATGTCTCTATCATTGATGTATTCAGCCAATCATACATAAACAACTCAATAATATCTTGTATAAATAAAGAGCTATCGTATGATCGACCTGCATAATCTGCATCTAAAGAAACTATTATAGGGCAATGTATATTATGTGCCCGTAGCCAACATGCCATTCCCCTACAAGCAGGACCTAACGGGTATGTTAGGTCAGTTGGAATCCAAGTTGGTAATGCGGGAAGTGGAGGTGGAGGCCTAGGTGCTCCTGGTGTCTTCTTTTTAACCTGTATATATAATTTCAGATCAGTTGACATCATATATACACATTAACAGTCTAAATCAATGTAAATTTATCTTACAATTTCAGTCGTGTAGACGACATCTACTTTGGGCCACAATATGACCCCGCCTTCTGCCTCACCAAGTGTATCAATATCTGGGTGGGCATATGGCAACGCAACTTCCCTCCAATCGGGTAATACATGTAGCGGGCTCACACGAATGTAGCCGTGCGGCATTGGAGTCCCATGAAACGTTGCCCCAGGAAGGGACTGGTAAGCCTACGCCTTTGCAACAACATAGTCTTGCATTCTTAAGAGGCATGGCTTCAATGCCTACAAATTTACGTAAAGAATGTTATACATATATACATATAATCTTGAAAACATATCATCTTGAAAAGACTAGCTACAATGTCATAAACAATACTTACAACAGACGTGCTAGGTGATGGGTCTCCAGGATTACTCGCAGTCTGTGCATCAGGAGAAGAGTGGGTCGCCATAGGCTGATTGGAAGCCTGAGATGCCTGCCACCGTAGCAATTCTTCCTTGACCTTCTCAGCAACTACATCGTTGACCTTCTTAGCAACTAAATCCTCAACTCTCTTATTCTCCTATACATGGATAAAAGAAACATTAGCTTCTTATTAATGGATTTCCTTTTGTAGTAACATTCTAAAAAAAGAATAGGTTACCTCTTCTTGAGAAAGTCCCGCTCTGGGTTTGCGCTGGGATGGCCCAAAGAATGCTTTGATGCCAACACCAGCGCCGACACCTCTAACATGTCCAGGATTCTCTGGATTACCCAGAGCAACTGTCAATTCATCCCTTGTGCCCTGAGGGATGAACGTGCCTTGTTTCCTCTGCTCGTGCAGCTCCCGCTAATCACCATAAACAAAAATTGGTAAGTTAACACCACAAATAATCAATATTCAAATGATTTCTCTAAGAGTTGTATTTTACCATTTTTGCAGCCGCCTCAGCAGTTACAGGCTTCTTTATTTCACCCTTCTTGTTTTGCCTGCCAGCTATCCAGATATCATGGCGAGGCATGGGTGTGGCAGACTCCTGAGTAGGAGCAGACTCCTGAGTAGCAGCAGACTGCTGAGTAGCCGCAGACTCCACCTGTAGTCTTTGGCGAATGCTTGCATAGCCTTTTGGACCCATAGTGTGGTCATGCACATTCAGTGCACGCCTTGCTTTTTGTGCGTCACTGAGGGCCTAGTTAGTATGCACATTAATGATTTGGTTAGTAGCACTAAATGTTAATCTTGAATAGGTGAATACAATGTATATTAATTAAATTGGGAGTGACGCCTAATACCTTGAATTCTTCAGATTTTCTTGAAGCAACAAAATTGTCCCAATCTTCTTTGTCCAAGAAGTTCCATTGTTCAAGGGCTGACTTCTTCTTCTTATCACCCTCTTTTATGTATTCTCTGTTCAGATTTGTCCTATAATTCCTAAGCATCTTTCCCTCTTTTATCACCCTCTTTCTTAACATCTGCATGCCACCTCAAATTCTTCGCATCTTTTGGATTTGCAAACAAGCGTTGAAACCGTGATATTATAGGTAGATACCACAACACCTTGGCAGGAGAACCAGTTTTGGACTCCCCCGAAGTCGTCAATTTATACCGTGACGCACCACATTTTGGACTATCTTTCATATCTACACAGTCCTTTTGAAATAATACACAATCATTCGGGCATGCATGTATCTTCTTGGCCTCCATTCCCATTGGGCACAACATTTTCTTTACCTGGTATGTTGAGATTGGCAGCTCGTTTCCTTCAGGAAGCATTTCTTTCAACAAAGTCAACAATGAAGTGAAGCTTTTGTCGCTCCATCTATTGTTAGCTTTCAACTTATACAATCTCAACACAGCGCTAAGCTTCGTAAACTTAGCACAGCCTGTATATAACGGTATCTCAGCATCATGCACAATGTTTCTAAAGATAGGAAGTGGATCCGTGTGCTCTACCCTACAACTATCCAGCATCACATCAACGATGTCTGCTGGAACTGGTTCGTTCACATTTACGTCATCGGAGGAAATTTCTTCTTCCACCCAAGCACTGCTATCGATATCTACTGGTTTCGATTTTGAAATCTCTCCATGCCAGTGCCATTCTGTATAGCCTTGTACAATCCCGTTGCACATGACATGACTTTTGATTTCCTCACCAGTGTTGACTTTCAAGTTGTTACCGCAATGCCTACATGGACAGTAGAACCTATCTGTAGGTTTTTTCCTATGTTCCTCGGCAAATCTAATAAACTGATCAAGACCAGATATAAACTCTAGGGTGCAACGATTACGAATGGACATCCATGATCTATCCATTCTATGATCAGAGAAAACAAGTATATATTAGGAAACAAGTATATATTAGGAAAAGATTAGGGTATACACTTACATCCTAAGTGTATAATGTGATGCCATTCTTATATATAATAAATGTGTACCACCTATCCCATCCTTGAACACCTAATCTCACTAGTAAGTGTATAATGTGTATTGGGTTTTCGAGAAAATTTCGGCAGCATTTCCCCGCTGTTCTGTAAGTACATATGTACTTAGAGAACAAATGGGGAAATGCTGCCGAAATTTTCTCGAAAACCCAATACACATTATACACTTACATCCTAAGTGAGATTAGTTGTTCAAGAACAGTCCCAAACCGGGGACTATCCAAGATTTACACCTAATGAGTCAATCTTGGACGGGTTTCTAGGCCAACAAACACATTTGATGTCATTCTTATATATAATAAATGTGTACCACCTATCCCATCCTTGAACACCTAATCTCACTAGTAAGTGTATAATGTGTATTGGGTTTTCGAGAAAATTTCGGCAGCATTTCCCCGCTGTTCTCTAAGTACATATGTACTTAGAGAACAAACGGGGAAATGCTACTGAAATTTTCTCGAAAACCCAATACACATTATACACTTACATCCTAAGTGAGATTAGGTGTTCAAGAACAGTCCCAAACCGGGGACTATCCAAGATTTACTCCTAATGAGTCAATCTTGGATGGGTTTCTAGGCCAAAAAACACATTTGATGTCATTCTTATATATAATAAATGTGTACCACCTATCCCATCCTTGAAAACCTAATCTCACTAGTAAGTGTATAATGTGTATTGGGTTTTCAAGAAAATTTCGGCAGCATTTCCCCGTTGTTCTCTAAGTACATATGTACTTAGAGAACAAACGGGGAAATGCTGCCGAAATTTTCTCGAAAACCCAATACACATTATACACTTACATCCTAAGTGAGATTAGGTGTTCAAGAACAGTTCCAAATCGGGGACTATCCAAGATTTACTCCTAATGAGTAAATCTTGGACGGGTTTCTAGGCCAACAAATACATGTGTTGTCATTCTTATATATAATAAATGTCTATAAACTACATGCAAAATGGTTAATCCTAATCAACAAAGCATTATTAAATAATAAATCAAGAAATCAATAGTTTCAAACAAAAGGTCTAGGAATCTTTACTAGACATTATATGTATCCCTAATCATCATATTTAACATACTACATTATTATGAACATCCAGATTAGATTAAGATCATACTATGTTATAACCATTGGTTTAATAACCCTATTTCCGCATGTACATGTTTATCAACTTTAAAACCCTATAATTCATGAAATCATTCTAATTCAATTTAATATGTTGGGATCACATAATTATATAATGACATCAGAATATATAGAAGAATCATAATTAACATGATTAACAACATGCTCATCAAACTAGGGTTTTCTTGAATATCATCTAATATTTTTGTACTAGACATTATATGTATCCCTAATCATCATATTTAACATACTACATTATTATGAACATCCAGATTAGATTAACTCTAATCAAATACATTACATGCATTTTTATCACAAAAATTTAATCGATGCAAAAAAAAGTAGAGCAGCTAGCAGCGGGAAGACCAACCTTGTCAGAGGGAAGAAGGTAGAGGCTCCGGTGGCTCTGGCTGGAGGAGTAGCTAGCAGCGACGGCAGTGGAGGAGCAGCTAGCAGCGAGGCTGGAGATGATGGTTGCGGCGGCACGACGGCGGTGGAGGAGCACCAGGGGCGTGGCGATGCCTAATCTCAGGCGTGGCGGTGCCTAATCTCAGGCGTTGGCGCTGGAGCAGGAGGGGAGCAGCAGGGGCGGCGGAGAAGGGAAGAAGGTGCAGGAGTGGCGGCAGAGAAGGGGGCGCCGGAGAAGGGGGCACCGGAGAAGAAATTGCCGGAGAAGGGGGCGCCGGAGAAGAAATCGCCGGCAGCAGAGAAGAAAAGGTAATCGGCTCGCAATGAAACAGAAGAAAGGGGAAGAGTCGGGCGATCGCGGGTAATAAAGTTCCCAAATAGCGTCGGTTGTATCAAACAACCGACGCCAAAACCTCTTTAGCGTCGGTTGTTTGCAACAACCGACGTCCAATTGGATGATATTTTCATGAAATTGTTTGGCGGGAACCACCTTCTGCGTCGGTTATATAAGGATAACCGACGCTGAAAGTGACACTTTTCGCGCAAATTTTCATCGCACATAGGCGTCGGTTTATACCTACATAACCGACGCTGAAAATGACACTATTTTTTTTAATCAAAATTTGGATTTCGTGGGCGACTTTAAGCATCGGTTTGTTATAAACAACCGACGCTGAATACAAAGCGGTACCCGTGTCTGGCTGGTCTTCGAATATAGACGTCGGTTTGCTTAAACAACCGACGCCTTATATGTTAGGCGTCGGTTTTCCTTAATAACCGACGCCCAGAAAAGTGACACTGAATGCTATTTCTGTAGTAGTGAGGGATGTCGATGGTATCGAGCTACCATCAGGTTGCTGGCGAGAAAGCAGTCCATAGTATTGACACCAAGTCGATACCATCGACGCACGAAGGCTACATCGACGCAAAATGACAAAATTGTCTCTACAGGTTCGTCGATACCATCGACCCGCGTCGATGGTATCGAGATTACATCAGGCACTCAGACGAAAGGAAAGAAGGGTTGCTGCTACCATACTGAGTTGATACCATGGACTCGCGTCGATGGTATTGACACCGTAAGATATGCGTTTGCTTTGGAATGATCTTAATCGGACATCCGTGGTTAATTAGCAACCTAATGAGGGAGATATACCTAATGACGGCTGCCCAGAGGTCTGGGAGATCGGATTAGCCATTGCATGAGTACCGAGGAGCAGTAGAGAGGAGAACAGAGGCCAGAAGATCATACCAGTTGATCCGGACACCGAAGAAGACGGATTCCACCACCGAAAGGCGAGAGAGCACGTTTTCTACGCGGAGGATCAACCAGTTCTTCTCCGTTCAGGGGTTTCACCTCTCATTTCATATTTTTCATATGATTTCCCCTATCTCTACCATGTACTTTCTTGAGATGAACATGCGGGGCTAATCCCCTTCATCTTTAGGACCGGGAGTAGCCCAAAAATTTATTGTATGACAATTTTATAATAGTAATTCATATTTTATCTCCTAAATCTGTGGTATGATTTTGTTTTCTCAATATATTGTTATGCTTGATCACCATAATAATAACCTAATGCCCTTAATCACTTTGAAAGAAGGATTAATGGCTGAAAAGAGACAGAATTCACATTAATCGACAAATACCTTAAACAAGGTGGTGTAAAATTAATGGTGGATAATGAGAGATCGTTCATAATGCACCTAGTTTAGGGTATAGGTTACTATGACGGTAGAACCGACCTAGACTTAGGTAGTGAATTGCACCACGACAGTGGGCAATTCTGTTTTTAGGCCACTACCCGGATAGAGAGATAAAATTGAGGAATTATATAAAATCTAATACAATGAAAACTCGCGGTGAAACCGCAATCCTAAAGATACCCTTTTGAATTGATTAAACCAACATTTAATCGATTGCTTGTTTTGTTTTGTTTTTATTTTCTTTTAATTTCAACAACATCTCTCAACTTGTTAATCGGCTTAGCTGATCACAAGTAGTTAGTAGGAGTCCCTGACGATTGCACGTATCCCTGAGTTCGACTCGGGCCTCACAAAGGCCTGTACTACTCGACGCGTTCACTTGCGTTTCTACGCACAGTAAAATTGCATCAAGGTTTTGGCGCCGTTGCCGGGGATACGACAATTTGTTGGCACTTCGAGTGCTGTGAGCGGCCACTCTAGGCCACCTTTTTTTTTTTTTTTTTATTATCATTCCAAAAATTCATAATCTATTTTCTAAATATTTGCAGTTGTCAAGCACTGTACTAAATTTAATCTTTCTATTTTCAGGTACTGTTAATGGTGCAAACGCGTAGTACTGACTACGCAGGTCGCGCACCAGAGGTTCCGCTACTGGGACCAGAAGACGAGAAAAGCCACAATCAAGAACAGTTAGAAGAAATAGAGTCAGAACCTGAACAAGAAGATCAAGGCTTCTTCCGCATCCGCTTCAAAAGGGCCTATAAAGAAGCAAGCAATCAACATACCTACCTATAAGATTGATCCGGCTTTGATAAATCTGGTGAAGTCCAATGCTTTTCATGGGCTCAAGAATGAGGACCTCGTCGCGCACATAAGTCAGTTTGTTGAGAACTGTGACATGGTTAAAATCGACAGGTTTCCACAGGATGCACTTTATCTTAAGCTTTTCTCGAGTTCATTGGCAAGAGCCGCGCGAGAATGGCTACACAATTTAGATGATGAGTTTGTGGAGTCCTGGGACCATATGGTGGAGGTTTTCTTTGAGAGGTTTTTTCCTCCTGAGAAGACCAACGACATGATCAGGAAGATCCATAACTTTACCCAACAGGCAGGTGAGACATATTCTGAGAACTGGGAGAGGTTTCAGGTCATGCTGAGACGGTGCCCGCATCACGGGCTGGATAAAGAAACATAGGTAAAGATCTTCTATTTTTCTCTCTCCGAGCACGATAGGAGCAACCTTGATTCAGCTAGGTCATGATTCTTTTTGAACCACACAGACACCAGGTGTTGGGAAATATTAAAGAACATGGCTAGGAAACAATCATGGGGCGAAAGAGGCGCCGTGGAGCAGGTTCGAGCAGTAGGAGAATCTAAGGCAATAAAAGAACTGAATGAGAAGATGGATCTTCTCGCAAAGAAATTGCTTGCAAAGGAGGATACTGAGTCCGAGGATGAGGATTAAGTGAAATTTATGAGGCAGCAGCCAGGTTACAGGAACAATGACTACACATGGAGAAAAGACAAGAAGTTCTCGTGGAAGGATCCAAACAATTTTCTGTAGGATCCGGATGCCAAACCCCAGCCAGTAGCAGAGGATAAGAGCACAGAGCTGCTCAATCAGGTGATAAAGCAAAATCAAGAACTCATGACTACGCTCGGCCAGCAAATTAAACAGCAAGGGGAGTTTATGAATCATTTTGGGCAAACACTGCAGAGCCATGGGGCACAAATGAGGACCATCGAGACATCTATGGCATAGATGGCAGCAGAGATAGCCAGTTTGAAGAAACCGACACATCCAAGTTTTCTGGGAAACACCAATGTTCCAGGGGGAAACCAACAGGCAAAGGCCATATTGCTAAGAAGCGTCAAGAAATTGTTAAATCCAAGGGTCGAGGAGACAAGCACACCACAAGCTGAAGTAGAAGGTGAAGCCAATGAGGAGCAGCCCGCATCAGTCACAGATCCAGTCAATGACATAGTTGTGGATTCTACTGAAGACCCGATTGCAGAGGAGGAAGGACCCCAGAAAAAGACACCCAATGTGCCACCGCATCAAAGGGCACAAGCGGTCCCGGTCCCGTATCCAAACAGTGCTAAGGCAAGGAAGGTAGATGCGCAATTTAAGAAGTTCTTAGATAGTTTCAGGAAGCTTTCATTCAATATTCCTCTGTTGGAAGCCATTGAGAAAATCCCATCTTACGGGAAATTTCTAAAGGACATCATTACCAAGAAGAGGAAAATTCCGGATACAGAGGTTGTCGTGCTCAAAGAGCAAGTGAGTGCCTTCATCATGGGCACTTTGCCGCCAAAGAGGCAAGATCTAGGTTGTTTTAACATTTCTTGTTATATTGGAAAAGTCAAATTTGGTGAAGCATTATGTGACTCAGGGGAAAGCATCAACTTGATGCCCCTTTCTACATTCAAAAAGTTGGGATTGAAGGAGTCACGACCAAGCAACATGACTATTCAATTGGCAGACAATTCAGTGGTAAAGCCATATGCAATCTGTGAAGATGTGTTAGTGAAAGTGGACATATTTGTTTTTCCAGTAGATTTTGTAGTCATGGAGATGCAGGATGAACATGGCAACGAGCTATTACTTGGACGTCCTTTCCAAGCTACAACCGACATGATTTTAGAGATGGGGAGAGGTCGTTTGACCTTGGGTATAGCCGATGACCGATTTGAGATGGTCATGCCCTCTAGTACTGTGTCGTCTAAAGCAAAGGAACAATGCCGTGTGGTAAAACATCTGGATAATAATATTTCACTCTGTCTTGGGAAGCCATTTCTGGACATGGCTCATGTGATGAGCAAAGTGGACAATGGAACTTTAGCTGTGGACATCATGGAACAGACCAAGGTAGTATCTCTGTGTAAGGCTGTAGGGTTCCCTAATGATGAGGATGAGGACATTCCTCCTTCTACGGAAGATGATGTTGTTGCAATTTCTATTTTTGATGCATATCCTGAATTACCATTGGAGGCTTGTTTGGTAAATATTACACATGATTGGATGCGGAGCAAATCACTCAAGGAGTGCGCCAAAATGCTTCAGATGCTTCCATGCTTCAATGCGAGGCATTATGAAGATTTAGGTGAACTTCCCCCGTCGCTTCAATCATCTCTGGTCAGCCCGCCGGAGTTAGAATTAAAGCCGCTGCCACCGCATCTCAAATATGTCTTTCTAGCTGAGGAAGACAAGTTACCTGTGATCATTTCTTCTTATTTGAGTGCGGATGAGGAGGAACAATTGTTGATAGTGCTGAAAAACCACCGGGGAGCTTTTGGGTGGTCCGTTGCAGATATCAAGGGGATTCCCCCTACTTTGTGTCAGCATAAGATTCGGATCGAGGAGGGAGCCAAGCCTGTGATCCAACCTCAATGACATCTCAATCTAAGCATGATGGAGGTTGTGAAGAAGGGGGTTATTAAACTTCTTGCTGCATGTATCATTTACGCAATATCAGACTCGACATGGGTGAGTCCCACATAGGTAGTCCCTAAAAAGGGGGGAATTACTGTCACCCAAAATATTTTAAATGAACCTGTCACCACCCGATTGGTAACCGGGTGGCGAGTTTGTATTGATTACCGCCGTCTGAATGCCGCTACGCTAAAGGATCATTTTCCTTTACCTTTTATCGATCAAATTCTAGAGCGTCTCGCCGGCCGATCGCACTTCTGTTTTCTTGACGGGTACTCGGGGTACAACCAGATTTCAATTGATCCTTCAGACCAAGAGAAATCTACTTTCACTTGTCCCTATGGGACTTTCACGTATCACTGAATGCCTTTTGGTTTATGCAATGCACCTGTGACTTTTCAGCGTTGTATGCTCGCTATCTTTTCTGACATGGTAGAACGCTGTCTTGAGGTGTTTATGGATGACTTTTTGGTGTATGGTGCATCGTTTGACGAATGTCTCTATAATCTGGACAAAGTTTTACAGCGCTGCGAGGACACACATTTGGTCCTCAACTGGGAAAAATGTCACATGATGGTGACTGAGGGGATAGTGCTAGGACACAAGGTGTTTAGCAAAGGTTTAGAGGTGGATCCGGTAAAAATTGAAGTTATTTCCAAATTGCCCCCACCAAATTCTGTTAAAGGGGTAAGGAGTTTCTTGGGACATACCAGATTTTATTGTCAGTTTATAAAAGATTTTTCAAAAATCGCAAAACCTCTATCCGAACTGCTTGAGAAAGACGCTGTATTTGATTTCAATGACAAATGTCTACATGCGTTCGACGTGTTGAAGGAGAAACTGATTTCTACGCCGGTTGTTCAAACGCCGAATTGGACTAAACCGTTCGAACTCATGTGTGACGCTTCTGATTTTGCGGTAGGAGCCGTGTTGGGGCAGCGGGTGGACAATAAACCCGCCGTGATTTTCTACGCTTCAAAGACTCTGAATGACGTCCAATTAAATTATACAACTACTGAAAAAGAATTACTCACCGTTGTTTTCGGCTTTGAAAAATTTCGGTAATATTTAGTTGGATCTAAAGTATTCGTTTGGGTAGACCATGCCGCAATTAAATATTTAATGGAGAAAAAAGATGTAAAACCTAGATTAATTAGGTGGATTTTTCTCTTACAAGAATTTGACATCGAAATCAAGGATAAAGCTGGGATTGAAAATGTTGTGGCGGATCATCTATCTAGGTTAGAGAGGGTGGATGAAAAAGATTTACATATACCCATAACTGAGACATTTCCGGATGAACAAATTTTGAAAGTTGATTCTAAAGACCCTTGGTTCGCTGAGATTGTGAATTATTTGGCTTGCGGGATCATCCCGGAAGATTGGTCATATCAAGAGAAGAAAAGATTTTTCCATTATTTATGATATTATTTTTGGGATGACCCGATTCTACTTAAGCAATACAGGGATGGTATCCTACACAGATGTGTGCCTGAGGTGGAGTACGAGAGCGTTCTCCGTCATTGCCACACACTACCTACGGGAGGACACCATGCGAGCTCTCGTACGACAGCTAAAGTTCTGGAGAGTGGCCTTTATTGGCCAACCTTGTTCCGAGATGCCTACAAGTTTGTAAGGCAATGTGATTCCTGCCAACGAGCAGGTAATATTTCAAAGAGACAGGAGATTCCCCTAAATGTGTTCCAAGAAGTGGAGGTATTTGATCTGTGGGGCATAGATTTCATGGGACCCTTTGTGTCCTCAAATTCAAATTTATATTTTCTTTTAGCAGTTGATTACGTGTCAAAGTGGGTAGAAGCAATACCCACAAGGACTAACGATTCCACTATAGCATTCAGGTTCGTGAAAGAAAACATTTTCTACAGGTTTGGAGTGCCCCGAATGATCATCAGTGATGGGAATACGCATTTTAGGAATCAGAAGTTCTCGGCATTGTTGAAGAAATATGGGGTCAAACACAACATAGGTACCCCATATCACCTGCAGACTCAAGGACAGGTGGAGGTCTCCAATCGTGAAATTAAGAAGATTTTGGAGCGTACGGTAGAGTCCACGAGGAAGAATTGGAGTGCCCTACTACCAGATGCATTGTGGGCGTACAGGACGGCTTACAAAACACCTATAGGCACCACGCCTTTTAGGTTAGCATATGGTCGGGCTTGTCACTTACCGGTAGAGTTAGAGCACAAAGCACATTGGGTGCTTAGAAGGCTCAACTTGAGTTACGATGGAGCGGGGAGGAAGAGATTGCTTGAATTGAATGAGTTGGATGAGCTGCGGATGACGGCATACGAGAACTCATGGATATACAACGAGCTCACCAAGTTAATCCACAATCGCCACATCTAGTTGCGCACGTTCAAGAAAGGAGATAGTGTATTTCTATTCATTTCACGACTGAAGTTGCATCCCGGGAAGCTCAAATCCTGGTGGAGTGGGCCGTTCGTGGTAGAAGAGGTCAAACCACACAGCGCAATCTTGTTGCGGGATGGTGAGACCACATTTCTGGTGAATGGACAAAGATTGAAGCTCTACTTTGGTGAAAATTACAAGAGGAAGGTGAATGAGGTCAAACTCATTTCACTTTCAGATGCATGAGGTACCCAAAAGTCGTCTAGCCTAAAACGTTAACTAAGGGTGCTTGTTGGGAGGCAACCCAACCATTGGTACCTTAGTTTAGTTCATGTACATTCGTAGGTTGATTTGTTTTGGTTTAATTTTTAGTGTAAAACAGATACCGTGATCGGTTTGTTCTTTGTACAGGCTGAGGCAGAGTCGATACCATTGACACACTAGTCGATGGTATCGACCATGGAACAGGTTGATGACTGCAGATTTTGCACTGCGTCGATACTATCGACGGACTCGTTGATGGTATCGACATACCTATAGGCAGATCACAAATACAAGGTCGATGGTATCGAGATGCCGATCGATACCATCGAGATCTCTGGAGATTTACAAAAGAAATCGACTCAGGAAAGTCGATACCATCGACATGTGTGTCGATGGTATCGACACTTTCAAGTGAAAGATTGCGGCGGCCGGGCCTCGCAAGGATTTGCCCTAATTAGAGAGTCGATACTATCGACTCCCATCGATGGTATCGACCATCCACGTCACCGATCCACACAAACAAATCAACGGCAATCACAGCATCAAGACGGTCGATCCGGGTGCAGCGTCGATACCATCGACCCATGTCGATGGTATCGACATGTCAGTGATCCGGGTTTCAAGATCCAACCATCGACGACCGTCGATACCAGTCAGGGGGCGGATAGCATTGACAAGTGTCAATACCATCGACTCGCGTCGATGGTATCGACAGGTCAACAGTGGCGCCGGCCACACCTAGTTAAGGGGAGTGATTGCGTCAGTTGACGTCACGCTTTCAGAGCAATCTTCTTCTCTTGTGCCGAGTGATCCCCCGAGCCGTCCAGCCCGACGACGAGCAGCACCGAGCGAAGGTCTTCATCGAGCAGAGATTCAACTCTCCAATATTCACCGAGCTCTCTTTCTGATCCCCATTTCTCGTCGCAAACATGGTGCATGTGGCCAGAGCTTCCTCCTCACGCGCGAATCTGATGGACATCCCGGAATTCGTGCCACCACCGCCATCTTCGATCGCACGTCCCTGACTTGTCCATCCTTCCTCGGAGGTCCGGAAGATCTACGAGGAGATCATGTGGAGGAAGATAGAGCCCACCCGGTATGAGAACCGGGAGATGATCCAAGATCTCGGATTTGAGGCCAACTTGGCCTACGTTCTGCAGGGGCAAGCCCGTCACATGGGGCGAAGGCCCGATGAGTTGCAATTCCATGCTGATGGTCAGCCATTCTTCAACGACTGGCCAACGTACAAAGAGTTGGTGGCAGAGTTCATGGCGTCGCTGGACGTCTGTGTCGTGCCCAATGACATAATAGCTACCGATCGTGAGTGGATTAAGGGCCGGGTGTCTTTCCGGCTGTACAACCACAACTACACCCTCACGCTCAAGCAGTTCAATAGGATATTTAACTGGAACCATTCGCAATATGACTACCGGTGGCCACACAACTGCACCGATTATGACGCCATCTTCTCCGAGCTGGTGACGGTGCCGCAAGGGAAGTCGGTGAGCTACCACAATGCCGCGGTAGCCGATTTTGAGCACCCTTTCGTATGGATCTTGCACCGGATGCTTAGTTCCACAGTTTTTGCTCAGGGTGATCTAGCCCTCAGCAAATTTCAGGGGTCGGACCTATTCTTTCTGTATAAACTCCTGAAGAAACAAGAATGCAATTGGGGTGCCTTCTTTCTGCATCGAGTATTGGACGTGAAGAGGAGTATGAGGAAAGCCCCGATTCACTTTGGCAGGCTTATCACTAAGCTGGCCATCTACCTGGGGTTAAATCTCGAGTAGCTGACTCCTCTCTCGACAAGAAGCAAGGTGAACTTGCAGCATCTACACCGGTCCAATCTGTTACTTCTCCGAGATGGCGTGGCATTTACGCACTGCCACATGAATCAAGCATATCAAGAATGTTCTCTTCCCGATCCCATTTTCAACATCGATGGTGCGTAGCATTTCTGGTGGCCAATCATAGCCATCACCGACTCTGATGAAGAAGGCGACAACGGCGGCAGTGACGACGGAAATGATGACGAGGCTGAGGAGGAAGAGAGGCATTTACACCTCTTCGGGCACGAGTGGCACCACAGAAGCATCCTCGAATGCATCCGGTGCATCTTCATCATCACATCCTACGCCACCACCACCACCGCCCTCGCAGCCAAGCGAGGATGCCTATTCTATGTAGGGCATGTACACGATGCTGCAAGACATCCAACAGACCCAGCATAGCCACACAGCCACCTATGCCGGTATTCAAGATACTACCAACTGGCTCTTTGTCAATCAGTAGTCGATGTTTGAGAATGAGCGCCTTCTTTTCAAGAATCAACAGAACATCCATGATAGGTTGCATAGGATGGAGGTGCAACAACAGCCGTTCTTCGATCATTACTGGAGCCAGAATTATTTTGGGGGGTATCCACAGCCTCCACCGATGCCCCAGTACGATCTGACATTCTAGGGGCAGTACCCATCTTGGGACCCCACGGTGCTGCAGTACCCGCCTCCACCACCAAAGGAGTGATCTGGTATCACTGTTCCAATCTTTAAGTTTGTTTTTGACTATGAGGCCATAGTCAAATTCAAGCTTAGGGGGGTAGTTGGAACAACTTTATCTTTTATTGTTTTTAGTTTTTAACTTTATTGTTTTTGTTCTTATTATTTGTTTCTTGCAATTTTAGTTTTTGTAGGATCCACATGCTATCTAGTGTAATCGTGGATGTCATAAAGTTTGTGTCATCTCATTAATTGTGCATGGGAAAATCAAGGGAAATTTAAAATTTTTGTGTGTTTGGAAAGCTTGTCTTGTTTAACCTTGGGCACATATCCTACGAAAATGATTGGTATTGTTAACTTTAAAACAAAATTTCACAACTGTACTCCTAATGATTCTTGAAAGTGGACGGAAATGGTTGTTTGAGCCTAAACTGACCAAATGGTAATGAGACTCTAATTGGATGTAAGAGAGAGAAACCTCTTAACTACTACACAGGTCAGTAAGGAGGGACACATAATATCTTTCTAAGGTTCAGTCATCTAGTCTTGTAATCTTTCCACCTCTTTACTTTTCACAATCCACCACAAGAATTGGAAGTACTTTACAGTTTTAACTTCTTTGACAACATTGCATATAGATAGGTCCTGCATTGAATTTATTTCCATATGTTTTGCATCTAAAAAAAAAGGTAGAATAGTGATACATGCACATTACCCTTAGGTGCATGCCATGTAGTTGCATTCATAATTTTCATGCATAAAGTATATCATGTATCTCAATTTTTCTCCAATGGTGAATTAAATTGTTCCATACCTTCTAAATAGTGCAAATTTCTGAGTATGAAGAAAAATAAGCCCAATAAAATATTCATTATCAATTATGGATATAAGGGTTGAAAAATGAAAAAAAAGAGAAAAAAAAGAAAAATCTGAAAAATCTGCATAATGAAAAAAAAAGAAGAAAAGAGTTATGTAGAAGCAACTAGAATAAGAAGGAGAAAGGAACATAATATCACCTGCATTTCAAGATAATTGAGTACATGATGTATCTTAATTAGATGTCCATCTCGTTTTGAGATGGATGGTTAGTACATGCATCATTCCACCCAATTTTAGGCATTAGGGCATTTTTCATGTGCATTTGCATCATTTAGGACATTTTTGTTTTATGCATGTTGAAACTGTATAATACTTCCACTTTCTTCCATGAACCACCCATCTTCATCCACCCATTGCTCGGATTGGTAGGCCACCGTGAATTTTTCCTCACTAAGGTGTATCAGGGGAACCGCTTCCATGTAGATGGTAGTTAGGGCGAGCAACGTAGTATAGGAGATCACAAGATGCACCAAGTCTGAACTGACGAGTTTTATTATGTTAACTGCCTTATGTGATAGTGTTCATCAGTTTTGAGGTCAATTTCTTTTCTGGATGATTACTGTCGCTTTCAGGGTAATTACCATTCTGTGGTTAGAGAGGGCTGGTATGTGAATGTCTGGTGGGAGTCATATGGGATGTTGGTTGTGGTGTGTTGTTCTTCAGTTGACATTAGCAATTCTATTCTAAGGATTAGTTGCTCGATGGCGAGCAACGTTCAAGCTTAGGGGAGTTTGATGCGATGATGTTGAGTCGCATTTATAGACCTGTTTGATATGTGTTTTATGCTTTTATTAGTCATTTTAATGGTTAATGTTGCATAATTCATCCACTTTGGTATTTGCTACTATTTTATGTCAAATCCCCTTTATTTCATCGTTTTGAGCATTAATTGTCAAAATATTATTATTTGTGTGAATTTATGTGGTTTCGTGTTTGAATTTCAGGGAAAACAAGTATCTTCTTCCGTCGATACCATCGACCGGACCACAGGTTGCCAGCCGTGAGTATCAGCAAAAAGTCGATACTATCGACAGGGATGTCGATGGTATCGAGCTACCATCAGGTTGCTGGCGAGAAAGCAGTCGATAGTATTGACACCAAGTCGATACCATCGATGCACGGAGGCTACATCGACGCAAAATGACAAAACCGTCGCTACAGGTTCGTCGATACCATCGACCCGCGTCGATGGTATCGAGATTACATCAGGCACTCAGACGAAAGGAAAGAAGGGTTTCCGCTACCATAATGAGTCGATACCATCGACTCACATCGATGGTATCGACACCGTAAGATATGTGTTTTCTTTGGAATGATCTTAATCGGACGACCGTGGTTAATTAGTGACCTAATGAGGGAGATATACCTAATGACGGCTTCCCGGAGGTCTGGGAGATCGGATTAGCCATTGCATGAGAACCGAGGAGCAGTAGAGAGGAGAACAGAGGCCAAAAGCTCATACCAGTTGATCCGGACACCGAAGAAGACGAATTCCACCACCGAAAGGCGAGAAAGCATGTGTTCTACGCGGAGGATCAACCAGTTCTTCTCCGTTCAGGGGTTTCACCTCTCATTTCATGTTTTTCATATGATTTCCCCTATCTCTACCATGTACTTGCTTGAGATGAACATGCGGGGCTAATCCCCTTCGTCTTTAGGACCGGGAGTAGCCTGGGAATTCATTGTATGACAATTTTATAATAGTAATTCATATTTTATCTCCTAAATCCGTGGTATGATTTCATTTTCTCAATATATTGTTATGCTTGATCACCATAATAATAACCTATTGCCCTTAATCACTTTGAAAGAAGGATTAACGGCTGAAAAGAGATGGAATTCACATTAATCGACAAATCCCTTGAACAAGGTGGTGTAAAATTAGTGATGGATACTGAGAGATCGTTCATAATGCACCTAGTTTAGGTATAGGTTACTATGACGGTGGAACCGACCTAGACTTAGGTAGTGAATTGCACCATGACAGTGGGCAATTCTGTTTTCAGGCCACTACTCAGATAGAGAGATAAAATTGAGGCATTATATAAAATCTAATACAATGAAAACTCGCGGTGAAACCACAATCCTAAAGATACCCTTTTGAATTGATTAAACCAACATTTAATTGATTGCTTGTTTTGTTTTGTTTTTATTTTCTTTTAATTTCAACAACAACTCTCAACTTGTTAATCGACTTAGCTGATCACGAGTAGTTAGTAGGAGTCCCCGATGATTGCACGTATCCCTGAGTTCGACTCGGGCCTCACAAAGGCCTGTACTACTCGACACGTTCACTTGCGTTTCTACGCACAGTAAAATTGCATAAAAACCTTTTGATGTAAAATAAAAAATGGCCAAATTCAATGTGAAAACTAAGACAATCACCTTTTCCAACATTCACCACACTAAATATTTGACTCAATAGTAAAAAGAAGATTTACACAGAACCTAAAGGGTCACTCGAGTAATTTCACTTATAATAGGGAAGAAGGACATTGTTTTCTATCTAGAGGGGTTTCAAGGATTCATACTTAGGTCTTCTAGTCCAACCATTCACCTATCAACACTAGTTTGTTCAATAGTTGTAGTCACATGTATATTTTTTTAGCATCCTAATTTGGGTAGACAATAATTTAGGATTTGTGATTTCTCTCAAGTAGTAAAAATCACCTTGGCCATATCAGTATGCAAAGTGAGGAAATGCACCACCACCTAAATGGATCGAGTGTAACTATGCCTGAACCTTCACTAAACATCCTCCCTTAGACACCTTAGTTCAATCCACTTACATGGTGATTTTATGAAATGGTTTGTTAGAAAATAAATTTCACCTAGTTTTGTATTTCTATGATGGGTAGGTAGGGCTAGCAAGTCTAGGATTGGTATTGAACTACTCATCTAAGTTATAGGTGTACTAGTTATTAAATCGTAACTTCAAGGAAACATGCAAGAGTGTCGGTTGTTCATAACTCTAATACCATGTTGTAATGAATCGATCTTTATGATCAATTATTTACAAAATGTATCAAGATTATAAAAAAATCTTTTTATGACCATGTTGTTACATCAGAGTCATAGAAGCATACAAATATGATTACAAGGTTTATGAATAGGCATTGATTTCTATCTAGTTTTCAATAGGGGACATCACTTGCACGTCTCTTCTAGTCCTTCTTTGTATGACATGTCCATGAGTTCCTTAAGGAACAAAACCACACATGAAACCCATGAATAGAAAATATAGGTCATCTAGGATGGTACGAAATTTAGTTAATGAGCTATTTAAAAATAAATAGTTATGAAATCAAATCTAGGTAAGTTTGCTTGGTGGAATATGGGAACAACAAAATATAATCTAGTTACCATGATAGTTTCAAAAAGATATAATAATTCAAAGTGGTAATTAGAAAATAATAAATAGATTCTCGATCTAATATCAAGATTCCAAAATTAAATAGTTTTTCTCAAAACTAATATCAAGATATCATATTATTCAAAATGAAAAGATTTACCAATTGGCACAATCAATCTAATATTTTGTCTTTGTCGGTGGCTAGGTGCCTAGTGTTCTCCCCTTTATGATAGAATGACCTTTGGCTTGTTGGGATAACCATTACTAGGGAAACTCTAAATGTCCATTATACACTACCTAGGGTTGGGGGATATGATCCACCATATCTAGTGAGCCAAATCTCTCAGTCAATATTTTCAATTTTTGTGCCAATTTTAAAATCAACCAATATTTCCATTACTCAACAATGTTAAACATTCAATCAAGTTTGGTGACCTTCAACAAGAGGGAAAGGTTAATAACATTTTGGTTCACAACTTTTGCAAAATTATATGAACAATATGCAAGAGGGAGATAAATAGTTCAACAATAGAATCAAGAATTTTGTAGCTGTTCCAAATGAAAATTTCCGGTCTTGGTGTCTAGAAGGATGAAGGATGCCAATTTATCATTAATCTAACAAGAGATAATGTACTAGGGTTATTTGATATTTCTTTTATAGGAAATCATTTTCAAGATTCTGATTAAGTGAAATTACCATTTTGTCCCGTACAAGGTTTTATATTGAATAATCATTTTTGGTTGTCATAATATCTCATAATATACACATGGTCAAATATGATATTCTAACCATTACCCTTGTCTGGTATATATATGATTCATAAATTCATATGTTATGTAATACCATTATGTTATAGACTAGTATATGTCACATATAATGATGCATGTTTATATCATGAAAAAGGGGTAAATACTTACTAGGATATACTTCACCTATTTTCTTGGGTTGCATTAGTAGCATATTTGGAATTTCTAAATTCAATTCCTCTAATTTATTCATTGGCGTCATTATTAGTTTAAAACTTCCATAATATACATCATACATAGGAAAATAAATATTGGTCCAACAATGAAAAGTATGGTTTACATCTATATGTAGTTCAAGGGATTATGTTTCCTTCTACTATAGTTGGAGCATATATTAAGTTAGCATTGAGTATCTGGGAAGATTGATTGTAGCAGTACATTCTACTCTTTGAGTATTTTCCATTAGGTATCCATTCATATCTTAGGTTTCTTTTATTTACTTCTATTTCTTATCTAAGAATTATATGCCAACACCTAGTTAATAATGATATCGAATGAGTACCATTGCATATGAGTGAATGTCTCCATGTCAATGGCCAATTACATAGTGGGTAATTTATTGTTTTTTTACACATGTGTTATAATGTTTTATAATGGGATGAACATGAGTTAAGGAGAAAGGTCGTGGAGTACCTTTCTATGTTGCAGTCATAGTGGTAGCAAGAAACATTGTTTCCTCTACCTCCAGGACATGTGAGGATGCCACTAGCCAAGGCGCCACCTATTTTAGTTCTTCTGGTTAGAAACAGGGCAAATGAAAAAGTGTGACCTTCGTTGCAATAGGGTGTGTAATGACCCCGCCTCCTGCGAACCCCCAATTAAGGGAGACCTGAACGTCAAAGCCGTTATTCAATTAACAGGATCAAAGGTTCAATAAATAATCAATAATAATTATGAAATTCTACTAACTAACTGGAATTTGGTATAAAATTAAAACTTTACTTACCTTTGAAAACTTTTGAAATCTATCTATCCAGATCTTGAATTGTTCTATCTAATACTCCTTGCACTTTATTTCTTATTTCCACAACGTGTCACTTTACTTTTTGTTCTTTCAATTGTTGTTCCTAAAACGCCAACAAACAAAACGTCGATCAATATATCGAAATATACTGGTATGTGGGAACAACCAAAAGTTTGCAAATAAGGATAACAATCTAATTATCACAATCAAGTTAATTAACAAGCCAATTTACACTTTTCAGTATGACATTCTCCACCGCTTTTTCCCTAACCCTGGCATACCCACCTTAGGGTTTCCTTTGCCAATGACTTAAGGCCACCTTCTCAATCCCGAGCTTGGTACCTGGGGGTCACCACTCATGGTGCCCACTAGTCATGCAATATCATAGGCCACCTCCTCATTCCCGAGCTTGGTGCCTGGGGTCACCACTCAAGGTGTCCATTGGTCTACCCATATGGGCCTGGCCTTTGGCATCATCCATCAGGGTGGCATGTAAGTGTGAGAATCCATACTTCTATTATTAATGTGATAATCATAGTGACTTTATAGTTTGCAAGTATGAACATCCAAACTGATAATTTGCATTCAATGTGATTAACCATCCGGAAAATCCTCGGGAAACTAAGGCGGTTATTCATAATTAACCACCTACCTGATCTGACGATTTGAATAGAAATATCCATGCAAATAAGAATCCAAGCAAGCAAGCATTTTCAACAAGATCCTAAAATAATCACGTAATTTCCTTTTTATTATTCATTTCATCAAGATCCATTAAACCTCGCTCGCTTCCTAGGGTTTCTAATTCACTTTTAGGGTTTCTATTGAAATTAGGGTTTCCCTTCATATTTTACTATTTTAAACCCTAATTTAACGCAATTGATCACAAACCCTAATAATCTCAACATCTAATCCTCAGTTTCGGATTTAAGGCATAATTAACCATTAAATAAGTTCATTAAGACTCTTTTACATTAAAGCTATTATTTTTATCCCTTTAATCCATGACAAGATCATTATACACATTTATCATCAATTCATAGTTCATTATGGTCCAATTCACATATGAACTCGATTTGCCATTCATTCCACCTTTTATTCATGAGAAAACCCTAATTACTACATTTAGGGTATTTATCCACAAATTAGGAACTTTAATGCTCGAAATAGCTTATAACCATGTAAACTCAGTTTGATACATGAAATCGAATAAGTAAAGCCATTAAGAGTCGAATTTGCCAACATTAGGGTTTCAAGGCCCATTAAAGCCCATTTATGCACATAAACTCTAAATTAACTAATTATAGGAAAAGTTCATCCTTTTTGTTCCTAATGTTCCTTTTTATCAATAACATGCTAGTATCAACTTTAATCATCCATTAAACCCTTATAAATATATTATTAATCTCAAAATAGGGTTCTTTAAACATTAATACATTAAAGTTGATATCTTCTATTACTTTTCGAATTGATCAACTTTCATATTTTATGCATGCTAATCCGAGCTACGAATAATTAGTTATGAATTTTTCAATAAAACCTTACTTCAGCCAATCAGAAGCCGCCACGTCACCCGTTTCCCATGCAAACCACGTTGTTTTGAAAACGTAGTTGATTGAACGTTTTACCCTTGATAGGTGAGATGGGTCTTTAGCCCGCGGAGGGGTAGTTCTATCCAATTGACCCTGTCATCATCTTCCTCATGTTTTCTAGCCGCGGACGCCCTAGCGGCCAAAGGTGTGGATCCTCTTCCTTCTTCCTGCCCTCATCGGCCATCACAGAGGACCCCCCGCCTCCGACAACCTCCTCTGCACCCACCCAGGCTGCGGCCGGAGTCCCAGATGGTTGGGGGTGCGACGCTTAGGCCTACAATATGCAACCTTGTTGCATCCCTCTGGCGGTCTTGTGTAGATGCATGAGCAATGAAACGTTGCCCAATCGTCCACAGGCCGTCAAATGTACTTCATGCCTTCATTGGGACGACACCATGGCCCTCGTGGTTGTAGGGTCAAAACTATACCCTTAAGGTTAAGGTTTCAGTGATGAAGTTGAAGAAGAGATATATAGTTGCATGGACTCCCTCTAGACTCGGTCCCAGATCTTACCCCTTATATAGAGGAGGGTCAACGAAGCCATAGGTTGGCTTAACACAAGTCAAAGTGTCCCTTTCTAAATAGGAATCATATTCCTTCAAGGATAAGTATTCCTTCTCACTCCTCGTAACCTCTTTGATATTCTTATTTCTTGGATAGATAGGAATTCGAAATTCCTCTCACCTAATCTTTTTATCCTTGCTTTTTAATCCATAGGCACGAATTTCCATTTCTTTTAATAGAAATTACTCCCTTTTTAGCAATAATGCATCCCATTATCCTCTTATTTTCTTTTATAGGTATTTTCTCTTTCTTCCTCTTTATTGGGACTCCTTAGATCCCAAGAATCTCAAAGATTTCGAAATCCTTTTTATTGGATACTCACTATCCTTCTAGATGCATCTAAATGCATTATTTTTCATTATTATGTTGATTTCTTATTAAAATATTTCCTTTTGAGAATATCTCTTTATTTCTCTTTTATTTTCCTCATTGGTATTCCTTTTATCATTAGGAATCCTTGGAATACGAAATTCCACTAAGGATTACTCAATTATACCTCTTTTCACTTGTTTTCCACATTTTACCATTGTTTTCAATTTCTTTCTTAATAAAGAAATACTTAATTGATCTTTTCTTTTTTTATTGCTTTCTTTTTGCAACTTTGGACTCCTTGGAACCCAAGGAACCCATGTGGCACGAAATCCACTCTTGGATTAAGTTCTTTTGCCTTCTAGAGGTTTCCACACCTTTCTTTTCTCAAAAACTCAGTTATTCATTTGCTAATTGAATATCCTTTTTATTGGGCCCAAAAACCAATAAAGCCCACAACACAATCATCAAGGCTATTGTCAAAAAAATCCATTTATTCAAAACAAATTATATAATTATCTGTTCATTTACCTTTATTATGAGAAATTACATTTCTCACCAAATGAACCCAAAAATTGGGGTTGTAACATCCTTCCCCTCTTATAAAAATTTTGTCCTTAAAATTCCATCAAGCAAACAAACAGTTCAAGATAAGCCTTTCATACGTCCATCAGGGCTCCCATGTGGCTTCACTCTTTCCATGGTTCTTCCCAAGAACCTTCATCATCTCATATTCTTCCATCTGAGTTCTTTCTTACCTTGGTATATCATACCCTCATAGGTGACTCAGGACATTTTAGCCTCTCAAAAGCTGAATAGGTTCAAGGCTCAACACATGGCTTGGGTACCTCACATAGTGCTCTAGATTAGACTCATGGAACACATTACACATCATGTTATCCTAAGGGGCAAGGCTAAACACAACCATCTCCACCAATCCATCTCAAATTGACCCATATATCGGGGACTCAGCTTTCTCAGCTATAGCTTAGAGGGGTCCGATTTTCACATCACATATTCTCCCACAGTGAACTGCATGTCAGTCTGCTTTGTATCAGCTCGTGACTCATGTCACCACTGGGCCCTCTCTCAGCCATTGCACGATCAAAGCGACTTCATCTACACACATTGTGGTTCTTTTCTGACCTTCGCAAGGCCTCCTTCACCAACATCATCTCAATGAAGCGGTGACTGACACAACCTCCTTCTTGCATCCCGATAAAGGCTATGTTGGTTAACATCACATCTTATGAATTGTCTCTTTGTATCACCCTGAACAAGCACACTTGCTCTCATCAGACCCTCTAGTCTGGATCAAACTAATCATTAGTTAGGGGTGATAAACTATACTATCATCGAGTTATTTATGTAGCTACTCCCACCTCATGGAAGTGAACCTTTAGGTCATACTCAAGAACTTTTGAACTTGCATCATGGTGTAGTTGAACCATCTTTCTCTCTTAAGTAGTTTAACCGAATCTGCCCCTTGACAACATTCTTTCTATCTCATGGCATCTAGGTAAGGTGATCTACCATAACCCATATTGCATCTTGACCTTCTTTGGTCTAGGGAAGACTTACCACCGCATATGTAGTGATGAATTCCCATTCCCTCTCAGAGATTCTTTAACCTCTAAGTCAAAGCACTGGGTTACTGGTGTTCGTCCTTCACCTCCTGGCTTGCATGGCCACATGCAACATGTATCAGGCATCCAAATCTCTACCATCACTTACTATCTTTGTAGTTTCATAGTGTATGGTGATCATGATTTCCTATATGTCATGATTCCTCAAGGTCGATTCCTCAGAAACCCTAAACCACTCTCATCAGGGTTTCATCACTTTCCTTTCCAAAGAAGTACATTTGAGGTTCGACAATCATCCTTTCATTATAGCACAGATTTGACTGCCTAACCAAGCAACCACTAATCTTGTTCAACAAATCTCATTATATCTGAATGTTATCCAAACTTATCTCTTTTTCTCAACTTAAGGTTAGCCTAACAACCTCAACTTCTTCTAGCTTCCAGCTAAACTAGGCAGCTATATCTCAACCAGAGCATTCATTACCACTTCTTATCCTTTGGTGTTAGGTAATGTCGAAGACATACACCTCCATGTATTATAATTATCATCTCATCTCAAACTCTAAGTTTGTCTTCATCAAGAAACTCTGAGCTCATCCTCATGGTGATCAAACTCAACCTTGGTTAACTTGCAAATTCCACATAGCTCTTGATAAAACATCCTCATAAGATGACTACACTATTCCTCTTAGTGTTTGTAAACCATCCATGTATCATTCACTCCACAAGGGCATGTTATCATCTTTGTTCCCATACCTTGTAGAAACATTCCAACTCCCATCATCTCTATTCTTGGTGTATGACATGCGTATTGTCCTATCTCTCACTCCCATGACATGAGGAAATAAGCACTTGGCTGCAGTCCAAATACAGAGTTCTTCCTATTCCAAGAGTAGAGATGGTACATCCCACCTTCCCAGTACACCTTCAAATCTAAGTTGCAACGTGCCACATATGTCTCTACATCACAAACATCATGATATCCAAATTACTTCCATGGAAAACTGGTCTCGAACCTACTAAGGTTTACACACATTCCTTGGTCATCTCCTCTAGGTCTATAGGATACCGACACTTTTGGGGGTCATCCCTCTTCCCTTATGCATTTAGAGAGTGCCCTACTCATCTGCCCTTTGGGTCCCATGAGTTCCTGAAGGTGATCAATCTCCTAACCCATGGCCCTCAGACAATGATAGCTATTACCTCCTGACCCTATGGTCATGTGCAACTAGGGAATTAGGCAACTCCTTCTTCCATCGGTATTATCCCTACCTGACCCTAGGACAGACTTAGGATTCTATTATAGTACATGTCCAACTTAGAACCTTATCCAAGCCTTCATCATCTCTCTCTGCATTCTCAACTGACTTTCATCCCTTCATAGGGGTCATGGCAACCTGCCTACCTTGGTCAGGCCCCATACCGGTTACCTCCATGGTAACACATCCACATGCACTTAGAGATGGTTATCTATGGGTCTACAGGTTCATTCTCATTCCATGTACTTTTCACTTAGCTTCTCAAGATCCTATGAAACTTCTTTAGGTTACCTCAAAGCCAAAAAAACTGATATACACCCTACAAAAGGGTCCCTCTCCCAGGATGGGAGAAAACTATACCTTGATAACAAAGGTCACAACCATCCCTAGGGTTTACATTCACATGAGCATGCCTAACCCAACAACTACTAAGGCACAAGCAGACCACCTATTAAACCATGCTAGGTCATACTTGTTCTTATCCTTAATATTAGATCAACTTAGTCATGAGGGGTTCATCAAACATACCCTTAACTTAAGGGATTTCCTTCACCTCTACGCATGAGGAGTACCATGCTCGAAACTATAGAGACTCCAATCTCATCATGAGCATCGGGTACACTGCTTCCCCTCTTAGGCCTAGGAACCCTAGGTTCACCTTTGGGTGTCTGACTATATGCTCAATCTCTTAACCACGATTCAATCATGTTCAAGGTATGCCATGTACTTCCATGATCCTTCTACTCACAACACTTCGGAGTTGAGTCCTCTTCCAGGACAACCAACTAGGTACAAGGCCTCACGACCTGGTTACTTAAACCTCCTCAGGGTCCTAGGGCACTCTTTGTCTCATCTTAGTAGGTAAACTCATATACCATAGGTACAGAGGTACCAGAAGCATCATTCCCTCTCTCGGGTTTGGTTCCTCTAAAGGCAACCAAGATATCATCAGCCTTTAGGGATCATGCATGAGGAAAACCACTATCATCCACTTAGGTTGCATCATTCTCGACTCCCCACTGTTCCTCATGTCTTAGAAGCTAAGCTTCCAACCTTCTTTCTGGGGTCCTACATCCCCTCTCTAGAGATAACTCTACATCCGGTCATACTACTAGAGGTCCTCTCTCCATGAAGGATCAAACTCACAGGCATACCTCTACGTGGGTGAAGCATATGCTCAACTCATGTTTGGCTCAAGATTATCCATAGCACTTTATGTTTATCTCATAAGACATCCATCATGATTCCTTATCCAGGGTTTCATCCTATTGTCAGCACTACTGACGTACTCTGGGTGCAAGCTACACCCTACTTGCACAAGCCCATAGGGTTCTATAGGTTCTTCTCTAACTTCATCCATGAAGGAGCTATCCTTCGCTCAAAACTGCATGACCCTTCCCAAGGTTGGGTTATGAAAGGTGCTAGGTCATCAACTTCTCATGGCTCATATGGCATCCAAGGCATGTCCATCCCAAACACTCGGTCAACCATGACATCTAACTCATCATGTCATCTCTCTTTATAACATTCACTTAGGGTTAGGGTTAACATCATCCTCAAAGGATGTGCTAGGTCTCTACTTTTAATGGAGATCTCTACCTCCAAGACTAACTCTCTCTACTCATCCTCCTGACAAGAAGGTATAGACTCAGGTCTCTCCTGAGGGCAATGACAACTCATGTCATACGACCTAAGCATGTATCTATTCCTATATGCTTACTCTATTAAGATTATGTCCATGACATCTTACTTACATGCTTTTTATTAATTTGGTGGAGGATTCCTTAATCCTTATCAACATTACCCATACCTAAAGAGGGTTAGGAGAAGAGAGGAAACCCTAATCCTTAAGGTCCTTAATAAAATTTGAGTTGAGAAGGGATGAACAAGATGAGAGAGTCCTAAAGGTATCTTATTTCGAATCATACCCTAAGACTTTGTCCAGGCAGTCACATGGATCCGGGAGTCCTCATATTCCGACTAGCAGTGCAGAGGAAAATATTGCCAGCCCCTGGTCGTGATCCTTTTCTAGACACCTCTGTCTTTTGGATAATCCTCTAATAACTCCCTTGGGTTCTACAAAATTTGTAAAATTTAATAATTATTAAAGATTAAGTGAGGAACCTTCGCTCTGATACCAATTGTAACGATCCCGCCTCCCGGTAACCCCCAATTAAGGGAGACCTGAAGGTCAAAGCCGTTATTCAATTAACATGATCAAAGGTTCAACAAATAATCAATAATAATTATGAAATTCAACTAACTAACTGGAATTTGGTAAAAAATTAAAACTTTGCTTACCTTTGAAAACTTTGGAAATCTATCTATCCAGAGCTTGAATTATTCTATCTAATCCTCCTTGCACTTTATTTCTTATTTCCACAATGTGTCACTTTACTATTTGTTCTTTAAATTGTTGTTCCTAAAACACCGACAAACAAAACGTCGGTTAGTATATCGAAATATACTAGTATGTGGGAACAACCAAAAATTTGCACAAAAGGATAACAATCTAATTATCACAATCAAGTTAATTAACAAGCCAATTTACACTTTTCAGTATGACATTCTCCACTACTTTTGCCCTAACCCTGGCATACCCACCATAGGGTTTCCTTTGCCAATGCCTTAAGGCCACCTTCTCAATCCCGAGCTTCGTACCTGGGGGTCACCACTCATGGTGCCCACTAGTCATCCAATATCATAGGCCACCTTCTCATTCCCGAGCTTGGTGCTTGGGGTCACCACTCGAGGTGTCCATTGGTCTACCCATCTGGGCCTGACCTTCATCATCATCCATCAGGGTGGCATGTAAGTGCGAGAATCCATACTTATATTATTAGTGTGATAATCATAGTGACTTTATAGTTTGCAAGTATGAACATCCAAATTGATAATTTGCATTCAATGTGATTAACCATCCGGAAAATCCTCGAGAAACTAAGGCAGTTATTCATAATTAACCACATACCTGATCTGATGATTTGAACAGAAATATCCATGCAAATAAGAATCCAAGCAAGCAAGCATTTTCAACAAGATCCTAAAATAATCACAAAATTCCCTTTTTATTATTCATGTCATCAAGATCTATTAAACCTAGCTCGCTTCCTAGGGTTTCTAATTCACTTTTAGGGTTTCCCTTCATCTTTTACTATTTTAAACCCTAATTTAACACAATTCATCACAAACCCTAATTATCTCCACATCTAATCCTCAATTTCAAATTTAACGCATAATTAACAATTAAATAAGTTCATTAAGCCTCTTTTACATTAAAGATATTATTTTATCCCTTTAATCCATGACAAGATCATTATACGCATTTATCATCAACTCATAGTTCATTATGGTCCAATTCACATATGAACTCGATTTGTCATTAATTCCACCTTTTATTCATGAGAAAATCCTAATTACAACATTTAGGTTATTTATCCACAAATTAGGAACTTTAATGCTCGAAATAGCTTATAACCATGAAAACTCAGTTTGATACATGAAATCGAATAAGTAAAGCCATTTAGAGTCGAATTTGCCAACATTAGGATTTTAAGGCCCATTAAAGCCCATTTATGCACATAAACTCTAAATTAACTAATTGTATGCAAAGTTCGTCCTTTTTGTTCCTAATGTTCCTTTTTATCATTAACAATCTAGTATCAACTTTAATCATTCATTAAACCCTTATAAATATATTATTAATCTCAAAATAGGGTTCTTTAAACATTAATACATTAAAGTTGATATCTTCTATTCCTTTTCGAATTGCAAAAGGAATCAGGCTTCATTTGTATTTTTTGGATTCCGCTCATTTTTCTGAGCAACTTTCATATTTTATGCGTGCTAATCCGAGCTACGAATAATTAGTTATGAATTTTGCAATAAAACCTTACTTCAGCCAATCAGAAGCCGCCACATCGCCTGTTTCCCATGCAAAGCGCGTTGTTTTGAAAACGTAGTTGATTGACCATTTTGCCCTTGATAAGTGAGACGGGTCTTCAGCTTGTGGAGGTGCAGATCTGTCCAATTGACCCTTTCATCATCTTCCTCACGTTTTCCATCCGTGGATGCCCTAGTGGCCGAAGGTGTGGCTCCTCTTCCTTCTTCCTGCCCTCGTCGGCCATCACATAGGACCCCCACCTCTGACGACCTCCTCCGCACCTGCCCAGGCTGCGGCCGGAGTCCCAGATGGTCGGGGGTGCGGCGCTTGGGCCTGCAAGACATAGCCTTGCTGCAGCCCTCCGACGGTCTTGTGCAGATGCAGGAGCAACAAAACATTGCCCGATCATCGACAAGCTGTCAAAGGTACTTCATGCCTTCATTAGGACAACACCATGGCCCTCATGGCTGTAGGGTTAAAACTATACCCTTAAGGTTAGGGTTTCAGTGAAGAAGGTGAAGAAGAGATATATAGTTGCATGGATTCCCTATGGACTCGATCCCAGATCTTACCCCTTATATAGGGGAGGGTCAACGAAGCCATAGGTTGGCTTAACACGAGTCAATGTTTCCCTTTCTAAATAGGAATCATATTCCTTCAAGGAGAAGTATTCCTTCTCTCTCCTCATAACCTCTTTGATATTCGTATTTCTTGGATAGATAGGAATTCTAAATTCCTCTCACCTAATCTTTTTATCCTTGCTTTTTAATCCATAGGCACGAATTTCCATTTCTTTTAATAGAAATTACTCCGTTTTTAGCAATATCGCATAATACATTAACAATGCATCCCATTATCCTCTTATTTTCTTTTATAGGTATTTTCTCTTTCTCCCTCTTTATTGGGACTTCTTGGATCCCAAGAATCTTAAAGATTTCGAAATCCTTTTTATTGGATACTCACTATCCTTCTAGATGCATCTAAATGCATTATTTTTCATTATTATGTTGATTTCTTATTAAAATATTTCCATTTGAGAATTAATCTTTATTTATCTTGTGTTTTCCTCATTGGTATTCCTTTTATCATTAGGAATCCTTGGAATACGAAATTCCACTAAGGATTACTCAATTATACCTCTTTTCACTTGTTTTCCACATTTTACCATTGTTTTCAATTTCTTTCTTAATAAAGAAATACTTAATTGATCTTTTCTTTTCTTATTGCTTTCTTTTTGCAACTTTGGACTCCTTGGAACCCAAGGAACCCATGTGGTACGAAATCCACTCTTGGATTAAGTTCTTTTGACTTCTAGAGGTTTCCACACCTTTCTTTTCTCAAAAACTCAGTTATTCATTTGCTAATTGAATTTCCTTTTTATTGGGCCCAATAGCCAATAAAGCGCACAACACAATCATCAAGGCTATTGTAAACAAAATCCATTTATTCAAAACAAATTATATCATTATTTGTTCATTTTCCTTTATTATGAGAAATTACATTTCTTACCAAATGAACCCAAAAATTGGGGTTGTAACAGGGTGCTATCAGGAACTTTGGAATATGGACTCCAGTCCATGGTGGGTGTACAACAATAGAAGGATGAAGGTTCAACATACGCATGAGGAGGGGGCAACTGAGATGTGACCCTTACAATCTAGTGACACATTGTGTTGGTGGTGGTTGGGCAAGACAATGGTGGCATACCCAGATATAAATCTCAATGGGAGAGGAGAGGACATCGGTGCCTGGGTTGGCAATGGTGGTAACGATTAATGGTGAAGGAGGGGAAAATCAATATGGAGCCCACCAGACTGGGTAGCAATATTTCCTTGCTACTATGGTCATCAGACATAATATGTGACATGTTTCCTGTTGACAACCTAATGTCATGGTTGCATGTATGCCTGACATTGATGTCATAGGTGGCACGGGCCAAGGTTATGTAGTAGGTTTGCAATCTATTAGTGTTGATGGTGTCAGCGTGAGTATTGTATGAAGGAGTGAAACCATGATGTTGTATGTTCACTGAGGCATTCTATGGATCTTACACAAGGTCTCATGAAGGGAGTGCCCGGGAACTTTCTTACGGATGGTGAATTTGGCAAGAAGTGGAGGAAGGTCTCCATGTATTCCAGGTTTCAGGGTCAGATACTCGACTGGAAAGGCTTGAAGAAGGTGATTGCAGGTCACCTTCAAGAGGACGGAAGGGCATCATGTTCTTGTAGGGGCACCAAGATCAGTGTTTCCTACTTACAATGTAGATAGCAAGAGGAGTGGTGGTGGGGTTGCATTGCAATTTCTTTACGAAGGTATGGTGCTCGCAATTGGGGCTGGGAGGCACTATGATGGTCTTGTAGGTAGTATGCGGCTCCTTGTTTTGGAATTATAGTTATGATGATACAATATAGATTGGAGTTTAGAGTTTTCAATGTTGTTCATGACACAAAAGTAGCTCGACCGAGGGATGGGTTTCAACACTTACGGGTTGAGATTTGTTGAGTGATAGAGAACAACTGGCGTCTCCCCTCTTTAATAGTTGAAGGTTGTAGATGACGAGAGGGGCAATTACTTTTCTATTTAATTGGTTACTACCCTCCCTATACTAATTACTTCAAAAATTTATAACTCCTTGGATATAACTATAGTGATTTTCAAATAATCATGCATTCAATTCCTTCTTTGCTAAATTATAAAAATATCAATTCCTCAAATTGTGATCATGATATGTTTAAATTTAATTTCTATCAGAGTAATTCAAATTATAATATGTATAATTAGGAATATATTTTTGTGTGATTTCCAAATCGATTAGTCAAACAATAGGTACATTATCAGAGTACAATTTCAAATCCAAATATTTAAGAACATCAAGTTCAAACTGTACTAATATGAAAATAAAGTGACTCAAGGAGATTAATATAGGAAGTCATTTGTAAATACTTCTCACATGGGGGGCATAAGATAATTTAAGCACATAAAGTCAAGAAATTGTTTTTTAGTATCCAAGGACAAGAAAATTGATCAAAATTCTGATAGAAGTCTTGAAATGAATGAATAAGTTCAAGTTAGTAAAACATTGTGGAATTATAGCTCTAGACCAATCTAATACCTAAATTTTAGTATGTTATAATCACCCTTCAACATCATAATCTAACTAAATAGAAAACAAGTGCAAGATCAAATGGATAAATAGATTATAATCGCCATCAGGGGTCTCACAGGGAATTATGTGTTCATTCTTTTAGGGATCCAGTGTCTCATATCCCCACAAGAACAAAATCAATTTATTTAGAGATCGAGTGCAAAAATGGTAGGAAAACATTCATTCACTAAAACATTGGAGTCAAATACAATATTGAAAAGAACATGCTATGGGGATATCCCCATGCCCCACTAAGGGAACAACTTAGACATAATGAAAATAGAAGAAAATGTAAAAGATGCAATACAAGATGGAGTCTTCTTTTCTTTGGAGTCCCCCTCCCTTAATAGGGGGAAAGGAGAAGGAAAACCCCTAGAAGAATGGTTGTTGGTTTTATTGAGTCTGGGGCATAGGTTGATTGATCAGGAATCCAGTTAGTCAACTGGATTGATTTGTTTTCTTCATCCTGAGGGTAAGTCGGTCAAACTTTGATGACAATAATGGCATCTTGATTTGGACTTTGACTAGATCTGGCTTACTAGTCGATTGATGGGGTATCCGGTCAGTCAATTGTATTTAATGTATGTGTCAACTTGAAGGTGATGTTGACTACACTAACGAGACTTCTTAAATATGAGCTTGACTAGGTCTTGAATGATAGTCGATCGAATGGGAATCCAAATCGATTAAAAAGGACATAAATGGTTTCTTTGACATAATCATGTCATCTGAAGTGATGAGATTTCCAAATCTAGGTTTGATCGGGTTTTGAATGTGAGTTGATTGACTAGGAATCTGGGTTGATCGATTGGGATTTCTAGGAAACTGGTGATCTTGTACTTGACTTGACCGACTTGGTGAGTTAGTCGATCAACTTGGAGGCTGAAGATGTGAATATACACCTCTAATATTTGGGTGTTTTGGTCATTGGAGTGATTGGCATATTTTCCTCAAGAGCCAAAGTGAATCAAGTAAAACCTGCAATTAATAATAGAAAAGCCAAACTAAGACAATTAACTCCAAAACTAGAGAATAATATTGAAATTATACTTTAAGAGAGATCTACAATATGCCAATAAAATGGATAAATATGAATTTATTGTTACATACTCAAGTGTAGGAAAATAGGTTGATCATCCATTCTTCTAGGTGCCTACTCGACTATATTGTTATCCAATATTCTTCTTCCCATTTCATGACACTTTTCAATTAGACACATCTTAGTACTCATACTTACATGTTTTGGGGTACACTAGACTTTTTTTATCTAATACCCCTATTTGACTCATCAATATTCCATGGACATGAAATCATCAGATGTAATAACCTTAATATTTGAACTATGTGAAGTTGGTGAATAATAATAATAAACTATAGTATCAATCATAGTTGCTTACAATAGCATCATGCTAGGATCTCAAAGTGAGATGATTGTTGTTGAATCAATTGGATTTACTAAATTTGATATTCGGATGATCTTAAAATCCTAATTTAATGATTAAGTGTATAATTGAGAAAGTACAAATCAAATAATCTCATAACGAAAGTCTAATGTCATATTTGTGTTTTTATATCAAAATTAGGGTACCTACCTATTCGGTTTTAGGGGAGACAGAGAAGGCAGAAGAAACAAAAAAAATCTTCTCCCAAACCCAGAATAAAGGAATCACGTCAACGTATATACAATAGAAATTATGGTTTGTAGAGGCGTACCTTGTCCCAAGGCTTGCTCGACGACTTTACCTCGCGGCCTGTGCAGTCTTCACCTCCGATTCTAGATGGTGTCTGTGCAGCTCCTAGTCTCATTGGGATTGTCGGGATTGACAACTGTCCTCTGAGCTGCAGAAGTCTCCCGCCTCTAAAGTAGTCCACATGGACCACCTGGAACTCCGATCTCCGTTTCCCATAAGGAATCAGAAGGAGTTGCACCCTCCTATCAGTGCACTAGTCACCGACACACTCTCCTGCAACCCATTGCTTTTCTGCAGTTGTCCTTCCCTTGTTGTGCCTCCCTTTTCAGGTAGCACTTGCTCGGGCTCTCTCGATTACCAAAACCAGAGAGAACGACAACTTTGCTGAGCAACTGGTGTTTTGAGTTGTTGTTGAGAAGTCCCCAATACTCCGATATATAGCAAGGTCATGGGATAGGGTTCTGTATCCCGGGTAATGCTGGATTAAAGCAGGCATAGAATGGTTCGAGATTTTCCACAAAACAACCAACTTACGCCAGCTGAACCGATCATTTCACACCCTGAAAAGTTCGTTTCATGCCCTAAGCCGATCGTTTGGGACTTGAGCCGAACATCTAGGGCTCTGAGCCGATCACATGGAGCTCTGAGACGATCAGTTCATGGTCTTGATCCAACTCATTGACTTTCAAATTTGTCTCCGATTAATCAAATATTAATCATTGTCCAAATCAAATTTGTATAAGTGAAACAAATTGTATTTGCAAAATAGTCTTCTCACATTCCAAACGATATCCGTTGGTCCACGAACCGATCGGTTCAACAATTGAGACGATCATTTCATGGTACATGAGCCGATTAGTTCACCTGTTGAGCTGATCAGTTCACCAACCTAAGCCGATCGGTTCATCTCATGAGTCGATTGGTTGGGGCATCAGAGTTGTGCAAATCAATCAATCGTAGTTTCAATCAATCTGATACTCTAATAAATCAGTCCAACACCTTGAACACTATGATATTGAGTTACCAATCGATTGAGTTTTTAATTGAACTACTAAAATCCTTTATTAATTAATCTAAACATGGTTTGTGGATAAACTCCTCTTCCAGGTTAAATCCTATGTGTGTGACCCTGCAAGTCCATTTCACGTTGGTAGTGAAAGTCCATACCACTTATGACTTCACAAGTAAAGAGCGGTGCCTAGTCACACATCAGTGCTACCCAAGAGAAATAGAAAGTTGGAGAACAACTTTCAATCCTACAATCTGTGAATGGTGTTACATTGAATGCATAATTCCTTTTTCACTGATATCCCGAATGAACTCAAGGCATGGAACAATCATCCTTTCAACGTTCATTCACTTTCTTGATCTCAGAGTATATTGGAGGAGATATGTATGACATCAATATAACATACTGATTCACACATGCATGCGCACACCTATCTCAATCCTACTCATCAAGTGGCCATGGATATCAAACTCCCTTAGGAGGGACAAATCCCATATCTATCACTCACCCCTCAAAAGCCCCATGTGTCAAAGTCACCTAATCATCACCTTTATAACAACCCATGTTTTAGGACTGCGTTTGATGATGTGAAAGTGTACCCAACGACATGTGTTGAGTGTAGTGATTTCAGGTCAAAGAATCACACTCACCACCAGCACTATGAAAACTGAATGTGACTCCCATATCATGGTTCCATGTGTCAAACTCACGATGGGTCTGTCCGGTAAACTTGTTCTCTAACAAGTACCTATGTGTTTGGCTTGATATCTCCATATCATGACTATTGAGATTCTATCATGAACCAACACCACAATCTAGTCTTGTGTGTCATTGGTGTCTATCTAACTTCCACAATGACATCCGATTAGGGACATAATAAGAATGTACAAACTCTTACCATCTGTATGATCTCATTGTTTAGGTCCTTAACCTGAAAGCATACGTCATTCAATATTGTCATTCTCTATACATTCAATTTGTTCTATCATTATCTCAAATGACTGAACCAAAATGAATTGGAAGCTTGCCTTTGATCTTTATCAAATCAATCTTAATGTATCCCACCAATCATCCCTTGATTGGCTCTCAGGGCATACATACCAACAGACTCCCACTTACACTATGAGCCAATCACCATTGAATCATATTCATAGTTATCTTCAAACATGTCCCACATGTTACTGTGCTCTAGTGCTAACATAGTGAGTTATGGCAACACCTTGCCAAAGTCGGTATTAATTGCATGCCGCTCATCTCTTTGTTGTATGTCACACGTATGAGATGGATTTGTCGTAATATGCGATCTAGTATTCCTTTGCTAACCTTTAGCCACATTGCATGATCAAGTACTCCTAACTTGTCATCAATGACTGGAATAACTATAAGTTTATCTCATGAACTTATAGATCCATATAGTATCCAGTGATGTTCTCTAACACATGAATACTCAACTTTTCCTTTTAAACATCATTATTGGAATGTTTCCAATTATCAACAAAAATTCACTTTTATATACATCTCATATATATATTGCGATTAATTTTCTATCCTTTTCGGAAGTTTGCATCCATGTAACACTTTATAGTGAACCCTTCCTTATTTCCATAGAACTAGTACTTCTCAAGTACTTATCAACTTCTTATGGTATTCCAGTAACCCTTACTGGAACTAGACATACATCCATTCGTCATGTCCCACATACGAGTTATCAGGATGAGCACATCATATTGTCATGTCCTACATGATGATAAATGCATTTAATTCTTGCTCTGTCCATACATGCAAGATAATAGGATGATTACATACATGATAGATCCATATCTATTCTTAGTGTTCCCATTCTTCATAAGAATTGGACACCTGGCCTTGGGATACTAACTCCATGTAACATGGACAAGTTTTCTCCCACTGAATCTATACAAACTGAACCCATTAGTATAGATTGCCAATGTATGCTTTCTCTTTTCAGGTCAAGAGATTTTTTTTCTTTCGAGAACTATCTCTATAGATCTCTATTCCAATCGCATAGGAAACGTCTCTATCTTCCCTAAAGATAATTTCCACTTTGGATTTTCATTCTAGAACATTTCCATTTCACATCAAATTGTGGAATGTGAATACGCTCCCACTAAATCACAGATCTCTCCTTATGTTTGACATATCAGTCAAATCCTTTGACCATATTATCAAAGTAAAGATCCATCCTTGAGTTGCTGGTACTTAATCAATCACATTGATTAGTCCATTGTATCTTATAGACTTCATTTGCATTAATGGAATCATAAACCTTAGAGGTTGTGTCACGTACACATCCTTGTTTTATTCCTCATAGGAATGTCATTTTAGTATCCGTATTCCAAATCTCTTAGTCATTAAGTTGCAATCAACAAGCATCATCCTTCTCAAAATGGTATCCATGTGTCTTAACACTTAAGACTCATTCACACTTATGGACTTCATCCCAATGGGTGCTACCATCAAGGTCACACCTTATGGTTCACATGGAAGCCATTTAGGAAGCAATGGTCATAAACCATAACTCAAAATCTAGTTCCTCATATTGATCTAGATAGTTGATTCATTACATGACCAACTCATCACATAGATAATCGAGGTGTATCTGTCAAGGATATAGGGACTCACAACTCCTTGTGATTCTTAATGTCCTTTATTAGTGTGGGGTATTCTTTATTTAAGAAGAAATTAGTTATTTGATAATCATCCTCTAACTCCTTAGAGTATGAATCCTTTTGATTTAGACATCACCATGCCTTAATCATGAGTTTACTATGATACACTATCATAATCACTCATAAGGTTCTCAAACATTTGGTTCAAGTATTTCATTCATTGATCTCATCAAGAATTAATACTTTACCAAATTCATACTTCATCTATGATATTCTTGAACACTTCAAGATATTCCTATTGGTATTTCTTGAAGTATTAGCATTAACTATAATAGGTATGTAAATACATCATATGTATTATACCTAATAGGATAATCATTCTCCCACTACCATTAGTGAAGATTGATTTATCATGTCTAAGATATTCATGCCTCTTACTGGTTCTCTAACCAAAAGAGTCTAGATTTATCCATCATATGGAAACTAGAAATGAATTTCTCATGATTTATGCTAATTTCATTGTTTGAGTTATCAATAACTTTCAGGTATCATTTTATCTTAATCATACCAAGTACTATAAGATAAACAAGGCATTGCCATAAAGAAACATCAACTTTGCCATTATTGTCATACAATATGCAAAATAAAGTGTTTCTATCCATTGGCAAATATGAAATAGCAGTTCATAACTCTATTAAATGCCTTTAAGGCTGAAAATAAACTAAAGTACTCCTATCTATGGTGGCAACATTTGCCCCATTTATTGAGTGCTTTAAATTTTATATCTTGGTATCATATACCTAAAAATGTTACAACTTTATTTCATGACACCTTCAGGTGGAGACGTTTGTCGCCTCCTTCTTCTTTAGTTCTTCCAGATAGAGTGGAAAATTCCTTTTCCAATGTCCTGGATTTTGACAATGGTGGAAATTGCCTCTCTTGGTCACGCCTCCCTTGGCCTTGAGAGTTGAAGACGACTTGGGTTGTTGGATGGCATCAGAACCTTTCTTAGCCTTGCCTTTGCCCTTGTGCTTGGACTTACCTTTCTTGTCAATGATCATCATCACATACTTGGACTTGTCCTTCTTCATCTATGTTTCAGCTATCCTCAACATGCCCAACAACTCTGTCAACGACTTGTCAAAGTTGTTCATGTTGTAGGTCATCATAAACTGACTGTAGGATTCTAGCAACGATTGCAGTATCACGTCAGTAGCCAACTCTTGGCTCTGGGGAAATCCCAGTCTCGTCATGTTCTCCACATACCCAATCATCTTGAGCGTGTGAGGACCAACTGGATCTCCTTCTGTCATGACATACTTGAACAACACCCTGGAGACATCATATCTCTCTTGTCATGCTTGATCTTCGTACATGTTCTTGAGATGTTGAATCATCTCAATGACACCCATGTTCTCATGGTTCATGGAGCACAACATCAAGCACTTTGCATCAATGGAATCATCATAATGCTTCTTATAAGCATCCCTTTCTACCTTTGGTGCAGTAGGAGCAGGTTCCTCTGCAATTGGAGTATCCACGACATAGAGCTTTTGCTCTTGAGTGCGAACAATTCTCAATATCCTAAACCAGTCATGGAAGTTAGTCCCATTCAGCTTGTCCTTTTCAAGGACTAATCACAACGAAAAGTGATTGTTGTTTGTTGTCATTTGTACTACAAAAGGAAATATATGCAATTTTAGTCTAAAACTCAATTTTGACTTATTTGATTGATTTGAAAGGTTTCCGATATAATTAGTACTTTAATTAATTATCGCTCCCATTATTTTGTTCAAATTGATAGCCCTCACCATCAATTCGGAAGATTGTAGTGCACAACCTTCTAGTGGGTCAAGATCCATATTTCATCAAGTCATGAGTCAGCTTTGGCTGATCGCCCAAAATCTTGACTATTTAGGTAGGCCATCATGCCAATTGCATCATGTTCAACTCTTGATGAATGAACATGCACAACACCTTGCCATGAACATTTCGTGCCTCTGTGCTTAGACGCTCTAAGAATCACCAGTTAAGTCTAACCCAAAAGTCGTCATGGTAAACATGCACCCTACTTTGGTAGAACCTACATGTTTACCCTTCACACTTCCACGAGATAGACGACGCACTACACTGGCTTAACCAACGCTTGGTCGATCAAGGTTTTCATGTGTGTCACTAATAGAAGGTGTAAAAGACTTAATATTTAGATGAGGGATTTGGTTTTATAGGTACATATAAATCACCACAATATATAATACGTATCATATGCATGCTATATCCCATAGAAAATATGTCAAACGATAAAAGCAATGATTATGGCCATTCTAATGTGATTCCTCGAGCCAAGAGGAATCACGATCATCTAGGTCTACATCACATGCAACCTGTCCATGATGAAGTGCTATAGCCATCCGAGTTGATCAACTCATCACATGAATGACCTACTCGCCATGGTCGGTCGTCTAGGTGCCACCAGTCGATCAGATGGCTCCTCCAACCGATCGGTTTGCCTGGTCGTCATGCATCTCCTCATTTCCTCCACCTGATCATCTCGCTCCTCGAACTGGTCATCTGGATTGCCAACTGATCGGTTCACTCCTTGAATTGATCGTCTCTGTCGTCAGGTTGTCCGCCGTTCTTTGACTAAACAAGAAATAAAAGATCTATCCTATTTTACATTTGAAAAAGGGAAACCCCAAGTTACATTCAGGGGGAGCAAAGGTAGGAAATAAATCTTGAGTTATCTCGAGTTACATCAGGAATAGGAGATAGGGAATCAGTGTGCAGACCAAGATGCAAGCAACCACATTCAACCTAGCACATAGATATAGGGTTTATTGGCCATAACCACGCTATACATCCACCATAAAACTCGTTTAAGGGCGACACATGTCTTGTGCATTTATATTACATATCATATATGTATATTGGGATTTGTGGATATAGGATTGGACATGCATAAAGCCAATTTTAGTCACATCGTATGCAATAAATAAAGGCAACAAACCAAAATTGATCATATTGATAATCCTAAAGCATAGAGCAGTTGACGTGGCTGTGATACCATTGTTGGATTTTATGGGAGACAAAGAAGGCAGCGGAAACAAAAAAAATTCTTCTCCCAAACCCAGAATAAAGGAATCACATCAAAATCTATACAATAGGAAGGACGGTTTGTAGAGGCGTACCTTGTCCTGAGGTTTGCTCAGCGACTTTATCTCGCGGCTTGCGCGGTCTTCACCTCTGGTCTTGGACAGTGTCTGTGCAGCTCCTGGTCTCACCGAGACTGTCGGGATTGACAGTTGTCCTCCGAGAGGTAGAAGTCTCCCGTCTCTGAAGTAGTCCACACGGACCACCTGGAACTCCGATGTCCTTGTCCCATAAGGAATCGAAAGGAGTCACACCCTCTTGTCAGCGTACTAGTCACCGACACACTCTCTTGTAACCAGTTGCTTTTCTGTAGTGTTCTTTCCCTTCATGTACCTCCCTTATCGGGTAGCACTTGCTCAGGCTGTCTCGGTTACCAAAACCAAAGAGAATGACAACTTTGAAGAGCAACTGGTATTCTGAGTTGTTGTTGAGAAGCCCCCAATACCCCTATATATAGCAGGGTCATGGGACAGGGTTCTCTATCCCGGGCAATGCAGGACTAAAGCAGGAGTAGAAGGGTTCGAGATTTTCCACAAAACAATTAACTTGCGCCAACTGAACTGATCATTTCACACCCTGAAATGATGGTTTCATGCCCTGAGCTGATCGTTTGGGACCTGAGCCGATCGTCTGGGGTTCTGAGCTGATCAGCTGGAGCTCTGAGCCAATCAGTTCATGGTCCTGATCCAACTCAAATTGACTTTCAATTTTGTCTCTAATTAATCAAATATTAATCCTTGTCCAAATCGAATTTGTACAAGTGAAACAAATTGTATTTGCAAAATAGTCTTTTGACTTTCCAAACGATCTCAATTGGTCCATGAACCAATCTATTCAACAATTGAGCCGATCGTTTCATGGAACACCAGCTGATCAGTTCACCAATTGAGCCGATCAGTTCACCAACCTGAGCCGATTGGTTCATCTCATGAGCCGATCGATTGGGGCGGCATACTTGTGCAAATCAGTCAATCACAATTTCAATCAATATGATACTCTAATCATTTGGTCCAACACCTTGAACACTATGATATTGAGCTATCAATCGATTAGTGTTTAATTGAACTACTAAACTCCTTTAGTTATCAATCTAAACATGGTTTGTGGATAAACTCCTCTTCCAGGCTAAATCCTATGTGTGTGACCCTGTAGGTCCATTTCATGTTGGCAGTGAAAGTCCATAACACTTATGACTTCACAAGAAAAGAGAGGTGCCTAGTCGCACATCAGTGCTACCCAAGTGAAATAGAAAGTTGGAGAACAACTTTCAATCCTACAATCTGTGAATGGTGTTATAACAAATGTATAATTCCTTTGTCACAGATATCCCGAATGAACTCAAGGCATGGAACAATCATCCTTTCAACGTTCATTCACTTTCTTGATCTCAGAGTTGATTGGAGGAGATATGTATGACATCAATATCACATACTGATTCACACATGCGTACGCACGTCTATCTCAATCTTACTCATCAAGTAGCAATGGATATCAAACTCCCTTAGGAGGGACAAATCCCATATCTATCACTCACCACTCAAAAGCCCCATCTGTCAAAGTCACCCAATCATCACCTTTATAACAACCCATGTTTTAGGACTGCGTTTGATGATGTCAAAGTGTACCCAATGACATGTGTTGAGTGTAGTGATTTCAGGTCAAAGAATCACACTCACCACCATCATTGTGAGAACTGACTATGACTACCATGTCATCGTTCCATGTGTCAAACTCACGGTGGGTTTGTACGGTAAACTTGTTCTCTAACAAGTACCTATGTGTTTGGTTTGATATCTCCATATCATGACTACTGAGATTCTGTAATCAACCAACACCACAATCTAGTCTTATTTGTCATTGTTGTCTATATACCTTCCATAATGAAATATGACTAGGGACATAATAAAAATGTACAAACTCTTAGCATCTGTATGATCTCATCATCTAGTTCCTTAACCTGAAAGCATACATCATTGAGTACTGTCATTCTCTAGACATTCAATCTGTTCTATCATTATCTCATATGACTGAACCAGAAAGAATTGGAAGCTTGCCTTTGATCTTTATCAAATCAATTTTAATGTATCCCACCAATCATCCCATGATTGGCTCTCAGGGCATACATACCAACACTACCTATTTTGGGATTAATCAGATGTCATATATAACTATAATACCAAATCAAGAAGGTGAATCTAAGTGAGTTCAAATTATTTGATTTTAATCACATGGCATGCTGATTTATGGACCAAAGTTTGGATTTTTTGTCTGTCATGAGGTCAAACTGTGGGTCTATCCTAGGTCGATTAAAATGGTGGAAGATCTCATCTTCTACCTATGACTTTCCCGCATCACCTAATACCTCCTCAACACCTTCACAATTTCTTCTCTTTTTCCTCACATTGTGCTCACCTACTTGTCCTGATTTGTCCCCCAATAAACTCCCCTTCCTCCTCTGAGTCCAACAAAATGTCACTTGCTTTATGGGGCAAAGGGAGCATGAAAACCCCAACCTAAGCCTGAGGTTGCACAACCTCACAACCCTTAAATTGTCATTATGCCCAATATTATACGCATCCCAATTGATTCAAGATGCTCCTCATCTTCCCTCCTGGTGTTACCCTCATGCAATTTCTTTTGAAGCGTATAGAGTCAAGCAGGTGGAGTCCATCCTCTTTCCTGATGAGCAAAGAATATTGACACATTATGGGCTACCCAGGACGAATTCATCTAAAGGTTACCATATACATAACTTTCACTTCCACTTCATGTATGCATCTCATCTCGATTCCTCATGGGTTTCCAGATCAACAAGCGATGCCACTTTCTTCTATTTTGGTATACTAATGAGAAGAAACTCTATAGATTCTTGATCCCAAAAACACAACTGAACCCATCACAGGTAACTAACAGAGCTTATGCAATTGAATCACACTGAATACATGCATGTATTCTTCCTCACCAAGTCTTGGTTTTCCTCACAGGGAGCCATTCTTTTTACTTGCCCACCGATAGGACAACTCTGCTATTCCTCACATAGTTTTGAGTCAATCTTGCTCTGTATTTACCCATCTCGACTCCTCATTGACACCATAAACTCAGTACCTTTGCCAAAATTCTTTGAACTACTTCGATTCAGTGGTTCTCCTTCCCCCAAAAGACCTATTATACATGTGAGACACAATGAACCTGTCATGGAGTACCCCAAATAGGGGATCCTTTGATCTAGATGGGCCTTGTAGTCTCATTGGGATCATCAACTGAATTTGGAGTCCAGATCTCCAACATAGATCAAGTGAAACAAAGGTCATGTACATAGATCTTGTACAGGAGACCATGACATGATACACATGAAAATCAATCCATGGGAAAAAGCCTTGTATTTCCTATGGAGCCTGGGCTCAACCCAATTCCTGAATTATCACCTATTTTGATCACATTTGACATCGAGGATCAACAACTAGTTCATGGATGACATTATGTCATGCTGAGATTTCATTCAGGGGTGAATATGTCATTTTCTCCTTTTATTTATCTTCTATATAGATTGAAATTGTAAAAATCATAAGTAATTATTGGTATATCCAAATAGTAAATATTGGTACATTTTTCAAATAAAAAAATATGAGGAATTTAATAGGGTGGGTTTTGAGATCAGATTTCCAACTTTAATTTTCTATATAATGAATTTAATGGAATCCCAAATAATTCACTGAATAAATATTGTGATTAGGTTGTGACGATCCTCACCATGAACCCATGAAGTATTATTGAATACATAGGTTTAATCATAAGGTATGTACGTCCTGTAATTTATTTTGGGTGTTATTTGACTGAAACATATATTCCTTTAATGAGGCATCTCTTGAACTTTTAATTCTTTTTGAAATTCAATTTCTTTGACATTTATAATTCCTAAATTGATTCAATATATCCTTATGGTTGCTGAACAATTTCATTTATATGGGTTCTTTGGACCCCTCTTGCTATGATTGCCCTTTTGTGTGAAATTGACTAAAATTATAGTCTTGCCACTCTATTTATGCATGCTACATGTTTGACTAGAATATCTAGAATATCACTACTTATGTACAACCATACTTATAAAGGGCATGCATGCTTCACCCTAGGTGTGTGTTTCCACCCATATATCTTTATGGCCATGATCCTATGGTGTTATGACCCTATTTCAGGTATATTTAGTGTACATTATTATGCATACAAAGTTTTATTATTTTAATTGATATTGTGGTTATATTGATATCATAAGACAATTTATTCTTCATTCTTGTAATCATGAATGAGAATATGCCTCATTTCTCTTGTTATAATCCTCTTTGTAGGAACAAATTTGTTTGCACTTCTAAGCCAATATAATGCCCATAGTATTTATTATATGTACATACACAACCTTAGGTAACCTATATATTGCTTCCTATGTTCTGGGTGATGTTCCCTTTCACCCATTTGTAGGTACATTATAAGATAAGGATGTGTGAAGATCATGTGCATGATATTGGACCTAAGGATAGCTTGAAATGGTTAGATTTATTAGATGTATACCTTCTATTACTTTGTGATACCACCTTTTATGGGGAGGAAAAATTGTAAATGAATGATGATATAACTTTGTAATAGTCACTACTACAAAAATGGCTTATAATGTCACATTTACAGACATGAGTTCTATCAAAGACACCAACGCCTAAACCCTACAATGTCGGTTAATTACCAAAACTGACATCTATCTGTGAAGAGTAGCCAGACACGGGTATCACTTTTTAGTTAGTGTCGGTTCCTCAATAAGCAACCAACACCTAAAATCTACTGCCAAATCCAAATTTTCCAGTGAAAATAAATTACCTCTAAATTTTAACATATGGCGTTGGTTGTTAACAAATCAACAAACGACTAAAGGTTTTTCGTGAGACAAAAATTTGGCCCACTTTTATCGTTGGTTATCTTGAAATAATTGATGCCGATGTGTTTTTGCACGCTGTCCCCGCCAAAATTTTCACCCCCTTTGGCGTGAGTTCTTCTACGTAACTGACGACTGTGGTCATAATTTGAGAACTTTTTTTTATCAGCATATGTAGATAGACGTTGGTTTTTCTAGTTGGAACCGATGACTATCATTGAATGTAGGTGTCAGTTTTTGTTTGATAACCAACGCCTAAAGTTTTAAGCATTGGTTGGTTTTAATAACTGACTCCTATTGTTAACTTAATAGCACCCGTGCGAGCCAGACTCTTCCCCATTCTCTATTTCATTTCTGATTTCAACTATTTCTTCCTCTGGCGATTCCAACCACTGGCGCTCTTCTGCTGCTGCTCCACTGCTATCGCTACTATCACTGTCGCTGCTGCTCTACTGTTGTTGCTGGCATCGCTGCTCCACCACCGCTAATGCCGCCCGCCGCTACTCACCTACTTATGCCCGCCGCTTCTCTCCTTTGCTCCTCCACCGCCGACCTAAGCAAGTAAGCTATACCCCTCCTTTTCTAAGATTAACCCCTCCTTATCCGCTTGTATACCCCTCCTCCGCCACTGACCTGAGTGGTACGGGTGCTCGCCCTCACCCAGGCGTTCACCTATGGTCCCAAACCTAGGCGCCCAACCTAGTTAGGCCTCTGGGTGGCCTGGGCGGACTAGGCAGATGCTTGGGTGGCGCCAAGGCACACCTAGGCTGCTGCTGGGCATTTTTTTTAAATTAAGTTATTTATTGATTTTTGTTTATTTATGTACTGATTTTGTTATTATTTAATCATCTACTTATTTAACTTTTTTTATCAACTGATTTAACTTTATTGATCAATTGATCTGTATTTATTCATCTACTGTTTGTATTTAGTTATGCAATGATTCATGAATTAATTGATCATCTATTGATTTATATTAGTTTATCAACAAATTTTTATTTATTCATCTCCTTATATGTATTTTTTGTCTACTATTTTTTATTTAGTTATCTACTCATTTGAATTTATTTGTGTATTGCTTTTGAAATAATATAATCATCTAGTGATGTAACTTTATCACAGGCTCATTATGAACCATTAGATCTAGATCTTAGGGTGTCTCTACTATCCTAACTATGAAATTGGTAACTTGTTTCCTTATTGAGTATATTGAGAATCCTAATCACCCTTCTTCCTTAATGATGAACTGTAATGCACACACAAGACATGCTTGGAATGTAAATGATGAACTTTTCCCTAGATTGCCAATCATGCTTCTAAAGACATCAATAAACACCCTAACTTGAAGAACTAATATATGAATGATGAAACTAGGGTTGTAGGTATAAGAATGAAAACACGTGCATTTGTTGGCCTAGAAACCCATCCAAGATTTACTCATTAGGAGTAAATCTTTGATAGTCCCCGGTTTGGGATTGTTCTTGAACACCTAATCTCACTTAGGATGTAAGTGTATACTGTGTATTGGGTTTTCAAGAAAATTTTGGTAGCATTTCCCTATTTGTTCTCAAAGTACATATGTACTTGGAGACCAGGGGGAAATGCTGCCAAAATTTTCTTGAAAACCCAATACACATTATACACTTACTAGTGAGATTAGGTGTTCAAGAATGGGATAGGTGGTACACATTTATTATATATAAGAATGACAACACATGTATTTGTTGGCCTAGAAACCCGTCCAAGATTTACTCATTAGGAGTAAATCTTGGATACTCCCCAGTTTGGGACTGTTCTGGAACACTTAATCTCACTTAGGATGTTTTAACCATTGTTTATATATAATACCTTAAACCCTAAAGTTTTAACCATAAAATCTAATCTTTTAACCGTAGACCCTAATCTTGTTCTAATATATACTTGTTTTCTCTTTGATCATAGAATGGACAGATCATGGATGTCCATTCCAAATTGCTGCACCCCAGAGTTTATTTCCGGTCTTGATTAGTTTATTAGATTTGTCGAGGAACATAGCAAACAACCTGGAGATAGGTTCTACTGTCCATGTAGGCATTGTGGTAACAACTTGAAAGTCAGCACTGCTGACGAAATCATAAGTCATGTCATGTGCAATGGGATTGTACAAGGCTATACAAAATGGCACTGGCATAGAGAGATTTCAAACTTGAAATCAGTGGATGTTGATAGTAGTTCTTGTGTGGAAGAAGAAATTGCCTCCGATGACATAGATGTGAACAAACCAGTTCTAGTAGACATCGTTGATGTGATGCTGCATAGTTTTGGGGTAGAGCACACCGATGCACCTCCCATGTTTAGAAACATTGTGCATGATGCTGATATACCATTATACACAGGTTGTAAGTTTATGAAGCTTAGCACTGTGTTGAGATTGTATAAGCTGAAAGCTAACAATAGATGGAGCGACAAAAGCTTCTCATCATTATTGTCTTTCTTGAAAGAAATTCTTCCTGAAGGAAACGAGTTGCAAATCTCAACATACCAGTTAAAGAAATTGTTGTGCCCAATGGGAATGGAGGCCAAGAAGATACACGCATGCCCAAATGTTTGTGTATTATTCAAAAGGACTATTTGGATTTGAACGATTGTCTGAAATGTGGTGCGTCAAGGTATAAATTGACAACTTCGGGGGAGTCCAAAACTGGTTCTCCTGCCAAGGTGATGTGGTATCTACCTATAATACCACCGTTTCAACACTTGTTTGCCAATCCGGTAGATAAAAAAAATTTGAGGTGGCATGCAAATGTTGAGAAAAATAAAGATGGGATTCTACGACATGCGTCTGATTCCCCACAGTGGAAGAAGATTGATTTATTGTACCTTGAATTTGGTGAAGAAGTCAGGAATCTAAGACTTGGGCTTTTTATAGATGGGATGAATCTGTACGGGATATTGAGCAACCAACATAGCACTTGGCCAGTTATGCTTGTGATATACAATCTTCCCCCTGGTTGTGTATGAAAAATAAGTACGTTATGCTGTCGTTGTTGATATCGGTCCCTAAACAACCTAGAAATGATATCGACGTTTATATTGAACCTCTTATTGATGACTTGAAGAAGCTCTAGGGTGAAGATGTGATGACCTATGATGCTTCACAAAGAGAGACATTTCATTTGCACACTATGTTGTTTTGCACTGTGACTGACTTTCCTGTTGGCTAAATGGACATCTATAAATCCCTTTGTTTTGATTATGACAAACATTTCATTCTTATTGATCTAACAAGCTACTTGAGTGTGCAGGATTAAGGTGAATGACAAAGCAACTAGGGAAATCCATATGCTTACATGTTTATGTTTTCATGCAATGTAATCCCTTTGTAAAAACTTGTACAAATATATAATGTCCAAGTACTTAGATTGCAGGTAAATCAAGCGTTAGATTCTTCCTAGCTAAACACCACATTTAGATAAGTCATTCCCTTCAAATAGGATCACATTTGCACACTCATACATATAATTAGTGCCTAAATTGAAACATTGAAACATGATCAATCTCGGTCGACAAACTCCTCGACCGAGACACTCTCGGTCGACAATCTTCTCGACCGAGAAAGATCCAAAGTAGCCGTTAGACACAACTGACAAGGTAGTTGGCAGTTGGAGATAGACGTTGCAAATCACTTGTTCCAGAGAGCCTGTCGGTCGACAAAAGTTCGACCGAGTAGGTGTCTCAGTCGACGATTCCTCGACCGAGATGGTCTCTGACAGCAACTGCAGAATTAATTAATTAGCCGTTGTTAAAGCAACAAACTTGTACCTAACGGCTAGTTAAGCACTTAGAAACCCCTAGAAGTTGTCTAGAATGTCCTTAAGCATCCTTAGGCCATTCCTATAAATAGGACAAGCCATAGGACACTCAAAAATATTGGTTACACTTGAGAAATCCTTGAGCATACTTTGAGCAATCTGTTTGTGAGAAATTTGAGCATTGTGACAATTGGCTACTTCCTTCCTTAGCTCAAAATTCGTGTCCTATAGGCTAGTATCTCCTACCCACTGCAATCACAAGTCCATACACTTGGTTAGGAGATCTATACGCTTGATCTAGGCAAATCAAGCCTTGGGCTACAAAGGATAAGTTGTAATTTCCTTTTTCCTTTCTTGTTCTCTATTACCGTTTGTACTCTCCTTGCTACTCCTAGGTTGAAGGCTGCTGATTGGAGAGAGTGGAGATCTTCTTGGTGAAGAAGGTGACTTTGAGCTACTTCAGAAGGCTGGTGCAACGGGAGGTTACTTCTAGAGAGGAAGGCTACTTCAAGGGGGAGCTTGGAGTTACTTCAAGAAGGCTACCTCAAAGTTGGTGCACCTACTTCAAGTGAAGGTTGTTCAAAGGGTGTAAAGGAAAGTATTGTATTTTGTATAAATCCTTGAGAAGGTAATAAAATAAATACTTTCAAAATCCCGGTTGGGTAAGCAACCGGGTAGTGGACTGACAACTTTAGTAGTTGCTAAAGTTGGAACCACTCTAAACACCTGTCTCCTTCTTCCAATTTTCAATTGTGGTTGTTTGAGTTCAATAAATTGTTAAAATTATTTTAAAACTCTATTCACCCCCCCTCTAGTGTTTTTCACTTGGTATCAGAGCGAGGCTTCAAGGAACCCTAACCAGGTCTTGAAGAATGGAGGGTAATGGTGATTACAATCACAACAAAAGGTGCTGCTTGGAAAAAACTACAACATGTTGCAATTGGTGCTTAGGAACAAGCCACACAACAACTAGATGCCCATGGAGATCAAAGAAGAAAGATGAGAATAAAGATTGTCTCATTGCTACAACTAGCGAGGAAGATGAAGAAGAGGTAAGTCTTTTTGATTTATCTAAAGAAGAACTAGTTGCTAGCCTTGAAGAAACACATATTAAATATGTTGAATGCAAGAAGAAATTAAAGAAATATAATAAAGCAAATGATGAATTACATGCTAAGATTCTTGCTATTACATCTAAAAATGAAGATCTTAAAAAGATCATTGAAGATCATGATATTTAGATAAAATCTATAGAGGCAAATTGTAATCTACTTTCTTTAGAGAAGAATAATTTGCAAAGTCAAGTGAATGATCTTCAAAAACAACCCATCTTATACAACCATCTAGATTATGATTCTATTGTCAAAGAAAGAAATTCATTGTCTTCTAATCTAGATCAAGCAAAACTAGATATCAAGAAGAGAATGGAAGAGATTGCCAAGTTACAACAAAAAGTTAGTAATTTGAATAATGGCATTCTTGATAAAATCTTAGATAATCCCTATCATCAAATCGGGAGAAGAGGACTAGGTTACAAGCCTAAAGGGAAATCCTATCAACAACCTAGTTGGAGAAAGTCACAAACACATCAATCTATATATGTACCTAAAGGAACATCATCACGATATGACAACACTGCACACAACCATAGAAAAAGGTATGAGGTTGACTCGATATGCTGTCATTATTGTTTGCGCCTTGGTCATTATTCCTTTTCATGTCCTTACAAGAGAAAAGATGTCGAGTTAGTTTGGGTTCCAAAACCTCCAAACTAAATAAACGCAATTAAGTTGAGATATGACCAAGAACCTTAGTTGCATAATTCTACGTCTATCTCAACTCAACATAAAAGGATAACAAATAAATTTAAGTATCTAAATATTTAACTTGCATAATTATGTTTTATTTGGAAGCAATTAACAGTTTCAGGAATATTGTCGGTCGAGAGACTGTCGACCGAGATACTGTCGGTCGAGAAATTATCGACCGAGCATGTCACTGATTTCCAGTCTATTGCAAAATTGTTGAATTCTTTGATAAAATTACTATCTATTCATGATAAATGATTGGATATATATTTTTTTTTGGAAATCATCCCTACAAACTTAAATTAATATTAGTTTATTCCCTAAATGATTTAAGTTTAAACTGAAATTATGCTTAGTTTAATGAAAAGAAAATTTCTATCATTATTCACATGAGTTCTTTATTTTCTGGTCTATCCATATAGAAATCATGTGATTAAAATCATGTGATTACTTACTGTTATTGTTCTGTTATTACATCATGCTACTGTGATTAGCTTGGATAGATAATTGTATGCATGGATCTGTGATGATATATATATAGGCAAGCAAATGCTTTATTGGTAATATGTTATGCTTGCAACACATAAGATAAAATCTCTCAATTAGTATCTTTAAAAGACTTGAGATATTTAGTGTGCCTTCAGTAAAGAATCTTATGAGGATACTAAACGACGAGAAATTTGATATTCATATTACTACAGCAAAACCTATATTTTAAGAAAAGGACAAATGTTTTCATATTAAGTATTATGCTTCAACTTGATACTCAATCAAATATTATGCATATATTATACTTCATAATGTTCAATTTGAAAAATCTGTAAATCTGCCTCTTGGTTAAAATGAAATTTGACCAAGGGGCGCTATGGTCGTAGTCAAATTCGACCTAAAATAAGTTTGACACAATAACTATTTGAATATCATTTTATTGTGATTAAAAGAAAAATTAATTTATGATCACAAAATTGTCCCAATATTGTCAATAAAACAAAATATTACTCCCTTAGAAAATATATATGCTCTACAAATTCAGTCTATCATCAGCTTAAAAAAATTCGTACCCAGTAAGTCTGTCGGTCGACGAATCTTCGACCGAAAACCTCTTGGTCTGCCCACCTCTCTCGACCGACAGAATCTAGACAAGACCTAACATCGGACACACTTCCGGTCGACAATTGTTCGACCGCGACAGTGTCGGTCGACAATTGCTCGACCGAGAAAGAGCCGTTGGGATATGACCGTTGCAATCCGACCGTTACCGTTAAAACGGCCGACCGTTGCAAGTCGACCGTTGGACGGTTGAGTGGCGTGTCTGGAATATGACCATTGCGGACGCTCGGTCGACCAATCGTCGACTGACTGGGTCACTGGATTGCTATAAAAGGGACCAAAAACGGGTCACTTCTTCACACTTTCATATTCTTGTTTCCATAGGCCTTCTCTAGTGAATTCTTGTGCAAATCTTTAGCATCTTCATCCCCAAGACTTCCTTGCTTCTTCTCCTTCAAGCAACGCAATGGCATCATCCTCTGCTCATGGAAAGAAGAAGGTCGCTGGCAGGAAACACAGGGAGGCTACTCCACCATTGACGATCATCAATGACATTGCCTTCGTCGACGGAGATGCTGGTGATCGCTATCTACGGCTCTCCTCCAAAGCTCCTCTCCCACGACGACCAGTTGAAGTTATGGACTTCCTCAACATCGTCGACTTAGAGGATCTTTTTGAAGTGCAAAAGTTGAAAGAATTAATCAACCCTTCTTTCCCTTCCTATTCCATCAAGGTAGTGAATGAATTCTATGCTAACCTCATATCCCATTCTGAAAGAGAAACCATCTTCTTCTATACTATGGTCAATGGGCATAGCTTTCGATTTACTGAAGGAGATATTCTTGACATGCTAAATATTGATCTAGATGAATATCAAGACACCCTTGACCTTACCACTGGAAACCCACTTAATCAATTTTCCCAAGATAACCATTCCGTTAGTCTTAGTGACATCAAAAGAACCATTTTCAATCCAATACAACCTGTCATGAAGATAGAGGCACATACTATGCTATCAATCTCAAACCAACTGCTAGGATTGTAAACCTTATTGTTTCAACAAACATACATCCTAGAGCAAATAAGTCTGAAGTTCCTATTTTTCGTATGTGTCTAATATATGCTATTATCCAACGTATTCCCACAAATTTTATCTGCATCATTCTTAAAAACATGCTTGAGTTTTCTGGCAATCCTCCATATGCTGATCTTGTATGCCAAATTACTCAACATTTTCTTAAGACCCAAATTGAGGATATGGGATATACATGGGAGCGTAGACCACAAAAAATAAGTAAGAATACTGTAGAAAAAATGGGAATTGATTTCGGTCATAAGAGGGCTAGGGTAGAAGGAGAGACATCTACCCAAGATATTCCACCTCCACCTCCTCCTACCAGCCTACCCTATGATCCCATCCAAAACACTCTAACCTATGTTGCTGGGTCACAATATCATCTTAGTAAACAATTAGATTATAACCATCATGCCATGACTTATCTAAAGCAAAGAATGCAAACCCTTTCTCCAAACCAACCAGATGAATATCCTTATTCTTGAAATCTGGGCATGCTCAATCCATATAATCCATCTTACAACTACTATCAACCTCCACCTCCACCATCTACAGATCTCACGCATACCCAGTTTTCATCAATACAACTACAAGATATTGCTGCTCATTTCCGATTTGATCGGGTTCCTACCTTCTTGGAACCGTATGCCTTAACCAAGACAGGTGCTCTGGAGTGGCAAACTTTGGTCCAGTATTATGGAGCTGAGCCTTTTCTTGGGAAAGACCCTGATGTTGATGTAATTCTTAAGTCTTTCCAGTGAGATTTGGAGTTATATTAGTTGTAATGGAATCTTTGCAAAATTGTAATAAATGGGTTATCTTTACATGATTTGGCTATCTTTTCATGCTTGTAATGAAATTGGTTATATTTATAATGGATATCTTTTTGGCATCATTTGAATTTGGATTATAAGACTATTGTAGAGCATACAAAATAAGGGGAGTAATAAATACAAATAAATCAAAATGGATGACAATCTTTGCAAATACCTAAAAGTTAAAGTTATGGCTAAATTAACATCTATTGCAAAGCACTTATACCTTGGGATATCTATCTAAAGGGGAGCATAATATAAAATTAAGGGGGAGAAGTAATATCAAATATTCAACATGGATATCTTTTTGAAATGACAAAGGGGGAGAAAAAATATCAAAATAAAATAAAGATCAAAACTATAATAACTGAGTTTCATAATGAAAAAGGCCAAGCACTTACTTGCAAAACAAGAATGGCTACAAAAGGTAATCTTCAGGTATGAAACTCATATGTTTTATATTTCTTTCATTTATATTTTGGAAATGTTTGTCATCTTCAAAAAGGGGGAGATTGTTGGCTAAATGGACATCTATAAATCCCTTTGTTTTGATTATGACAAACATTTCATTCTTATTGATCTAAGGAGCTACTTGAGTGTGCAAGATTAAGGTGAATGACAAAGCAACTAGGGAAATCCATATGCTTACATGTTTATGTTTTCATGCAATGTAATCGCTTTGTAAAAACTTGTACAAATATATAATGTACAAGTACTTAGATTGCATGTAAATCAAGCGTTAGATTCTCCCTAGCTAAACACCACATTTAGATAAGTCATTCCCTTCAAATAGGATCACATTTGCACACTCATACATATAATTAGTGCCTAAATGAAACATTGAAACAAGATCAATCTCAGTCGACAAACTCCTCGACCGAGACACTCTCGGTCGACAATCTTCTCGACCGAGAAAGATCCAAAGTAGCAATTAGACACAACTGACAAGGTAGTTGGCAGTTGGAGATAGACGTTGCAAATCACTTGTTCCAGAGAGCCTGTCGGTCGACAAAAGTTCGACCGAGTAGGTGTCTCGGTCGACGATTCCTCGACCGAGATGGTCTCTGACAGCAACTGCAAAATTAATTAATTAGCCGTTGTTAAAGCAACAAACTTGTACCTAACGGCTAGTTAAGCACTTTGAAACCCCTAGAAGTTGTCTAGAACGTCCTTAAGCATCCTTAGGCCATTCCTATAAATAGGACAAGCCATAGGACACTCAAAAATATTGGTTACACTTGAGAAATCCTTGAGCATACTTTGAGCAATCTGTTTGTGAGCAATTTGAGCATTGTGACAATTGGCTACTTCCTTCCTTAGCTCAAAATTCGTGTCCTATAGGCTAGTATCTCCTACCCACTGCAATCACAAGTCCATACACTTGGTTAGGAGATCTATACGCTTGATCTAGGAAAATCAAGCCTTGGGCTACAAAGGATAAGTTGTAATTTCCTTTTTCCTTTCTTGTTCTCTATTACCGTTTCTACTCTCCTTGCGACTCCTAGGTTGAAGGCTGCTGATTGGAGAGGGTGGAGATCTTCTTGGTGAAGAAGGTGACTTTGAGCTACTTCAGAAGGCTGGTGCAACGGGAGCTTACTTCTAGAGAGGAAGGCTACTTCAAGGGGGAGCTTGGAGTTACTTCAAGAAGGCTACCTCAATGTTGGTGCACCTACTTCAAGTGAAGGCTGTTCAAAGGGTGTAAAGGAAAGTATTGTATTTTGTATAAATCCTTGAGAAGGTAATAAAATAAATACTTTCAAAATCCCGGTTGGGTAAGCAACCGGGTAGTGGACTGACAACTTTAGTAGTTGCTAAAGTTGGAACCACTCTAAACACCTGTCTCCTTCTTCCAATTTTCAATTGTGGTTGTTTGAGTTCAATAAATTGTTAAAATTATTTTAAAACTCTATTCACCCCCCCCTCTAGTGTTTTTCATTTCCAACATATGGGATTTTGTCTGGATATAGTGTCAAAGGATCTAAAGCGTGTCCTATATTTGAAGAGAACACTAATTCAATACAACTAAAACATGGTGGCAAGATTGTATATCTTGGTCATTGAAGGTTTCTTCCAAAATTCCATTTGTATCGTAGGTTGCACAAAGCATTCAATGGATGGAATGAGGAACAGAGTGCACCTAAACCTATACCAAGGGAGGATGTTTATGATAGAATAAAAGACATTGCCAATGAATTTGGTAAGAGATCACAATGTACAATGGCCACATGGAGTGACAAATCTTTATTCAAGAAGATGTCAATATTTTGGGATCTTCCTTGTTAGATTTCTTTGGCAGTCAGGCATTATATTGATGTAATGCACGTTGAGAAAACTGTCTGTGATATCATCATCATTACTCTATTGAATATAGTAGGTAAGACTAAAGATGGGATAAAATCCAGAATGGACCTACACGAAATGGGAATAACGACAAAATTAATAGAAGTAGTTAGTAGTGATCGGAGAACATACTTACCTCCCGCTTCTTACACATTGTCTAGAAAGGAGAAGAAATCTTTTTGTGAATGCTTGGTAAATGTTAAGGTGCCACAGGGTTACTCATCCAACATCTGTAGATTGGTATCAATGAAAGATCTGAAGTTGATAGGTCTTAAATGTCATGATTGTCACACTCTAATGCAACAAATATTGCCCGTGGCAATTTGATCTATATTGTCGAACCATGTAAGGTTTGCAATCACCATACTTTATTTCTTTTTCAACAGTCTGTGCAACAAAGTTTTTTTTTCCTAAGCCAAGGGTCGCTTTTATTCATCCCACACCCCTCTTGTGGGCACAATCATCCAAAAATTACAGCTCCTGCTTATATCAAATGTAGGTAAAAAACAATAAAAAACAGATACATCACGTTTCAATCTCTCATGACAACCTAACCATCAGTATTCTGCAATACTATGTAAGGGACTCGACATTTCTCCAAAGTCGCCATACCTCTTATTCTATGTGGCATATTCAGTGTATCTGAAGAAATGAATGGCTCATTCAACCTACTGTCCCATTTCCCTAGTTGACGAGGTATCAAGTTGATGACCTTGTGAACCAAGGAACCATAGATCATAGCAGAGTCAAATTCCTCTCGCAACTCCCTAACGAAAGGTGACGTCTTCCATGGTTCCTTCCCATTGTTCCATAAGATGTCATACACGTACGCCTCATCAATCTCAATACACGATATGACCAATGCATGATCTCTCTCTAACTTCAACTCGATGGCACATGCTTGCTTATATGCAAGTATGTAATTTGTACTCCTGAGCCAAGCTCTAAATACAAGGCAAATATTAGCCCTGTGATTTCTAATAATTCCCGCCGCCCACCTTCTAGGAACTCCTTGGTTGTCTCTATCTCTCCCGATCGTGAGGTTGAGCTTAAGATTATGCAAGTCAGGAGTCTGCCATTTCAACAGCTTGATCAGTCTCATCATGACTCTCGGTTCCACCAAATTTGCCTCCCTCATTCGGGCATAAATGATGTTATCTGTATCGATCACAAACGATCTACTCTTCAGCTGAATGTTCAATGCCCTAATAACCGACCCCATTCGTGAGTGAAAGGTCTATGTTTCTCCTCGAATCTAGCTTCACACCTCAAACGCCATATATTGTACGGGATCAGAACCGCCAGGTTTCCAGCTAGCCACTCCTTTAGTTTCTTGCCCTTCCCCAAAATGCTGGTATCTATTAGGGTTCTTAGATCAGTGGGTGGATGCATATCTGTCAGCTCAACAAATTTTCCCCAAAAGAAACCCGCAATTTGTCCTTGGAATATCAGGTGTACAATGCTCTCCTCATGCAGCTCCACGCAACAATTGCATCGAGATGCTAAGGGAATGCAACATCTAGCTTTAATATTATCATCCGTTGATGTGGTCCCTCTAACAAACTTCCAAATGAAGGCAGTCGCCTTAGGATAATTAATATCCCAAATCCACCCCAGTCCAACATGACCTTCCCTTCCATCTATCATCAGTAGCTTTTTAAACGATCTCATAGAAAATATTCCTCTCATCCCCGGACTCCATACCATCCTATCCACCTCATCAGTGATCCATATGTTAGATTCACGGATGATTTCCAAACCATCCTCGTCAACTATCATCCTTAGTAAATCCCAATCCCATCCCTGGCCATCAATCCAGAAATCTTTAATAAGAAATGGGTGTCTTCTATCACTAGCGAATCTAGCATGATCTGCCAAGCGCTGCTCGCACCACCTCGAGTCCCAGAAAGGAATTTCACCTCTCCCTACCACCCTAGGGAACAACCGCGACATTATATCCCATATTCATTTCCAATACAGAGAAGGAGAAGATCCAAGCTTCAAGGAACCGAGATATACATTATCACGACCTGCTGCCACATTGGCATATTTCCACCTGCAAAACCTGGCCCATATTGAATTCGACGTCAACACCTCCCAACAAGCCTTCCCAACAAAAGCATCATTTATCAACCACAGAGATGGAATCCCAAGCCCACCTTGAGATAGAAGTCTTGCAACTCTATGCCAACTGAGCCATGCCTTTCTGTGTTGTTCATCTCTGCCCGCCCACAAGAATTGAGAAAGTTTACTCTCAATGCGGTCTGCAATCCCCAATGGAATACCAAACGCAGCCGCCGTATATACTGGAATGGATGACAATACATGAGCGATTAGTAGTCTTCTTCCCGAGAAGGATAGTAGCTTGGATCTCCAAGTTGTGAATTTATTAACAATCTTCTTCATCAAGAACTCGAAGTCATTGAGTCTCATCCTTCCTTTAGATATAGGGATACCCAGGTATGTGATAGAATCCTTCACTGCCCCCATATCCAGACAATCTACCACTCTGTCGCTCATCTCCAAATCTTTCCCACCTACTACACAGATGGATTTATCCTTATTGATTCGTTGCCCCATGGCCCTTTCATATGCCTCAAAGGCATCTCTAACCTTCTCCATCGATCTCTGATCAGCATTGAAGAATAAAGCAATGTCATCCGCATATAAAAGAATGCTTGGCGGAATCGCCTCCTCCCTTATCTTGAATCTCGAAATGAGTCCTTCCTCTTCTATCTTCAAAAATTTTCTACATAGAATCTCCTCAAAAAGAATGAATAAGAATGGGGATAGCGCACAACCTTTCTTGAGGCCTCTACTAATCGGGAAAAATCCCGTAGTTTCTTCCCCAACTGTGACGGTGGCCCATGTATTAGAAAAGAAGCTTAAGCACAACTTCAACATTTCCGTATTAAACCCAAATTACTGCATCACTCTCCACAGAACATTCCAATCAATCCTATCGTAAGCTTTCAACATATCATACTTCAGAATCACATTGGGTGTCCCTTGTCCTCTATTGATGTCGTGCATCAATTCCTTCGCAAGCCTGACATGATGAGTGATGTCGGATCCTTTAACAAAAGCACCTTGTACGTTGGAAATCAATCTCAACATCATGGGAGTCATCCTATCACTGAGAATTCATGCAAGGATACAGAGGGTAACATTTTCAATTGATATTGGCCTGAAGTCCTCTGGTAGTCTCTTTGGGTAGTCCACCTTCAGAATAAGCAGAATTCGGCAGCAGAATAGGCCCCTAAAACAAGGCTTTCCTCTAAAGAAAGCCTCCGTCAGTTTCATTAAATCCCTGCCAATGATGGACCAAGCAGCCCGGAAAAACATCCCAGTGAACCCATCCGGACCTGGAGCCACTGAGGAATCCATCTTTTGTAGGGTCTTCACAACCTCCTCTTCATGGGGGACAATGAGAAGGGAAAAATTTTCATCCATAGATACCAATTCTGGGATATGTTGCAAGAAATCCTCCGTGTCAGGTTCATTTGTTTCCACCACCTCATTGAAGAAATGTTCATAGTGGTCACCCTCCACCTCCGCCATCATCTTTGGATCTGATATACAAATTCCATCCTACAAGACCACCCTGTTAAGCCTCCTGTGCTTCCTTCTTGCTTTGACGGTAGCATGATAAAATCTCTTATTACGCTCCCCATCTTGAAGCCAGCTTATCCTCGCTTTCTCCTTCCACATTGCTTCTTCTTCATCCAAGAAATATTGCAGTTCTTTCTCAGCCATCCTCAGGTTAGCTTCATTCTCCATAGTTGGGTTCCCATCGAACGCAACCTATGTAGTAAAGACCACGTCCTCCAAGTCTTTGATGCGCTGTTTGATTTCTCCATAGGACTCTTTGTTCCATCGTCGCAAAGCTGTTCTAACTCTCTTAAGCTTGTGACAAAATATGAAGGAAGGATGCCCAGTCACCTGTTCACTCCAGGCCTGTTCAATCACCTTTAAGCAGTCTTCGTGCTCAAGCCACGCCTTCATGAAAACAAAATGTGCCTTCTTTCATTCTAACTCTTGATCACCTGGAATCGTTACAATTGGACTACGATCAGAAACCCTATCTCTGGTTAAGTGTATCGATCTGGTTGTGGGCCTTGCCACCATCCATGCTTCATTCACTAACACTCTATCTATTCTCTGCCACGTAGTAGGTGTAAGAATCTGCTTGTTCACCCAGGTGAATTGACTACCTTCAAACGAAATTTCATCCAAAGCAGCATCCGCAATCAAAGTGTTGAAATCTAGCATGTCCTGATATCCTGGAAGGTTGTCGCCTCATCTCTCCCTTATATTACGTACCACATTGAAGTCACCTGCGATCATCCATGGCTCATCACCAATATGTTATGCCATTGTCATTATGTCTTTCCACAAAGACCTCCTCTCAAGGTTATCACAAATGGCATATATAGCTGTAACAAAGAACTTTGACCCATCACTGGCCTCCAACCTTGCCATAATGTGCTTCCTATGTCTCCTGAAAATAGAAGGGTTCGTATCTTTGTTTGTGTAGAACCAATTATTCCCTTACTCCTCTTGATTATCCACCACCCAATCAAGCCTCACGATGTCCATGAGTTCTGCAACCTGTTCAGCATGGAGAAATAGCTCAAACAAACAAACCACACCTGGTTTAAATCTACCACAAATTCTGCTCAGAACTCTCCTCGTAGGATTATTAGATGCTCCTCTAATGTTCCAAGAAATAGAAGTAAAGTCCATATTTAACTTTGTGACGTCATCAACAACAAAGCTTAGATCGATCAGGGGCTGTATTCCCCTTCAAACTCTGACCAGCACCCATCAAAAAATTCTCCGTCGTAGTCTGAGTGTCTTCTCCTGGAATGATAACATCTGTGGTACCGGCTATCATCACCATCTATTCTATGTCTGCTATGAATCCTTCCAGATGTCCTCCTATGTTCAACATAGTTACCCTCAAAGAATATGAAATCCTCCAGTTGTCTGTTCGTCAAAAATTTGTTATTGCCCTCTCTATCCACGACCATTCGCCTTGGTGATCTATGGTGCTGCCTGACCGGGGACGGGCTCCGTGCCTGTGGGATCTCCCTATAGTATGAGGTTTTGTCTGACACAACCACCATGGCATTAGATACAGTCGTCTTCTCCTGCATAGTTAAGGCCTCCCGAAGTATCCCTGAATCTCTCCCAAACTCAGTGAGTTGCGTGCTATTTGAACCCACCGGCCCTCTCACCAACATGAAGAACTGCTCAGACGTCTGACACTGCCCGTAAGTAAGAGATACAAATTGAGGGACATCTTCACTGAATGCCTCTACTAGGATAATCAGGCCAGATAAATCATCTTCTTCCTTATGCCAGTCTGAAATGTACCTCAATTTTCCGAAAGGTGAAATAATCTTCTCCGTCGTATCATCATCTCTGCAGGTAATAGGGATGTCTGCTACCCAGAACCAGAAAGCCTCCTTCTGTTGGTGATGTTCACCATTACTCATGTGTTGTAGCTCAATTTTTTTCCCGCGTATATCCGGTACGCCCTTCTCCTTTACTTCCTTCGCCTCCTTATCACATGAGAAGAATGCAACAACCTTACGCTTCACAAATCTATATAGATCCGCAGCATTGGGCCAGCACTGCCGCAAGAACGGGCAAAGCTCCGTCCATTGAACACCATAGGGCCAAGATATCTCCACCGCCCTTTCTAGCACCTTCATCTTCTCTCTACGCATCTCGTCATTAAGACCGACATCAACAGCGATACGCTTAGGGACATGTTGCGGGCCGCCCCTGGCCGGGATGCCTGAAGGCAATGGTGGAAATTCCGTCCTTGAATGTACATCTGGAGGCCTCGGTCTCGGCGTATACTGCGTGCATCTAGCAGCCACTTGACCCAGTCGACGACACTTATAGCATACCTTGCTTCCTCTACATTGCGCTTGCCAATGGCCTCTCCCCATACATCTGAAGCATGTGTCGTGAGGGATCCCATATAGAGGTGTCTTCCTCTGGGGCCACAGCGGGCCGACTGGCTGCGTAAGGGGTGTCGGATCGGGCTCCACCCTAGGGTTAGGGACTTCAGCTATCTCCATCGTTCTATTCTCAGACGACCGTGTCACTTGATTCACTGAACCAGTATGGGAAATCGGAGGGAAGGCCGTCTCGATCCCCCTAGGTGCTGAGCCTCCTTCCTCCATCGGTGGCGGTGGGGGCACCACAACTTCATCAGGGTTCTGTGTGGCTTCCTACGGCTTCATCATCGGTGAACTACTAGGCGCGGGATCCTCCGTCCGCTCTGGCCCAGTACCTTCAGGTCTTCCATCACTCCATTCTTCATCCGCAGTAACCGTAGACGGCGAGTCATGCAACGTATCTTCATTGGACATCACAACCCTAATATCATATATCACCTCCTCCGGTGAAACGGTAGTCGACATCAGTTTGTTTCTTCTCTCCGCAACGACCTGTTGTGTACCGCGATCTCACGTGCTCTGCCTTGTCACCCTGTGTAAAAGAGGCGAGGGCAGCATCGTGATCGGGGGCTTAACGACGAGTGTATGGTGGCCTCCGGTAGGCAGAGTGCCTAGCCAGAGTGGATGGCGGCGGCACCGCCAAGGGCACGCTCGTCCTAGGGATCACCCCCGATCGCCTCAGAGATCGCCTCTTCCTAAGGATCTAAAGATGGATCCTACAACAAAGTTATTGAACCTGATACTCTCGATAAATTAAAAAGAGAAGTGGTTGTTACCCTATGCCATCTTGAGATGTATTTTCCTGCTTTGTTCTTTGATATCATGGTACAACTTGTTGTCCACTTGACTAGGGAAGTGAAAATGTTGGGACCAATTTTCTTGCATTGGATGTATCCTTTTGAATGATACATGAGCATTTTTAAAGTTGATGTTCGAAACCGTTATTGGCCTGAAGGGAGTATTATTGAGGGTTATGTGGAGAGAGAGGTTATGGATTTTTGCAATGACTTTCTGAGTGGTAATGATGCTCCTTTTAATGACAAGAATATTGGGGAGCATTTTAGCAAAGGAATTTTGGGATCACAGATGAAAGTAATCAAAAGTGAGCCGTTGGAACAAGTTCACTTGTATATTTTACACAACATCGATGAAGTGAGTGTTTATATCGAGGAACATATCAATTTCATCCAAAGACAATATCCTCGAGCCAATTCAATGTGGTTTTCTAGAGAGCATAACAAGACATTTATTAAGTGGTTTGAAGATAAAGTCTTACATCAACTATCTCAAACACCAAATAATCTTACTGAAAATATCAAACGCCTTGCCTTTAAACCAAAATTGAATGTTATGTCTTATGAAGGGTTTGACATAAATGGATTCTCATATTTCACAAAGTGTCAAGATGATAAGAGTGTCATACAAAACAGTGGGGTCACCCTTCAAGCATCTTCATTGTTTTTTGCAAGTGCAAAGGATAAGAGTCCACGTTAAGCTAAAATGTCATATTACGGTGTCATTGAAGACATATGGGTGTTTGACTACGTAGATTTTATAATTCCACTCTTTAAATGTAATTGGGTTGATAACACCAAAGGAGTTATAGTTGATGAATTGGGTTTCACATTAGTGAACTTTGAAAAGATTGGCGAGAAGGGTGAACCATTCATATTGGCATCACATGCGAAACAAGTATTTTATATCGATGATCCTGCAAATGATAAATGGTTGGTTGTTCTTGATGGTATAAGATAGTTCATTGAAGATCCTATAGATGAAGAACAGTACTATGATAAGTATGATGACTCCAGTCCATTCTCAGTTGGGTTGCCAACACCACCAAATATTGAAGCTAATGATGACTTGTATGTGCAAAGAGATCATAATGAAGGATTGTTAATTGATAAAAGATCACAATATTAGTGGCATGCATGTTTACATTTTTTATATGTTTTATTTTTGTGAATGTGAACTTTGCAATGTGAATTACTTTACAATGTGAACTTTACAATCTGAATGTGAACTTTCAGATGGCTGAGCATTCATATGATGACCATGCTGATGATTACCATGAGTGTATGGACGTCAATGTAACACCTCACAATGTAAGTTTCAAAAATATATCCCGCCTCACATTTATAGTTATATCATGTAAGTGTGTTTTTTTGTGTCAAATTTTAGGTTGGTGATATACCCTTTGAAGAAATTGGGGCTCTTGATGAGTAGAAAAAAAATTTAGAAAGTGAGGGGCATCACAATGATGAACAAGTTGCTATAGCAAAGGGGCAATGGACCCAAACTAGATGTGGATTTCGATCATGTAGGAAATCCAGTTGGAGTGAACCACAACACATTTATTTCATATCTTGGGGTTCTTACTCGCAATCATTGTAGTTCTACTTTTGAATCCTGTCATAAAGTTCCTAAGGGGAAGAAAGACTTAATCAGGAAGGAACTATGCATGAGTTATCATTATTTGCAATTCTATTTTTGTAGATTACTAATTTTTAGGTTACTAGTTAATAGCAATTCTATTTTGTAGAGTATATTTGATCTGGATGAAAAGCTACATCATAAATGCATGATGCAATGTTGTGGGAGGGTCCTAAGGAACTATAGGAAAAATCTCACCTGAGATTTCATACACGATGATGAGAAGAGGTTCTTGATTTATTTCCATTTCTAGACATTGATCACTTTATGTCTAACTCTACACTAATAATTTTAGTTTCTATTCTCTTTAAAAAATAAATTTAGGAGGAAGGCAGCCCCTAATCAATGGAACTACCGGGACCCCAAAGACTGGGAGGAGTTTGTTACCCAAAGAAAAATGAATGAATTCAGGGTATTAAGTGCCACTCCCAATTTAATTGATATACTTTCTTATGTATTCACCTATTCAAGGTTAACCTTTAGTGTTACTAACCAAATAAATGTCCTTACTAACAAGGCTATCAGTGATGCTCAAAGAGCAAGGCATGCACTGAATTTGCATGACCACACAATGGGTCTAAGAGACTATGTAGGCATTCGCCAAAGACTACATGCTAAGTATACTGCTCAGTCTGCTGCTACTCAGGAGTTCTCTACTATTGGTCCTGCACCTCTGCCTCGCCATGCTATGTGGATAGCTGGGAGGCAAAACAAGAAGGGAGATATAATGAAGCCCGCAACTACTGAGGCAGCTACAAAAATAGTAAAATTCAACTCTTAGAGCAATTGATCGACATTGATTATTGTTATGTTTACTTACCAATTTCTGTTGATGGTGATTAGCGAGAGCTACACGAGTAGAGGAAGGAAGGCAAGTTCATCCCTGAGGGCACAAGGGATGAATTGACAGTTGCTTTGGGTAACCCAAAGCATCCTGGATGTGTTAGGGGTGCAGGCACTAGTGTGGGCATCAAAGTGTTCTTTGGGCCATCCCAGCACAAACCTGTCCCAAAAGCGGGACTTTCACAAGTTGAGGTAACCTATTCTTTTTTTAGAATGTTATTGGGAAAGGGAATTGAATTATAGATATCTAGAGTTTCTTTTATCTATGTATAGGTAGATGAATTAATTGAGAGAAAAGTCTAAGAAGCAATGGTGAAGTGGCATGCATCTCAGACGGCCACTCAGACAGTACCTGTGATGTGTCACGCTTCTATTACTCCTATTATAGAGGTTGGGAGTAATCCTATAGACCCACCACCTAGCACATCCTCTGTAAGTATTTTTATGACATAGTAGCTAGTCTTTGTAGAGGCTGGGAGTTTGTGTATATATGCATATAACATTCTTTATGTAAATTTGTAGGGGTTGAAGCCATGCCGTCTAAAAAGTCAAGAATATGTCATTGTAGAGGCATCGACTTACCCACCCCTTCCAGGGGAAATGTTTCATGGGACTCCAGTACCAGATGGTGCGGTTTCTATGAGCCCGATAAGTGTAGTCCCCAAATGGAGGAATCTTACATTGCCATATGCCCACCCAGATTCTAAAACACTTGGTGAGGCAGAAGGCAGAGTGATATTGTGGCCCAAGGCAGATGTCATCTATACTAATATTGTATGCTAAATTTACATTACGTTAATTTGTTAGTGTATACGTATATATGAGTCAATTGATATGAAATTATATATATAGGTCAAAAGGAAGTTACCCACTACATATAGGCCTCCACCTCCACCTCTTGAAGTACCAAGTTGGCTTCCAAGGGCCCTACACGCCTCGTTAGGTCCTAATTGTAGGGGTATGGCAGATTGGATAGGCAAACTTGATCCAAATTGCCCAATAAATGTTACTATTCTGGAGGAAGTTGCAGGTCAATCATATGATATCAATCTATTTATACAAGTTTTGCATACGTATTGATGCATACGTAATACAAGTTTTGCATACATATTAATGCAGGTCAATCATACGATAACAAGATATTTATACAAGATATTTTGGAGTTGTTTCGTTATGATTGGCAGAACACATCTGTGATAGAGATGTGGATATGGTGAGATCTTATTTATACATGCATATACCTTGTTTTATATACAATGATCTGGTTTCTTATATATTAATACATACATAATACATGTTTTGCAGCCACTTCCACACGACATGTACAGATTTTTCATTTCTTCATGTGGGATTTTTGGTTCCATCTTTGATTAGTCTTGTAGTTAAAAACCATAGGTCAATTACTTTGTACTATTGTGATGTTTTTAAATATTTTGGTAAAAACAAGAAGACAGTGATAATAGCTCCATTCAATGTCGGGTAAGTTTACTTTTCTTATAATTTGGACTTAAGAAAATTACATTTGTATTGTGACTTTTGAGTTATCAATTTATAACTTTATTACCTCTAAGTGGTAAGCATTGGGAGTTACTAGTTATTGTTCCCAAGACGTTCACTGTCTATTATCTAGATCTTATGGGGAAGGAATTGAATATATATGGACACGCAATGAAAAGGCCATTATTCCCATGAGAAATATTTCATATTTTATATCCGTTAACATCTGTTATTACATTACTATTTAGTTATGCAATTTATTGTGTTACACTAACATGTAGGGCTTTACAAGAGTATGCCAAAGCTGGAGGAAAGGTCCCCAAGAAAAAGAACTAACCACTAACTTGGCAGAATGTGAAAGTAATTTCCCGACTCCAATGTATATATTATTTATGTGAATTGTGCTTATTTGTAATTTTGAATATTTTGTATGTTTCAATTTATAGTGTGCTACACAAGACAACAGTTGGGCATGTGGATACTATGTGATGCGATTTATGAGCATAATTATTGAACATGCCGCAATGGAAATCGATACCATACATCGGGTATTATATGTAGTCTCATTAGATAATATGATATATATCAATCTCATTATATATTATTAATTATATATATACATCATTCTCTTTGTAGGTGTTTAAAACTGACTTCACTATAGATGAAAAGTTATTAGATGTACATACTCCCTATACGATGGATGAGTTAGATGATGTAAGAGAACAATGGGCAGAAGCCCTGCAAGTAGTGAAAATTTTTAAATATAATTGGGATAATGACGATGATGAATAAAGAATGATATTTCTAAACTTTGTTCTCATAATAATTTTTGTGTGAATGTGAATGAATTTTTATGAATTGCCATATGTGTGAATGTGAAGATGATCAATACATGAATGTTTCTACATGTGTCTGAATGTTAAAAATAGAAGAAATGAATGGAACTATAGGTTGCTAAATGTGTGTGAAAATGGAGGAAATTTGAAATGGAACTACTGGTTTCTACATGTGTGTGATGAAAAATAATATGAATTAAATGTGCTTAAACATGTGTGTGAATCACATGACAAATATATAATATTGTCTATCTTGTGTATTTGTAGGTTTGTGGCCTATTGTTGGCTAATATCAATGGATGTTTTAAACCTATAGTTTAGAACTGAACTGCAGGTTCTGCATCCTACTGACCAGCCATATAGTAGGCCTGCAAACTGATAAGAAAACAAAAATCAGCACATAGGCGCCAGTTGTTTGTGTAAAACTAACAACAAAACACACAGGCGTCGGTTGTTAGTGTAAAACTAACATCTTTATCCCCTTCTGACATCGGTTATCCATGAAACTAACACACGACCATGGTGGCATGGGATATGGCGTCAGTTATTAGTATAATAACTGACGTTGATGGTGTCGATTATTAGTAGATTCTGGCCCGATACCATGGCCGTGTTGGGTAGCACGACCATTGTGGTTTTGGATATGGCGTCGGTTACCTATATAAAGCCGACATTGATGATGCCCTTGCTGGCACCTTTTTGGTGGCGGGAAGGGGTATGGCGTCAGTTGTGATTTAATAACCAACATTTTTAATAAGGTTATCGTGTCCGTTTTCTTTAAGAACCGATGTCGATAGTCCCCTTACTGGTGCATTTTTGGTGGCGGGAAGGTTTATGGCGTCGGTTGGGGGACCGACACTGAAGGTGTCAACTTTTAGCGATACTCACTTGGGTGTCGCTTGGAAACTGATTCCTTAGGCCTTAAATAACCGATGCCAAAGGTTATTTCTATAGTAGTGCGTTTTGTCTCTGTTGATTCATTATTGCATGGCTCATGTACTGTACTAGTGACTGGATCCCTTTTCAGGTCCTACTCTTTACAAAATAGTGTTAGAGCCTAAGAAGTCAGTGGCTTGACTATTTCAAGTTATCCTAGGTTGACCCTTATTTGGTAGGCAACACTTGATGTACCTATGCCTTAGTAGTGGAATACATGTTAGGGTTTTTAGTCCTGTCTAAATTGGTCACTACCACTCCCCAACCAACTATTATGGATGAAACTCAATCATTAGGTAACCCTAGTTACCCCTGCCCTCTCATGGGGGTTGAATTTTACTATGTAGAAGTTGGAAAGAAAATTAAAATACTTTAATGACTTGAAAATTCATGGATAGACTAAATCCTAGTTACCACCTTTACCCCTTGCATGTGTTGTTTTCTAACATGTATCAAATAAGTCCACTTGAGAACCAAGCATGCATGGGTAACAAGCATAGAACCTAGCCTAAGTTCTAAAAAACAATTATCATATTCCCTTAATGATAAGTGATAATGTGAATTAGCTCCTCATTGTTAAGAATGCATTGACTCCAACATCGAGTATCTCATCATAGTTGCATGACATGACCATCCATCTAAGGGCTAGATACCATCCTCATTGAGCTTGTTATGCCTCAAACATGGGAATTTGTTGAGGAAATCCATAAGTTGTTATAGATATCCTTAAGTGTTCACATCTCTTATCTCCAATAGTGTATTTGAATTATCAAGTAATCGAGAAAAACTTATTTATATAGATAATTTTCCTTGGGATGACACAAGGATTGTAATCCCACTTGGGATTGGGAAAATCCCTAAATCTCTTCCTATAAAGTGGAGAATCTTATGACTATCCTAGATCTCTAGATGAAGCAGTGTAGATTATGATTAAGACTGGCATGAGGAGTGTTGGATGTTGTTCCTTATTAAGGTTTAATTTGAAGTTGATAGTGTGTAATAAGAGACCCTTCTCCCTGTTACACGCTTACATATTAGAGATACAGTCATATAACTGTTTAGGTGTTAGAGTAATTAGACTCCTTTTGTGGAATAAAGTGATGATAGAACAATTATATGTGTGTCGTGTTGCAGAAGGTGACTGATTTGGTTCTCAGATCACTTTTATGCCAATTTTAGATTTTCATCTCAAATTTTTTATCATTAAACTTATTTTCATTATTAAGATATATGCATTATTGGTATATCCACATAGTAAATATTGGTACATTTTTCAAATAAAAAAGTATGACGAATTTAATAGAGTAGGTTTCGAGATCAGATTTCCAACTTTAATTTTCTATATAATGAATTTAATGGTATCTAGAATAATTCACTGAATAAATATTGTGATTAGGTTGTGACAGTCCTCACCATGAACACATGAAGTTTTATTGAATACATAGGTTTAATCATAAGGTATGTACATATTGTATTTTATTTTGGGTGTTATTTCACTTAAACATATATTCTTTTAATGAGGCATCTCTTGAACTGTTAATTCTTTTTGAAATTCAATTTCTTTGACATTTATAATCACTACTAAAGAAATGGCTTATAACGTCACATTTATAGGCGTTGGTTGTATACCAGAAACTGACTCCTAAACCCTACAATGTCGGTTCAATACAAAAATCGACATCTATCTATAAAGAGCGACCAGACATGGGTATCACTTTTAATTTAGCATTGGTTCCTTAATAAGCAACTGACGCCTAAAATCGACCGCCAAATCTAAATTTTCCAATGGAAAAAAATTACCTCCAAAAATTTACATACAACGTCGGTTATTAACAAATTAACCGAGAACTATAGATTTTTCCCAAGACAGAAATTTGACCCATTTTTATCATTGATTATTAACTAATTAATTGACGCCGGTGTGTTTTAACGTGCTATCCCAAAGAAAATTTTTACCCCCCTTTGTTGTCATTTTTTGGTGGGAACCGATGCCTTTTATTTTAAGCGTTGGTTTTTTTGAATAATCGACTCCTATGGTTAACTTAATAGCACGTACCCACACGAGCCAGACTCTTCCCCTTTCTCTATTTCATTGCGATTGAACGTTAGGTCTGGTGATTCCACCCCCTGCTCCCTCCTCCTTGCGCGTCGCCGCCAAGCGCTCCCTGCTACTCCCTGCTCGCCGCCATCGTGCTGCTCGTTCTCCTTGCTCGCCTCCGCCCTTCTCCCAGCTCACTGCCGCCCGTGCTGTTCTTTCCTTGCACACCAGCTCCCAGCTCACCACTGCCGCTCTTCCTAGCTGTGACCTGCTCGCTGCCGCTGCACTCCTCATCTTCTTGATCAAAAGGTACATGCTCAATGATAGAACCTGATAGAGGCTACAACATTGTGTTCATCCAGTTTGGTTCTAGATTCTTTTAGAGGTCAAATGATAGAACCTAAAAAACAGTCATGTATGAAGTGTTGATGACTTACTGGTATCTGAATTGACTCATTTGATTAGAACATAATGCTATCAGGGTCAACCAGGGTTGGTTTAACATGACTATTAAAATTAATTCAATCAATTTGGTCGATTAAGTTGAGCCTCTGTTTGAGTTTTTTCTTTTAAATTCATACTAGTTTTTATTAGAAGATAATGCTACCAGGGTCAACAGGGGTTTGGTTTAACATGATTATTAGAAGATGATGCTACTAGGGTCAACAAGGGTTAAGACGATTATTGTAGTTTAAGTTCGGCCGATTTGGTTAATTAAGTTGAGCCTCTATTTGGGTTTTCTCTTTTAAATTCCCAACAATTTTTATGTATGATTATATCTGCATTGTATTTTGGGCTTGGGGTTGGAGAGGGAAAATGAGTAAGTTGTCCATATTGCAATCACACACAAAAAAAGACCAAGGAACAAACAATTATTGTTCAAAAAGCCTATAAAATTAATTCTTTTGCATGTACTACTACATCAAATACAAGTCTTACATGCTATTGCTAATATAAACAACATTTTCTTTGTAAAATTAATTATATGTTGTTGTAACCCTATGTCCATGTCACAGGAACATCATATCTTTTAAATAATGTTGTATTAAGGGCATGTTATGTTACAAATATCTGTGAGTGGTCTTCCTAATGAGTTTTGTTACAAACATCAGTATATTAGGTTAAGGACATGTTTTTGTTGTGACATGTTGAGTTTTTGCTATGTTATACCCACCACGATTTGTGTTATAAAATAATACATTGATTAATTTAGGAAGAATTGATATGTTTCTATGGCTTTCCATAAGTGTTTTTATAAGAAAATTGTTGTTATGGTGTTATATTTTGTTGGCCTAGAAACCCATCCAAGATTTACTCATTAGGAGTAAATCTTGGATAGTCTGCGATTTGGGACTGTTCTTGAACACTTAATCTCACTTAGGATGTAAGTATATAATGTGTATTTGGTTTTCAAGAAAAGTTCGGTAGCATTTCCCCATTTGTTCTCTAAGTATGTACTTGGAGAATAGCGGGGAAATGTTGTCGAAATTTTCTTGAAAACCCAATACACAATATACACTTACTAGTGAGATTAGGTGTTCAAGAATGGCACTGGCATGGAGATATTTCAAACCTGAAATCAGTGGATGTCGATAGCAGTGCTTGTGTGGAAGAAGAAATTGCCTCCGATGATGTAGATGTGAACGAACCAGTTCCAGTAGACATCGTTGATGGGAGGTTGGATAGTTTTGGGGTAGAACACACCGATCCACCTCCCATGTTTAGAAACATTGTGCATGATGTTGAGATATTGTTATACATAGGTTGTATGTTTACAAAGCTTAGCACTGTGTTGAGATTGTATAAGATGAAAGCTAACAATAGATGGAGCGAAAAAAGCTTCACGTCACTGTTGTCTTTGTTGAAAGAAATTCTTCTTAAAGGAAACAAGCTGCCTATCTCAACATACCAGTTAAAGAAATTATTGTGCCCAATGGAAATGGAGGCCAAGAAGATACACACATGACCAAATGATTATGTATTATTTCAAAAGGACTATGTGAATTTGAAAGATTGTCCCAAATGTGGTGCATCAAGGTATAAATTGACAACTTCGGGGGAGTCCAAAATTAGTTCTCATGCCAAGGTGATGTGGTATCTACCGATAATACCATAGTTTCAACGCTTGTTTTCCAATGCAATAGATGTGAAGAATTTGAGGTGGCATGTAGATGGTAAAAAAAATAATGATGGGATCCTACGACATGCGTCTGATTCCCCACAGTGGAAGAAGATTGATTTATTGTACCCTAAATTCGGTGAAGAAGTCAGGAATCTATGACTTGGGCTTTGTACAGATGGGATGAATCCATATGGGACATTGAGAAGACAACATAGCACTTGGCCAATTATGCTTTTTATATACAATCTTCCTCCCTGGTTGTGTATGAAAAATAAGTACTTTATGTTGTCGTTGTTGATATTGGGCCCTAAACAACCTAGAAATGATATCGACATTTATCTTGAACCTATGATTGATGACTTGAAGAAACTCTGGGGTGAAGGTGTGATGACCTATGATGCTTCACGAAGAGAGACATTTCATTTGCACACTATGTTGTTTTGCACGGTGAATGACTTTCCAACATATGGGAATTTGTCTGGATATAGTGTCAAAAGATCGAAAGCATGTCCTATATGTGAAGAGAACACTGATTCAATATGACTAAAACACAGAGACGAGACTGTATATCTTGGTCATCAAAGGTTTCTTCCAAAATTCCATCCATATCATAGGTTGCGCAAAGCATTCAATCGACGAAATGAGGAACAGAGTGCACCTAAACCTATACCAGGGGAGGATGTTTATGAAAGAGTAAAAGACTTTTCCAATGAATTTGGTAAGAGATCACAATGTATGATGGCCACACGGAGTGACAAATCATTATTCAAGAAGAAGTCAATATTTTGGGATCTTCCTTATTGGAGTTCTTTGGCAGTCAGGCATTGTATCGATGTCATGCACTTTGAGAAAAATGTCTGCAATAGCGTCATCAGTACTCTGTTGAATATACTAGGTAAGACTAAAGATGGGATAAAATCCAAAATGGACCTACATGAAATGGAAATAAGGACCGAATTAACAAAAGTAGTTAGTAGCAACTGGAGAACATACTTAACTCCTGCTTGTTACACGTTCTCGAGAAAGGAGAAGAAAGATTTTTGTGAATGCTTGGTAAATGTTAGGTTGCCATAGGGTTACTCATCCAACATCCGTACATTGGTATTAATGAAAGATCTAACGTTGATAGGTCTTAAATCTCATGATTGTCACACTCTAATGCAACAAATATTGTCGGTGGCAATTTGATCTATATTGTCGAAGCATATAAGGTTTGCAATCACCAAACTTTGTTTCTTTTTCAACAGTCTTAGCAACAAAGTTATTGACCCTGATACTCTCGATAAATTACAAAGAGAAGTGGTTGTTACCCTATGTCAGCTTGAGATGTATTTTCCTCCTTTGTTCTTTGATATCATGGTACATCTTTTTGTCCACTTGATAGGGAAGTGAAAATGTTGGGACTAGTTTTCTTGAATTGGATGTATCTGTTTGAACGATACATGAGCATTTTTAAAGGTGATGTTTGAAACCATTATCGGCCTGGAGGGAGTATTATTGAGGGTTATGTGGTGAGAGAGGTTATGGATTTTTTGCAATGACTTTATGAGTGCTAATGATGCTCCTGTTAATGACAAGAATATTGAGGAGCATTTTGGAAAAGGAATTTTGGGATCATGGATGAAAGTAATCATCCGTGAGCAGTTGGAACAAGTTCACTTGTATATTTTACACAACATCGATGAAGTGAGTGTTTTTATTGAGGAACATACCATTTTCATCAAGAGACAATATCCTTGAGCCCATTCAGTGTGGTTTTCTAGAGAGCATAACATGACATTAATTAAGTGGTTTGAAGATAAAGTCTTACATCAACTATCTCAAACACCAAATAATATTACTGAAACTATCAAATGTGTTGCCTTTAAACCAAAATTGAATGTTATGTCTTATGAAGGGTTTGACATAAATAGATTCTCATATTACATAAAGCGTCAAGATGATAAGAATGTCATCCAAAACAATGGAGTTACCCTTCAAGCATCTTCATTGTTTTTTACAAGTGCAAAGGACAAGAGTCCATGTGAAGATAAAATGTCATATTACGATGTCATTGAAGACATATGGGAGTTTGACTATGTAGATTTCAGAATTACACTTTAAATGTAATTGGGTTGATAACACCAAAGGAGTTATAGTGGATGAATTGGGTTTCTCATTAGTGAACTTTGAAAAGATTGGTGAGAAGGGTGAACCATTCATATTGGCATCACAGGCAAAACAAGTATTTTATATCAATGATCCTACAAATGATAAATGGTCAGTTGTTCTTCATGGTAAAAGATAGTTCATTGAAGATCCTATAGATGAAGAACAATACTATGATAAGTTTGATGACTCCAGTCCATTCTCAGTTGGGTTGCCAACACCACCAAATATTGAAGCTAATGATGACTTGTATGTGCATGAAGATCACAATGAAGGATTGTTAATTGATAAAAGATCGCAATATTAGAGGCATGCATGTTTACTTTTTTTATATGTTTTATTTTTCTGAATGTGAACTTTACAATGTGAATTACTTTACAATGTGAATGTGAACTTTACAATGTGAATTACTTTACAATGTGAACTTTCAGATGGCTGAGCATTCTCCTAATGACTGTGCTGATGATTACCGTGAGGGTGAGGACGTCAATGCGCTGCCTCACAATGTAAGTTTTAAAAGTATATCCCTGAGGTTTCTATTTATATGTTCATTTATAGTTATATCCTGTAAGTGTGTTTTTTTGTCAAATTTGAGGTTGGTGATGTACCCCCTGAAGATATTGGGGCACTTGATGAGTAGCAAAAAAAAAATGAGAAAGTGAGGGGCATCACAATGATGAACAAGTTACTACAGCAATGGGGCAATGGACCCAAACTGGCTGTGGATTTCGATCATGCAGTGAATCTAGTTGGAGTGAACCACAACTCATTTATTTCATATCCTAGGGTACTTACTCACAACTGTTGTAGTCCTAACATAGAATCCTGGCATAAAGTTGCTAAGGGGAAGAAAGACTCAATATGGAAGGAACTATGTGTGAGTTATTATTATTTGCAATTCTATTTTTGTAGATTACTAATTTTTAGGAGACTAGTTAATAGCAATTCTATTTTACAGAGCATATTTGATCTGGATGAAAAGCTACATCATAAATGTGTGATGCAATTATATGGGAGGGTCCTAAGGAACTATAGGACCAATCTCACCCAAGATTACATATGCGATGTTGAGAAAAGGTTTTTGATTGATTTCAAATTCTAGACTGCTCACTGTTTGACTAACTCTACACTAATAATTTTTGTTTGTATTCTCTTTAAAAAAAAAATTTAGGAAGAAGACAACAACATAAAAATGGAACTACCAGGACCCCAAAAACTGGGAGGAGTTTGTTACCCAAAGAAAAATAGATGAATTCAAGGTATTAAGCACCACTCCCAATTTCATTAATATACGTTCTTATGTATTCACCTATTTAAGATTAAACTTTAGTGTTATTAACCAAATCATTATGTTTACTAACTAGGCAATCAGCGATGGTCAATGATAAAGTCGTGCACTGAATGTGCATGAACACACAATGGGTCCAAGAGGACATGCAGGCATTCACTAAAGACTATATGATGAGTTTACTGCGCAGCCTGCTACTACTCAGGAGAGTGTAGAGTCCTCTACTATTGTTCCTACACCTCTGCCTCATCATGCTATGTGGATAGCTAGGAGGCAAAAGAAGAAGGGAGATATAACGAAGCCCACAACTACTGAGGCAGCTGCAAAAATGGTAAAAATGAACTCTTAGAGCAATTGATCAATATTGATTATTGTTATGTTTACTAACCAATTTCTTTTGATGGCGATTAGCAGGAGCTACACAAGAAGAGGAAGGAAGAAAAGTTCATCCCTCAGGGCATAAGTGATGAACTGACAGTTGCTCTGGGTAACCCAGAGCATCCTGGATGTGTTAGGGGTGTAGGTTCTAGTGTGGGCATCAAAGTGTTCTTTGGGCCATCCCAGCACAAACATGTCCCAAAAGCGGGACTTTCACAAGTTGAGGTAACCAATTCTTTTTTTAGAATGTTATTGCGAAATGGAATTCAATAATCGATAGCTAACATTTCATTTATCCATGTATAGGTAGATGAATTGATTGAGAGTAAAAAGTCCAAAAAGCAATGGTGAAGTGGTAGGCATCTCAGATGGCCACTCAGACGGTACCTATGACGTGCCACACTTCTCTTACTCCTACTGTAGAGGTTGGGAGTAATCCTATAGACCCACCACTTAGCACATCCTCTATAAGTATTTTTATGACATAGTAGCTAGTCTTTTCAAGATGATATGTTGTGTATATATGCATATAACATTCTTTATGTAAATTTGTAGGGGTTGAAGCCATGCCGACTAAAAAGTCAAGAATATGTCATTGCAGAGGCACTGACTTACCCAGCCCTTCCAGGGGAAATATGTCACGGGACTCCAATACCAGCTGGTGTGGTTTGTGTGACCTCGATTGGAGGGATCTTCCATTTCCATATGCCCACCTGGATGTTGAAATGCTTGGTGAGACAGAAGGCGGAGTGATAATGTGGCCCAAAGCAGATGCCGTCTATACTAATATTGTATTGTAAATTTACATTACATTAATTTGTTAGTGTGTATATATGAGTCAATTGATCTGAAATTATATATACAGGACAAAAAAACAACACTCGCTACATCTCGGCCTCGACCTCCACCTCCCCAACTACCTAGTTGGCTTCCAAGGGACCTACATGCCTCATTAGGTCCTAATTGTAGGAGTATTGCAGTATGGATCGATGAACATGATCACAATTGCCCTATAATTGTTAAAATTTTGGAGGATGCCGCATGTCAGTCATACAATAACAATATATTTATACAAGTTTTGCATACATATTAATGCATAGCTATTAATGCAGGTCAATCATACGAAAAAAAACTATTTATATAAGATATTTTGGAGTTGTTTCATTATAATTGGTTGAACATATCTATGATAGATCTGTGGATATGGTGAGATCTTGTTTATACATCCATATACCTTGTTTTATATACGGTGATCTGGTTTCTTATATATTAATGCATAAATAATACATGTTTTGCAACGACTTACACATGATATGTATAGATTTTGCATTTTCCCATGTGGGATTTTTGGTTCCATATTTGATCAGTCTTGTAGATACATACCCTTCTTCAATTACTTCATATTGTTGTAGTAATGACCCCTCCTCCCAGTATTCCCCAATTAAGGGAGACAAAGAGGTCAGAGCCATTATCCCAATTAACATGATCCCAAAATAAAAGTTTCCATACCTTTTTCAAAAACTTAGATATCTACTTCTATCCACATCTGGAGTCTATTCTAACTAATCCTCCTTTGTACTTTAATTCTTATTTAATTCCACATAGGCCACTATACTATTTGTCCTTTTCAATCTTGAACCTAAAATGGAAACAAACAAAACATCGGTCAGCATAAATAAATATGCTGGTATGTGGGGACAACCAAAATTTTGCAAATATGGCTAACAATCTATATATCACAATCAAGTTAATTAGCAAGACAATTTACACTTTTAATGTGACATTCTCCACCAGTTTTGCTCTAACCCTGTCATACCCACCTTAGGGTTTCTCTTTTTCCAATGACTTAAGGCCACCTTCTCAATCCCGAGCTTGGTGCCTGGGGTCACCCTTCATAGTGCCCATTAGTCATTCTATAAATACCACCTTCTCAATCTCGAGCTTGGTGTCTGGGGTCACCACTCATGGTTCCCATTGGTCTTCCCTCCTGGGATTGACCTTTTGGCATCATTCATCAGGGTGGCATGAAGGTGCCAGAATACACACTTATATTATTATTGTGATAATCATAGTGACTTTATGATTTGCAAGTATGAACATCCAAACTGATAAGTTGCATTCAATGCGATGAATCATCTAGGAAACCCTTCGGGAAACTAATGCAATTAACCATAATTAACAAAATACCTGTCAAGCTAACTCGAGTGCAAAAATAGTTCAATCAAGCAAGAAACCAAGCAGACACACAAGTTGATCCTGAAATATGCATCCAATATTCCTATCATTAATTATGCCATCATGGATTATTAATCCTAGTTGATTCCTAGTGTTACTAGTCCTTTTTATGGTTTTGTTTACAATTAGGGTTTCACTTCCTTTTTATTATTTTAAACCCTACTTTTACAAAATTACTCACAAACCCTAATTATCTCATCTTATTTATCACAAAAGATATTGAGATCATATTTTGGCAACATGAAACCCTAATTTTGGATTAACTATTCTTTTCTTCCCTTTTTCCCTTATTTAGGGTTTCTAATGTTATTAACCACAATATTAAGTTTAAAACCTTAATTCTTGCAACTCCCTATTCAAAAGAGGTTAGAATCCATCTTTATCATTAAATAGGTTAATAATGCTTGAATTAACTTATTTGCAAGATTAACTTGATCCTTTATCATCAATTAGGGTTTCTAACAACAAATTAATATTTTTCCATCAAAATTATACACTTTTGCCAAAATATATTGATTTAGGATTCCAAACCATTTTTAACTTATTCCTCATATTTTTCTGATCAATTTTTATGATAAACTTTTCTCAACTGAGTTTTCTAGCAAGAGATATGATTTTAGCAAAGAAAATCCTTTTTATTGATTTAACAACAAATTCCAAAAAAATGAGGATCGCTTGATCCATGGTCCGCTGGTCCATTCAGGATCCAACGACCAAGAATGTGCATGCCTATATTTGATTTAAGTTGTGAAGGAAAATATTGTCCTTACCTGGACTGAAGATGCAAAGGGGCAGTTTGGTAAAAGACCGTGAGGTCTTCTTCTTCCTCATGTCACAGCGCAGCGAGCCTTGCAGTCAACTCGATCATTGACTTCTCAATCTCGTCCACTTGCGAGTGCGCCAAGGGGTCAGGGAGCTCCACCTCCCTCTGCCTAACTCGCCTATGGGTCCAATTGATCTCCACAAATGCATCGTGACTCCCTCCTACTCACTAGACTCCAGCGAGGCTTGCCAAGTGGACGGGGGTGCATGTTAGGGTGAAAGCGACAATTGGAGGCACGAAATCACTCCTTGAGCTCTTCCATAGAGGTTGGGGTAGCAAAAGGATGTGTTGGTGCCCTCACACACCCTCCCCTATATATAGGGTCAGAGATGCAGCCCTACCACATTTTGGATTCTCCCAATAGGTGGCCAATCCCCTGCAAAGTAGGGTGGGTTTTCCTCAGTTTCCTCTTCTGAGTCCAAAGGAACCAACAACGGGCTTGCACACTCTCTAGATCGTGAGAAAATCTGAGAGGGAAAATCCCTCTATAACTCATAGAGTCCCAGTCCTTGTGGGACTTCGATGATGAGTTCTAGGTGTCAGATCAAGATCCAACGGTCCTCCTTGCTCACGCTCAACCAAAAGGAAAAGTATATTCCCAATTGCAAAATTAATGCTATATTTTGGATATAATTTGAGAAATTCATATCTCTTAATCCATAGCTCCTTTTTATCTCAAATTTTAAGGGAAAGTTTCTCTTGACATTATCTAGCTATTTACGAAATTTGGGAAACAAATTCCAATGGAAGAGAAGGCTTCCTTCTCTCCCAAGTTATCCTTTAATTAATCCAAAATTAATTAGTATTTATTTTCCCTTTTCCATTATCTTGTTATTTTGGGTCCCTTATACCTCAAGAAATCCTAAAGGCATGTATTACCATATTGGGGAATATCTGTTTGCCTTTATCCTCTTATAAAAGTCTATTTCTCATATTTTATCATTGTTTTCAATTTCTTTCTTAATAAATAAATATTTAATTTATATTTTCTTTTCTTGTTACATTATCTTTGCAACTTTGGACTCCTTGGAACCAAAGGAACCCAATAGGCACAAAATCCAACTTTGGATTATATTCTTTTGCCTTCTAGATGTTTCTACACCTTTCTTTTTTCCATTTCTCAGTTATTCATTTACTAATTGAATTTCCTTGTTATTGGGCCGAATAGCTAATAAATCCCACAAAACAACCAACAAGGCTATTGTAAACGAAATCCTTTTATTCAAAAAAAAATTATGTCATTATTTGTTCAAATATCTTTAATAGGAGAAATTACATTTCTCACCAAAAGAACCCAAAAATTGGGGTTGTAACATCCTTCCCCTCTTATAAGAATTTTGTCCTCAAAATTCCATCAAACAAACAAACATTTCACGATAAGACTTTTCCATGTCCATCATTGACCCCTATGTGGCTTTGTCCTATCCATGGCGCTTCCAAAGAACCTTTATCATCTCATATTCCTTCATCTGAGTTCTTTCTTACCTTGGTATATCGTACCCTCATAGGTGACTCAGGACATTTTAGCCTCTCATAGAGTTCAATAGGTTCAGGGCTCAGCACATGGCTTGGGTACCTCACATAGTGCTCTACGTCGAACTCATGGAATACATTATACATCATGTTATCATGAGGGGTAAGGCTAAACACGATCATCTCCACCAATCCATCTCAAATGGACCCATATATCGTGGACTCAGCTTTCTCAGATGTAGCTTAGAGGGGTCAGATTTTTACATCGCATACTCTCTCACAATAAACTGCATGTCAGTCTTTTTTGCATCAGCTCATGACTCATGTCGCCCTGGGCTCTCTTTCAGCCAGTGCACAATCAAAGTGACTTCATCTGCACACACTGTGGTCCTTTTCTGACCTTCATGAGGCCCCTTCACTAACATCATCTTAATGAAGTGGTGACCAACACAACCTCCCTTGCAAAGCTTCTTTACATCCTGATACTGGCTATGGTGGTTATCATCACATCTCTCATAGGGAAATAACTATGCCCCATGTATCACCCTAAATGAGCACACATGCTCTCATCAGACCCTCTTATCTCAGTCAATCCAATGAATATAACAAACATGCACCGTTAAAAAGTGGTTGGAGCATTGCACAAGCTGAATGGCATTCTCCTGAATGCATGTGCCAAATAGGCATATAAAGGTCATTTTCTCCTGGTCATCTGGATGAATGGGGATTTGATAGAAACATGAATAGCCATTAAGATAACAGATATATTGTTGATGGGAGAGGCCCTCTAGTACTTGATCCAGAAAGGGAAGGGGGGAATGATCTTTTTGAATGGCTTTATTTAGTTTTCTATAATCAATACACATCCTCCACCCTATGAAAATATGGGTGGGTAAGCTCATCATTATTGTTTTTGACGACAGTGGTACTCCCTTTCTTGGGAACGACCTGAACTAGACTAACCTAGGGAGAGTCAGAGATGGGGAAGATAACTCATGAAATCAAAATCTTGATAATCTCTACATGCGCAAGCTCCTTCATGTTAGGATTTAGTTTCCTTTAAGGATCTCTAGAAGGTTTATACTCTTCTACCATAGGAATTTATTCGTGCAAATGGATTGATCAATACCATTCATATCAGCCATTTTGTATTCTAAGGCAAATTTTTCTCTTCCAAAGCTCAATCATTAGATTTGTTTCCTATTCATGGGTGATATCATAGTTAATGATAATAGGATAGAGTTTTTTCTCATTAAGTAAGACATACTTAAGACCTTCAAGGAGTGGTTTCATGCTAGGTGCCTTGGGGGTTTCAAATTGTGCATCTAATAAAGAGACCATTTTTAAATCTTCAAACTCTTCATCATGGATCTCCTTAAAGGTGTCAAGATGATATCTAAATTGCTCCAATTTCTCATCTTCAAATCCACAATCAATAGGGTTACAAGGGTATTTTAGAGGGGATCCTCAACTAGTTCTTATTCTTGTATCAATTATTGCATCTTCTCAATACAATCAAGGAGATATACCTCTTCTTGGATGCTTGGTCCGTGCAAGCTTTTGAATACCCTACTATTTAGGATTTTTTTCCTAGGTGCAAGAAAATGGTTTCGTCCTCAACATCAATCAAGGCATGAGCAGTGGCCAAAATGGGGCGGCTGAAAATAATGGGGTACCTTAAGTCTTCCTTTATGTCCATGATGAAAAAGTCACATGGGACATAAGAATCTTTCTCAAACCTTACTGGCATGTCTTCAATGATACCCATGGGTTTTATCATGGATGAGTCATCCAATTGGTTGGTCATGGTGGTAGGAAGCATGTCGACAAAACATAACCTCCTTCAAAGACTATATTATATAGATACTAGAGCCCAAATATGCAAGACCATTCCTACAAGCATTATCACCCAGGTAGCACCCAATCTGAAGGGAACCAAGATCTTTCTTCTTCTCAGGCATCTTTATTTGAATGATATCAGAGGTGGTTCTTGGCATCATGACTATCTCATGTTCATTGGTGTGGTACTTCTTGGTCAATAAGGATTTCAGTCATATGGACCAGGCAGACATATCAGCTAAGGCATCAAGAAGGTGAATATCCACATGCAACTTTTTAATGGCTTCCTTATATTTCACAAAATGAGTATCAAGCCTAGTTAGCTTAAGACAGGCTTGGTAAGGTGGATGAGGTTTGGAAATAGGAATTTTTTGCTTGTCAATTTCCGCAGGTGGTACCATAGGAGTAGAGATCGAAGGAGTGGGAACGATGGAAGTGGATGAAGGAGGAGGTTTGGTGACCACAATATCATCATCCTTAATATCCAAAGGTACAACAACATGTTTATCCAGAGGGGGAGTAAGAATCTTCCCCGAATGGGTGGAAACAACCTTAAGATGTTCAAGATGTTTTGGGTTGTTCTCGGGTTGTCCAGTAAAGGTACTTATAAGAGGTTTTTTGGGAAAAGAGACGGGTAAACTATGCATCAGTGGACTTTTGATGTGAAATTATATTTGCTCTAGAGACAAAATCCTATCATCGGTTACAGGAGTGGGGACATTTTATTGAGGTGGTGGTTGATTAATGTTTTGATATTATTGTCCTTGGTAAGGTCCACAATTTGGTATATTACCCCTATAGTTCCCTTGGTTGTCAAAATTCCTTTGATTGTTATTGTAGGCAGTTGGCTTGGTTTGTGGGCGTCTTTGTGGAGGGGAAAGTTGAGATGAGTTTTCATCTCCCGAAGGATTTCCATATTGAAATCCATGATGGTTTCTAACTTGGTTGGCATTGTAGTAAGCCTGGCCGAGGATATTATGGATTGAGTTAAGATCCTCCACTTGTTGTCGCACATCAGGCTACATGGAAGTGTTGAAGAGATATTGACATTGGAGGGTAGCATGATCATGCCCTTGGCATATCCCACATAGATATTATATATCCCTCACTTGTTGAGGTTTCCTTTCATAGACATCGAAAGAAGATTTTAGGCGGTCCTATTTCAAGGAGATCAATTTAAGGGCTTCGACAATGATATGGATGTTAGGGTTTACCTCAACCTTAAAAACCTTGAGGACCCCACTGACTCCTCATCTAGCTTGGTTCTCAAAATCTCTTTTAACCACATCCCATGCACTGTCTATGTTTTGAAACATGAAATTTCCTCTAGATGAGGAATCAAGGAACTTCTTGGATTCGTCATCAACACCACGATAAAATATCTCATTGAATTGAGATTGTAATATGTCATGATGGGGGCAATGACGAAGGAGTTCCCTAAATATCTTTCAAGCTTCTCCTAAAGTTTCTCTAGGGACCATTGCAAAGAGAAGGATTTGTCCCCTGATCTCATAAGTAAGGGAAGTAGGGAAGTATTTATCCAAAAAATTTGTTTGAAGAACTTCCTAAGTGTTGATGGGGTTTTCGATCTCCATAGCATTAAACCAACTATTGACTAACCATGAGAGAGAGTATTTAAAAATCCTTAGTGTAATGGCATCTTCAAAGAAACCTATGATCTTGGTCAAGGAACTAAGGTCAGTGAAACATTGGAGGTGATCTTGACAACTTCCACCCTTATTCCCAGAAAATGGGTAGGCTTGGAGCATGGTGATCCACTAGGTGCAGATCTCAAATTGGGGGGAAATAATCACGAGTAGCACAACTGGATGTTGTGAATATTTGATTTTTTGAGTGGAAAATTATTTTAATTGTTTTTGTCATTTAGCCTCCCTCAAAGAAGCTTGTACAACCTCTTGCTCAGAGATATAGGCTACGTGCAAATTGGCTTCTTGGGTCATGCATTCAGCCATCATAAGTTCTCTTTGAGTGGCAAGTGCCTTCTCAATCCTCTGGGAAACTTCATCTTCATCCATCCTAAGTTTGTTTTGTCAATTTAAGAGATGACCGGTTCTCTCTGGCTTGGCATAAAAAAATGACAGCGTAGAATCGTTTGGTAGGCGGTGTATGCATAGTTATATAAATATATTTGAGTTTAGAAAAAAACATATTGGTGGAATGGATACTTATCATAAGGAGGAGATAACACTTCCAAAATGTTAATTGGAAGGCATAAAAGAATAAAAAAAAATTCAAAAAATTTTAGGGTTTGAGAAAATGGACCGTTATCCCTGGAGACAATGCCAAATCCCAATTCACCAGAATAATTATCCTAAAGTTTAATTGTTTTATTACTTTCTAGTAAAGGCTGGTATAGAAGGGTTGACCCCACAGGAAAATATTTTAAAGATTTGTTTTCATTTAATTCCAATTGTTTTTGAAATTATTTCTTTTTGGTAATTTTCAAAGGTTGATACAAAGTAAAATTTGATTTTGAGGTGGTTGATTAAACTATTGCAAGAAATTTAAGTGTAAGAAAATAAAAGATTACACTAAGAAATGAAATGGAAAGATTAAACTAAGCAAGAAAAATAAAGGAAGAAAATGGTTAGCACAAAATAAATGATTATATAAGATTGAGAACAAATTGCAAGAATGAAAAGGAAGCAATTTGTAACAAACATTAAAGAAACAGTTGAAATAAGATAAGGAGAACATCAATGCATAGGGTTTTCACCAGCTTAGCCAAAGTGGAGACTATATCAAAGAATACATGCCAATTAAAGACTAGAAGCGGGTATGTGAATCATTCGTAAACAAAACACAAAAGGCAAACTCCATGTGAACCCATTGGTCCTAGTGTTCATGATTCATAGTTCATCATCCCAATGGGGATTTTTCCATGGACAAATCGAAATCCCCATGCAAATCGTAAAGAGACTACTCGCTACTCATAGCTAGGAAGGGAGATATAAGGAGAGAAAGATAGAAAGTCAAAGACTACAATTCCAGAATCTTTGAAAAGATAAGGTGGTGAAGATTAAATGGCTTAATTGCTTTATCTCTCACTCCTAGAAGAAAAGTGAGAATAAAGAATGAGTATAAAAGAGATCTGAATGCAGAATAAAAGAACCAACTTTATTCCTTGAATATAGAAATTACACTAGAATTGAAATTGATAGAGTTTCACTACAAATCGAGTAAAACATTGGGGCCCTTTTCTTAGTGGAGTCCCCCCTCCTTTTATAGGGGAAGGAGGGGTGGAAACCCTGAGAGGGGGAATAGAACAAATGAGTGGTGGCTGCTGAAATCAATTGTTCGTGCACCATGAAATGGCCGTCTCACTAAGCAAGATAGTCATCTGGCGATGACTTAGTGTGGGTCTGGAACGTTCTGATCGAAACCCTAAGGAGTGTTGTGGTGGTGAAATTTGAGAGAAAACTTGGGCTTGAAGCATAGTTCGATACGGTTGTTTGGGGTATGTGGAACACCCATTTTGAATGTGACGTGGCATGGACGTGGAGTAGTGGTTGAGCCCTAGTCGACTGAAGTGGCAGTGCCCTTCCTTTCGTTTCTTTTTCTCGAAGTAAAACCTCGAAATGGTCATTTGGGTAAACTGAAGTGCCCGTCTCGTGCCGTCGTGCACGTAATCAAAGGGTTGGAACCCTAATCAAGTGGTAACACTCTTGGCATTGATGAGATCTTAGGTCAAATCAACCTAGCCCTATGGGCTTGCTCAGATTCTTATTTGGCTCCATGAGATAACTATCTCGCTAAAGTGAGACGCCCATTTGGCATGCAGAGTCGGCTTATTGAGCCATGGCCAAGGTGTCTGTTTGGCTCTAAAATGTGCGGTCTTAGGGAGCAAGCCGACCATCTGGGCTTAGTGAGATGTCTGTCTCAGTGGCTTAGTAGGTCCTAATCATCTTTTGAGGAAAAAAACCTAAAATTTTTTAGAGAATGGGTAAGTATTTGCAAACTTAAATCTAGAAGTGGGTAAATTTCAATTTAGTCTAGAAATTACTAAAAAGAGATAATATCTAATGAAAAGGACTAAGAAGAACATGCAAAAAGATGGATGAATATGCATTAATCAGCAAGTTTCCTCTCTTTGAGCTTTACAAGATGAATTACTTCAATACTTTTTCAATGTAGGTTCCCTGACTTAGTCTATGAATCCTTCTAGATTTATCTCTATAGATCATGATCCCCTAGATGTAGGATGCTTCTCCCATGTCTTTCATAGAAAATGTATTTCCCATCCAAGTCTTTACCTTTTTTAAAGTAGAGATGTCATTCCCCATCAATTGTATGTCATTAACATACAATATGAGGAATGTTACTATGTTGCTGCTAACCTTCTTGTACACACAAAGTGCATCTTCATTATGAACAAAGCCAAACTCTTTGATTGTTTCACAAAAACAAAGATTCTAGCTTCAAGATTCTTGCGTCAATCCATAGATTGACCTTTGTAGCTTACATACTTTATCTCCAACCTTTGGATTTATAAAACCCTCAGTTTGTTTCTTATACACATACTCTATGAACATTCCCATTAAAAAATGTGGTTTTAACATCCATATACCAAATTTAATAATCATGATAATCTGTAATAGCAAGCATGATCTTGACAGGCTTAACCATGACCAATGGAGAATAGGTTTTGTCATAGTCAACACCTTGAACTTGTCTGAAGCCCTTTGAAACCAATCTACCCTTTCAGGTTTGTACTTTACCATTCATGTCAGTCTCCTTCTTAAAGACCAACTTGTGCCCTATGGGTTTTACCACTTCAGGTAGATCCATCAAGGTTCATACCTTATTAGTATACATTAATTCAATCTCAGATCTCGTGGTCTCAAGCCATTTCTCAGACTCTGGTGCCTCAGTAGATTCTATATAGGTTTTTTCCTCATCATCTACTACCAACTCACTGCCTTCCTGATTCATGAGATATTTAAATCTCTTAGGTTCAAGGTGTGTCTGATTACATCTATGAGGTACCATTGTTACTTGAGGAACACTACTACAGAAACGGCCTTTGGCGTCGGTCGTTTAACCCCATTTGGCGTCGGTTTCCGACCGACGCCTATGTGGGCGCCGCTAAAGGTCGAACACTTCGGCGTCGGTTTTTTAACCGACGCCTATTTAACCTATAGGCGTCGGTCGTTTAGTAGATAACCGACGCCAAAAGGGTTCGCGCCACAGAAAACGGCATCATCTAGGGCACTTTCTGCGTCGGTTGTTTAGTAAATAACCGACGCCTCTATGGAATATAGCGTCGGTCTTTTAGTAGATAACCGACGCATAAAGTGCCCTAGATGACGCCATTTTTTGTGGCGCGAACACTTTTGGCGTCAGTTATATACCAAAAGACCGACGCCTATAGGTTAAATAGGCGTCGGTTTGATATGAATATCCGACGCCATTTCCAGGACTTCTTTGGCCACATCAGGCGTCGGTTTATTGAAAAAACCGACGCTGTAGGTCTTTCCTGACGGTTTTCTATAAATAACCGACGCCTATTTATATTTTTTTTTTCATATCAGTTTGCAGGCCTGCTGTGGCTGGTCAGCAGGATGAGAACCTGCAGTTCAGTTTTCTGAACTGCAGGTTTACGACATCCATTGATATCAGCCTACAAACAGGCCGCAAACCTGCAAAAGTCACAAGCAAAATTCTACACAAGTACATACATTCAGACATCAATTCAATTCTCACATTCACACACATATAGAAACATTCAAATACATGTATTAACATTCAGAAATATTCATTTACATAGTATCATTCATTATCGCTATCAACATCCCAATTATATCTTACAGTTGCCACTGCTTGTATGGCTTTTGCCCATTCTTCTCTTACTTCATTTAATGCTTCCATCGTATATGGAGCATGTATATTTTTTAAACGTTTACCTGTAGTGTTGTCAGTTTTAAACACCTGCAAAGAGAATGATGTATATATATAAGTAATAATATAAAAATAATATAAGATTGATATATTGCATACTAACTAATGAGACTATATATAATACCTCATGTATGGTATCGATGTCCAATGCGGCATATTTGATAATCATCTGCATAAATCGCATCACATAGTATGCGCATGCCCATCCATTGTCTTGTGTAGCACACTATAAATTGAAACATACAAAATAATACAACTAAGCACAATTCACATCAATAATATATATATTTGAGTCGGGAACTTACTTGTACGTTCTGCCAATTTATTGGCTGGTTCTTTTTCCTTGGGACCGTTCCTCCAGCCTTTTTGAATGCATCTAAACCCCTACATGTTAATATAACACAATAAATTGCATAAGTAAATAGTAATGTAATAAAAGATGTTAACGGATATAAAAATGAAATATTTCTCACCAGAATAATGGCATTCTCATTACGTGTCCAATTTTAGTGTTCAATGTACTCCCCGCAGGATCTAGATAATAAACAGTGAATGTCCCGGGGACAATAACTAGTAACTCCCAATGTCTACCGCTAGAAGTAAGAAGTTAACAATTAATAACTCAAAATGCAAAATAAAAATGGAATTTTCTTAAGTCCAAATTATAAATAAAGTAAACTTACTTGACATTGAATGGAGCTATTATTATCGTCTTCTTTTGCTGACCAAAAATTGTAAAAGCATCTATACAGTATTGTTGAACATTATCAGGGTCTTTAGCTACCAAACTAATCAATGATGGAATCAAAAATCCCACATGATCAAATGCAAATTGTTTGCAATGATCTTCAACTAGGTAGCTGCAAAACATATAGGCGTATGCATTAATATATAAGAAACCAGATCACCGGATCTTACACAAGGTATATGGATGTATAAACAAGATCTCACCTTATCCATGTCTCTATCATTGATGTATTCAGCCAATCATACATAAACAGCTCAATAATATCTTGTATAAATAAAGAGCTATCGTATGATTGACCTGCATAATCTGCATCTAAAGAAATAATTATAGGGCAATGTACATTATGTGCCCTTAGCCAACATGCCATTCCCCTACAAGCAGGACCTAACGGGTATGTTAGGTCAGTTGGAACCCAATCGGGTAATGCGGGAAGTGGAAGTGGAGGCCTAGGTGCTCCTGGTGTCTTCTTTTTAACCTGTACATATAATTTCAGATCAGTTGACATCATATATACACATTAACAGTCTAAATCAATGTAAATTTATCTTACAATTTCAGTCGTGTAGACGACATCTGCTTTGGGCCACAATATCACCCCGCCTTCTGCATCAGCAAGTCTATCAATATCCGGGTGGGGATATGGCAATGTAGCTTCTCTCCAATCAGGTAACACACGTATCGGGCTCACACGAACGTAGCCCTGTGGCATTGGAGTCCCGTGAAACATCGCCCCAGGAAGGGACGGGTAAGCCTGCGCCTTTGCAACAACGTAGTCTTGCATTCTTAAGCGGCATGGCTTCAATGCCTACAAATTTACGTAAAGAATATTATACATATATACATATCATCTTGAAAACATAACAACTTGAAAAGACTAACTACAATGTCATACACAATACTTACAGCAGACATGCTAGGCGATGGGTCTCCAGGATTACTCGCAGTCTGTGCATCAGGAGAAGAGTGGGTCGCCATAGGCGTATTGGAAGCCTGAGATGCCTGCCACCGCAGCAATTCTTCCTTGACCTTCTCAGCAACTACATCGTTGATCTTCTTAGCAACTAAATCCTCAACTCTCTTATTCTCCTATACATGGATAAAAGAAACATTAGCTTCTTATTAATGAATTTCCTTTTGCAGTAACATTCTAAAAAAAGAATAGGTTACCTCTTCTTGAGAAAGTCCCGCTCTGGGTTTGCGCTGGGATGGCCCAAAGAATGCTTTGATGCCAACACCAGCGCCGGCACCTCTAACACGTCCAGGATGCTCTGGGTTACCCAGAGCAACTGTCAATTCATCCCTTGTGCCCTGAGGGATGAACGTGCCTTGTTTCCTCTGCTCGTGCAGCTCCCGCTAATCACCATAAACAGAAATTGGTAAGTTAACACCACAAATAATCAATATTCAAACGATTTCTCTAAGAGTTGTATTTTACCATTTTTGCAGCCGCCTCAGCAGTTACAGGCTTCTTTATTTCACCCTTCTTGTTTTGCCTGCCAGCTATCCAGATATCATGGCGAGGCATGGGTGTGGCAGACTCCTGAGTAGGAGCAGACTCCTGAGTAGCCGCAGACTCCGCCTGTAGTCTTTGGCGAACGCTTGCATAGCCTTTTGGACCCATAGTGTGGTCATGCACATTCAGTGCACGCCTTGCTTTTTGTGCGTCACTGAGGGCCTAGTTAGTATGCACATTAATGATTTGGTTAGTAGCACTAAATGCTAATCTTGAAACAGGTGAATACAATGTATATTAATTAAATTAGGAGTGACACCTAATACCTTGAATTCTTCAGATTTTCTTGAAGCAACAAAATTGTCCCAATCTTCTTTGTCCAAGAAGTTCCATTGTTCAAGGGCTGACTTCTTCTTCTTATCACCCTCTTTTATGTATTCTCTGTTCAGATTTGTCCTATAATTCCTAAGCATCTTTCCAGCGCGTTGCATCACATTTTTACGATGCAACTTCTCATCCAATGCAAACAGATTCTGTAAAATAGAAATGTTATTAACTAGTATCCAAAATAGAATTGCAAATAATAGAATTTGTAATCTACAAAATAGAATTGCAAATAATAATAACTCACGCATAAATCCTTCCATATCAAGTCTTTTTTCCCTTGAGGAACTTTATGCCAATTGTCATACTTAACACCACAATGGCTCCGAGTGGTACACCCAAGATCGTTCACAAAATTATTGCGGTTCACTCCAATTGGATTTCCTCCATTATCAAACTCCACCACCAATTTAGATCCACTACCACTTAGCGCTAATAACTTCTTCAACAGAGTGATGCCCCTTTTCTTGTTAAGTTTCTGGTGTTGCGCATCAAGTTGCTCCAGTGCTTCAGTGGGTACAGGTGCATCAACCTAAAATTTGACAAAAATAAAACACACTAACTTAGCCCAATATAGAAATATAGGATATATGACATAACTAGAAGATAATGAATTTTATAGAAATACAGGATATGTTTTTAGAACTTACATTAGTATCCTCGCCATGCTCGTCATGGACAGCATGCTCATCATGAACTTCATGCTCATCATGGACATCATGCTCATCATGGTCAGCCATCTGAAAATGTCATTAAAAAGGCAAACATTTAGCATTTCTATTAACTAGAAAAAGGCAAACATTTAGCATTTGTATTAACTAGAAAAAGGCAAACATTTAGCATTTGTATTAACTAGAAAAAGGCAAACATTTAGCATTTGTATAAACATACATGTCTCTAAAATTGTGATCTTTTATCAATTAACAATCCTTCATTGTGATCTCCGCGCACATATAAGTCATCATTAGCTTCAATATTTTGTGGAGTTGGCAACCCAACTGAGAATGGACTGGAGTCATCATACTTATCATAGTACTCTTCTTCATCTATAGGATCTTCAATGAACTGTCTTTTACCATGAAGAACAACCAACCATTTATCATTTGCAGGATCATCGATATAGAATATTTGTTTCGCCTGTGATGCCAATATGAATGGTTCACCCTTCTCGCCAATCTTTTCAAAGTTCACCAAAGTGAAACCCAATTCATCCACTATAACTCCTTTGGTGTTATCAACCCAATTACATTTAAAGAGCGGAATTTTGAAATCTATGTAGTCAAACTCCCAAATGTCCTCAATGACACCGTAATATGACATTTTAGCTTCACGTGGACTCTTATCCTTTGCAGTTGCAAAGTACATAGTCGACGCTTGAAGAGTGACCCCACTATTTTGGACGACACTCTTATCATCTTGGCGCTTTGTGTAATATGTGAATCCATTAATGTCAAACCCTTCATAAGACATAACATTCGGTTTTGGTTTAAAGGCGAGGCATTTGATAGTTTCTGTAATATCATGTGGTGTTTGAGATAGTTGATGTAAGACTTTATCTTCAAACCACTTAGTAAAAGTCTTATTATGCTCTCTAGCAAGCCACATTGAACTTGCTCGAGGATGTTGTCTCGTTATGAAATTGGTATGTTCCTCGATATAAACACTCACTTCATCCATATTGTGTAAAATATACAAGTGAGCTTGTTCCAACTGCTCACGGCTGATTACTTTCACCCGTGATCCCAAAATTCCTTTGCCCTCCTCAATATTCTTGTCATTATCAGGAGTGTCATTACCACTGAGAAAGTCATTGCAAAAATCCATAACCTCTCTCGCCACATAACCTTCAATAATACTCCCTTCAGGCCGATAACGGTTTCGAACATCACCTTTAAAAACGCTCATGTATCGTTCAAAGGGATACATCCAATGCAAGAAAACTGGTCCCAACATTTTCACTTCCCTAGTCAAGTGGACAACAAGATGTACCATGATATCAAAGAACGAAGGAGGGAAATACATCTCAAGCTGACATAGGGTAATAACCACTTCTCTTTGCAAATTATCGAGAGTATCAGGGTCAATAACTTTGCTGCATAGACTGTTGAAAAAGAAACAAAGTCTGGTAATTGCAAACCTTACATGCTTCGGCAATATAGATCGAATTGCCACGGGCAATATTTGTTGCATTAGAGTGTGACAATCATGAGATTTAAGACCTATCAATTTCAGATCTTTCATTGATACCAATCTACGGATGTTGGATGAGTAACCATGTGGCACCTTAACATTTACCAAGCATTCACAAAAAGTTTTCTTCTCCTTTCTAGACAACGTGTAACAAGCGGGAGGTAAGTATGTTCTTTTATTACCCATTTCACGTAATTCTGTTAATTCTGACCTTATTCCCATTTCACGTAGGTCCAGTCTGGATTTTATCCCATCTTTAGTCTTACCTGGTATATTTAATAGAGTACCAATGATGCTATCACATACATTTTTCTCAACGTGCATTACATCGATACAATGCCTGACTGTCAAAGAACTCCAATAAGGAAGATCCCAAAATATTGACTTCTTCTTGAATGAAGAATTGTCACTCCGTGTGGCCATACTACATTGTGATTTCTTACCAAATTCATTGACAATGTCTTTTACTCTTTCATAAACAACATCCCCTGGTATAGGTTTAGGTGCACTTCGTTCATCATTCCATCCATTGAATGCTTTGCGCTTCCTACGATACGGATGGAATTTTGAAAGAAACCTTCGATGACCAAGATATACAGTCTTGCCGCCATGTTTTAGTCTTATTGAATCAGTGTTTTCTTCACATATAGGACACGCTTTAGCTCCTTTGACACTATATCCAGACAAATTCCCATATGCTGGAAAGTCATTAATAGTGCAAAACAACATCGCGTGCAAACGAAATGTCTCTCTTGCTGAAGCATCATAGGTCATCACACCTTCAGCCCAAAGTTTCTTTAAGTCATCAATCAAAGGTTCAAGATAAACATCAATATCATTTCCGGGTTGTTTAGGACCCGATATCAACAATGACAACATAACGTACTTATTTTTCATACACATCCAGGGAGGAAGATTGTATATAACAAGCATGACTGGCCAAGTGCTATGTTGGCTGCTCAATGTCCCGTACGGATTCATCCCATCTGTACAAAGCCCAAGTCTTAGATTCCTATCTTCTTCACCAAATTTAGGGTACAATAGATCAATCTTCTTCCACTGTGGGGAATCAGACGCATGTCGTAGGATCCCATCATTATTTTTCTTAACATCTGCATGCCACCTCAAATTCTTCGCATCTTTCGGATTTGCAAACAAGCATTGAAACCGTGATATTATAGGTAGATACCACAACACCTTGGCAGGAGAACAAGTTTTGGACTCCCCCGAAGTCGTCAATTTATACCGTGACGCACCACATTTTGGACAATCTTTCAAATCTACATAGTCCTTTTGAAATAATACACAATCATTCGGGCATGCGTGTATCTTCTTGGCCTCCATTCCCATTGGGCACAACATTTTCTTTACCTGGTATGTTGAGATTGGAAGCTCGTTTCCTTCAGGAAGCATTTCTTTCAACAAAGTCAACAATGAAGTGAAGCTTTTGTCGCTCCATCTATTGTTAGCTTTCAACTTATACAATCTCAAGACAGCGCTAAGCTTCGTAAACTTAGCACAACCTGTGTATAACGGTATCTCAGCATCATGCACAATGTTTGTAAAGATAGGAGGTGGATCGGTGTGCTCTACCCTACAACTATCCAGCATCGCATCAACGATGTCTGCTGGAACTGGTTCGTTCACATTTACGTCATCAGAGGCAATTTCTTCTTCCACCCAAGCACTGCTATCGACATCTACTGGTTTCGATTTTGAAATCTCTCCATGCCAGTGCCATTCTGTATAGCCTTGTACAATCCCGTTGCACATGACATGACTTTTGATTTCCTCACCAGTGTTGACTTTCAAGTTGTTACCGCAATGCCTACATGGACAGTAGAACCTATCTATAGGTTTTTTCCTATGTTCCTCGGCAAATCTAATAAACTGATCAAGACCAGATATAAACTCTGGGGTGCAACGATTACGAATGGACATCCATGATCTATCCATTCTATGATCAGAGAAAACAAGTATATATAAGGAAACAAGTATATATTAGGAAAAGATTAGGGAACATTTCCCTAGTATATAATAAATGTGTACCACCTATCCCATCCTTGAACACCTAATCTCACTAGTAAGTGTATAATGTGTATTGGGTTTTCGAGAAAATTTCGGCAGCATTTCCCCGCTGTTCTCTAAGTACATATGTACTTAGAGAACAAACGGGGAAATGCTACCAAAATTTTCTCGAAAACCCAATACACATTATACACTTACATCCTAAGTGAGATTAGGTGTTCAAGAACAGTCCCAAACCGGGGACTATCCAAGATTTACTCCTAATGAGTCAATCTTGGATGGGTTTCTAGGCCAACAATAATAGATATCTACAATGAAGCCGGATTCCATACAAACAGTATATAATTTAGTGATTGTTCATTCTAATTTATACCAATGTACAAGTAATATAAAAAACAATGATTGTTCACATTCTAGGCCAACAAACACATGTGATGTCATTCTTATATATAATAAATGTGTACCACCTATCCCATCCTTGAACACCTAATCTCACTAGTAAGTGTATAATGTGTATTGGGTTTTCGAGAAAATTTCGGCAGCATTTCCCCGCTGTTCTCTAAGTACATATGTACTTAGAGAACAAACGGGGAAATGCTACCAAAATTTTCTCGAAAACCCAATACACATTATACACTTACATCCTAAGTGAGATTAGGTGTTCAAGAACAGTCCCAAACCGGGGACTATCCAAGATTTACTCCTAATGAGTCAATCTTGGATGGGTTTCTAGGCCAACAATAATAGATATCTACAATGAAGCCGGATTCCATACAAACAGTATATAATTTAGTGATTGTTCATTCTAATTTATACCAATGTACAAGTAATATAAAAAACAATGATTGTTCACATTCTAGGCCAACAAACACATGTGATGTCATTCTTATATATAATAAATGTGTACCACCTATCCCATCCTTGAACACCTAATCTCACTAGTAAGTGTATAATGTGTATTGGGTTTTCGAGAAAATTTCGGCAGCATTTCCCCGCTGTTCTCTAAGTACATATGTACTTAGAGAACAAACGGGGAAATGCTACCAAAATTTTCTCGAAAACCCAATACACATTATACACTTACATCCTAAGTGAGATTAGGTGTTCAAGAACAGTCCCAAACCGGGGACTATCCAAGATTTACTCCTAATGAGTCAATCTTGGACGGGTTTCTAGGCCAACAAACACATTTGATGTCATTCTTATATATAATAAATGTGTACCACCTATCCCATCCTTGAACACCTAATCTCACTAGTAAGTGTATAATGCGTAATTGGTTTTCAAGAAAATTTCGGCAGCATTTCCCCGCTGTTCTCTAAGTACATATGTACTTAGAGAACAAACAGGGAAATGCTACTGAAAGTTTCTCAAAAACCCAATACACATTATACACTTACATCCTAAGTGAGATTAGGTGTTCAAGAACAGTCCCAAACCGGGGACTATCCAAGATTTACTCCTAATGAGTAAATCTTGGACGGGTTTCTAGGCCAACAAACACAATAATAGATATGACAAATATATGCAAGCAAAAGATTTGTTCATATATGCAAGCACAAATGTATGACAAATATATGCACAAATTAGAAGTTCATAACCATCATAACCCCCCATCTTAGGATGATGAAGGTCCATCTTTGCAGTCCTTGGCTACCATATGAGCCAATGAACAAGGAAGTTGGTCATTTGTCCCAGGATTAACATTGTGAAATTTGAGTTGAAGAACATGAACAAATTTGAGTTGAAGGTCTATCTTTGAGGTCGGTCATCTAGGTTCACCCACAATACAACTTATCAGAAGAACATGAACAACTTTCAGGGCAAGGTCAAAGCAAAAATTAGAATTAGAATCAGAACCAAATCCAAATCTACTAGGATTTATTGTACAAACCGTTCTCCTTTGAAAAATTACAAGCAAATATAAATGACAAAATGAACCAAATTTCAATAAAAAACAACAACATGATGAATATGATTGAAGCAAAAATGAGCTGTGTAACTAGGTATAAAAACTCATAACCAAATGATTGACCAACAACTCATAAACCAATCTGACCTTATAAAGAACACACATTGAAGGATCCTATAACAGAGTAAAATCGTACCTGTAAGTAGCGAGCTCGTGGAGGAAGAAGAGGAGTAGCTCTGTCGGTAGCGAGCTCCGTTAAGGAAGAAGAGCAGTGGAGGCGGCGATGTAGGCAGTGGAGGCGGCAGCGGCGTAGGGCAGTGGCAGCAGCGGCGGAGACGCGGGGGTCGTCAGGCGGAGATGCGGCGGAGGAGAGGTAGTGGGCGGCGGTGACACCGGCGAGCTCCAGGACCACCTGCACAAGTCAGGCAGGTAGCGGCAGCGACACCGGCGAGCAGGGAGCGGCAGGCGGCGGCGGGCAGGAAGGCGGCGGAGAAGGAGCAGGCAGGCGGTGGCGACACCGGCAGCAGAAGGAGCAGGAAGCGGCGGCGGCGCACAAGCAACAGCAGCAGCGGAGGGTCGGGCGACGGTAGCGGAGGGTGGCGGGCAGCGGCATCGGTGAGCAGTAGCAAGCGCGGGCGATGAAGACAATGAAACAGGAAAGGGGACCTAAAGTCGATCGATCATGCGTCTAATAAGTTCGTAAAGGGCGTCGGGTATCTAACAAATCCGACGCCTAAGGTCTTCAGCGTCGGTTCCTATTACAAAACCGACGTCCAATTAGATAAAATTTGCCCTAAATAAATTGGCGGGAACCACTATCGGCGTCGGTTATCTAAGGATAACCGACACCTAAGCTGTAAATTTTCGCGCAAATTTTCATCTTATATAGGCGTCGGGTTTTAGGTAAATAACCGATGCCGTATGTGACATATTTTTTTTGCTCGAAAATTGGATTTCGCGGCAGTTTTAGGCGTCGGTTTTTTACCAAAAAAACCGACGCTTAATACAAGCGGTACCCGTGTCTTGGCTACAGACGTCGGATGACCTAGATGACCGACGTTGAATGTTATAGGCGTCGGTTTTCCTAAATAACCGACGCCCAGAAAAGCGACACTGAATGTTGTTTCTGTAGTAGTGGAATTTGAGATTCCATAACACTTTGTGATTATGTTTGTTATTCTTTTCGTCTATCATTTCAATGCTTTCTTGTTGGTCTAGAATGTCTTCGAGTTCCACTTTCCTCCCACTTATTACTTAGGAAATAAAATCCATCTCTAGGAATGTAGCATATCCAGCAACAAACACTTTGTTTTTAGATTGGGAATAAAAGTAATATCCTCTTGTCTCTTTATGATATCCAATAACATAACATTTATCATATTTAGGGGAAAGCTTTTCAAGAAACATGTTCCTCAAATAAGCTTCACATTCCCAATTATTCACAAAAGAAACTTTGGGATGCTTCCCATTCCATATCTCATATGGTGTCTTTTGAACCGATTTAGATGATACTTGATTAGTGTAAATGTGGCAGTTTCAAGAGCATAAACCCAAAAGGTAATCAAATGCTCAGTTAAACTCATCATTGATCCCACCATATCTAGAAATGTTCAATTCCTTATTTCTGATACACCATTATGTTGTGTTGTTCCAGGTTGAGTCCATTGTGATACAATACCATGGGCTTGCAGATGGTCCTCAATCACTGGGCTTAAGTATTCTCCACCTTGATTAGAATGAAGTCCCTTAATACTTTTCCCAAGTTGGTTTTGTACTTTATTCATAAAATCTTTGAACCTTTCATGAGTTTCTAAATTATGTTTCATCAGGTAAACATAACCATACCTACTAAACTCATAAGTGAAAATAATGAAGTACTGATACCCAACTCTAGTGGTTGTTCTAAAAGGCACACACAGATCAATAAGTATGAGTCCCAAATGATCACTAGCCCTATCATTGTTACCAGTGAAAGGGGTCTTAGTCATCTTAACCAACAAACAATATTCACATGTTTCTATTCGATTCAAAATCAATAGAATCCAGATAACCATCTTTATGAGGTCTAGATATGTCATTCCCATTTCTATGCCCAGGACAAAAATGCCATAGGTATGTTTTGTTTGAGTTGTTGAGTTTTAGTCTTATGGTATTTACATTACAAACATTTGTCTTTAGTCAAACAAATAAATACCATAATACATTGGGGCGCTGCCATAAATTATCAAATCTTTTGAAATAGAACATTGACCATTCTTAATATGAAATTCATATGCATCCTTTTCCGTACAAGATGCATAAATGATGTTTCTATTTATGGCAGGTACATAATAGTAGCTCACTAACTCTATTGCAATCCCTTTGGAAAGAGATAAACTATTGGTTCCAATTACAATGGTAGCAACTCTTTCTCCATTTATGATTCACAGTTCAACCTCACACTTTCCAAAACGCCTACTTCTTTTCAGATTTTGCATATTCGAGGATATGCGAGATCCACATCTGATATCTAGTACCTAAGATGAGTAAGTAGATAGGTTTATCTCAATAAATTATATACATAAAGTGGATATCTATATCCCCATCTTCTTCTTCCTAAATGCCTTCAAGTACAAAGGATGAGTTCCTCTTGTAATTTTCTTTCCCCTCATCTTGAGTGTTGAAGATCTGGGTTTAGGATTGGCCTCAAAACTCTTCATGCCCTTTCTTTCATCCTTGGACTCAAGTCCATTGATCACCACCATGTATTTGTCCTTCTTCATTCTTACTTCAATATGATTCAGCATACCAAGCAAATCTGACATCAGTCTGGCCATATTATTTATAGGAGAACATGCAATAAAGTGGCTATATGATTCTAGCAATGATTTTATAATCATATCCATGGCAAACTCTTGGTGTAAAGAGAATCCCATTTCTTTAAGATGATACACATGTCCAATCATGTTGAGAACTTTATTTTCTACTGAGTTTCCTTCTGCCAATTTACACTCAAAGAACACGTTTATGACATTATTTCTTTGTTTCGTCGTGAGATCATGGTTCACTTTTCTATGATGTGTTACTATCTCAAGAATTCCCATATCCTTGCATATCTCATACAACTCATAGTTCATGTAGCTTAGCATAAGGTACTTTATGTCCAAGGCATCATTGGAATGCTTCCAATAAGCATCCACCTCAGCCCTAGGGGCATCATGAGCAAGTATTCTTGGAACTAGTTTATCAAGGGAAAATAACTTACACTCTTCATTGAGAATCCTTCTCAAACTCCAAAACTAGCCATGGAAATTTGTCTCATCAAGTTTGTCCTTCCTAATGATTGTTCACAATATTTATTTGTTTTCCATTTGATTCTACAAGAGAAAATTTGCATTTTGTCAAAAACTCATTTTATTTGATTTGATTTCAAAAATTGCAATATTAATTAGGTCTTTAATTAATTATTGCTCCCATTATTTTATTCAAATTGATAACCCTCACATATAAATTACAAAGACTACAACGTACAACCTTCTAGTGGGCCAAGATCCAAAATTATTCAACTATTACCCGGCCAACGCAAGCGTCCATAGTCAATTATCAAGGTAGGCAACTTTTTCCAATCGCGTCATATGCAACTCTTAGATAGATGATATGCACAACTCATTGCCATAATCATCTATATGCTTCTGGTGCTTAACCCCATGGAGGACACATATTTAAGCCTGACCTAAAAGCCAACATGATTGACATTCACCCTACTTGGGTAGAACCTACATATCTACTATCAAACTTCCACGAGATGGATGACACACCATGATTCGGTGTTACCTACACTTAGTCCATGAAACTTTTCATGTGTGATACTTTTAGAAATCATCTAAGACTTAATATTTGATTGAGGGAGTTTGTATTTATAAATACATATACTTTATCCAATCACCACACATATAGTATGTATCATATACATGCTATATCCCACCACAAAAACATGCAATAAACAAAAATCTTCTGGGTCTTCCACTTGATCAGTTGGGCCTCCAATCAATCAGTCCTCCTTATTCCTCCATCTTCTATGCTCATCTTCTTCCTAGAAATAAAAATTTAAACTATCCTATTAATACATGATTATAAGAAACCTTGAGTTACATTCGATGGGAGCAAAGGTAGGAGAGAATAATACTTTTACAACTGGAAGATAAGGTAGAAGCTCGGTATGCAAACTGATATAAAATAGGAATAACCAACCACACATAACGATGCACCGATAATAATGGTTGTTGACCTTAACCATGATACATTTCCACCATCAAAACTTTATTTTAGGGAGACACATATAAATTGCACATATATATATATATATATATATATATATATATATATATATATATATATATTAGTTTGGGATTATGTGTCGTTTGATTGCATAAAATTTATTTGTATCTCATGCGATAAACAAATGATAAAACTAAAAATTTGACCATATCGATATCCCAAAATATAGTAGATTGACGTTATCTTTGATACTACTATAGGGAAATATGGGGACAAAGCAGGTAGCAGAAACAAAAATTTTAATGGCATATTCCCATAAACCATTAGATCGTGTCAACAACTATATAATGGAAAGGATGGTTTCAAGAATATATGTGGTCCTAAAGCTAGTATAGTGGCATATCCTCGTCATTGTAGTCACCCAACACTTCTAGTTGCACTGGGACTCATCTACATCAACTCCTAGTCACCAACACGAACAGCAAACTCAAATGGCGCATGTATCAACTCTTTGGTCTCTACCACAGACTGTGGGCTGATGTTGTCCTCATAGCTATGGGAAAATTTCATGTCGCCTCTATATAAGTCCACACAGACAACTTAGAACTCTTATCGTCCTAGTAAAATATACAGGAAGGAGTGTCCCTCATGTTGGTGTACTAGTCACCAACTTGCTCTCCCATAATTCTTCTCCCTTACTATATATCCCTCCCCTAATCGGGTTGGATTTGCTCAAGTTCTCTCAATTACCACAACTAGAGAAGACAAACAATTTTCAAAATAAATTGATGTGTTTGAGAAAACCCCAATACCCCTCTATTTATAGGAGGGGTTAGGGTCTGGGTTCCTAGTCTTTGTAGGAGTGGAAGGGACTGGAAATTTTGTGAATTAATAGCCCTGCATCAGGTGAATCAGTCAGTTCACTAGTGAACTAGTCGGTTGGAATAGTGAGACGATCAGTTCACTTAGTGAGATGAACATTTCACATGTTTCTTGATCGCAATTTGAATTGACAATTCATTACCAATTAATTTCCAACATTAATTCCTTGTACCAATCAAATTGAACAAGTGAAATGATCAACTATTCTCATATATCACAAAAATCTGCAGTAGCTTCGGTTGAGATGACCAAGTCAATCGGTTCACCTGGTGGATTTGTCATCTCACCAACCCTGAGTTGATCGGTTCACTAGTGAGCCAATTGGTTGGTGTCCTTACTCATGTAGAATTTAGCCAATTCAATTTTCAATCATACTGACACCCTAACCAATCTATTCAACATTTCAACTTGAAGGTACTGAGTCCAGTCAGTTAATTGGTTTTTTAATTAACTACCTATACATCTTTAGTAAACAAACTAAACATTGTCCATGGATAAATCCTCTTCTAGGTGAATTCCTATATGTGTGACTCAATAGGTCTCATATTATGCTTGTAGTGAATGTCCATAACCAGTTATGACATCACGAGCAATGAGTGGTGCCTAGTCTCACATTAATGCTACCAAGTAAATGGAAAGTTGGAGAACAAATTCAACCTATAATATGTGTATGGTGTTATAGTGTTTGTATAGTTCCTTTATCACTGATAACCAGATTGAACTCAATGCATGGAGTACGAACTATTTTCAACATTCAATCTTGTTTCTTGAATCAAAGAATACTATCTGAGATATATGTAGCTCAATATCATATATTGACTCAGATGCTAATGACCATGCATTTCTCAGTCTCTCTAATCAAGAGATCTTTGATATCACCCTCCTATAGGAGGGAAAAATCCCATGTACATCACTCACAGACATCCCCATGTGTCATGATGTACTTAATAATCACCTTTATGATAATCCTTATTCAGAATTACAATAGATAATGGTAAAGCACATCGAAAGACATGTGATTAGTGTAATGACTTCAAGTCTAAGAACTAAAATCACCACCAACACTGTGAAAGATGACTATGACTACCATGGTAATGGTTTCCATGTGTCATTATCATGGTGGGTGTGTCTGATGCACTATTCTCTAACATGTATTTGTTTGCTTGGTTTGATATCACATATCATGACTAATGAGATTTTGTCACCAACCAACACAAACTATAGTCTTATGTGTAATTGTTTTCTATCTACCTTCCACAATAACATTTGAATAGGGACGTAATGAGAATGTCTACATCTTTTAACATTTGTATGATCTCATCGTTTAGGTCACATACTTGAAGACATATGTCAATGAGTAAACTCATTGACTAAACATTTATTTTGTTACATCATTATCACATAGCTAAATAAAATAGAATAAATTGGAATCTTGCATTTATTTATTAATAAAATCATCATATGATTGGCTCTCTAGGCATACATGCCAACACATGGACCCCTTGTGTGGTGTACGTTCTTTGCACGCCTTTCTCGTTGAACATTGATTATATCATGGCTAGTCTGAAACATATGTTAGATTTGTAATACAATGAATTCAAAAGAATGTATTGAAAATGAGGAGTGATTCTTAGTACTTTGAATTTGTAGGTTTGTCACTTACCAACACACACCTCTAATGCCTTTAGGTCAAGATAGTTCCATTGCTCACTTACCAACACACACCTCTAATGCCTTTTTGTGATGTAGCTTTTCATCCAGCTCAAATATACTTTGTTAAAGTTCATATACTTAAAAATGGAATTATATATAGCTATCAAAACAAAATTATAAATATCTATCAAAACAAACTTATAAATGATAATATCTCACACATAGTTCCTTTCATATTAAGTCTTTCTTTCCTTGATTAACATTATGCTAGGATTCTACAGTTGCATATATTTTTCTACAAGTTATAAGCCCTTGATATGTCATAAAAGAACTGTGGTTTTTCCCAACATGATTTCATTGATCATCAAACTCAACGACCAACTTCGGTCTGTTACCCTTTTTCTCTAGTAACATTTTCATCATAATGATACCTCTTACTTTTGCACATCGACGATGTTGCACATCAAGTTCAACAAGATCCTCATGGTGCACATTCTCATGCTAAAATTGACAAAAAAAAACACACATAAGACATAAAAAATATAATTTATAAATGTGATCAAATAATAAAACAATACATCAAGATAGACATTATAAAATGCACATCTATATAATAAAACAATAGAACTTACAATGGTGTCATGCTGAGGTGCACATTGTAGGGTTCTCATCCTCATGGTAATCATCATCACAACTATCAAACTAATGGTCAGATGCCATATGAAATAAAGACATATAAAAAATAATCAAACAATGAAATCTAAGTGATAATGAATGTAAAATGTGTATCTAACATTTAAAAAATGAAAGCATGCATCTAATATTTAGATATTGTATCAATTAACATCCCCTTAGTGTGATATCCATGCATATATAAGTCAATGTAAGCTTCAATATTTGGTGTAGGGAAGCCAACTGAGAATGGACTGAAGTCACCATACTTGTCATAGTACTCTTTTTAATATATATGATCTGCAATGAACTGCCTTTTACCATGAAGAACAACTTGCCATTTTTCATTTGTAGGATTATTGATAGAAAATACATGCTTCACCTATGATTCCATTATGAACGGTTCAACCTTCTCCACAATCTTTTCAAAATTCACTAATGTGAAACCCAATTCATCCACTACAACTCCTTTGGTGTTATCAACCCAATTACACCTAAATACTGGAGCTATAAATCTATGTAGTCAAACTCCCATGTGTCTTCAATGACACCATAATATGACAATTTAGCTTCACATGGACTCTTATCTTTCACACTAGAAATATACAATGAAGATGCTTGAAAAGTGACCCCACTATTTTGAATCACACTCTTATCATCTAGACGCTTTGTGTAATATGAAAATCCATTTATGTCAAATCGATCATAAGACATAACATTCATTTTTGGTTTAAAGTTGAGGCATTTTACATTTTCAACAATTTTATTTGGTGTTTGAGATAGTTGACGTAAGACTTTATCTTCAAACCCCTTAATAAATGTCTTATTATGCCTCAAACAAGCCTCATTCAATTGGGTCGAGGATTTTGTGTCTTGATAAAATTGGTATGTTCAGTGATATAAATACTCACTTCATTGATATTTTGTGTAAAATATACAAGTGTGTTTGTTCCCACAACTGACGACCGATTACTTTCACTCATGCTCCTAAAGTCCCTTTTTTGGAATAGTCCTCAATATTCTTGTCATTTATAGGATCTCCATTAAAACTTGTAAAGTCATTGCAAAAGCCAATAAACTCCTTATGACATAACACTCAATAATAATTCCTTAAAGCCGATAATCGTTTCAAACATCACCTTTAAAAACACTCATGTACCATTCAAAAGGATACATACAATGCAAGAAAATGGGTCCCAACATTTTCACTTCCCTATTCAGATGGACATGAAGATGTACCATGATATCAAAGAATGAAGGAAGAAAATACATCTCAAGCTGGCATAGGGTAACAACCACTTCTCTTTGTAGCTTATTGATATTCTCATAATCAATAATTTTGATGCATAGAGTTTTGTAGAATAAACAAAGCCTGGTGATTATAAACCTTACATACTTCGGCAGCATAGATCAAATTGCCACAAGAAATATTTGTTGCATTATAATGTGACAATAAATAGATTTAAGACACATCAGCTCCATATCCTTCATTATTAGCAGTCTATAGATATTGGAAGAGTAACCATGTGGTCCCTTCAGATTAAGCAAGCACTCACAAAAAGTTTTTTTCTCCTTTCTAGAAAATGTGTAAGAAGAAAGAGGTAACAATGTTTTTCGATCACTACTAACTTCTTTTATTAATTATTTCCTCATTCCCATTTCAATAAGTCCATTCTAGGTTTGATACCATTTTTATTCTTACTATTTATATTTAAAATAGTACCAATGACACTATCACAGATATTTTTCTCAACATACATGGCATTGATACAATGCCTAACTGCCAACGAACTCTAATAAGGAAGATCCTAGAATATTGACCTCTTCTTGTATAAAGATTGGCTGATCTATGTGGGAATGGTACATTGTGATCTCTTACCAAATGCACTAATAAAGTCTTTTACTCTTTCATAAATAACCCCCCTGATATAGGTCTAGGGGTACTCCTTTCCTCATTTGATGCATTGAACACTTTGAGCAACCTTCAGTAAGAATGAACATATAAAAGAAATATTAAATGAGTAAAATATAGAGTCTTTTTGCCATGTGTTAGTCATATTGAATTAGTATTCTCTTCACTTATAGGGCATGGTTGATCCTTTTACACTGTATCCAGAAAAAATCCCATATGTTGGACAGTCATTAATAGCGCAAAACATCATCACATGCAAACAAAATGTCTCTCTACGCAATGCGTCATAGGTCATCAAACTTTCTCCCCAAAGTTTCTTTCAGTCGTCCATTAATGCTTGAAGATAAACATTGCCAGGTTGTTTAGGACCCAATATCAACAATGACAACATGACATACTCATTTTTCATACACAAATAGGGAGGAAGATTGTATATAACAATCATAACATGACAAGTGCTATGTTGGCTGCTCAATGTGTTGTATAGATTCATCCTATCAGTACATAGACCAAGTCTTAGATTCCTAATTTATTCACCAAATTTAGTGTATACTAATACAATCTTCTTCCACTATGGGGAATCAGATGCATGTCGTAGGATCCCATCATTATTTTTCTTTACTTATGCATTCCACCTTAAATTCTATGTATCCATGGTATTGGAAAAAAGGCTTTAACATTGTGGTATTATAGGTACATTCCACATCACCGTAGTAGGAGAGGCAATTTTGTACTTCCCTAAAGTCGTCATTTTATACATTGACGCCCCACATTTTGGACACTCTTTCAAATTGATATAATCCTTTTGAAATAACACACAGTCATATAGGCATGCATGTATCTTCTTTGCCTTCATTCCTATTTGGCATAACATTTTCTTTAATTAGTATGTTGAGATTGGAAGCTGGTTACCTTCAGGAAGAATTTATTTCAATAAATAAAACAATGACATGAAGCTTTTATCACTCCATCTATTGTGAGCCTTCATATTATACAATATCAACATAGCAATCAACTTTGTAAAACTAGTACAACCTAAGTATAGTTGTCTCTCAACATCATGCACAATGTTTCCAAATAAGGAAGGTGAATCTATGTGCTCTAGCCCACAACTATATAACATTGTGCTCTACCCCACAACTATCTAGCATCACATCAACCATGTCTATCAGAATTGGTTCATTCACATATACATCATAGTTAGAATCTCTCCATGCTAGTACCATTTTGTATAGCCATGTACAATCTCATTGCACATGACATGACTTTTCATTGTATCAACAATGTCAACTTTCAAGTTATTACTAAAATTCCTACATGGATAATAGAACCTATCTCCAGGTCATTTCCTATGTTCCTAAAAAAATCTTACAAACTGATCAAGACTAGTAATAAAATCTAGGGTGCAATGATTTTGAATGGACATCCATGATCTATCCAATCTATAATCAAAGAAAAAATAAGTATTAGGGTTTAGGGTTTACATGAATGGGGTTTATCATTTAGGATTTAGGGATAAGGGTTTATAGATTAGGGGTTATGGTGTGTAGATTAGGGTCTAGGGTTTAGGGTTCAGTATTGAATGGTTTGCCACATCTCCCATTCTTGAACACATAATTTAAATAGTATGTGTATAATGTGTATGTGGTTTTAAAATAAATTTTGGCAGCAATTCCATGTAGTTCTCAGAGTACACCGATGTAGATGGGAAAATGTCCAGCATCATATATACTTTGATAACAAATGGGGAAGTGTTGATGAAACATCTTGAAAACCTAATATACATTATACACTTACATCTTACATGATATTAAGTGTTCACGAATAGTTCCAAACGTGGGACTGTCCAAGTTTTACTCCTAATGCATAAATCTCAAATGGGTTTCTAGGCCAACTTATAATAGGGAAAGCAAGTTTAATATTCATTCAAACATGGTAGATCTTAGAAACATCACATATTTATTGATATCCAATATAGTTAAACAAACTAATTAATTATTTATCCATACAACATTCAAATTGATTAATGCATCCAAATATACAAGCACTTATACCCATATTGAACAGTCCACCCAAATATCTTCTCCAATTCCAAATTAAAACCCTAGTTACATTTCATCATTCAATTTGAGAAGTCTTTTGACCTGATATAATCCAAGAAGCACTTTGAATCAAGATATCCTCAAGAACTAACTGATTTATAATTAGGCAATTGTATCATCAATGAAATGTGAATTATATATTGCTAGTATCAATGTAGATAGAGAGAAGAAGACAATCACCTAAATTTGAGGAGAGCAGTAGAGTGAGAAGGATGAGAAGAGAGCTCCTCTTATGGGGGACTTGAGCAATGGTGGTAAATGGTGTTGGTGAGGTCCTCTTCTAATGGACATGGGTGGCTACCAACACAGCATATGGAGGCAGTAGAGGGAGAGCAGGGATTAGCTGCAATAATGACTAACACAACAGTTGGAGGCAGACAACACAACAATGATAGAAGAGATTAGTAGCAAAGGTAGTGGAAACAATGAAGAGTAGTTGCAAGGGTAGCAAAGAATAGAATAAACAACGAAGGAAAAGACAATTAGCAATAATATTAGAGAAACTCGATGGTGACGATAATAGTAGAACTGTAGAATCGTCGATGTTAGGTATTGAGGGGGTGATGAAATAGATAATGGAGAAAAACAATTTTATAGATGTTATTAAGTGGAGTCATCTATTGTTTGAGAAAACTGATGATTAAGGAGTTAGTCGTCGATTAGGTAAGCTACATCAATGATAGAGTAGCACTTAGTCATCAGTTTTGCTAATGAGAACTGATGACTAACTCCTTATCCAACTAAAAAAGTAGACCTTAAGAAGGGAACTTAGTTGTGAGTTTATATTGTTACAACGGATAACTAAGTAAGCACTTAGACATCGGTTTTGAACCAGAAAGTGATGATAGAGACCCTTCTCCATACAAAAAATCAGCCTCATCAAGGGGATAAAGTCATCAGTTTTGTATATAAAATTGACGACTAAGAAAAATATTGGGGGAAAAATAATTTTGTGGGGACATGGAATGAAGTATTTATTATTTGTTCTATGACAACCGATACTAATATTAAAATTTTTGGAGGCATATATTTTTCCTTAAAAATTATATTTTGGAGGTTATATAAGACGTTGGTTTCACTAAAAGGAAACCTATGTTATAGAAAAAGTGATTCTCATGTCTTTTCTAAATCAGAGGGACTTCACCAATGGTGAAGGTTGCTCTCTATAACTGACATTTTTATTTTATGGTGTTAGATTTTCCTTAGAATCAACATTACATTAGACATCAGAAATGTACTATTGAAGTAAAACATGTGGATTGTTCTTATGGGATTTTCCAAGGACATGATCACTTAAAGAAACAATGCCAATATCTCAATAATAGTCAAAAAATGGAGAATGCCAACTTTATTCACAGCATACCATATCAAGCCTACTACCATCCAAATCAAACTATGAGTGACCCTACTTTCCAATATGGCTACCAACTCGCACACAAAATGCAACGAAATAGAGACCCTTCAATTTAATAACCAAAACTGGGGTGCTCCATGGTTCTAATATAATAGGAACTAAGGAAATTATCCAGAGAAGTAGTTCTAGAACCCACGTTAAGGCCCTAAACTGTAACAACATGATACCCCTCCCTCTTCTGATGAGAGGTTCTCTACCTTATAAAGGAGCCTCCAAATCGTGATAGCTAGCTAACAGGTTCATTAAAAAAAATTAATTCCTAGTTGGACCAATTTGTTACACTCCTACACCCTCCTATAAGAGTTTTTGTAGGGTGACTCGAAGAAAATCCCAAGCAAGTGGAACATCTTAAGGTTATGATGACACAATCTAGATGCACACCTCTAGAGAAGTTGAGCCTCTCAACAGTGAGCCAGTAGGATGAATATGAGGCAGAAATCTCCCAAGACTTTGTGACATCTTCGCCAAAAAAAATCATGCCTATTCTAGACATCCCTGTCTACAAGCCTTGTGTCTCGTACCATGCCAGGTTGACCATACTAAACTCAATACCAAGTTCAACAAATTTAAAGATACTCTAAAAAAACTTTATGACATTATTCCATTATTCTCTTCCATAACTAATATACCTCAGTGGGTCAAATTGCTGCAACAACAACTCTACCCTTCAGAAGCCTTGTTGGCCAAATATACTTAGAAGAAGATCACAATGAATGAAGATTGAGAGTGTACTTACCTCTTACTTTCTAGAAGAAACACCCTCAACCATGGAAGAGGCAAGCTTCTCCCTTGAGGCTTCTCTTACACATCCCATTCTGAGTATCCAGGACCCACTCTTTCAACAAGAACCATCCTACCCACAAATTCTATTTAAACCTCAAGTGATTAACAGTTATATACCCCCCTTTCCTCCATCCAATTTTAACCTATAGAAACCCCACCTGCCTCATGAGTTGACAAAGCCATATGTCTACCCAGAAGAATCACATGTGGACATAGGCTGCCAATTCCCAATGATCAACCCCCAGATCTAACCCCCATTGAGTTCAATTACCAACATGTTGGGATGACTATGTATCTAATAAGCCTCACTCTTATGCCCCCTTAACTTGATCTTATTGAATTTTCTCAAATACCCATTCATAGCCATACCTCGAGCAATGGGAACTGACCATGTATGATTCTAACTATTTCCCTTTGTATCCTGACATGTATCCATCTTTGGTAGGCTACAGAAAATAAGAATAGGGGAGTGGCTAAAAGGTAACCCACAAGGACAACATAGTAATCCCTATGGACACCCCATTTTTTCTCACTCACTAGGAATCATACTTAATGTTAAGTCTCTGGATAAGACATAGTTCATCAAATTTTTCACATTTTTTCCATTTCCCATATTTTCCACATTTTCCCACATTTACCACCCATTTAAACCACTTATTTTACCCATTTGCCAATCACTAAGCGTTTGGTGCAAATGATTTTTTTTTAATCTAAACTTAAGGGAAATTTGTCCTTTCGTTGAGATTTTTGTTTGCCTTTTCCCAATAAATTTCCGAATTGAATTCTCCATGAAAAAAATATTCATTCCCAACCCCCTCTGGAAATACAATTTGCTTTCTTTTTAAATCAATCTCATTATCCAATAAAAAGAAATCATGGAATGAACAAATCCTAATTAAAATACATGGCATTTAGTTAATTTCCATGAGAAAAGGGGATTGGGAAAGGTGAGGGGATGCCCCCCTTTTCTTCTCTTCTCCTATTTTTCTACATCCTCTTAAAATTTAACTCCATGAGGAAAAAAGATTAAAGAAGGGAGATGTTTTACTCACTTCTCCTTTTCTTCTCCTTATTTTCTTGATCCTCTTTTTATTCAATTCCATGAGCAAAAAGTATTAAAGAAGGAAATTTATTTCCTATTCTTTTATTCTTCTCCTTATTTTCTATATCCCCTATCAAATTTATTTCCAATCAGTAAAAGGAGAGATAAATCACTTAGTCAACAAGCTTACATCTCTCCACTTTTTCTCTCCTTCAAAGTTTACAAAATTAAATACATATAAAAAACCTTTTATAAACCAAAACTCTCATGTAAATTTGATAAAATTGGATAAAATGTTTTTTCTCTTTCCTACCAAGGAAAGCTTGGCAGAACCACACAAACCACCATGTGCACCATGTGGAGGAGTCCTCCAATTCACCAGACTTGTCCCTCAAGTCCTGGTTCCTCCTTTCCAGAATATTCTTTTAGAGTACCAAACCCAGACCATCATGTATAAATAGGCCGCCATAGTCAACATATTGCAAGCCCCTCTTGTCTCTCCTAAAGCCAGAGAAATGACTACCTATTCCTTTTATTTTCTACATCTAATTAGAGGATCCTTCCTCTGACACCGACTTATCTGCTAACGTCAGTAGGTTGTGCAATAATAATTGCTACATTTTCTATTATATCCATATAAGTAATTGTTGCTTGCTCTGATATGTTCATAAGTGTTATATTTGCACACCCTTTCTCAAAAATATGGTCTTACTCTATTGAATTTATTTCTCTCACCTCTCTCTCTCTCTCTCTTCCAACCACCAATCCTAACCACCAATGATGGATCTCCTCTGTGGGAGGTCCTAAGGAAATTGGGACCACAACACACCTAAAAACTAGACCTATATGGCTATGATGAGAAAGGCACAACCATCTCCAACCCCAAAGGTATGCTAACATAAAAATTGTTTTTTTTTCATTTTTACCATCATTTTCATTAACAAAAACCTCGATCACCTCTATTTTTATCCAAGATGACCAAAATGGTTGCTATACTATTATTGGGCAGAATGGGGGTGCTAATCCTTCCCCAGACGTAATAGGATTGTTGAATCCAATCATTGAATTGTGCATACCTTTCTTATCTGCATTTGGGGAGGAATCAAGATAATGATTTTATGTGTTTACCCAATGATTCATATGCCTATCTTTGTTCAGGTGGTGACTTTGAAATTTATCGATTTATCATTTTTTTCACTTATTCATTTTTCCCATGACTGTAAAGGTCCAATTGGATTTTTTAGATCAGGTATCAAAGATTTGTGACACCGCTGGGGAGTTCCCATATGATCTGAGTTGCTTTTTCATTTTTGTCATGTCATATTTTGTGATCAATTGAGGTTTATATTTTTTAATGTGTTTTGTTTCATTCCATCTATTTTTTGTGAAACTAGAGTATTTCCCAAAAAGAAATTGAAATCCTGATTGGAGCAATCCACCTATAAAATAATTACTAAAAAATTTAAAAAATATCATGTAGAACAAATGGGAGAACACTATGTTCCTCCAACAAAAAGAAGTTTTTCTTCTTGCTGCCTTTTGTTTTTTGGATCATGAGGAAGCTACCGGAATCAGACCTTTTTCCAGAAAAAAAAATCATTTTGGTTTCCACACACTTTGTTTTTTTTGTAGTATGACAATTGTCATGTTTTCTATAATTGGCATGTTTAGGGTTAGCCTTCACTTCCCTTACAGGGTTAGCACTTGTTTCCTCCCTTGTTTCTTTTTTCTTATTTGTTTCCTTTCTATATATTACAAAACTTATAATAAGGAAAGAGAGAAAATTATAGAGAGGTCCTCAAGATATCATGGAACATGTGCCAACACTCAAGTTGAGTCCCTGAAAGTGACGTGGGGTTCCAGTAAAGGTGTCAACACGATGTTAAGCTAGACATCCAAAGGCCTTGAAAACACCCCCTCTCCAAGAACTCACAAGTTATCATGACTGTCATAGTCACAAGGTGTATTGAGAGCAATACTCATATATGTTGAACCTGGGTTATCCCTAGGATGACATTATCTACCATAGCAAAGATATGGACCATGCCATCCTACACAACTCATGCTTGAGTAAGGACATGAAATTACATCTAAACTCATGTACAAAAAGAGGGGCTTATCTTCGACACATGCATCTTGTGGTTTCTCATTTTACAACTAAGATTTTTCAATGCTTTTATAATTCTAAGATTGTTTTATGATTTATGCTTTAAGGTTTTAATTATCACATTAGATTGTTCACCATTTGCTGAGATACTCCTATTTGAAACAATCCTATCAAAATAATAATCTTTGGTCAGCAACCTTAAGACTCACATGATCTCAAATACCCTATCTTACCAAAACAACAATCTTTGATGATCTCGAATTATCCCAAATGACTTTCAAGTGATCTCAATCATCAATTTTTTTTTTTGGAATACCAAGAAGGTTACATGGAAGCGAGAGTTTGAGTACTGACAGAATGAAAGATATCATTGAAGACACATAGGTCCTCAAGATATATGTAAAAGGGAAGGTGGGCAGGAATTCCAAGACAGAGTTGTGTCAGGTTGCTTCAGACATTGCTTGGGTAACCAATCTGCTAGCTTGTTTTGATTTCTTCACAAGAAGACCACCTCAATATGAGGCATATATTCCCAAAGATGTTCGATAACTAGAGTCAGCATTTTGTATTTCAAAGGTGTGGGAACTCGCCGATTGATCCATGCAGCTGCATTCCATGAGTCAGTGATTATGGTGCTTTGGGGGAATTCCATGAGCTTGGCATGTGACAAGGCCTCTTTAATCACTAAGAGTTCACCTCTCATAGGGTCAGTACCAGGTGAACGGCTGGCTTGGCCATGGATCCAGGTTCCTTGTGAGTTCCGGAGCCCCAAACTTGTAGCTCGTGAGTTTTCCTCCTTGTTGATAGACGTGTCCACATGCATGATGAGGGATTTTCAGAGTATTTCGAGGCCGTGTTCAGAGGGGGATTAGAGGCAGAAGTTGGATATGAGTTGATGGCTTGGGACACAGATGTAGTTAATGAGTTACAATGCATGATTATCACAGAAGGCGACATGGGCTTGTGTTTGAAGATATGTAGGTTTCGATTTCTCCACAGCCACCAGCAAGTGGTAGCAAAACAAACATTCCTATTGGCTGCTCTATTCACCGATTTTAGATTATAGGATATCCACTCAGGGATTGAGTTGTGGGTGAAGAAGTTTACAACTTCTATAGGCAAGAGTCTGCACTACACCTCCCTGGCGTTCAGGAAGTCTCTTATGGCATGAAGAACAATTTCTAACAGAAAATGACATCTGGTGCAGGACCCGTCAAGAGTCATCTTGCATCTGAGGTGTAGCTCATTGGTGAGGAGGAAGTCGCGGTGGATCAACCACAAGGTAGTCTTGATGCTGGAGTGGATCTTTACGATCCATATGATGTTATAGAAGTCGAGATTTGTTGTTTCAGTGAAGTTCATGAGGGTTCTATATGCTGATTTGGCGGTGAAATGACCATCTTCTGAGTGGAACCATATCCTTCCATCTTTCCCTAGGGTAGCCCTAGGTGGTGGCATGAGGGATATGGTCTATGCTGATGTTTCTGAAAACCAATGATTAATAAAGCTCATGTCCCATTATCCTGAGTCGGAGACAAGGCAGGAGATAGACATGTCATTTAGGTCTTCTGGAATCGTGAGGCCTGGCCTGATGTCAGGTGTAGTACCATCTCCCACCCAATGGTCAGACCAAACATTGGTATTATCTCCTAAGATAGGTGTCATTGTCGAGTTATATGAGATGAACGGGAGTAATGATTTATTGCCACACCATGTGTGTGAGCCATAAGAAGATATTGTGCCTTGGTTGCTGTATTTGGATTTCATGTGATTGACCCATGGTATGTTGCCTTGTTGAATGTACTCCCATGCAAGTTTTGCCAAGAGAGCCTTGTTGAATCATGTTGTTGGCTTCACCCCGAGGCCTCCTCTATGTTGAGGTTTGATGACCTGGTTCCATGAAACAAGATGCAACTTTTTTGAAGTGTGTGTGCCACTCCATATGAAATTTGTAGTTAGTTGGTCGATTTTTTCCATCGTGGATGCTGGTAGGAGCGTGGATTTCATCATATAGTAGCTTTGTGAGGATAACACAGATTTGGCAAGAGTGATTCTGCCTGCCAAGGAGAGGACTCTATTTTTCTAATAGTTGAACTGGTTGAACATTCTGTCCACAAGAAATTTGTAGTGGGCTTTACTCTTCCTTTTGTGGATGATAGGGATTTCTACGTGTTGCCCCAGGTCGGATGTTTCCTTGATGTCCAAGGCCCTGTAAACTCCTACCCGGAGGGGATGAGGAGTGTTTGATGAGAAAAAGACTGAAGATTTTCCATTAGAGAGGAATTGGCTCGAGGCTTGACTGAAACGTGCAAGACAACTTGTGATTGTATTTTCCTGGCACATAGTGGCTTCCCCAAAGAGTAGGATATCGCCTACGAAACATGCATGGGTGAATGCAAGTTTCCATCTTGTCAGAAGAATGGGTTTCCAATGGCCTAAAGATACTTCCTCTTGGATTATGTTGGCTGAGGCTCTCCAAGCATAAAACGAAGAGGTAGGGTGAAAGGGGGTCCCCCTGCTCCACACAACACGACAGTTTGAATGAGCCAATAGTTTCATCGTTCCAAGGAATAGAGGTTGTGCCCAGTGTGATAATTTGCATGCTGATCTGAATCAGATTATTCGAGGTGAGCATTCTTGCTAGTGTGTTATCTATGAAGGGCCAGCTTAGCTTGTCAAAGTCTTTCATAAGGTTGGGCTTGATAGCACAGTAGTGTTTCCTGCATTGTTTAGATTCCATAGAGTGGATGATTTCCTATACAAGGACAATGTTGTCCCCAATTCTACGCCCTGGTACGAAGCTGGATTGGTGAAGTGAGATCCACAAAGGGAGATAAGGCTTTAATCTGTTGGCTATAACTTTGGACAAAAGTTCCGAGAAGACATTGTTCAAAGAAATCGACCTCAGTTGTGAGCAGGTCTCCGGTTGCTGCACTTTGGGAATCAAAATCAGAGTTGACTCGGCCATGCTAGCTTCAATACGGTGGTCGGAAAAGGGGCTATGAATGAGGGAGCATAGTTGTTGTTGAAGAAGGGGCCAGTTCTTCTGGATGAAGGAGGCGGCAATGCCATCAGGGCCAGGTGATTTTAGGGGTGCCATGGATGTGAGGGCAGTGTGGATCTCCTCCTTATATGGGTGGCGTGCAAGTGCTGCCTTTTCTTCCTCATTGAGGGGGGAGTAGCTCCCGATGAAGGAATCGCTAGCCTAGTGGCACCTCTCATTTTTTGTATCCTAGTAGATGTCAGAGAAAAAGGAGAGAATAAGATTGTTGAGATTGTCACCTTCTTCAACCCATGTGCCACACGAGTCCTTCAAGCAAGTAATCTTATTGTTGTTGCGTCGAGACTTGATGATGGAGTGGAAGAACTTGGTGTTGTTGTCGCCTAACTTTATCCACATACTCCTAGCTTTGTGTTTCCAATCGACTTCTTCTCATTGTAAGATCTCGTCAAGCTTGCATTGGAGGTTTGTGGTGTCTTTGGCCAAGTTAGAGTCGAAACAGATGGCAAGTTGTAGCTGGTTCCATCAAATTAGGTTTCCAATATAGTCTTTTGTGCTCCTTTCTTCTTTCATTTTATTTTTTGTCCACGTCATTGCTTCCTGAAGAAAGCTCAAGCCCGCTCTGGTAAAAGAGGGAGTGGTGTCCCAATTCTCTCGGATAAAGTTCTCGAAGCCATCCATCTCATTCCAACTAGCGACTGTTCCATGGAAGGCGTGTCGCTTGTTGTATGAGCAGAGCATAGTATCAAGGAGAGGGGAATGGTCAGAGTTGTTCCTCTCAAGGAGCATCACCGGCATGGGCAATACCAACTCAAGCCAGGCATTGTTTCCTAGTGCTCTGTCCAATTTCTCATGGAGGAGGCCCCTCCTGAAGGTGGTATGAGGGCTACATGTGGGAAGGTTTTGGAGGTTGCATGAGGTGGTTGTGTCGGTGAAGTCCCGACTGTTTGCCTTGTCAAAGGAGTCACTTCCAAACTTTTCTGATTGAAACATGAATACATTTAAGTCACCCACCACGATCCATGGTGTAGTGATTGTAGAAGCTAGACAATTGAGATGATGCCAGAGGAACTTCCTACTTCCCCTGGTCGTTCCTCCATACACAAAGGTGCAGAGGAGTTTGTTGTCAAAACAAAAGTGGATGAATTTTTCATGAGAGAAAAGAACTTCAAGATGAATGTTGGTCTTCCAGAGAACCCAAATCCCGCCGGTGAAGCCGACTACCTTCACCCTATGTGATTAGGAGAAACCTAGCCTCTTGATGATGGAGATGGCCTTATTTCCTCTACAACAGGGTTCATACACTCCCACCACTGAAATTTGATATTGGGTGACAAAATTCTTTAAGTTGTTCTGGGTATCTTCATCACAGATACCTTAAACATTCCAACTCATGATCTTCATTGGGAAACTTCTTCAAGTGTCGATGATCCCATCTCATGCGCTTCCTTCTCTAGGTCATAGAGGTGGGATTGTTTCCCCCTCTTTCTCGTTGACACCCGTCTGGGGTCTCTGACATTAACCACCCTCCTGTTCCTAAGGTGTATGCCCACGGTAGATTTGGTTGGACTTTTGTATTTCGTGTATGCCATGCCATGGTCACCCATGCTGAATTGGGAAGTGATGAAAGGGTGTGGTTGAGGAGATTTTCCTTTGAGCACCTCATCATTGGAGGGTTTTTTGCAGTGTGGTTTGCATTCATAGAGAGGGGGTATAGGGGTTTGGGGTGGTACTTCCTTGTCTTCTTGGTGGTTTGTGACGGCATCAGATGATCCAGACTTCCTAGAGAGCTTGTAGTTTCTTTTCCTATGGTTCCAGTCAATGATGTTACCTCCAACAACGCTTGATGCTATGTTGTCTGCGTCGATGATTTCCTGAACTTCCTCGTCATCTCCTAGGCCCTCCTCAAGGCCTTTGAAGCAGTTTTACCCCTGGTATGTCCTCTACTGCACAACCATTACCTGGGATTTCCTAGGTTTATGTTGTATTGGCTTAGCATGAATGTCCTCAGTGTACCCTTCCATGCGCTGTGAAGCGGGAGGAATAAGTGATCTGGCATCTACGCATGCGCGCCTTGCGACATTTTCCTCTTCTAATTTTTTCATGCAGTCTTTCTCTATGTGACCTGCTCTTCTACAATAAAGGCATATATATGGGATATTCTCATACTCCACCTTATATCAGATGCCATCCACCCAGATCACGGGAATCAGCGGGGCTGCCATGTTGAATTCCATTGTGATTCTTGCAAAGCGACCTCTTCTCTGGAGTGTCGTGTTCATATCAACTTTGATAGTCTTCCCCAATCGTTTTCCAATCTCTCTAAGCAGGACTTCCTGGTACAGATGGATAGGCATATTGGGTATGTAAACCCAAGCCACAATGCTTGGTGGAGAAGCCATGTTTGGTGAGAACACCAACGTCCATCTCTAGATTGTTAGATAAGATCCAAAAATGGGCCATGGCCCTCCAACAAGAGCGTTGATGTAGTCATCCTCAGCTTGCAATTAGACGATGTAGTAGTCGTTGGCCACGTCGATCAGATTGAAGCTGCCCACCGGCTTCTACAGTGCTTTGATCCTGTCCCTAAGTGTTAGATATCCTATTTCATGAGATAGGAGTTTAACAATGACCGTGTACTGCCAAGGTTTCAGCAGTTCCTCCAAAGATTCTTACCATAGGCAGAAGGTGGGGAAGCCTTGTTCTGCCGAGACTTCAATATCGGAAGGCTATAGCCTGACGCCATTTTCATCTGCATCAATGTAAATGAAGTTGTATGAATTGTCTCGCGATCCTTGTCACAAGGAATCCTTATAGGAGGCCTTGGGCGGACCTTGGGGGGGAGGGTGCTGATGGTCCTGGTCAGAGATAGGAGGAAACTAGGTAGCATTGTCATGTTGTTGACGTACATGGAGGGAGAGCCTACTACTGGTGATTTTCCTCTCATGCGGCCGGCAGACTGCTGGTCGTAGGTGGTGAAGTTGAGGGACAACCCCGTCAAGCACAGAGCGATCGAGTTGTAGGAGCGTGCGATCATGGTCGAGTCTTCATCTCCTTCGTCTGCGTGGAACCTGCTATCACCTATGTGATCGCCGCTACACCTGTGGGGAACCCTAGCCGCCACCTGATTCAAGATAAGAAGATCTTTTCAAACTTGAATTTTCTTTCGATGATCTCTAACAATCTCGAGTGATCACTCTCATTAAACCATCTTCATTGAACATCTTTCCTAAAAATACACTTTTTTCTTTAAAAAAAAGAATAACTTTTCTCAAAAAATCAACATTGTTTCTAAAACCAAAAAAAGAAACAGAAAACTCTTTTAAAAGAAAACATTCTTTTTAAAAGTATGAATTTTCCAAAATAAAAAATAAAATTATTTTCAAAGAAAAAAGAAAAATACTTTTCAAAACACAAAAAAAATCTTAGCAGAATAAAAAAATTTCATTTCAAAATAGAATTCTTTCCAAAAGAAAAATCTTTTCAAAATACAAAAAAAGAGTCTTCCAAAAAATCTTTCATTAAAAAATAAATCTCTCCAGAAGGAAAATCTTTTCAAAGCAAGAAGTTCTTGAATAAAAAAAAGAAAATATTTTCAAAAATAAAATTCTTTCAAAACTCAAAATGTTTTTAAAAAACAATAGAGTTGAACATTCTTTTTAGAAAGAAAATCAATTGAAACATCTTTCAAAACCTCAACAAAATTCAAAGAAAATGTTTCCAAACCCAAAACAAAAGAAAGGAGCAACTTTTAAAACTTGACATCCATTTCAAAAATCTTTCAAATTTCTCCATCATGAAAGATCTCCTTGTTGTGGTATATTCTCATGAGCAACACTGTTACTTGAAACCTTCAAGATCTATTATAAGTGAACTCAATCCTCAAATCTTGGATAAAACTTCCAAATCCAGAATGAAATATCAAATCATGCCCCAAGCATGCCAACTCCATTTAATCCTAAGGATTTCCTAGCTTGACTGAGATGTAAGTCGATATCATACGGTCCTCCCATATTTGCCTACCCAAACCATGGTCATGGACCATGACATAAAATTGGACCACCACTGTATGTTCACGTTCATATCTTTTGACGGTCCTGGACCATTACCTAAATTTGGACCATCAATGCACCTTCACTTCCACATCTTTTTAGGGTCCTATATGACGACCTGAAACTAGGCCATCACCTAAATTTCACGCTCATATCCATGCAATCCCAGACCATAGTCTTAAATGAGGCCATCACTCTAGCTTCCCTGCTTACATCCATACAGTCAAAGACCATGACCTAAAACTAGACCAACGCCCCTGACGTGTATTTTACTACGCGCTTAAATGCAAGTATACGCGTCGAGTAATATAGCCCTTGTGAGGCCCGAGTCGAACTCAGGGATACGTGAATTATTGGGGACTTCTACTAACTAATCTCAATCAGCTAGACCGATTAACAAAATAGGGTTTTGTTGTTGAAATTAAAAGAAAATAAAAATCAAACAAAGAAAACAATCGATTAAAGGTTAATTTAATCAATTCAAAAGGATATCTTTAGGATGGCGGTTTCACCGCGGGTCAACATTGTATTAGGTTTCATATAATTCCTCACACTTCTCTCTCTATCCGGGTAGTGGCCTAAATACAGAATTACCCACTGTCGTGGTGTAATTCACTACTTAGGTTTAGGTTGATTCCACCGTCGTAGTAATCATTCCCCTAAACTAAGCGCATTAAAAACGGTCTCTCAGTTCCCACCATTAATTTTACAACTCCTTTATCAAGGGTTTTATTAATTAATGTAGATTTCGTCTCTTTTCAACCGTTAATCCTTCTGTCGAAGTGATTAAGGGTATTAAGTTATTATTATGGTGATCAAGCATAACAATAGAAATGGAGAAAACGAATCTATACCACGGATTTGAGAGAGAAACTATGAATTATCAATATAAAAAATGTCATACAATGCATTCCCGGGCTACTCCCGGTCCTAAAGATTGAGGGTTTTAGCCTCTCATGTTCATCTCACACAAATACATGGTAGAAATTGGGGAATTCATAAGAAAAACGGGAAATAAATGGGAAAACCCCTGAACGGAGAAGAACCGGTGGATCCTTGGCGTAGAACACGAGCTTCCCCGCCTGTCAGTGGTGGAAATCGTCTTCGGCAGCGTCCGAATCACCCAGGATGAGCTTCTCGGCCTCCGTTCTCCTTTTTCTCCTCCTCGGCACTCGTGCAATCCAAAAATGAGATCCCCCCCTCGTGTGGGCGGCCGTCATTAGGTATAAGTCCCTAATTAGGTCGTCAAATAACAACAGCCGTCCGATCGAGATCAAAACAGATCCAACGCATATCTGCCAGCGTCAATACCATCGACGCGGGACGATGGTATCGACCCGGAAGATTAGCAGCAGCTTTCCTTTCTTTTAGTCTGAGCGCCTGTGGTGATCTCGATACCATCGACTTGGGCGTCGATGGTATCGACTCCTGTAGCATCGGTTTTGTCTTCTAGCGACGCTGTAGCTCTCCTTGTGTCGATGGCATCGACTTTCGTCGATGGTATCGACTGCATCCTCGCCAGCAACCTGAAGTGATCTCGATGCCATCGACTTAGGTGTCGATGGTATCGACTCTGTATTGCTCTTCTCGGCTGACAACCTGTGGCTTGGTCGATGGTATCGACTTCCGTCAATGGTATCGACAGAAGCAGATACTTGTTTTTCCTGAAATTTCACAACAAGACCAAGTAAATCCACACAATTTATAATAAGATGATAAATAATGCTCAAAATAGTAAAACAAAGGGGATTTGATATAATATGATGGCAAAGACCAAATTAAGTGAATTATGCAATATTATCCATAAAAATGAGTAATTAGAGCACAAAACACATATGAAATAGGTCTATAAATGCGACTCAAAATCATCGCATCAAACTCCCCTAAGCTTAAACATTGCTCGCCCTCGAGCAACTAATCCTTAGAATAGGATTGCAGATGTCAACTAAAGATCAACACATCAACCTACATCACACATGACTCCCACTGGACGTTCTCAAACCGGCCTTTCCTAATCACAGAACAGTAATTACGCTACAGGCGACAATAATCATCAATATAAGAAATTATCCTTCAAACCGATGAACACTATCACATAAGGCAGTTAACATAATAAAATTTGCCGATTCAGCATTGGTGCATCTTGTGATCGCCTACACTACGTTGCTCGCCCTAACTACCATCTACATGGAAGCAGTTCTCCTGATAAACATGAGTGAGGAGAAAATCACGGTGGCCTACCAATCCGAGCAACGGGTGGATGGAATGGGTGGTTCATAAAAGAATCTTGGAAGTATTACACAGTTTCAAAATGCACATAACAAAATGTCCTAAATGATGCAAATGCACATTGAAAATGCCCTAATGCTTAAAATTGGGTGGAATGATGCATGCACTAACCTTCCACCTCAAAAAGAGATAGAAATCTAATTAAGCCACATCATGTACTCAATTTCCTTGTTATGCAAGTGATATCATGTTCCTTTCTCCCTCTTATTCCATTTCCTTCTAAATTCTTTTTTTTTCTTTCTTTTCTCAATTTTTTCAGATTTTCAGAATTTTTTTTTTCTCTTAGCCCACATATCCATAATTGCTTAGAGATACATGTGTTAGGCTATTTTCTTCATGATTGGAAATCTTTGTACTATTTCGAGGGTATGGAACAATTTAGATCACTTTTTAAGACAACCTGAGGTACATGGTGTACTTATGCGTGAACATCATGAAAGTTATGAGTGCAACTACATGACATGCACCTAAAGGTAATGTGCATGAATCACTATACATTTTTTTCGTTTTATGCAAAAGTATGAAAATAACAATGTAAATCCTATCTACATGCTATGCACGTAAGAAGGAATTAAAACTGTACTTTACTTCCAATTCTTTGGTGGATTATGGAAAAATATGAAGTGGAATGATCACAAGATTAAGTTACTGAACCTTAGAAAAATATCATGTGTCCCTTCTTACTGACATGTGTATTAGTTCAAAGGGTTCTTTCTCTTATATCCAATTAAGGTCTCATTAGCATTTTATTAGGTTAGGCTCAAACAACCGTTACTATCCACTTTTCATGAGTCAATGGGGGTGTGGGTGTGACATATTGTTTTAAAGTTGACATAATCAATCATTTTCATCGGACAAGTTCCCCAAGGACAACCAAGTCAAGCTATCCAAAAGGCACAAAAATTTTAAAATTCCCTTAAATTTCCCATGAAAACAGCGAGATGACAATTTTTAAGACATCCACGGTTACACTAGATAGATGTGGATCCTAAACAAACTAAAATTGCAAGAACAAATAACAAAGCAAAAACTAAAAACAACTAAAGAAAAGATAAAAGATAGAGCTGTTTTAAAATTCCCTTAAATTTCCCATGAAAACATCGAGATGACAATTTTTAAGACATCCACGGTTACACTAGATAGATGTGGATCCTAAACAAACTAAAATTGCAAGAACAAATAACAAAGCAAAAACTAAAAACAACTAAAGAAAAGATAAAAGATAGAGTTGTTCCAGCCACCCCCCTAAGCTTGAAATCGACTATGGCCTCATAGTCAAAAACAATCTTAAGAGTGGAACAGAGATACCAGATCCGTCTGATGGTGGTGGAGGCGGGTATGCCAGGGTCGTGGGGTCCAGATTTTCTCTAGATGACACTTGGTGCAAGTGGAGGCAGAAATCGTTGAAGATGTGACTTCATTTGACCAATAACCCCGTCTTGAATAATTGACCCCAACACTGCTGTGTGCCCGTCGATACCATCGACGGAAGTTGATGGTATCGACTCGCTGATTAGGGCAACTGCCTCGCGAGTCCGGCCGCCGCCTTTTTCACTTCAAAATGTCGATACCATCGACAGACCCGTCGATGGTATCGACTTCACTGAGTCAATTTCTTCTGAACATCTCCAGAGATCTCAATGGTATCGACTGGCATGTCGATACCATCGACCTTTATTGCACAACCTGCCTGGGACCATGTCGATACCATCGACGAGGGTGTCGATAGTATCGACGCAGTGCGATTTTTGCTGGTGTCAACCTGAACCCATGTCGATACCATCGACCAGTGTGTCGATGGTATCGACCCTGCCTGTGCCTGCACATTCAACAAACGGATCAAGGTATCTTTTTTAAACTAAAATTTAAACAAAATAAAAGCAATATAAGACTACAATTAAACTATCCTAATGTACCAATGGTTGGGTTGCCTCCCAACAAGCGCCCTTCTTTAACGTCTTAGGCTAGACGGTGTGACAATCATAATCTTTTCACCTTGGGAACTGCACTTAGAGGATCATTCGGTAATTTGAATTCAACACGATCTCGTCCAATGCCCAAAGACAGAGTACCTCTCCCTAAGGCAGTCACGACATCTGCCGTTGCTTGAAACGGTCTTCCTAGGAGAATTTCACAACTTTGGAGTGGTGGCATATCCATGACGACAAAGTCCACTGGAAATATGAATCTATCCACTTTGACTAGAACATCTTCACATACTCCATAGGGTCTCACTGTAGACCCATCCGCCAATTCAATTGTTGCAGCCAACTTCTTTATCTCTTTTAACCCCAGCTTTTGAAATGTAGCCAAAGGCATGAGATTTATGCTAGCGCCAGAATCACATTGCGCTTTAGGGAAATGTTGACCACCTATTGAACACGATATGTAAAAAACTCCTGGGTCCTTTCTCTTCTTTGGTGAACTCCCTTGGATCATAGAGCTCACTGTCTCATTCATCCAATAAATTTCATCGTCTTTTATCCGCCTCTTCTTATTGATGATTTCCTTGATGAATCTCCCATAGGCGGGTACTTTTTCGATCATCTCCACTAATGGAATATTGATGTGGAGTTTTCGAAATATCTCCAGGAATTTCTTAAAATGTCGATGGTCTTTCTTTGACTTAGAGTGGACCGGATCTGAAACATCAGCTGCAGCAACACGCCTGTGAGGTGGCACATAAGAGCTTTTCAGGGGTACCTCCCCTAAGCTTGCTTCAATCACTCCCTCCGACGTGGGCCTTGATGAGATCTCCTCAATGGTAGCAGCTTGTTGTGGATTCTCTTTCACATTTTCTGTCTCTGCACATGCACAAACAACTTGCACTTCTTCATCTTGCCTACATGGAGATATAGTATTCACAACTCTTTGTGATTTCCTGAAGAAAGGGTTTCCACCAGGCAATCCATAGTAAGTGCGTGGATATGGTATTGCTGGTGTTGCATTCACATTGAAAGTCATTTTTCTTTCTTCTACAGCTTCTTGCACCTGAGATTCCTCTTCATTGCTCACCACAGACATGTACTTGACCTGATGGTGTGCTTGGGCCACATTTGCATTCTCGACTGGTTTCTGTTGATTGGCGTTCTTGATGGCCGCCACTTCACTTGAAATCTGAGCCACGGTGGTCTCTAATGCCCGCATTTGCGCTCCATGGCTTTGCAGCGTCTGCCCAAATTTGGTTAGAATGTCACCTTGAGATTGCAATTGCTTACCAAACATGGCCATCATCTCTTGGTTTTGCTGTACCATTTGACTTAGTAATTCAATGTTTTTGTCCTCGACTTTTTGCTGTGATTTGGCATCCGGATCCTGTAGAAAATTATTCGGATCCTTCCATGAGAATTTTTTATCCTTCCGCCATGCATAGTCATTGTTTCTATAGCCCTGTTGTTGCATGAATTTCACTTGGGCTTCTTCATCCTCAGATGCATCTTCTTTAGTTAGCAGCTTCTTGGCTAGGAGATCTAGCTTATCGTTTAGCTCCCTAACTATTCTGGATTCACCAGCAGCCTTGACCTGTTCCACTGCACCTCTGTCTCTTTCTCCCCAGGATTGCTTTCGTGTCATATTCTTCAGTATTTCCCAACATCTTGTATCAGTGTTATTTAAGAAAAATCCGGAGCCAGCCGAGTCCAAATTGCTTCTATCATGCTCGGAGAGAGCAAAGTAGAAGATCTTCACTTGGGTTTCCTTGTCCAGTCCATGGTGTGGACATCTCCTCAACATGACTTGGAATCGCTCCCAAGTCTCAGAATAAGTTTCACCCGCCTGTTGGGTGAAATTGTGAATCTTCCTGATCATATCATTGGTCTTCTCAGGAGGGAAAAACCTCTCGAAGAAAACCTCCACCATGTGATCCCATGATTCAACAAACTCGTCGTTGAGGTTATGAAGCCACTCTCTTACCACTCCAGCCAAGGAACTCGGGAATAACTTGAGATACAATGCATCTTGCGGGAACCTGTCGATCTTCACCATATCGCAATTTTCAACAAACTGACTAATGTGTGCCACTGGATCTTCATTTTTCATCCCGTGAAATGCGTTGGATTTGACCAAGTTAATCAGTGCCGGGTCGATCTTGTATGTTGGTATGTCGATCCCCTTTTTCTTTATAGGCCCCTTTGAAGCTGATGAAGAAGACGCTTTGATCTTCTCCCATATCGTCTGTGCTTCAACCATTTCTTCTTCTTGTTCTTGCTCAGATTCAGAATTTATATCACTTTGGTGTTCCTCCTCGTAGTAGTCCTCGTCCTCTGGTCCCGCAGATGGAACCTCAGGTGTGCGATTCGCGTAGTCGGTACTACGCGTAAGCACCATGCAAAGTACCTGAAATATGAAAATCGGGGTTCAGTACAATGCTTTGAACGAGTAAACACAATTATAGAGAAATATAGGAATTTTTAAAATTGTTTTAGAATAAAATAAAAAAAATGTGTGGCCTAGAGTGGCCGCTCTTAGCACTCAAAGTGCCAATAATTCGCCGTATCCCCAGCAACGGCGCCAAAAACTTGACGTGTATTTTACTACGCGCTTAAATGCAAGTATACGCGTCGAGTAATATAGGCCTTGTGAGGCCCGAGTCAAACTCAGGGATACGTGAATTATTGGGGACTTCTACTAACTAATCGCAATCAGCTAGACCGATTAACAAAATAGGGTTTTGTTGTTGAAATTAAAAGAAAATAAACATCAAACAAAGAAAACAATCGATTAAAGGTTAATTTAATCAATTCAAAAGGATATCTTTAGGATGGCGGTTTCACCGCGGGTCAACATTGTATTAGGTTTCATATAATTCCTCACACTTCTCTCTCTATCCGGGTAGTGGCTTGAATACAGAATTACCCACTGTCGTGGTGTAATTCACTACTTAGGTTTAGGTTGATTCCACCGTCGTAGTAATCATTCCCCTAAACTAAGCGCATTAAAAACAGTCTCTCAGTTCCCACCATTAATTTTACAACTCCTTTATCAAGGGTTTTATTAATTAATGTAGATTTCATCTCTTTTCAACCGTTAATCCTTCTGTCGAAGTGATTAAGGGTATTAAGTTATTATTATGGTGATCAAGCATAACAATAGAAATGGAGAAAACGAATCTATACCACGGATTTGAGAGAGAAACTATGAATTATTAATATAAAAAATGTCATACAATGCATTCCCGGGCTACTCCCGGTCCTAAAGATTGAGGGTTTTAGCCTCTCATGTTCATCTCACACAAATACATGGTAGAAATTGGGGAATTCATTAGAAAAACGGGAAATAAATGGGAAAACCCCTGAACGGAGAAGAACCGGTGGATCCTTGGCGTAGAACACGAGCTTCCCCGCCTGTCAGTGGTGGAAATCATCTTCGGCAGCGTCCGAATCACCCGGGATGAGCTTCTCGGCCTTCGTTCTCCTTTTTCTCCTCCTCGGCACTCGTGAAATACAAAAATGAGATCCCCCCCCTCGTGTGGGCGGTCGTCATTAGGTATAAGTCCCTAATTAGGTCGTCAAATAACAATAGCCGTCCGATCGAGATGAAAACAGATCCAACGCATATCTGCCGGCGTCGATACCATCGACGCGGGTCGATGGTATCGACCCGGCGGATTAGCGGCAACTTTCCTTTCTTTTAGTCTGAGCGCCTGTGGTGATCTCGATACCATCGACTTGGGTGTCGATGGTATCGACTCCTGTAGTGTCGGTTTTGTCTTCTAGCGACGCTGTAGCTCTCCTTGTGTCGATGGCATCGACTTTCGTCGATGGTATCGACTGCATCCTCGCCAGCAACCTGAAGTGATCTCGATGCCATCGACTTAGGTGTCGATGGTATCGACTCTGTATTTCTCTTCTCGGCTGACAACATGTGGCTTGGTCGATGGTATCGACGGAAGCAGATACTTGTTTTTCCTGAAATTTCACAACAAGACCAAGTAAATCCACACAATTTATAAGAAGATGATAAATAATGCTCAAAATAGTAAAACAAAGGGGATTTGATATAATATGATGGCAAAGACCAAATTAAGTGAATTATGCAATATTATCCATAAAAATGAGTAATTAGAGCACAAAACACATATGAAATAGGTCTATAAATGCGACTCAAAATCATCGCATCAGCCCCCCTTTAACCTAGTGAGTATTTCTCTCATAAGATCCCCCCTGAGGAGAGAGGAATCTCACACACCCATATCCATCCATGTCTCTAGCCTTGAGAGGGTCACCTTTACATGGATATACATTTCCATGTAGGCATTTCTCTCATAAAATCTCCCTTTAGGGGAGAGAAACCTTAGACATCAATTCCCAACCATAGTTTTGGCCCTAAGTGGGTCACCTTGTACCTAGGCACCATCACATCCACATGGTTTTTCATGATGCTACTGGCATATCTCATGACAAGACTAGAAGAGATCTTTCTATATCACTCAATCTAGGGGCATGTCCCTTTATTCATATCATTGGTGTTGATAATATGCATATTGATACATGAAAAATCCCTATCCACAAAAAGGGTGAACTCTCATATTTTGACATGATCTTTGCCCCTTCTCCATACAAGGGGCAGGTCACATTTTTCTATCATGTTTTTTGGAACCCTCTTCCATGCAAGGAGCTATTTTTGTAAAATCGTACTGAGAATGTTGGGCATATAAAAAACATTAATGCCATATGTTGAATCCCCGTGCCAAATACATGTGGTATTCTTTTATGATCATGTTCTTCTACTTTTAACTCCTTTATACACAAGAGGAAGATTCCATGTTGGTCTCCAAAGCCTAATAAGCAATCATTCTATCTTCAGCACAAGAGGAGGACATCACAAAAGTTTCACGTTGCAAACACTTAGTGACAATTTTAGAAAGAGCTTCTTTAGATGACAAGCAATGACCAACAATCCAACACTGGTGAAGTGATGAATGTGTGTTTTGAAGACTCTCATGATGAATTGAAGACTCAGGCCAACACTAGATCCATCTAGTAGTCATGATGAGTTGATGAACTACATTTCATAGAGACATTTGAGTTCAACATCAAGCAGGAAGTTCAAGCTAACATGGGCTATCCAGAGCCACAAACATAGTTGTTCCCCTTTGCAGGCCATGCACAACTATTACCACCATTCAACCTATACGGTTAATAACTAACACCATTCTAACTGACACCTTCCAAGGGTATATCCATGCAAGAATGTCACATCTGAGCATCTTCAACAAGAGACATCTATGACACACACAATCACTCCACAGAACAACCAAGTAGATGATCAGATCGAAGAATCCAATGACCAATAAGAAGTAATTATTTATCAAGGTAGAAATAAAAAAGCTATAAAGGGTCAGAAGTCTACAATTCTAGTACTAAAGAAAAGGCCTTATATAGTCTATCCCACAATGTTCCCTCCAATGTCCCCTTTGAACTATCCACTTGTTCCAAAACATAAGTGTACCCACCTCATGCAAGTCTGGTCACAACACTAATAACTATAGTCCAATGAGAGATCTAACATGTTGTGGATCACAGTATGATAGAAATTATGTAGAACCTAGGAGATCTCGAGATGAAAATAGCTAAAAATGACACCTTCAGAGTTCAATATTATAAGATAGTAAAGATTGATTATTGAGGCATGATAGAAGGATATACATTTCTAGAAACAACTATTTCTCCTATTGTTGTCAAATAGGAGATTGTAATGCAAAAATGGAAGAGGAGGTTCACATGCTTAAAGGTCTCTCAGTGAGGCTCTCCCATTGGTAAACATCTCGTGAACTTTCCATCCATAAAGGAGCCTTGTAATCCTCTACCAAAGAGCTACAATCCCAATGTGTACTATTAGTATCATCATATCCACAGACATAAAATAGAATCATGTATATCTATCAAGAAAAACATTCAAGGCCAAATTATTTCAGGTTTGGTCCATGTGGATGCCCTAACAGGAACACTCACTCTAGAGCATGTCACTAGAGAGCCAGGGGTAGTCACAAAATTGATTGAATCCCCGCTCGAGCTAAAGCACAAAAGGAATACACCAGTTGATGCAGTTGCAAAGTTGATTGAGCATGAACTTGAGTCAGAGCTCTACCAAAGAGCACCAAGACAAACAATTGTCATGAGCTAAAGCATCTGGGGATTATGAAGGATCTATCTAAGAACTTTTCACTTAAAAAAATCAAAATAGACAAATTCAAAATTTCAAATTAAAAAAGAATTCAAAATGAAAAAAAAAATCGTAAAATGAAAAAAATCATCATAATCAAAAATAAAAATTCATTTAATCTACTTAAGCACTTGGACGTGCCCCCCCTTGAACCATGAAGCGAAAGGGTAAAAGTAGAACCATAGGGCCTATGAGGAAAAATCATGGCCATTATCATGAGGCAATGATGGTTTGCAAACCTGATCTCACTGATAAAAGGCACTTAATTAATAAAATCATCTAAACCTATAATTGAAGATGACATCACATTTCAAAATAAAAAAAAATGTCATCTTTTAGGCCTTGTTAAGCTGAGCATCCCAGAGGCAAGTTTGAACACACCCACAAACTCAAGACGTATTGAAAACAAACTTAGGGGTCATTCCCTACCTAAACTTTAATGTTTAAACACAATAGGAACCCTTCTCATAGGGTACAAAAAATATAGGTGGACTGGAGGATAAGGTGATTTGTATCACTTATGAAATTGTTCATGTCTCATCGATTTTCATGATGATCTATCCTAGGGACCACAAATGGGTATCCTTCACTAGGAGACTCCCATTAATCAATAATTCAAGTCCCCATCCCAAGTCTTTGGTGATCAATGACCATAACATCAAAGAAGTAACCAAACATACATCGACTATGAATCCCAAAGGGAATCCAAACTTGGATATATGCTTGTGGTGAATTGCTTATCAAGCATAATATCCAAGACCAGTGGAGTCTAGAACTCCCATCTAAAGGTTTTAAGCATCAATGCCCATGTACTTAAATGCAAAGTGATCAAATACAAATATTGATAAGATACGACCATGCTTCTATATATAGGAAAATATTTATGGAATGTAAAAGAAGGCTATTCAATATATTGATAAGATACGACCATGGTCCTATATATAGGAAAATAAGCGTATTGACGCAAACTAAACCCTAATGGGCCAAGATGTACTTGGGTCCATAATACAAAGAGACTAAATAACATAAGTAGTCAGACTCTCTAATACTCACCCTCAGGATGAAGCTTGGGAGTATCCCAAGTCACTTTGTAAACAGACAAATAGACTAAAGATAAGAAGTATAATAAGAATATAAATTGTTCCCTTACAAGAATTTCTCCCCATCAATGTTATAATAAGTCACTCACGCACTCAAATACTTCACATCAATTAGATAATCCAAAAGCACATACAAAGGAAGGTATTAGGAGCTTCTTGATCAATATGATACTTCATTGTCTTAATCACAATAACTATCATCATCAATTAGAACAAAGAGTGTTGGAATATAAGAAGAAGATAATGCTCATACAAGGCATGGACAAGAAAGAGTCAACATGCTCAAGGAATGGACAACTCAAAGAGTGATGGAACATAGTAGTAGAAAATAGATCTCGTAGTCGTATAAAAGACCATTGTGCCTCAAATAGGAAGCAACAAAAAGACTCCCAGATGAACAATAATAGCAGAAAAGCATGAAGCTCCATCATAAGCATGTAAATCACCAAAGGTACCATCATCATCTCATCATATAATTTCCATCCTAGTAGTAGGTGTCACAGTCCTCAGGGAGTCTTGGGTCACAAAAACAAAAATACTAGATGTGTGCAAGGAACATACAAAGGATTTAATGTGCAAACAGAACACGGACAATAGTAGTGCAAACTCACAAAGAAACTAGTAAAATGTGTTAATCATAAAACAAGTAGATTCGATGATGGCTCCAGAGAGAAAACAATAAAAAAATAGTAGCAATTGAGATGATGATCAATAATCAATAATAGTAGCAAAAAGATCAATATACCATAAACAAGAAGAAAAAAATGGATACATATAGCAGCAAAATAACACTCCATAGAAATAGTAAAAGTAGCATGAAGATCCATATACCAACAAAACAAAAATCTTCTTCATTTCTCGTCCATCTCATCTCTTACCTATATTAATCATTCTACACTCTTTCTCTCATGCCAACCACAAAAAATAGTCAAGAGAGTGGTTGGGGTGGCGTGTAAAAAACAATAGTACAAGTAGAGTTTATGTAAGTAAATAATCAAGAGGTAACCAGCAAATCGATTCAAGGTGCAACATGATCTGATGATATTCTGGATAGCAAGTTTTGGTTCTTCATAAAATAGCATGGGGTCTTGTTTTTCCAAATAAAAAAGGATCAAGTCTTTTCCAGTCAAAGGTTGGTCAAAGTCTTTGCCTATATCTTTCCTTTGGCAACAATAATGTCAGGGAGTGTTTTATTGCTAGAAAATGTTATATTATGTCAATCAAAGACTTGTCAAAGGAGGTCAATTTGAGATCATCTACCCAACAATTAATCGTGATGAACCTTTTTCCAATTTGACAACGTTCATGTTGACAATGTATATTGCAGTTAGCTTGAATATTCATTGATATATATAAATTCTATCATGCTTGGAGAGCAAGGAAGATAGAAATTGCTACATTGAATCTATGATTGTGATGAGTAAACATGAAGAGGCACATCATGAGAAATAATAGAATTAAGAACATGGGTGCTAAATCTAAACATGGCCTTGAATTGGTTCTTGCTGGAAGACCATCTATGCTTGAGAACTGTTGATCGCGACAATAGAAATATTAGAAAGAAAGCAACATGCTTAAGGGAAACTATTTGTGCAAACAATCTTTGATCATTATTCTATTTGCATGGGAAACTACAATCATTCCTCGATCTACTCAATTGGTAGATATGATTTGCAGGGCTTTGTTGACCATTAGTAATTAAGTACATATCCAAATTTTGTTGAGGGATTGTTTGGTAGGGTGTAATCAGACAAAAAGTGTGTGTTTGATGTAGAATTTTACATTGTGATATTTTTACATTGTAAACTTACTAAACTACACCTCACTACACCCAACCAAACGTTCCCTAAATAGGTTTGTCATAGTATCAAAGGGATTGGATAGAAAGGGTCAGAAGCTAGGAATACTAAACATATAAAGGCAAAGGGGAAGTAGATAATCATTAGCAATAGCATATGGGATGGAGAGTGTTGGAAAAAAGATTAAACAAAAGAGAAGATGACCATGGAAGTCTGGATGATGCCTGGTAGGCAACCAAGCCAAGAAAGAATGGTGTTGTCCCATTGGAAGAGGGTCTCTCTTTTCCAACCTAGATTAGGATCAATTCTCTAATATCCTGTGGAAAGTAAAATAAGGATATGTGATATATTGATAAGAGACAACCCTTCTCATATATATAGGAAAACAGGGAAGCATAAAATTCAAACTAACCCTAATGGGCCAAGATGTTCTAGGGCCCAAAATACAAAGAAACTAAATAACATAAGTAGATAGACTCTCTAATAACTTTCAATCTCGTTCGGATCTTGGACTAATCACAAACTTAACTTCCAAACCTCTTTTGGATCCTTGGCCAAGACCAATAACTAGACCGCAAGCCCTTTCTTGAACATGCTTCTCTCCTCTCTTTATGTGACAATCTCTTATGGGTCATTGTCTAAGACCTTAAAATATACCAAAAGCCATGTCCTGGATAAGATCATTTCCTCTCTTTTTGTTACAACCTATTTTGAGACCTAGATTGGGATCTTAAACTTTACCAACCAACATTCAAGCCGTAGTCTAAGTAGGCACTCACTTTTTTTTCAAAGACATATTATAAAGAGGTTCTCCTCATTGTAAGTCCAAAAACATGTAGGTACCATTCCATCATAAAAGTCCTACCCTAAGTATGCCACCTATATTTTTGAAGACCTACCATGAGTGGGCACCTCACATCATCAATTCTCTATCCTCAATTGATTCGCCTCAATTTTAAGGCCCAACCTTGAGTGGGAAATCTTCGAAAAAGCCCTATCGTAAATAGGTGCCTCATGTTTCTAAGCCATGTCCTGAATAGGCATCTTAACCTTAAGACCTTATCCTAAATATGAATGCACCTTCTTGAGCCCTACCTTGAGTAGGAAATACACTGCTAAGGTGTTGCAATCCCAATTTTTTGAGCTTGAATGGTTTGAAATGCAATTTGTCCAGTAAATGTATGATAATTGAATTGTATGATTTATGTGAATTGAATGGATTTCCTTTGCAATATTTCATTAGGGCATGTGATTTCATGGATCGTAATATGTTAATGAGTCCAATATGATTAACAGAAAAAGAAGAAATCAAATAATGCATTATTAAGAAGGAAATTTAGGATAATGATGAAAATATGAGAAACATGTGGAAAGATGTATGATTGAATCATTATGGATGATATTTCGAATCCACAAGGTTTCTAATGGTAAATGAAATCCAAATAAAGAAAATAAAAGAGTAAGAGAGAGAAAATATGTATAAAATATGCCTTATTAAGAGATAACTTGTGTATGAAGAAAACGCATTTATAGTCTCAAATTTAAGCCCCAAACTTGGTACAGAAGTAGATTAAGTTATTATGGACTTTCTTCTAAAATTTGGGATCAATTGGATAAGAGGTTTGAGAGTTATAATTTTTACAAAATTCCTTAAAGTGAGAGGATCGATATTAAATGTCACACATTAATTCGATGTTGTAAAGGTTTGGGTGTAGATTGTGATCCATTGATCAGACATCTAATGGTGTACATGGATCACTTAGAACTAGTCTGAATTGGAATAGGGGAAGCAGACGACCAACCTGTAACTCTGCATTTTGTGAGATTCGGTACATGTGTGCGAAAGGAAGATCCACAGTTGAGTTCGAGAGAGACGATTCTGCGTGAAACCCACCTAGGTTTTTCTTGGTTTCATGGTCGTTCTAGGAAACGCCCAATCCCACTTGGATAGAGATTTGACAATGAGACTGGGGAGCCAACCCTAGTCCCCCATGCATATATATATATGCTACCCCTAGACTTGAGTTGAGCATCACAAACTCAGGCAACACTTTCTCATTACTTATTGTGATCTCGGTATTGCATCAGCCCCAGTGAGGTGCAGCTCACAACACCACCGCAAAAGAGTTGTATATTGAGAAGATAATAAAAGGGGAGAAAAGACCATGCTACCCATGGCACCAGAGAAAGCATGAGGGGCAGGGTAGTCCTTCCACCCGACACTGAGTGCACAACTTGTGTAGCACCATAGGACATGTGGCAAGTGGTGATTGGCAGAGGCAAGCCACATCAAATTGACTAGGTAAGAGATCCTTGCTGATGTGTCATCTTTTTATTGGTCTAAAAGGTAATTAAATTGCATAAATCATAACTAATTATATGATTATCATATGAGGAAAAGTTATATATGAATTTTGATAAGGAGAATTCAAGGAATTGAATAAAAATAGTTTGCAAGCCCGAATATATTCATAGTTCGAAATGTACATAAAGTTGCTAACTTTAATACTTTTATAAGTATGAAACCCTAATTTGATGATTAATGAAATTGGGAAAAGTAATATCGATACTCTATAAGAATATTAACCTATTGTTAATAAAAAGGACTTTTTGAATCTACATAGATGATCCATATGCTCGATATGCTAGTTTAGGGTTTCATATTAATATAGTGCATTAATGGGCTTAGAAACCCTAATTTAGTTGTTAATGACTTTTAAAGGTTATATTATGACTCTAGGTGAAAACCCCCGGGGTGCAATAATGGCCCCACATTACTGAACGTGTTGCAATGCCCCCATGTACGTGGCTGGTTTCAGGGTTTATCCTTGGCTGGGTGGGGTCCAATAGTGGTCGATCTCGGGAGGGGTTCCTCATTAAAAAAAGGTTATTTTTTGAGAGCCTTTGTATGAGATGATATTAGATGATCCTAAGCCAAATTGATAATAAAGAGGCTTTAAATTGAGTAATTGCATAATTAGGGTTTTGAACATAGAATTGTTGTTTTAGGGTTTTGTTGACATAAAAAGGGAAAGTTGAGAAATATATCTAAAGAACCCTAAGGAAACCCTAATTTTGATTAGAAATCCTAGGAAGTATTTCCAAGTCAATAAAGAAAGTTCTTGATGAGTGTGTATCAAATAGGTTGCACATGCTTTTCAAGATTCTATTGTGCATGTGTGATTGGTTGCTTGGATTTCCTGATTGGATTGGATTGTGCTTATTTCTGTGAGATCTCGAAATCATGTATGTTATTAGAGTACAGTCTTTAGTTTCACATTTTTTTCTAACATTTTATCGATTGCATGGAAATAAACTGCTTGGATGATTTTATTTTTGCAATCTTTAAATTGAATATGATTATCACAAGTAAAGTATACACATGGCTTGCCCTAACCAACATACCATATATGGATGTAAGATAAGAGACCAAGCCCCAGAGGGAAGGTCAGAGGTGGTCAAGCCCCGGAGGGAAGACTACCGAGCACCCAGAGAGGTGACCCCAGGTACAAAGCTCATGATGGAGATGGTAGCGTGAAGTCCCTTGCAAGGACTAAACCCTAGGAGGGGGTATCCTAGAGTATGAGTAAAAGTGGTTGGGAAGTCATATTGAAAAATGTAATCTTGCATTGTTAACAACTATTTGATGTGATTAGGTTGTTAGAATATATATGCAATATTTTGGTTGTCACAACATATCGATATATTCATTTATACTGACTGACATTTTGTTTGTCGACATTTTAGGAATATATGAAAGTGGACAAATAGTAAGGTGGTATTTGTGAAGAATAAAGTTAATCCATAAAGGAGGATTTAGTTATATAAAACTCTACATTGGGTAAAGTTTAAATTTCCTATTTTGAAAGGTATGTCAATAGTAAATGTTTATCCTATTTTAAGATTAGTCTTTGTAGAATTTATTAATTATTTTTTATTATTTGTAAACCATTGATCCTATTTTGGGATAGTGGATTTGGCTCTCTGGTCTTCCTTAATTAGGGGTTACTGGGGAGGAGGGTCGTTACATTTGGTATCAAAGCATGGTTTTGCATTTTATCTATAATAATTATTAAATTGTAAAAACTCTTCAGAACCCAAAAGGGATTTATTATAGGATTTTCCAATGATGGAGGTGTCTAGAAAATGATCACGATCAGGGTCTAGCAATATTTTCCTTCTACCCACTAGTTGGTCTACGAGGACTCCCAGATTTTGTGTGACTACCTAGACAAAATCAGAGGATTTGACTTGAAATAAGATACCTTAATCTCTTCTCTCATCTATCTCCATCCCTTCTCTACCTTGTTCATTGTACAACTCTAAGAGATTAGGGACCACCCTCCTAAGTTTTGTGGTTAAGAATATAAGGATTCAAGAATCCTCCACCAAATAATAAAAAGTATGTAAGAAAGATGTCATGGACATAAGTTTTGATATTTAGAAACTCAGACTGAGTTTAGTTACATGATTAGGTTCATGGCCTATGTTTTTGTGCCCTTGGTTACCCCTCAGGAGAGCACTGAGATTAGACCATATTATAGCAACAGGAGGAGAGTGATATTCTTGGAGGAAGAAGCCTCCAGGAAGAGGGAGATTCTTGACACATCCTATGAGGACAATGCTCAACCCAAAACCTTAAGCGATGGATAGAGAAAGAGAAGATACAATGAATTGGATATCATAGTTGACCATGCATGCATGTACATGGGTTTGACATGCATGATTTACATAAATTCTTTGGATATGCATGAGAAACATAGACTATGTGTGGTTGTTTGACCGCTGGTGCCTTTTGGTGACCCGACCTTGGGTGGGTCGTGCATGTTAAGAGTGAGGTATAGCTCCCTCATTGAGAAGGTTAGTGGTTACCATATAGAAACCCTAACAGGTATATATGAGTAGAAAAGAGGCATGCACCTAGATAGATAGAAGTGAGTAGAAGAAAGGCTGGTTGTAGGTTTTAGACCTAAGATGAAAGGGTTATGCCTGATATTTTATGAGATATGCATGCAAAACATTAGAGGATCTTGGATGGACATAACTTTTGATATAATGTTTCACCCATGTAGGGATAGACATGTATCCTTAAGATCTTGACCCATCTTTCATGAGAGAACCTCCAGTCATAGGACTAGTTATAGGGTTAGCTCTAGAGAGAGGGTGAGGCCCCAATGAAGAAGGTTAGAGACCTAGACTCTGAGACAAGAGGAATCACGAGAAGGTTTGGTATGATGTGGCCTAGAATAGATGACCTTGAATAAGTGTATGTGTTTGCCTCATGCATGATCCTTAGAGGCTTATTGTACCTCATATGCCTTTAGAGGAACCAAACCCTAGAAAAGCGAAAGAGGCTACTGGTATAGATATACAGATGATATAAGTGCCTACTTTTTAGGTGTAGGAAGGAGAGTTCCAGGGACCCTATTGAGGTATGGTATGATAACAAGTAGTGAGGCCTTGCACCTAGTTGGTTGTCCCTATGTATGACTCAAAGGGTTGTTCACATGGAAGGATGTTGGGAAGTATGTGCCATATCTTGTATAGGTTTGGATCATGTTTGAAAAGATGAGCATGCAGATAGATAGCTAATACATAAGAGGTGAACTTATGGTTCCTAGACCAAAGAGGGGATGTAGTTGTACCTGTTATACATGTTTCTCATAAGGCGGTTGAGTTCATGGAAGTAAGTATGGAATCCCCATGTGCTACAGCAAAAGGAAACCCCACTTGAACTAAGGGTATATGTTTGATGAACCCCTCACACATGTGGTGACTTATGCACGTAGGAGATTGGTCCAACCTTGAGGAATGATGAACAAGTATGATGTACCAAGGAACTTAGAATGGTTTAATAGTTTGTCTTCTTGCTAGCCATGAGCATAAGTAGCATGATAGAGCTAAGCATATACATGATGATGTAAACCTTAGAGATAAGAGTATTTTGTGGCCTTTGTTACTATCAAGAGATAGTTTTCGCCTATCCTAGATAGGGACCGTTCATGTTGGAGTGAACACCAACTCTTCTTTAGGTTTGAGGAAAACCTTATGAGGTCACTTATAAGAGCATGATGAGATAAGTGCAGAGCACATTGTATGAGCATGAATCTATAGACCCACGTGTGACCATCTCTAAGGGGCATGAGGATATGTTGAGATAGAGGTATCCTGTGTGGGGCCAGACCGAGTTAGGTAGGTCGCCATGATTCCTATGAAGGGATGTAAAGTTAACCATGAATGCCCAGAGAGAGGATGGAGATTTGGGTGAGGATTCAATGATGAGATGTGCTTGAGTATCAACACAGAAACCATGAGCTACAGTAGAATCCTAAGTCAACACTAAGGTCAAGTAGGGATAAGACCAATGGGAGTAGGAGTTGTTTGTTCCCTCAATGCAAAAGACCATAGGATGAGGAGGTAACAACTACCTTTTCCTGAGGCCCATTGGTTATTAGGTTGGCCACCTTAATGAGTTTATGTGGCCTAAGGGGTAAATGTGAGAGGCACTCTCTAGATGCATAAGGGTCAGATCACCGCAAAAGTACTGACAACCTAGAGACCTTGAGGTAAGGACTAAGGATTGTACATAAGAGATATGTTAAGATCCATAGGTGATGGGAAAACGTTTCCCATGGGTGTAGACCCATAATGGAGATGTTCATGATGTGCATACATGTTATGTATGTTTCAACTTAGAGTGGAAAGTGTAACGGTGATGTGTGATGCACCATCTCTACTCTTGGAATGGGATGAACTCTATATTTAGACTACAACCAAATGCTTATTTTCTCTCATTATGGGTGTGAGAGATAGGAGAAAAGGCATGCCATACACTAAGAATAAATGTAATATGAGTTGAAACATTCATGTGATGAGGATAGAGGGAGTACCACACTCTTTTTGAGGTATATTGGATAGGTTGTATGAAAGCATAGATGAATTAAGGTAATCATCATATGAGGACACTCTTATCTAGAGTAGTTTGGAATCTATGAGTTATAAGTTTGGGTTTGGTAACCAAGATGATGGAAGCAAGAACTCAAAGTTTTGTTGACTAAGATAGACCTAAACTCGAGACAAGGATGATAAGTGGAGTAAATTAAGGTTTATGTTTTCACCATCATCTAACAAATACTCTTAGCCGAGACACATCTTAGGTGTACACTTGTCTTGTCAAGTCAATAGAGAGAGCTAAAAGAGGTTTCTAGGTGGACCATGTGACCATTAGAGGACTAGACCTATGTGGCTAATACCTAGATACAACCAGACCCATTGGTCAAGTTGGTGGTTGCTCAATTTGCCAACCCAGAACTTGATGAAATGAAAGTGTTGCTCTAAGAACCTCAGATACACCTCTCTAAAAAAGAAGGTGGTGAAACCCACCTCTAGAGGGTTTTAGGGTTTCTGAGGAGTCACCCTTGAAGAATCATGTCACACAAGAAGCTCATGATTTTAAGAACACCATACACTGTGGTACTACCTAGATGGTTAAGGTTTGTAGTGGTACCTTGAAGACTTGGAATGACGAAGGTTATGGAGTTACATGTGGCCAGTTGCCATACATGCCAGAGGGTGAGGGACAAACACCAGTAACCCAAAGGATTGCCACAGATAATAAAGAGTCCCCGAGAGGTAATATGAGAAGACCACCATGGACATTGTGGTAGGGTTTCCCTTGGGAACAAGAGAGGTTAGGATGCAATATGGTTATGGTAGATTTCCTTACAAAGTTGACATGTTTCCCTTATCTGAGAGAGCATTGTCTATGTGATAGATCTTGATGAGATATAGGGATTGAAGAGATAGTTCAACTAAATAGTGATACAAGTTTGAATATCATGAGAATGACCTCAAGTTCACTTCCATGTGTGGACATAGGTACAAGAAGAATTGGATGCTAGATTAAAGTTTGGTACAACATATCACCCCCTGAAAGAAGGGCAGTCAAGAAAGTATGATCTAGACTTAGAAGGTCTGACGAGAGAAAATGTGCTTGTTCGGGGTGATTCATGGGAGCAGTTCCTACCCCTAGTAGAGTTTTCTTGTTATGATAGCCACCCTAGCCAGTATTGGGATGTATGAAGCTCTGTAAGGGAGGTCATGTTAGTCACCACTTCACTAGGGTGATGTCAGTGAGAGAGCCTAGTGGAGGTCAGAGAAACCATAATGTATGCAGATGAAGTCACTTTGATCGAGAAATGGCTGAGAAAGCTTAGGAGGCAAGTGATGTTGCAAAGCAGACTGACATGCATTTCACTGTGGGCAAGAATGCATTTTGAAAATCTGACCCCTTCGAGCTATAGCTAAGAAATTTGAGTCCACGATACATAGGTCCATTTGAGATGGATTGGTGGAGTTGCTTATGTTTCAACTTACCCCTCAGGATAACATGATGTATGATGTGTTCCATGTGTCTGATCTAGAGAACTATGTGAGGTACCCGAACCATGTGTTGAGCATTGAATCTATTATGCTTTAAGGGTGGCTGACATACCCTGAGTCACCTATGAGGGTTCTAGATACCAAGGTGAAAGAACTCAGATGCAAGAATATAAGATGATAAAGGTTCTTTGGAAGCACCATGGAGAGGATGAATCCACATGGGAGCCAATGATGGCGTTGGGAAAGTATTATCTTGATTGTTTGTATGTTTGGTGGAATTTTGAAGGAAAAATTCCTATGTATGTTACAACCCCAATTTTTGGGATGGAATGGTTTGAAATGCAATTTGTCCAATAAATGTATGATCATTGGAATTGTATTATTTATATGCATTGAATAGATTTCCTATGTAATATTTCCTTTAGGCATGTGATTTTGTGGATCATAATATGTTAATGAGTCCAATATGATCAAAAGAAAAAGAAGAAATCAAATAATGCATTATTAAGAAGGAAATTTGAGATAATGATGAAAATATGAGAAACCTGTGGAACGATGTATGATTAAATCATCATACATGAGATTTTGAATCCATAATGTTTTTAATGGTAAAATGAATCCAAATAAAGAGAATAAAATAGTAAGAGGAGAAAATATGTATAAAATATACCTTATTAAGAGATAACTTGTGTATGAATAATAATCACTTATAATCTCAAATTTGAGTCACAAACTTGGTACACAAGTAAATTAAGTCATTATGGGCTTTCCTCTAAAATTTGGGATCAATTGGATAAAAGGGTTGAGAGTTATGATTTTTACAAAATTCCTTAAAGTGAGAGGATTGATATTAAATGTCACACATTAATTCAATTTTGTAATGGTTTGGGCATGGATCATGATCTGTTAATTGGACATCTAACAGTGTATATGCATCACTTAGAAACAATCCAAATTAGAATAGGGGAACAAACAACCAGCCTTTAACTCTGGATTTTTTGAGATTCTACGCAAAACCCACCTAGGTTTTGCTAGGTTTCATGGCCATTATAGGACGTGCCCAATCTCACTTGGATAGGGATTTGATGATGATATTGGGGAGCCAACCCTAGACCCCCATTCCTACATATATGCTACCCCTTGACTTTAGTCAACCATCATGAAATCAGGTGGCACTTGTTGTCACTGATTGTAATCTCACTCGTGGTATTGTGTGAGCTATTGTGATGTCCCTGGATTTTCTAAAACTTAATCTGATGTGTGACATCCAAATTGAAACCTCACCTCAGTGAGAATCCCAATTTAAACACAACATACTAGGCTAATAAGATGAAAATCATAGGAAGTTAGAAGGAAACAATTAGTAGCACATTCACATGAACAATAATATGGTTATGTTCACCATTCAACATATAATTACAACATGAATTGTGACAACATTTGATATTACATATTGAACATGAAGCTTATACATTTGCATGTACTACCACTAAACAACAGGATCTTAAGACAATAGGTACACCTATACATCATCTTGCCATACAACTCTCAACTATCTTGGATCTTCAAGATCATATGTCAACAAACCTAAACAAAATATTACATGTGGTACACATCAACACAATATTCGAAAATATTCTACTAAGTATGCCAATGTGTATTTTTATATACCTCTCATCATATCAAGGCAATAAGATAAAACTAATACTTGGCCGTTATAAAGAAATATAACAAAAAGCATATACTTGAGCAAAGATGTTTATTAGCAAAAGAGAACACATATCTTGTAGGAATATTTTCCATTATATCATCCATGGATTTGCCACCTGAGGGAATAATGCATAATCTCATCTACCAAAGAGTTTGAGATGTAGTGCCTTATGATCTACTACCAAAGAGTTAGATCATTGTACAATGTGATCTACTACCAAATAGAATGATCACTTTCCAGCACTATTCTACCAAAGAGAATTAGTGCGTTCATATAATGGAACAGATATATTTTGTTTCATGTGTTCATAGCCATAAGTACGGAAAATCAAGCAACATAGCAGGCAAGAACAATCATTTCATCCAATATAATATGCCAAGTACTTTACTACACATATAACATAGGCATATTGTATAGTAAGCCAAGTAAGAGGTAATGGCATACCTTCAACTGAGATAATCTCTATGTCATGGAACCATTGTTACCCCAATCCTAATCTCACTACCTAGATAGTGGTAAATAGATTGAAGCACTCGTCCCTAAGTGGCCCGATAGGATCTATCACACTGGCATATACAATAATAAATATTAACTCAAAACAATTGGATATATAAAGAACAAACTAACCCAATATGGAGATTGTATCTGATTTATCTTTGTCATCAGAGTATGTAGAGTACGGAAGCGATCTTATTCAATGTCCCATTTCTATTACCTAAAATCAAGAAAATAAAAACACAATGATGCAATTCCACGGTACACTATCAAAATCAAGTAAAGTAGTTTATAACAAAAGATTATACTTGGCAGGACTTATATTCAAAAGAATAACAAATGATTTCCAAAACCAATATCATTTGATAAAATGTTTGTTATTTAATGATTCAATTTTTATTACGAGTTCCCATTTTGTTGTAATAAAATAAGCAAGCTTATATATTTTGTGTGACTCTATTACCCCAACGCGATGGGGAAGGTTACTAGGCTCCTTCTCACCATAGGAAATATGAGGCCAATGTACAAGTCCCACATCCAAATGAGGGGGATTTTGCACTCAATATCAACATTATCAACATTATCAATATCATCATCATTGTCAATATATGTGCAATCATAATGGGCATGCAATTTAAGTTTTCATGAGATTAGGGTTACATTTTCCTATCTCTACCGTAGGGTTGGGTCATTCACTTATAATCAATATGTCCAACATTATTTCAAGTGTCAAATATTTTGAGTGTGAATGAATTACCTAGGTTTTCTAGGATCATATGTTTTAACACTAGTTTATGATCATTATCCAAGTCATCATTAGTTTCTAGATTATCATCATGGTACTTAATATAATTGGATTTCAAGATCAAATCAAGTCAACAAATATAGATATTGATCATAATGATTCCTTTTCTAGAGTAGATGAGTTACAAGATAAAATATAAACTTATATATAGTCAAGTTTGGTTTCAAGATGATCATTATAGTCAAATTCTAGGGTTTCAAAGATTAAACATCATTTTTGAATGATTTGTCAAATTAAATTACCAGAGTAACAAGATATTGGGATATAAGTGAGAAAAATCAATAATTAGGCTTTAAAAGTATTTTTAAAAGTTTTACTAGGTTTTTCTGATCAAGGTTGACTATTTGTTCATCATTTTTGGAGTTCATATGAATTTTCTACGATTTAAACAAGATTTGGCATTTAATTGAATATTTGAGTTGAGAAGAGGTAAAAATACCTTAAATGCTGAAAAACAAGGACCGGTCGATATTAAAAGAATGACCTAGATCGAGCCATGTGAGCAACGAGGCTTGATTGGTTTAGGGTCTGGCTTGATCCTTCAATTGGCCGATTTTTTTCTTAATAATTGGTTCAAAGGTTGATTTGTTGGACCGGGGAAACCACTTGAACCGACAGATTGGTACCTTTCTCTCCCACTCCAGTATTCATGTGAACAACAAAGGTCCAAAGTGGATTTTCTCGCTGTTGCTAACAGAGGAGGGAGTAGGAGGGCTGATGAAGGGAACCGAAGGTGTCATCCAGCTTCGTCGCACCATCACGAGTCGGATGGTGGTGGCGAGTTGAGGCGAGGAAGGGTTGAGAGGAGACACTGAAAACACTGGGGTGGTGGCACCGTTGGACAACTAGGAGAAATAGGGAGGAAAAATTATGATGCCCAAGGCTGAAACGGAGGGCAAGAACATGGCTCACAACTTGGTGTTTTGATGGTGAACACGAGGAACCTTTTTATAGCACTCGGGGTAGGTTTTAGGGCTGAACGAGGCTTCACCCTTAGCCATGGCTGCTAGACAGAGAGGAGCAAGCAAGAGGGGGTTTGTTGGTGGCACAAAAATGATCAAAACCTTATCAAAATAAGGTTCTTCCATTTCAAAATCACAACACCATAATTTTGGCACGCTTTGAAACTTGAATCACATGGTCAAGGGTGCGAGTTTGGTTGATCAGGTTGCATTAACACCTCCCCACAAATAGCGGGAGGTTGAAGACAAACATGTGGCCATTGGATCGGGGCCCTAATCTGTGGGTCTCAAATATGATGGCTGGGGTTCGCCCCCTCCCTTGCAATGGATCAATGATGTGTAAAAGCCCATAAAAAGGGCAAAAAAAAGGCATTTTCAATGCATTATCTTCAAAAATTCGTAGAAAACTATAGGAATGTCCAAATGAGCTGAAATTTGGATCATAGCTTCACCACAATGTGGAGAATATCTAGAAGAAGTTTGAGAACGAAATTATGAAGTTTGATGTATCAATTTTCTTCTTTGGACAATTTGATAAATTAATCAAATTTAAGGTGCTATAATGTGTATAAAGATCACATCAATCACCATATTTCGAATTTGAGTCTCAACATTGACTATGATGATAAGAAAAATAATTCGGGAGCATGAGTGGGTATAATGAGGTCAAAAGATTAGTTACTTTATTATAATGCTAAAATCCACTTTATCACATCCTTCCCTCCTTAAAAAGGAAATTTATCCCCAAAATTCAAAAACATCCTCAAAAATGGGACTACATAATCTATGTCTTATCCTCAAATTTTGGAATTATATAAATCCAAAACATATCATCAAATATTATAACATTCTCAACTATAAAATCAAAATCATGTCCTAAAAGTTCAAGTAGTACAATAATCATAATTGGGATTCCATGTTCCATATCATAATCAACTTGGTACTAACATCATTTCATCATCGAGCAATTGAGTATCAAGGTTAATGCATATATTCTTCACATTTATCATTTGAGTCACAAATATGGTAAGCTTCCTATTGGTCAAAACATTGGAGGGATCATATTTTAGGTCAAACAAATAGAGTTCAAGTGTATAAGGTGAGTTTCAATCCCAATATCTTAGGTTCCTAGCTTCTACATTGGCCTTGGTGGGGTTATACATTCATGATTTGAGATTTCATATTTCAACAATTTTATGACAACATCATACTTTCACTATCATGATTTCGAGCTCAAAATCATTGGGAAGGTCCCACCCTAGTCCTGATGTGGGCTAAACCTTAAGTCGTAAATCGAGAGAGTCAAAATAGTCATCATTTCAAAATCTTTTAGATTATGAAGTCATTAGTCATATCGTGGGTGATCCTCAAGATCCATATCATGTGTCAAGATTTGGTACATCAATATCTAGAGTTGAAGTTTAGACATCAACCTCATATGTATAAATATTCCAAAGCTAGGGTTTAGATTCCTATTTATACCTTAGGGGAGATCACTCATCTATATTCAATTTGAGCAACAATATTCAAGCAATATTCGAGCAACATATCCAATTTCATTATCATAGTTGTTGACTCAAGGTCAATTAGGTCAATGTTGACTCACGTCTAAATTGACTAAACCCGTGTTTTGATGATGACTAACCATTCCACATATTGGTATCTAATGCTTCTACTTGAGTGATTTCAGATTAGGTATAGACACACTCCAATTGCCCTAACTTGCGCATCTCAAATTGGAGAAAAGACAAGTCAAAGTCATACAAGTGCACGTTTTTGTAATATGATGTATATACATTAGAATCATGTTGTAAATCACTTGTAATGATTGTATGACTTGTAATTAAGCTTAGAAAAATATCAGGAACACTTAGATCGAATATTAGAGAACTTTTAATGCAACTTTGAAAATCAATTACAGGCACTTGATCGGTCCAGTTTCCCACCCTAAAACTCGACCGATCCACCTAGGCTGATTTTCTGAAGATTGAATCGGTCTAGTTTCCCACCCTGAAACTCGACCGATCCACCTGGGCTGATTTTCTGAAGATTGCATCGGTCGAGTAACACATATAGAAACTCGACCGAATGCACTGTACGGAAAAGTGAAGAAAAGTGTTTCTAGCCGTTGTGGAGTTTCAACAAGTGAAAATAGATCCGTTGCAAGCCACAAAATGGCTAGTTTTGATTCACAAGTGTTCCCAAAGGCTAAGAGGCATCCCCAGCTATAAATAGGACCCCTTGGGCTTCATTCCAAGGTTGAGAGCATTCATTGCAAACTCTTTGTGAGGTTCCTATTCTATAGTTGAGTGCTTCCTACAACCTCCTCTCTCTCTCTAAGCTTAATCACTTGCTACATCCATTAGAGTGAGTAGGAGATTTGTTAGAGAGCTAGTTTCTACTTGTATATCTTGTGAGGCGCTCACTTCCACCACCTCCCCATCTCTCATTTGCTATCTTGAAGATGAAGGTTCTCTCTCTTGTCCAAGAGAGGTGAAGAAGAACAAGGGAAGGAGTCCCTTGGTGAAGATCAAAGCCGAAGACTTGGAGCTAGAGTGGGTAAGCCCTTGGAGAAGGCAAAAGACTCAAGCTCAAGTAGGTAAGACCTTGGTGGAAGCTTCTCCGAGTGAAGGTGAAGTCAAAGGAGGAAGATCCAAGAAGAGTGGGTAATTCCTACAAGGCCGAAGACTTGTGCAAGAGTGGGTAAGTCCTTGGAGAAGGCCGAAGACTCTTGCAAAGTGGGTAAGTCCTTGGTAAGGTTGAAGACTATTTGTATTGGATAGGTAAGTCCTTTGTTGGTCATGTATTGTAAGTCTTATAAGTGAATATAAGAGTGCAATTGTTGGAAGTCCTATAGGTTGACCTCTCTAGGCAAGTGGACTGACACACTTCTAGTTTGAAGTGTGGAACCACTCTAAATAGCTTGTCTAATTGGTGCATGTTCAATCTCTTTTATCCTTGCTATGCATGATTTAGTTGCACTCAAATTACCTATTTAGCAACCTTATCTTGTCATATATTTTGAAGGTTTGATGAGTTTTGTTTAAGTGCTTTCAGCTCTATTCACCCCCCCCCTCTAGAGCATCTAATCACCCATTTAGGATCCAACAAGTGGTATCAGAGCGGGTCTTCTCCAAGCATACTTCAACAAGTAGGAGAAGATGGGTGACTACCTAGGAGGGAGACTCTCGACCAGCCTTCCAATCTTTGATGGGAGAAATTTCCTATATTGGAGAAGAAGAATTCAATTCTACATCCAAGGATCAAGTCTTGAGATGTGGCAAATGGTGAATAGCCCATACATGCAACCAAAGACAAAGATTGAAGAATGGGATGAAGCCGCCTTGATGAAAGCAACCTTGAATGCTAGAGCCATGCATATCCTATATGCCTCCATGACCCCCACCGAGTTCAACCAGATTTCTTCTTGTGAGATGGCCTATCAGGTATGGAGAAAGCTTTGCATCACTTATGAAGGGACAAATCAAGTGAAGGAAAGCAAAGTCTACATGCTCAAAGGGCTGCTTGAGAACTTCAAGATGGGAAAGGAGGAGAGCATAGCCAACATGTACTCAAGGCTCAACACCATCTTGAATGGTCTTGCTATTATAGGACATCCTATGTGTAGTAAAGAGATCAACTCAAAGATCCTTAGAACTCTCCCCAAGAGGTGGGAATCCAAGGTGACTTCTATTGAAGAAGCAAGGTCTCTTAGGGATATTCCTATTGAAGAGCTCATTGGAAATCTACAATCACATGAAGCTACACTTGACAAGAGGGAGGAATTAGAAAGACAAGAGGAGAAAGAACTCAAGAGAATGAAGAAGGTTGAAATCAAAGCTCAAATCAAGGTTGTTGTTGGTCAAGCTTCTCCATCCTCTCAAGTTGAAGAAGATGCCACGTACTCCAAGGGTAGACTCTACAAAGGCAAGTCATCCTCCATCCGGTTCTTCACATGTGGAAAAAAGGGTCACTACAAGGAAGATTGCCCACAAGGCAAAAAGACCCATCTTCACAAGAAGTAAAAGGCAATCAAGCTCAAGTGGCTCCTCCAACACAAGCTCAAGTGAAGATTCAAGTGAAGGATCAAGCTCAAGCTCAAGTGATGAAGGAGAATGCCATTTTGCTCTTATTGCATCAACAAGTGAAGACTCAAGTGAGGTAAATCTAAACTCTCTAGATAAAGAATCTTTGATTGCTATTATTCATGATATTTGTACCTCTCTTAAGTCTTCTAAAAGGAAAAAGAAAAAGCTTGCTAAAATTGTTGATAATTTGCATGTAGAACTAGATGATCTTGAACATGCTAATTCTTGCTTGCTTGATGATAAAAATGATTGTCTTAGTCAAGTAGATTCTCTTAAACTTGAAAATACTAGTTTACTTGATAAGGTTAGATTTCTAGAAGCTCAACCTCTTGTGCCTAGTTCTAATGAAGAGCATACTTTAATTGTTGATTCTCTCATGCATGAGCTTGATACTCTTAAAATTGAAAACGTAGAACTCAAGCTTATTGATGATGATAGGAGAGAAGAAATCTATGCTTATCAAAGAGAAATAGTGGTGCTTAAATCTGAAAATGCCTCCTTGCTTGCTAAAATCAATGGGCATAAACCTTGTTCTAGTTATACTAATAAAGAGAATGATGTTGCTGCTCTTCATATTGATAGAGATTCTCTTTCAACTAAATCTCTTTGCTTAGAAAATGATCTTTTACATGCTAGAGATAATATTGATCAAATGTCTTCTACTATTTCTTCTCTTAAGCATGATAATGACATTTTGAGATCATCCTTGCAAAGATTCTTAGTTGGTAAAAAGAGTCTTAATGACATCCTACACCATACTACTAAACAAATTGGTAGACATGGTTTAGGGTATGATAGTAGTCAAGGGAACAACAAAGATAAAGGACCTCCAATATTCCATGGAGAATCCTCTAGTTCCAAGACTATGGGCACATGCAACTATTGCAATGACTTTGGTCATTATTCTACTTTTTGTCCTTTTAGGAAAGCAACCAAGAGAAATAGGACTTGGGTTGCTAAACTAACCCTTTCGGACCCAAAAAAATGATTGGGGACCGTTTCATCTTTCTTCTTGTAGGTAATTGCAAATGGATTGACTTGAGCTATTGAATTGCAAATTGACTTGTCAATCCACATGAAAGAAGAAAGGTGAGATGTGTAGAGGGTGAAAACAAGTGGAAAAGGAATGGTAAGCACAAAGGTAAAGGTTTTATTGCTTACAACCATTTCTAACTTGTTTTTGTCAAGTTAGTGTGCACTATACATATGGTTTTTGAGTCAAAATTGGCATTTTGTGTTTCTCTTCACACTCTTGCTCAAAAACTATTTCTAATGCTTCTATAGTGCATTACCAACTTGCTTAGACATGTTTGGATATGGTTTGTTTTTTTAGCATGCCTTTAAACATGTTTTTATGATATATATATGCTTTTTGACAGCTGCTTTGTCGGTCGAGTTTGCCCTATTGAAACTCGACCGATAGGCACCAATGGGTGTTGCCAACAGCTGTCATCGGTCGAGTTGACAATGCACAGAACTCGACCGATAACACTGTCCACGGAATATACATTTGGCTTATTGGATGAGAATTTCTCTCTCAACTAGATTTTCTCAACCAATAGCCTTATTCTTTGGCACTCTCATTTGGTATCTTTATATATGCATATTGCCATGTTCTAAATTGCCTATCTTGCTTACAACTCTATCTCTCTAATTGCTCTAAATTGGTATATATATATCTTGCAATTACTTTCTTTGAGTTGTTTTGCAGGTTTTGATGATGATCTCTTTGGATCTCTTGGTTGTGTCTAAAATCACTTCTGTTGTACTCTAACTTGCTACATCTCTATAGGTGTATATCTTGTTTTGATACAACCTTGAGGTTCATAGGGGTAATCATATTATGGTAAGGATGCATATCTAGTGAGTTATATCCTCTCATGCTTCTAAAATTGCATATCTCTTTGTTTGGATATATCTCTATATCTACTCATAGCTTGCTTTATCTTGTGTATCTTTGGGCATCTCTTGCTATGATCTAGATCCTACTAGTAGTCCTAACTTGTGATACCATCTACTAGTAGTTAATATACATGTAGTTCTAACCCAGTTTATAATTGGCTTCTTTGCTCATCTATATGCTATGCTTGTTTCTTGTTTCAAACATGCTCAAGCTTGCTTCTTAAATTGCTTATCTACTATTTTGAGTTGCTTGCATAACATTGTGATGCAGGGTACATAGATCTACATTGTATGTAGAAATTGGAGTTTTTTTTTGTTTTTATGTAGATTTGATCCAGTTTCAGTGTTTGGTGCAAGTGTAGTGTTTTTTATGCTGAAACGACCTTCTGAGCAAGACTCATGGCTTTGCCATGAGCTCCGATGGTTTTTGGTCAAATTCCGTCATCGTGAGGGTCAAAATTATGTTTTATTGTTTTTCTGCAGCACCTTATCTTGCATCTTTGAGGTTGTTCAAGTATATGCTTTAACTTGCTTTTCTTTCTATGCTTGGACAAGCCCCTATCTGTGCTCTTCTACTCTCCTTATATATATTTGTGTTATCTCCTTTCTCTTTAACAAGTGATGTTTCTTATTTCTTCATAACCCCACTTTTTGAAATGACAAAGGGGGAGAAAGGTATGTCTTCTTTTAAAAAGAGGAAGAAGGCATGTCTTACATGAAGAAGAGAAGTATGCTCATGTAAAGGGAGAAGGTAAAGGGGAGAAGACATATATGTGTAGAACATATATGAGTAGAAGACATAGTATTCTATAAATGTTATGAAAGCTAACCATGCAGTAGAAATAGAATCAATTTAGGGGGAGTATGAAAACTCCATGCGCATCAATTGAGGAGGAGCATATGAGTTTAGTCCTATTGAAACCCCTAGGATTCTCCAAAGGTATGAATTCACTTGAAAGCTTTCAATACATTTATGGAATGGTTTGTCATCTTCAAAAAGGGGGAGAATGTTGACTCAAGGTCAATTAGGTCAATGTTGACTCACGTCTAAACTGACTAAACCCGTGTTTTGATGATGACTAACCATTCCACATATTAGTGTCTAATGCTTCTACTTGAGTGATTTCAGATTAGGTATAGACACACTCCAATTGCCCTAACTTGCGCATCTCAAATTGGAGAAAAGACAAGTCAAAGTCATACAAGTGCATGTTTTTGTAATATGATGTATATCCATTAGAATCATGTTGTAAATCACTTGTAATGATTGTATGACTTGTAATTAAGCTTAGAAAAATATCAGGAACACTTAGATCAAATATTAGAGCACTTTTAATGCAACTTTGAAAATCAATTACAAGCACTTGATCGGTCCAGTTTCCCACCCTGAAACTCGACCGATCCACCTGGGCTGATTTTCTGAAGATTGAATCGGTCCAGTTTCCCACCCTGAAACTCGACCGATCCACCTGGGCTGATTTTCTGAAGATAGCATCGGTCGAGTTACACATATAGAAACTCGACCGAATGCACTGTACGGAAAAGTGCAGAAAAGTGTTTCTAGCCGTTGTGGAGTTGCAACAAGAGAAAATAGATCTGTTGCAAGCCACAAAATGGCTGGTTTTCATTCACAAGTGTTCCCAAAGGCTAAGAGGCATCCCCAGCTATAAATAGGACCCCTTCGGCTTCATTCCAAGGTTGAGAGCATTCATTGCAAACTCTTTGTGAGGTTCCTATTCTATAGTTGAGTGCTTCCTACAACCTCCTCTCTCTCTCTAAGCTTAATCACTTGCTACATGCATTAGAGTGAGTAGGAGATTTGTAAGAGAGCTAGTTTCTACTTGTATATCTTGTGAGGCTCTCACTTCCACCACCTCCCCATCTCTCATTTGCTATCTTGAAGATGAAGGTTCTCTCTCTTGTCCAAGAGAGGTGAAGAAGAACAAGGGAAGGAGTCCCTTGGTGAAGATCAAGGCCGAAGACTTGGAGCTAGATTGGGTAAGCCCTTGGAGAAGGCAAAAGACTCAAGCTCAAGTAGGTAAGACCTTGGTGGAAGCTTCTCCGAGTGAAGGTGAAGTCAAAGGCGGAAGATCCAAGAAGAGTGGGTAATTCCTACAAGGCCGAAGACTTGTGCAAGAGTGGGCAAGTCCTTGGAGAAGGTCGAAGACTCTTGCAAAGTGGGTAAGTCCTTGTTAAGGTTGAAGACTCTTTGTATTAGATAGGTAAGTCCTTTGTTGGTCATGTATTGTAAGTCTTATAAGTGAATATAAGAGTGCAATTGTTGGAAGTCCTAGAGGTTGACCTCTCTAGGCAAGTGGACTGACACACTTCTAGTTTGAAGTGTGGAAACACTCTAAATAGCTTGTCCAATTGGTGCATGTTCAATCTCTCTTATCCTTGCTATGCATGATTTAGTTGCACTCAAATTACCTATTTAGCAACCTTATCTTGTCATATATTTTGAAGGTTTGATGAGTTTTGTTTAAGTTCTTTCAACTCTATTCACCCCCCCTCTAGAGCATCTAATCACCCATTTAGGATCCAACAATAGTATCTAAGGCTGATGAATGATCTACACCTTGGTCTATCTAGGAAGTCAACCACAAGCTACAGTCAATATTGTCATATATCAAGATCATTATCAAATCAATATTCAAAATATAGTATCAACCATGGGTTTAACCTATTAGGCTTAGGTCAGCCAGTCCAAATAGGGTGGAAGGGAATACCTTTACAAACTCTAAATAATCGATAGGATGAAAACTTAGAGGTAGTCGTAGTGGGGATGTGACCTAGGATAGGGGAGTCATGAGTCAACTACCACCCTAATCTGGCACATTATCAACATTAGTCATTATCAATTGAGCTTATTCAAATAGGGAGATTGTGCATGATTAAATCATATTCCACCAGGTCCTGAGATCAAAATTCAAGATCATAATAGGGCAATAATGTCAAGAATTTATAAAGTGAAGCTAACATTTGCATTCCTTTCCTTTCATGATGAAGGTAGTGATATCATTTGAAAATAGGTGCATGATTTAGGTCCATGTTCATTATATCAAAATCAAGTTTGAAAAAGGCATCAATTGTCAATAGAAAAATTAATTTTTGCATCATATCCTTACATCATGATTTTGTGAGTCATTAGGTTAATAATGTGATGGTATAATCATGATGTGTATCAAAAATAGGGTAAGAGTTTGCTTATCTAGGTTTGAGGTCTAGTCAATAATAAGGCAACATGGAATAAATCAAATAGGGACCATATCAAGAACAAGGTATAAATCCTTCTTATTTCACCAAATCAAGATTTACCTCAACATAGAAAGCATGTAGTCTAGCTTTGATTAAATTGAATTTGCAATTAGGGTCATCATGAGTATTTGATTTCAAAACTAATTGATCAAAATCGAGTTTTCAAATTTAGGTTAGATCATGGTATCAACTTTCAAGATTTAGTGATATTCATTATTCCCATGCATAAGCTACCCATAATTGAGACATCATGTATTAAAAGGTCACAATAAAGGAACACATGAGGAGATGAGAAGACTACCTAATCTTAATCTACATGGGTGGCTTATGATAGTCCTTAAAGAAGAGATGAGATGATAGAAGACTCTCTAGGGTTTCAGAAGAGAACCTTTAGGTCTTATTCTGGATCAATAGAGGCCAGGTAGAGCAGGGGATCTCATCCACTGTAAAGACGGATAGGAGAAATTATGTCAGGACCCCGAGCCTAGACACCTCAATTTTCATGATTATGGAATTTAGGGTTTCTTGGGTGTAAGAGATTTGAGAAATTATTTACTTAAAGTATATGGGAGTGTGTAAGCTCTAATACCAACTATCACGGAACCATTCTTACCCCAATCCCAATCTCACTGCCTAGACAGTGGTAAATGGATTGAAGTGCTCGTCCCTGAGTGGCCCGATAGGACCTATCAAACTGACATATACGATAAGAAATAAAAAATCAAAAAAATTGGATATGTAAAGAACAAACTAACCCAATATGGAGATTTTATCCAATTTATCTTTGTCATCAGAGTATGTTGAGTGCGGAAGCAATCTTATTCAATGTCCCATTTGTATTGCCTAAAATCAAGAAAATTGAAACACAATCATGCAATTGCATGAAACACTATGAAAATCAAGTAAAGTGGTTTATAACAAAAGAGTATACTGGGTAGGAATTATATTCAAAAGAATAACAAATGATTTCCAAAACCAATATCATTTGACAAAATGTTTGTTATTCAACAATTCAATTTTTATTATGAGTTCCCATTATGTTGTAATCAAATAAGCATGCTTATATATTTTGTGTGACTCTATTACCCCAACGCGATGGGGAAGGTCACCAGGATCCTTCTCACTGTAGGAAATAGGAGGCCAATGTACAGGTCCCACCTCCAAATGAGGGGGTTGTTGTACTCAATATCAACATTATTAACATTATCAATATCATCATTATTTTCAATATATAGGAAATCATAATGGGCATGCAATTTATGTTTTCATGTGTATCAAAATATAGTATAGAAAAATAGAAGACTAATCATAGGCAATAGTAGCTCATCCAAGTAAGTAGCCAAGTATACAGTCAAGAGATACATAAAAGTATCTTCAATACAATCAAGGAGAAGTTATATAATAGCGTACCTTTCACCGAGATTTTGAGTATAATCAATATCTGATCAATTGGTCAACCCTTCGAGTTAGGTCCCAAAACACAATGTTTGGATCAAGGGTCAAGATCAAGATATTTGGATATCATGTTTCACTATTCTAGATTAGGGTTCCATTTTCCTATCTCTACCTTAGGGTTGGGTCATTCACTTATAATCAATATGTCCAACATTATTTCAAGTGTCAAATATTTTGAGTGTGAATGACTTACCTAGGTTTTCTAGGATCGTATGTGTTAACCCTAGTTTATGATCATTATCCAAGTCATCATTAGTTGCTAGATTATCATCATGGTACTTAATATAATTGGATTTCAAGATCAGATCAAGTCAACAAATATAGATCTTGATCATAATGATTCATTTTCAAGAGTAGATGAGTTTCAAGCTCAAATATAAACTTATATTTAGTTGAGTTTGGTTTCAAGATGATCATTATAGTCAAATTCTAGGGTTTCAAAGATTAAACATCATTTTTGAATCATTTGTCAAATTAAATTAGCAAAGTAAAAAGATATATGTATATTAGTGAGAAAACTAAAAAATTAGGCTTTAATAGTATTTTTAAAAGTTTTACTAGATTTTTCTAATCAAGATTGACTATTTGTTCATCATTTTTGAAGTTCAGATGCATTTTCTATGATTTAAACAAGATCTGGCATTTAATTGAATATTTGAGTTGTGAAGAGGTAAACATACCTTAAATGTAGAAAAAGAACAGATTGTTCGATATTAAAAGAATGATCCAGATCAAGCCATGTGAGCAAGGAGGCTTGATTGTTTTAGGATCTGGCTTAATCCTTCAATTGGTCGGTTTGTTTCTTAATAATTGGTTCAAAGGTTGGTTTGTTGGACCGGGGAAACAACTTGAACCGGCGGATTGGGACCTTTCTTTACCGCTCCAGTAGTCGTGTGAGAATCAAAGGTCCATGGTGGATTGTCTCTCCAGTGCTAGCAGAGGAGGGAGTAGGAGGGCTGATGAAGGGAAGTGAAGGCGCCGCCCATCTTCGTCACGCCATCGCGAGTCGGATGGTGGTGGCGAGTTGAGGCGAGGAAGGGTCGAGAGGAGACACCCAAAACACTGGGCCGACAGTTCCATTGGACAACCATGAGAAATAGGGAGGAAAAATTAGGATGCCCAAGGATGAAACAGAGGGCAAGAACATGGCTCAGAACTTGGTGTGTTGATGACGAACACGAGGGACCTTTTTATAGCACTCGGGGTAGGTTTTAGAGCTTAACGAGGCTATTCCCTTAGCCATGGTTGTCGGACAGAGAGGAGGAAAAAAGAGGGGGTTTGTTGGCGGTGCAAAAAAAGCTTCAAACCATGTCAAAATAGGGTTCTTCCAGTTAAAAATCGTGTTGTAATGATTTTGGCTCGCTTCGAAACTTGAATCATGGTCAAGGGCGCAAGTATAGTTGATTGGGTTGCATTAACACCTGCCCGCAATTAGCAGGAGGTTGAAGACAAACCTGTGGCCATTGGATCGGGCCCCTGATCTATGGGTCTTACATCTGAGGGCTAGGGTTTGCACCCTCCCTTGCAACAAATCAATGATGTGGAAAATCCCATAAAAAGGGCAAAAAAAGGCATTTTTCAATGCATTATCTTCAAAAATTTGTAGACTGCTATAGGAATGTCCAAATGAGCTGAAATTCGGACCATAGCTTCACAACAATGTGGAGAATATATTAAAAAGTTTGAGAATGAAATTATGAAGTTTGATGTATCAATTTTCTTCTTTGGACAATTTGATGAATTAATCAAATTTAAGGTGTTATAATGTGTATAATATCAAATCGATCACATTATTTCGAATTTGAGTCTCAACATTGATTATGAAGATAAGAAAAATAATTTGGGACAATGAATGGGTATAATGATGTCAAAAGATTAATTACTTATTATAATGCTAAAATACACTTTGTCACACTATACCACATTCCTGATATCATCTATATCCTGGTCAACCCATGATTAAGGCAAGACCACATACTATCATCAGATTATCATCATCTTAACCCTAGTTAATTCATTAAGGTTTATCTTAGTCATTTGGATATTCACATTTTTATTTGCATTCTTGTCTTAGATTTATCTCACTGATGTCATTTTCCATATTATGATTCATTATCTAAACATTAGGTTCCATATCCTTTTTGTTCACGTAGTAACCCTCATTTATATTCATTAGTCAAATTAGGGTTACATCTTATGTATTAAGAGTCATCTTCATGTAAAATGAGTGTTGTGCATCATCATGATGTCATAATTAAATCTGAGGTTCCATATACTGATATGATCCTACTCTATAAATTTCATCATTTATTGATCATAAATGTATTAACTGCATTTTATTTAGGGTTATAAGCCCCAGATAGACATTCTAATAAAAATACATGATTATGTGTCATAAGATGATCATATCTGATGTCACATGGATTCTAAAACACATTTAAGGGTTAATGATGCATTCTCATAATTTTAAGTCTTCATTTGAAATTTATTATCCATTAAATAAGCATAATAAAAATTACATGATATTACTAAGATTCGTGCATTAAAAGACTAATATGATGGTTACATGTTATTGTACGCATATTTTTGAGAATTTTGGCACCTTATTTGTAATTTTCAGATAAACGAGTTAATTTCTATGAATTTATCAAGAACTGAGCATTTTCTGATCATTTACCTTTTTGGACGAATGGCGTGTCACCACATAGCCATAGGCTAGTGCTACCCCTTGCTTGTTGTGGGATAATTTAGGGTTGGTTCACTACTATTGGACTGGGTTCGCTATGATTCAGCAAGTTTCGGGGTGAGCCAACTTGATTTCTTGGCTCCAAGACCGGTCTGCATCTTCCCTTTCTCTTCTATTGCGAGTCAATGTGATCACAACTTCTCGCCTGATGTCGTGACGCGTCCTTCCTTGTGTCGCCTAAGCACTGACGCACTTTTGGTCTAACGCTTGCCTACTCCTCCACATGAGTCAATCTCTATTGGACTCCCATCTCTCAGACTCGCCGATGGTGACTCCTTCTTCCTGCTCCGTGTTGCGCCTACGCTCTCTAACCTTCACCTGGTTCCAGGTGAAATAACATGTGAGGCATACTTCTCAGTGATGAAACCACCACTGCCGTTAGCCTCCTCACTGGCATGTGATCAGTGGCATTTATCAGGTCTCCTGGCTGAGGTGGTTGCACCGCAGCCTGTCGTTGCCATCATTGTTGTGGCGAAGCACAAAGGGGAAAAGCATTCCTCTTGATGTTGATGTGATCTGCAAGCTCTCAGTTGTTCTCTGTGTATATTTCTGTGTACAAGATCTTTGATGCGGTACTTATGGTCACCTCATCCTCAATCTCCCTTCTCCTACCCAAGATCTGTAACAGACAGGGGAGGAAATGTGGGGGAAGGGAAGTGAAACTTCCTTGTTCCTCTCCTACAAGTGAGGACTAGCAGGAAGGCCACAATCAGATTGAGGTGATCCACTCAGTTCCCAAGTACTCTCAACCCACAAACTGGCGATCTATGCTTCACACTCAAGTCACCCACATTCTCCACTCCAACTGAAGGTAGGAAAAAGTGTCATGATCCATTGGATCAGACCATCCAATGGTTGTTATGAGGGCTCTTAGTCAATTTGTGTCTATTCATAGTTCGGCCTGCATGACATGCCTACTGATGGACAACTTAGGCTAGATATCATATTCCTTGATCTTAAATTGATCAAGTATATTATTCATTTACCCTACTTCAAATCTAGATATATCCTTCTAGGAACATTGAAATATTATGAAACTTTAACCATAAGTTTTATACAACTCAAGGTATTTCCTATTCAAATTGGTGCCAAAACTCAACTATATGACCAATGAATTAAATTCCTCAAATAGGCATAATCTAATGGATCTTAATAAATATATCAATATCAATCAACAATCAACTTTATCAAAACACTTAGGACTCTCAAACAACTTAACATGCATGACTTCACTTATGTCATTGGATATTTAAGGATTCCAAAACTCCACTCCATCACATTCTACTCACCTTAGAAGATATTTCATCCTCGAAATTAAGCCAAAAGTTTAGTCTATCACATCATATACATCTTAAAAGAAATTTTGTCCTCAAAATTAAGCCATCCTCTTTCTTCAAGGAACTTGATCCATATGTAGGACAATACTCTATGTGCTACATATCCAAAAATGAAGCTCCATAATCGTATCTACACCATTATGATGAGGTTTTCAACATATTGGGTGCACTATCACTCTTGTCATGACAAGGTTTTCAAAACCATCTTGGGTGAACCGCCCCTTCATATCAGGTTAATATTAAAGGTTTTGAAACTCTATTCCATCATGACATGTTTCATATCTTGAGATTACATCCTTATCTTTATCCATGCATTAGGGTTCCCACATTATATTACCATGTTCTAAATGAGTTAACAAAAGTTAACCCATTATAGAAAAGTTTCATCACCATTTTATTGACCAAATTGTTAGAACATGTTCAACATTAACATATGCCTTTTAGGAGGGAGTTAATTATAGTTAACCCACTTTATCCATTTAGATCATATCAAGGTATCATAATCATTATGTTGTACTAACTGTCAAACCATATTTTTCATGTTTATTAAGCACTAAGATTAACACCTCATGTAACATGTGTCATTCATATGATCTTATTTCATTACTCATAAAAAAATTGCAACATTTATTAGTGATTTAATCACAAGGTTAGCCAACAATATGACATTATCATCATTATTCATGTATATGGTTAACCATTTGTACATGGATATCTATTAAACCATCTCTAGATTTGCATCATATCATGTGTATATAACACATCTGGAGACTAGATCACATCCTTGCATATATTACATCATGGTTGTGCTTAACAAACTTATATGAGTGTCTAATTAAACATATATCAAATATTTATCTAGTCTAAATGTGGTTCTCCTAACCCTTATCATGTGGGTAGTTTCATGCTCAATCTCTCTGAGCTAACACAACTCTATGATTATCTCATATGCATATACATTATCTTTCCTCTCTTAGTCTAGGGTTCATGGATCACCTCATTGGAACTAGTGATAGCCTTACATGCTCTAGCCACATAAGCACGAACCAAAATATGATATGAAATTCTCTTCATAGGTCTTTACCCATGAGTCATGATTACCCAAAACTCTCTCTATATATACTGCCACTATATTCTTATAAGGAACCACCAACCCGATCTTGAGGCTTTGCATAAACATATACAATTTACCATCTCTAGGGTCTTGAGATTCGCTCTCCCTCACCCAGATGGTAGGTTCTCATATTCATGTTAATGTGTTCACATACACATATATCCAGCCTCTCTTTATCTCTAGCGTTTGGTCCTCCCTAGGACATCAAGGGTTCATCAAGACTATAGGAATCATGCATAAAGCAACTCAACTCAATCACTTAGGAGTAGTCTAGTTTAGGACATATGATAACGCATATTTCTCATAATTCTCATATCTTAGAGTTTAGGTTCTCTAACCCCTCCCTCTGGGTATCACTCTCTCTGGAGTTAACCCTAAAACTGTTCCTAACACTAGAGGTCCACCTTCATAAAAGAGACTGAGGCTCTTGATGACTCACAACCATTTCTTACATAGCTTATCTTAACTTATCTCATAAAAGCCATTGTACTTGCATCATCAACTTATTTCAAAACCTCAAATATAAATGCATGTCCTCAAATACAAACATATATCATCATAAAATATCTTATGTCATCTATATAATACCTACATAATACCTACTCTCTCTTCTAGACTGATGTCATTCACTTTCACTTAGGTTTCATGACCACCTCCTACTCGTACATGTGTGGGGAGACATTTTTGTAATACTCACATACATAATAAAATACGATATAGTTTTTCTCTGATAAAACAAACGTCAGAGAAAACTATCAAGGTTCAATCTGATTGGAATCAAAAACCAAATCCAAAAAATGAATGTCCCACACATTGTAGAGAGTACAATGCCATGAAAACTAGTGAAAATGGTGAGAACAAAGTGTAAACTAGTCTATCTACTCTAGAAAATGAGCGCCATATGTCTAGGGTTTGTCTTCCCTTTATGTACGTCATTTCCAAATAATGCAACATCCCATACTGCTACACTATAAGGAAAGAACAACATCTAAGGAGTTACTATACAACAAGCACCAATCTAGACCTAGTTCTTAGACATATAGGTGCTAACCTAGAGGCTAGGTCAGATCTAATCTCTAAAAGATGACTAATCTAACTTGAAAGATTTTTAAAGTTCAAGGTTTTTGAATTTGAATTGTATAATGAGAACATGTCAAGCTTTTCTATTGTTCATACTTTGATACCACTTGCGATGACCCCGGATTTTCTAAAACATAATCTGATGTATGACGTCCAAATTGAAACCTCACCTCATTGAGAATCCCAATTTAAACACTGCACACTAGGCTAAGAAGAAGAAAATCAGAGGAAGTTTGAAGGAAACAATCAATATCATGTGCACATGAACAATAATAAAACCATACAACATATGTTCACCATTCAACATATAATTAAAACATGAATTATGACATCATTTGATATTACATATTGAACATCAAGCTTATACATATACATGTACTACCACTAAACAACAGGATCTTAAGACAACAGATCCACCTGTACATCAGCTCGCCATACAACTCTCAACTATCTTGGATCTTCAAGATCATATATCCATAAACCTAAACAAAAGATTACATGTGGTACACGTTAGCACAATATTCAAGAATATTGCAATGAGTACGCCTACGTGTCTTTTTATATACCTCCCATCATATCTTGGCAATAAGATAAAACTAATACTTAGCAGAAATAAAGAAATATAACAAAAACCATATACTGGAGCAAATATGTTTATTAATAAAACATAACACATATCTTTTAGGAATATTTTCCATTATATCATCCATCATTGCCACCTGAGGGAATAATGCATCATCTCATCTACCAAATTGTTTGAGGTGTAAGCCCTAATGATCTACTGCCAAAGAGTTAGATCATTGTACAATGTGATCTGCTACCAAAGAGAATGATCACTTTCCAGCACTATGCTACCAAAGAGAATTAGTGCTTTCATATAATGGAACAAATATGATATGTTTCATGTGTTCATAGCCATAAGTATTGAAAATCAATCAACATATCAAGCAAGAACGATCATTTCATCCAATATAATATGCCAACTATTTTACTACACATATAACACAAGCATATTGTATAATAAGCCAAGTAAGAGGTAATGGCGTACCTTCAACGGAGATAATCTATACCACTTTCTTGATATCATCTATATCTTGGTCAACCCCTGATTAAGACAAGACCACATACTATCATCAAATTCTCATCATCTTAACCTCTAGTTAACTCATTAGGGTTTAGCTTAGTCATTAGGATATTGTCATTTATATTTGCATTCTTATCTTAGATTTATCTCACTGATGTTATTTTCCAAATTATGATTCATTATCTAAACATTAGGTTCCATATCCTTTTTTTGCACATAGTAACCCTAGTTTATATTCATTAGTCTAATTAGGGTTACATCTTATGTATTAAGAGTTATCTTCATGTAAAATGAGTTTTGTACATCATCACGATCTCATAATTAAATTTGAGGTCCCATATACTCATGTGAGCTTACTCTATAAATTTCATCATTTATTGATCATCAATGTATTAATTGCATTTTATTTATGGTTATAAGCCCTAGATAGACATTCTAACCAAAATACATGATTATGTGTCATAACATGATCATATCTTATGTCATATGGATTCAAAAATGCATTTAAGGGTTACTGATACATTGTCATAATTTTAAGTTTTCATTTGATATTTATTATCCATTAAATAAGCATAATACAACTTACATGATATTACTAAGATCCGTGCATTAAAATACTAATATGATGGTTTTTTGCTATTCTATGCATTTTTCTGAGAATGTTGGTACCTTATTTGTAATTTTCATATTAACGAGTTAATTTATATGAATTATCCAAGAATTGAGCATTTTCTGATCATTTACCTTTTTGGACAATTGGAGTGTCACCATGTGGCCATAGGTTGGAGTTGCCCCTTACTTGTTGCAGACCGGTTTAGGATTGGTTCACTGCTATTGGACCATGTTCACTATGATTCGGCTGGTTTTGGGGTGAGCCAACGAGATTTCTTGGCTCCAGGATCAGTCTGCATCTTCCCTTTCTCTTCTATTACGACTCAATGTGATCATAGATTCTCACCCGACGCCATGACACGTCCTTCCCTATTCCTCCTGGGCACCAACACTCTTATGGTCTGATGCTTGCCTGCTCCTCTACATGAGTCATTCTATGTTGGACCCCTATCTCTCAGACTTGCCGATGGTGAATCCTTCTTCCGATTATGTTATGCACCTACACTCTCTGACCTTCACCTGGTTCCTTGCGAACTAACACCTGAGGCATCCTTCTCAGCAATGAATCCACCACTACCGTTGGCCTCCTCACCAACATGTGATCAATGGCATTTTCTAGGTCTCCTTCTTGAGGTGGCTACGTCGCATCCTGCCGCCGCCATCATTGTCGTGGCAAAGCACGAAGGGGAAAAGCATTCCTCTCTATGTTGTTGTAATCCGTGAGCCCTCGGTTGTTATCTGTGTCTATCTCCGTGTAGTAGATATTCGATGAGGGAGTCATGGTCTCCTCATCCTCAATATCCCTTCTCCTACCCAAGATCTATAACAAACAAGGGAGGAAGTTTGGGGGAAAGGAAGTGAAACTTCCTCATTCCTCTACCTCAAGTGAGGAATTGTAGGAAGGATACGGTCAGGTTGAGGTGATCTACTCGGTTCCCACATACTGTCAACCCATGAACTGGAAATCTATGCTTCCCGCTCCAGTCACCCACATTCCCCACTCCAACTGAAGGTAGGAAAAAGTATCCTGATCCATTGGACCGGAACATCCAACTACTGGGATGAGGCCACTTAGTCAATCCATGTCTATGTATAATTCTGCCCACGTGACATGTGAAAACTACTAGAGGGGGGGTGAATAGAGTTTTAAAGATAATTTTAACAATTATTGAAACTCAATCAACCAACCACAAAATATTGGACAAGGGGACAAGGATTTAGAGTGGTTCCAACTTTAGCAAATACTAAAGTTGTCATTCCACTACTCGGTTGCTTACCCAACCGGGATTTGGAAAGAATTTAATTTTATTACCTCGCAAGGACTTTACATAAAATTACAATTCTCTCCCTAAACCCTTCAAGCATCCTTCACCTAGAAGTAATCGCCCAACCTTGAAGCAGCCTTCACCTAGAAGTAATTGCACCACCTTGAAGCAGCCTTCCTCCTGAAGTAGCTTCCCGTTGCAATAGCCTTCTTGAAGTAGCTTCCCGTGCGATAGCCTTCTTGAAGTAGCTTGAAGTCCACCTTCTCCTCCGAGAAGAACCTTCTCCAATCAGCAGCCTCCAACCCTAGGAGTAGCAAGGAGAATACAAAGGATAAAAGGAACAAGAAGGAAAATAGAAATTACAACTTATCCTTTGAAGCACAAGGCTTGATTTGCCTATATCAAGCGTATCGATCTCCTAACCAATGAGTGTAGAAGTGTAAGTGTTATGGTAAGGAGATGCTAGCCTATAGGACACGAAATGGGAGCAATGGGAATGAATAGCAAATGTAGGAATTGCTCTAATGCTCAAAACAGTATTGCCAATGTGTATTCAAGCTCAAGTATAGCACAAGTGTAGCTTAGGTGTATTTTGGTGTCCTAAGGCATGTCCTATTTATAGTAATGGCCTATGGATGCTTAAGGACGTTCTAGACAACTTCTAGGGGTTTCTAAGTGCTTAACTAGCCGTTAGGAATAAGTTAGGTGCATTAGTAACGGCTAGTTACTTTATTCTGCAGTTGCTGTCAGAGACCATCTCGGTCGACAAATTGTCGACCGAGATACCTACTCGGTCGAAGTTTTGTCGACCGACAGGCTCTCTGGATCAACGTTCATTTGCAACTGCCAACTACTTTGTCAGCTGTGTCTAACGGCTACTTGGGTCATTCTCGGTCGAGAAGTTTGTCGACCGAGAGTGTCTCGGTCGAGGAGTTTGGTCGACCGAGATTGACCCTGTTTCAATCTTTCAATTTAGGCACTAAGTAAATGTATGAGTGTGCATATGTGAACCTGTTTGAAAGGGATGACCTATCTAAGTGTGGTGATTGGCTAGGGAAGATCTAACGCTTGATTTACATGAAATCTAAGTACTTGTACATTATATGTTTGTACAAGTTTACAATTGATTACATTGCATGACATTTACAATCATTCAAGCGTATGGATTCCCTATAGCTTTGTCATCCACCTCATTCCTGCAACACTCAAGTATCACGTTAGATTAACAAGAATGAAATGTTTGTCATCATTGAAACAAGGGGATTTATCATAATGTCCAATTTATCCAACAATCTCCCCCTTTTTGAAGATGACAAACATTTCCTAAATATGAAATAAGGAAATATAAAGCATGTGAGTTTCATACCTGAAAATTACCTTTTGTAGCCATTCTTGTTTTGCAAGTGAGTGCAAGATGTTATGAAACTCATTTTATATTTTTGATTTTATATTCTTTCTCCCCCTTTGTCATTTCAAAAAGATATCCAAGTGGAATATTTTATTTTTCTTCTCCCCCTTAATTTTATATTATGCTCCCCCTTAAATAGATATCTATTAGGAGCATGGATTGAATATCATTTTTGTCTAATTTATCCATAATTTGTTTCTCAATCATTTGCAAAGGATGTTAATCCTTGAAATGATATGAGATTCCCTTAAGCTTATGATGAATGTATATTGATTTCTCATCTATCAAGGGATGTTAAGCCCTAAATTAAATGAGAATCCTGTAATTCTTAGAGTTCATAAAAATGTCTCTAATCAAATACAAGGGATGTTAAGCCCTGATTTGTTTAGAGAGTTCCTTTAAGTACAAGATCATTCATGGATTTCTTTATATCCAATAGTAAAAATACTAAGGTATGAACAAGCTCCAAGTGATGTTTACGATGTTTTTCTAAGCTTCTTAATCAATTAATCCAATTTGTTGTTATGAGCTCCCCCTTATAATTAAAGCAATTTAAAGCTTCTAAGGTCACAAATGATTTTAAATTTTGATTTTGACCTTTATCAAAAGTATATTAAAAAAAAATGATGTCCAAATAAGCATTTTGTCAAAGCTTATTTTAGGTCGCCCTTGACTACGACCATGGCGCCCCTTGGTCAAATTATATTTCAACCAAGAGGCATAAATTGCAGATTTCCAATTCATATCAATTTTTGAAGCATGTTTAAGTGATACTCAAAATAAAAGCATGAAAGCACGAAAAAATCTTTTTAAAGGTACCAATTAAAAAAAATTCTATAACATTGTGCTCTTTGCAAGCATTTCTAAGAGTTATATCACCAATGAATCATTTGCTTGCCTATGTAATGATAAAAACAGAAATTTTCTTTAAACTAAGTATAATTTTTTTTGTTTTTGACTTAAGTTACTTAGAATTAAACCAAATGAATCTCATATAAACTTTCAAGGATGATTTCCATAATTTATACTTTATTGTATACTACAAATAGATAGCAATCTGGATCAATTTCAAAAGAATTCAGCAATTCTACAGCAGTCTGAAAATCAGTGACATGCTCGGTCGACAATTTCTCGACCGACTATTCACTCGGTCGACAGATTCTCGACCGACCAAGTTTCTGGAATATGTTCAGAACTCTTAATCAATTTCAAGCAAAAGAGTTTATGCAAATTAGAGATCGATTGTGTTGAGATAAGACATTATGATATCAAGAATGAGTTTAGGTCAAATCTCAACTAGTTAATTTTAAGCTACTAAGTTTTAGGAATCCAAGCTAACTCATCATTCTTTTTCTTATATGGGCATGAAAATGAATAATGTCCAAGACGCATGCAATAATGACAACTAATAGCATCAACTTCATTTCTCTTTCTAGGAATTGAGTTCCTAGGTACAAATATAATCTTGGATGCTTTAACTCTTTTGGGTTTATTTCTCCTTGGATCGTATCCTAATCCTCTTCTTCCATTATAACTAGAGGAAATTTTCAGAATATTTTCAAGTATGTCATTTCCTCTTAACTCATTTACATTTCTTTGTAACTTAGCAATATCTTTCTTTGCCTGATCTAAATCGGATACTAGAGAGTTTCTTTCTTTGACAACCTCATCATAATCTAAATGTGAACATAGAATAGGTTGTTTCTGAAGATCATTCACTTGAGTTTGCAAGTTTAACTTTTCTAAGGAAAGAAGATTGCAATTAGCTTCTACCGATTTTAACTTAAGAGCATAATCTTCATTTTCCTTTTTGAGATTTTCATTTTCGGATACAAGAGCAAGAAGTTTAGCATTTAAATCTTTATTTGCTTTCTTAAGTTTCTTCTTGCACTCAATATATTTCTCATGAGTATCTTGAAGACTAGCAATTAGATCTTCTTTTGGTAGATCATAAAGACTTACCTCTTCTTCGTCTTCATTTGTTGTAGCAATGAGGCATTCTACTTCTTCTTTTCCATCATCACTATCATCACTTGAATCATCCCATGCAGCTCGATATGCTCTTTCTTTCTTTTTGTGAGATGATTTCTTCCCTTTCTTGAGTTTTGGACAATCACCTTTCATATGTCCTTTCTTACCACATTCAAAGCACCTGGAAGAAGAAGCACTAGAAGTTTTATTAGTTTTAAAACTTTTATATTGCTTACCATTTACAACGAGAGTTTCTTCTTCACTATCATCTTCACTTGTGTCATGATTGTCTTTAGTTGAAGCTTTCAATGCAATATCCTTCTTTTTCCCATGTTGACGTTCACATTCTCTTCTTTCTTCCTCTTCTAGAGTTGCCTCATGAGCTTCTAAATTGCCAATGAGTTGCTCCATTTTCAGTTTAGTGAGATCATTGGCTTCTTCAATGGCTGTCACCTTGGGCTTGTATTTGGGAGGAAGTGATCGAAGTACCTTTGACACCTAATCTTCTTCAAGTACAGTTTTTCCTAAGGCATTCAAACCATTAACAATAGAAGAGAATTTTGCAAACATTTCACTAATGGATTCATTTGGATCCATACGAAAGTGTTCAAATTTCTGTTTAAGCATACTAATCTTAGAGTTCTTAACTTGAACCGTACCTTCATAAGTTATGGACAATCTATGCCATATTTCATAGGCTGTTTCACAATTTGATATTCTATTAAATTCTCCTACTGAAATTGAACAATAAAGAATACTTACAGCCTTTGCATTCATTTGAGCCGATTTTACCGTGTTTGCATCCCATTCTGCATATTGTATTTGAGGAAGCTCGTATGGTGTTGACACCATCCTCCATAAGTCCCAATTTATGCCTTGGAAGTAAAACTGCATCCTTCTCTTCCAATATTGGTAGTTTGTTCCATCAAACACTGGTGGCCTAGCAACGAATGTCCCTTTGAGGTTAAGGTTGTTGAGCACCCCGTCACCCATTTCTTCAAGACCTTGTTAGGGTTCCTTGAAGCCTTCTCTGATACCAATTGAAAACTACTAGAGGGGGGGTGAATAGAGTTTTAAAGATAATTTTAACAATTATTGAAACTCAATCAACCAACCACAAAATATTGGACAAGGGGACAAGGATTTAGAGTGGTTCCAACTTTAGCAAATACTAAAGTTGTCAGTCCACTACCCGGTTGCTTACCCAACTGGGATTTAAAAATAATTTAACTTTATTACCTCGCAAGGACTTTACATAAAATTACAATTCTCTCCCTAAACCCTTCAAGCAGCCTTCACCTAGAAGTAATCACCCAACCTTGAAGCAGCCTTCCTCCTGAAGTAGCTTCCCGTTGCAATAGCCTTCTTGAAGTAGCTTCCCGTGCGATAGCCTTCTTGAAGTAGCTTGAAGTCCACCTTCTCCTCCGAGAAGAACCTTCTCCAATCAGCAGCCTCCAACCCTAGGAGTAGCAAGGAGAATACAAAGGATAAAAGGAACAAGAAGGAAAATAGAAATTACAACTTATCCTTTGAAGCACAAGGCTTGATTTGCCTATATCAAGCGTATCGATCTCCTAACCAATGCGTGTAGAAGTGTAAGTGATGTGGTAAGGAGATGCTAGCCTATAGGACACGAAATGGGAGCAATGGGAATGAATAGCAAATGTAGGAATTGCTCTATTGCTCAAAACAGTATTGCCAATGTGTATTCAAGCTCAAGTATAGCACAAGTGTAGCTTAGGTGTATTTTGGTGTCCTAAGGCATGTCTTATTTATAGGAATGGCCTATGGATGCTTAAGGACGTTCTAGACAACTTCTAGGGGTTTCTAAGTGCTTAACTAGACGTTAGGAATAAGTTAGGTGCATTAGTAACAGCTAGCTACTTTATTCTGCAGTTGCTGTCAGAGACCATCTCGGTCGACAAATTGTCGACCGAGATACCTACTCGGTCGAAGTTTTGTCGACCGACAGGCTCTCTGGATCAACGTTCATTTGCAACTGCCAACTACTTTGTCAGCTGTGTCTAACGACTACTTGGGTCATTCTCGGTCGAGAAGTTTGTCGACCGAGAGGGTCTCGGTCGAGGAGTTTGGTCGACCGAAATTGACCCTGTTTCAATCTTTCAATTTAGGCACTAAGTAAATGTATGAGTGTGCATATGTGAACCTATTTGAAAGGGATGACCTATCTAAGTGTGGTGATTGGCTAGGGAAGATCTAACACTTGATTTACATGAAATCTAAGTACTTGTACATTATATGTTTGTACAAGTTTACAATTGATTACATTGCATGACATTTACAATCATTCAAGCATATGGATTCCCTAGAGCTTTGTCATCCACTCATTCCTGCAACACTCAAGTAGCACGTTAGATTAACAAGAATGAAATGTTTGTCATCATCGAAACAAGGGGATTTATCATAATGTCCAATTTATCCAACAACATGATTGTTGATTGACAACTTAGGCTAGATATCATATTCCTTGACCCAAAATACATCAAGTATATTATTCATTTAGCCTACTTCAAATCTAGATATCTCCTTTTAGGAACATTGAAATATTATAGAACTTTAACCACAACTTTAATACAACTCAAGGTACTTCCTATCAAATTGGTGCCAGAAATCAACTATATGACCAATGAATTAAATTCCTCTAATAGGCATAAACTTATGGATCTTAATAATGATATCAATATCAACCAAAAATCAACTTTATCAAAACACTTAGGACTCTCAAACAACTCAACATGCATGACTTCACTTATGTCATTGTACATTTAAGGATTCCAAAAGTCCACTCCATCACAGCTATGGTGAGGTACAACTCGTGGAACCACCATGGAAGAGTTGCAAATCGAGAAGAAAATAAAAGGGGAGAAAATACCCCACTACCCCTAACATCAGAGAAGGTGCGGAGGGGCAAGGTAATCCTACCACCTGACACTGAACGTGCGGCTCACATAGTATCACATGATGTGTGGTGAGCAGTGATTTTAGGAGGTAAGCTGCGTTGGATTGACTAGGTAAGAGATCCTTTCTGACATGTCATCTTTTTATTGGTCTAAAGGTAACTAACTTGTGTAAATCATAAATAATGATAGGATTATCATATGAGGACAAGTTATATATGAATTATGATCAAGAGAATTCAAGGAATTCAATTAAAATAGTTTTGAATACTGAATCTATTCATAGTTCAAAAAGTACATAAAGTTTCTATCTTTAATACTTTCATAAGTAAGAAACCCTAATTTGCTGATTAATGAAATATTGAAAAGTAATATGGATGCTCTATGAGAATATTAACAATTTTTTTAATAAAAATGACGTTTTGAATCTTAATAGATGATCCATATGGTTAATAGACTAATTTAGGGTTTCATATGCATAAAGTGCATTAATGGGCTTAGAAACCCTAATTTAGGTGTTAATCACTTTTATTGAGTTATATGTTGAGATCATTTGTATGAGATGATATTAGGATGATCCTAAGCCAAATTGATATTAAAGAGGCTTTAATATGAGTAATTGGATAATTAGGGTTTTGAACATACAATTGTTGTTTTAGGGTTTTATTGAAATAAAAAGGGAAAGTTGAGAAATAGATCTAAAGTACACTAAGGAAACCATAATTCCGATTAGAAATTCTAGGAGGTATTTCCAAGTCAATAAAGAATGTTCTTGATGAGTGTGTTGAAAATAGGTTGTACATGCTTTTCAGGATTCTATTGTGGTTGTGTGATTGATTACTTGGATTTCCTGATTGGAATGGATTGTGCTTATTTGTATGATATCTCCAAATAAGGTATGTGGTTATTTATGAGTACATGATTTAGTTTCCTAGCGGTTTTTGGCATTTTATCAATTGCACAAAAATAAACTGATTGGATAATTTTATTTCAGCAATCTTTACAGTGAATAAGATTATTAGAAGTAAAGTATATGTTTGACTTGCCTGAACCTACATACCATCTCTGGATGTAAGATAAGAGACCAAGCCCCAGAGGGAAGGTCAGAGGTGATCAAGCCCCAGAGGGAAGACCACCGGGCACCCAGAGAGGTGACCCCTGGTACCAAGCTCATGATGGAGAAGGTAGCCTCATGTCCCTTGCAATGACTAAATCCTAAGAGAGGGTATCCTAGAGTATGAGTAAAATTGGTTGGGAAGTCATATTGAAATATGTAATATCGCATTGTTAACAACTATTTGATGTGATTAGGTTGTTAGAATATATGTGCAATATTTTGGTTGTCACCACATACCGGTATATTCATTTATACTGGACAACATTTTGTTTGTCACTGTTTTAGGAATATAAAAAAAGTGGACAAACAATAAGGTGGAATTTGTGAAGAATAAAGATTATCCATAAAGGAGGATTTAGTTAGACAGAACTATACATTGGGTAAAGTTCCAATTTCCTATTTTTGAAAGGTATGTCAAAAGTAAATTTTTATCCTTATTAAAGCTTAGTCTTAGGTAGAATTTACTTTTATTATTTGCAAAACCATTGATCATGTTTTTTGATAGCGGATGTGGCTCTCTAGTCTTCCTTAATTAGGGGTTATCAGGGAGGGGGTCATTACATAAGGCTTAACTTGAATATGCACCTCTTCTTATTTTAAGCCCTACACCCAAGAAGGACACCCCAGAAAGCCCTACCCCGAGTAGGCATCTCAATTTGAGAAGACCTACCCTGAGGAGGCACCTTTCTTTCACAAGACCTATCCTAAATAGGCACTTTACACTTTTAAAATCCCTACCATAAGAAGGCACCTCACTTTCAAAAGCCCTACCCTGAGAATGCACCTCTCTTTCAAAAGCCCTACCCTAAATAGGAATATCACTTTAAAAATCCCTACCTTACAAGGCACCTAACATTCAGAATCCCCACCATGAGTAGGAACCTTACTTTCAAGAGCCCTACCCAAAGTAGTCACTTGCCATTTTCAAAGCGCTCTCTGAAATGGGCACTTCTTATTTTAGAGCCCTATTCTAAATTGGCATTTGACTTTTTAGTCCTACCCCAAGTAGGAAAACCTCTTCAAATCCCTACCATAAGTCGACACCATGCTTTCAAAATCCCTAACTAGGGTAGTTACTTATCATTTTCAAATTCCTATCATGAATAGGGACTCAACTTAAAAGCCCTACTATGATTAGGTGATTACATTCAGATCCATATGCTAGATAGGCACCTTTCTAACAAAAAAGGCCTACACTTAGGAAGGCACCTTCACTGAAGCCCAATTATCATTATGCATTGTTTCTCTCAATCCCTATCCATAATTGGTGTTTCATTTCTCAAAAACCTATGTTTAGGTAGGAATCTACACAAACTACGTCCAATACCATGTACGCATTCCCAAAAAAATCTCTTGATTATAGTCGAGGACTACATATCATCTATACCCTAAATCTTGTATTGCGACCCATGCTATTCATATTCTAAAGCACATGATTCAATCTAACCATGATACATCCATGCTTCAATCCCTATCATGAATAGGATATGCTCTTCTAAAATTCCTACACTGAGTAGTCAAGTCCCTTTGATAAAGCCCTACATTTAGGTATGCATCATCTCAAGACATGTTCTATATAGGCACTCCCAACAAATCCCTATAGCATGGTAGTCGTCCCTTTAAAATCCCTACATTTAGGTAGGCATCTTTCCAAGCCATATCTTAAATAGACATTCCCTACAATTTAAACCATACACTCAGGTAGGCACCTCTCCAAGCCTTATCTCAAATAGGGATTCCCTCTAGTTCAAGCCCTACATTAAGGTAGGCATCTCTTCAAGCCCTATTCCTAATAGAATTTTCATATAATCTAAGCCCTATATCTAGTAGGCACCATTGTCCAAGCTTATCCCAAATAAAATTTTCTCTTGTTTAGGCCCTACACTTAGATAGGCCCACACTTTTTAGCCCTATTATGAATAGGAATCTCTGATGATCAAAAGCCCTACGTTCAAGTAGGTGTTAAAACCAAAGCCTTATACTCATATAGGCATCTAGGCTAAATCCCTATTCTAATAGGCATACATCGACTCACTTTGGCAATCAGACAAGTCCTAGTGTTAGACATGCATTTCCTTCGACTCAAACCCTACATTCAGGTAGGCACACCTGAAAAAGCTTTACATTCAGGTAGGCACACCCAACAAAGACCTATATTTGGATAGGAACATCCTGTAAGACCTACGTTTAGGTAGCCACACTTGATAGAATTCTACATTTGAGTTTTGACTCCTTGCAAAACCCCTATCAACATATAGGCACCTCGATCAATGACCTAGGTACATTAGGCAAATACCACTCTTATCATGCTAAACTATCTTGTATTCAAGAGATTCTCTAGGGAGCAAACAATTGTCATATACAATCATTGGTTGTAAAGGCTACATTATATTTGGAAATGTGTCTAGTACCCAACACTATGCATCTTGAGTACCTTTGAAAACAAATAATTGATTGATACAATGATTGGTCATGAAGGCCACCTTAAATTGAGAAATTTTTCTAGATGCGCATTTGATGAATCTTATCAATCATGTCAATGTTATAAATCCTATCAATATTATCAACCAATCTATCAATATTATCGACATTAGAAGATTCTCTAAGGATTAACAAATGACCAATATAGTCATTGGCTCTGAAGGTCACCTTAGGTTTTAAAAACTATTTTGATACCCAACATATCCATGTTGAGAATTCCTATAGAACAATCAAGGTGATGCTTTCAAAGACCCTAACAAGCAACCTATACATCTTTAAATGTCTTGATGATTCTCTAAGAATTAGGCAACTTATAGATATTGTCATTAGTCATAAAGGGAAACTTAAATCTGGAAATTTGTCTATTCACCTTATATACCTTAAGCATTTTTAAAACTGGAAACACTTTAAATCTGCATATCTATATGATACTCCAATCTATGGTCCTAGCTCATGAACCAAAACTAAACTAGTTGTTCCTTCATCTCCAAATCATCTATGGTCCTAGATCATGATCTAAAATTGAACCAATAATGTTATCATATTTCCAAATCTTTTAAGATCCAAGATCATGACTTAAGATTACACCAATCATGTCCTACACATATCAAGATCTCCAATCCTTACAGCTAGTAGGATCTTTTAGATGATCACATATTCTATCATTTCCATATATTACAATACATTCTTACTAGAGATGAAGTTCAAAAGAAGGTGAACCAAATCAAGTGAGAAATAGAAATTTGAGCATAATTTGTTGTCAACAATCTTGGGGATAGATGATGGACTAGTAGAGGAATATGTTATCGAGGTTGCCTTTACACTGGAGGATCACTTGATGCTCGATCTCAACTTCTTTTTACACTCCTCCTAAGAACTTTATCCTACAAGATCGCACATTTTCTATGGGGAAGAAAATTAACCAGCACAGTTAGTGGCCATAAAGGCCACTTTACCTGGGAATTTGTCTAACACCCAATGTTCAATCTTGAGCAACTAAAGCCCTATTTCCACATCAGCAAACTCATTATATTTTACCACTTTAGGGTCATGTTCCTAACCCTAATCTAGTATACCCCCTCAAAAAAAACTAGATCTAAAGTGTGTAAAAAGAGAAGAGAGACGATGACTACTTTCCAACATACATTTACAATAGAAAAGTTTCCATCATTTTTAATGATTACAGACTCTTAATGTTAATATCTCTAACAAACCATAAATCACATCCGTGTTTTCACATCCACCTCTTCTCACGAAGGCATAAGTTAGATGGAGAATTAGACATGCACTAGTTTAACAACTGAAGCAATGATAGGAGACACTCATTGTAACTTTAGGGGATTGAGTGATTAGTCAGAGACATGAAACTGTCTAATTCATAGGCTTCCCTTGCTCTAGAAAAATCATTATTCCCAATATTCTCCTCAATAATTCATCTTTAGAAGGAAGAAACATCACTTACTTCCCACCTTCCACTAGGTTTGTTAGAACATCTTTTACAACTCCAACCTTTTTTAACTTTCATGACCAAAAATGAGGGTCAAACTTGACTCAGGAATGCGATTCTCACTCTTATCTTGAACCTTTCCTTGAGAGAGGAAAATTGTTGACACCTCATTTTTCTCACTCATTAGTGAATCATGCTTAAATGGTCATTATCTAGATAATGATGGAGTTCATCCCATTTTACACATATTACCATTTTCCCAAAAAAATCACATTTTCTACATTTTTCCACCTATTTATACCACATATTTCAACCATTTACCAATCATTAACAATTTGGTTCAAAGAAAAACTTTTATCTGGACCTAAGGCCAATATGTCCATTTATTGAGCTTTTTGTAATCCTTTTTTTAATAAATTGTCCAATTGAACTCTCCATGAATAAATTATTCAATCCCAATCAAGATTGGAAGTTGAATTGCTTTATTTATAAGTCATTCTCATTGTCCAATAATGAGAAAGCATGTAATAAATAAATCCTAATAAAAAGTATTGGCATTTTATTGATTTCCATGAGAAAAGAGTATTGGAAAAGGTTATGGGATGGCACCCCTTTTTCTTTCTTCTCCTTTTTTTCACTATCCTCTCCAAATTCAATTCCATGAGGAAAAAGGATTGAAGAAGGGAGAGGATTTACTCATTTTTTCTTTTGTTCTCCTTATTTTTTCTATCCTCTTTTTATTTAATTTTAGGAAAAAAAGTATCAAAGAAGAAAGAAAATTTTCTTTTCTATTTCTCTTCTCCTTATTTTCTTGATCATCATTTAAATTCATTTTTGGAAAAGGAAAAGAAAATGAGAGGAAAATAATTTGGTCACAATTTTTACTTTCCTACTCTTTTTCTCTATTCCAATGTTCACAAAATTAAACTTATAAGTAAAACCTTTTTTACCCAAAACTCTCCTAAAATTCCATAAAATTGGATAAAACATTTTTTCTCTTTCCTACCTAAGAACACCCGACAGAACCATAGGATCTGTTAGGTGTTACACATGGAAGAATCCTCTAACCTACCAAACTTGTTCTGCAAGTCTTTGTAGCAGCCTTTCTAGAATATTCTTTAGGAGCACCAAACCCTGACCCTCAACTATAAATAGACCCCCCATACCCAATGTATTCTACGCCCACATTGTCTCTCTTAAAGACATAGAAATGATACCCATCCCTTTTTGTGTACATGTTATCAACAGATCATTCCTATGACACCAATTACTCTGCTAACACGAGTAGGTTGTGCAAAAAAAACTGTTACATTTTCTTTTATATCCATATCAAGACTTGTTTCTTTCTCTGATGTAATCATATTTATTCATATATGCATGCTCTTTCTCAAAGATTTGATGTTTCTTTATTGAATCAATCTCTCAGACCTCTCTCTCTCTCTTTACACATTGGTCCTAATAGCCAATGATGGATCTTCTTTGTGGGAGGTGCTGAGGCGATTGGCACCACAAAAGACCTGAAAATTAGAGAGGTCAACAAGCAATTTTTATTTTTGTGATTTCCCACTGATTTAAATTCCTATATTCATTTTTCCTTATCTTACACATGAAACCAAGTGGCAACTCCAAGCTTTATAGATTTATCATTTCTTTTACTTTTTTATTGTTCCCACAACTGTAAAGATTTGACTAGATTTTTTGAACCATGTACAACCATCTCACAGAAGCTGTAGTCGTTGATTCTCCATGGTAGAACACACGGTTGTCGAACCTTCGACATTAAATAGGGTGCTTATTGGGAGGCAACCCAACATAATTTTTCCCTCGATTCCAGATTTAAATTTTGCTCCGGACGATCAAATTTTAAGTTTATAGTTGAGGTGAGTGGTATATATCCATTCCACCCACCCTATATTCAATTTAACATTTTGTATGTTATAATATATTTAAAGAAGATTACTCACTCGATCATCTCTTTAACATTTTTTATGTTGTGTGGCTTAGATTTAAAAAAATTCAAAAATTACTCTCTCTTTTCTTTGGCCTTTATCTAGTCAGATATTTATGCATGTTAATCAAGAACCTATGTGAACTAGTGAATATTGCTACAAATCATCTGGTCCCCTATGACCTCTAATATCATTACACTTGGAAAAGTTGGCAAGCCAAAATGGATAAATAGGAATCAAACACAATGTGTCCCTACATAAAAATTTGTAAATTCCTTGTAAACTTTCCTGATTTCCACAAACTATAGAAAGAATTGAAGGGATGTCACATTACTCACAATGCGTTAAATTCCAAAACATAAGATATACAAGTTCAACATTTTTCTAAACTTATTCTACCACCTTCTTACCTCTCCTTTTACACAAATAATAAAAATCCAAAAAAATGTTCCAAAGTCCTAGTTTGGGTTGGCACCCCCCTTCCCTTTCTATTTCTTCTTCCATACACCTCTTAAATTTAATATGGGTGTACCACCAAGATAAGATGACCAAATGTACATTAAAATATGCAATCAATGTAATTGCGACAAAGAAATAAAAAGGTCTCAGATCAAATAGAGGAGAGACACCTCCTTCCATGCCTACCTTTACTCATATTTTATACGTAGAGGAATCTACATAAGCCCAAGCCATCAAATCCATCGACACTATTCTTGTGCAGAACTTGTGAGAATTTGCAATAGTACAAAGCACAAAAAGTATACGAAATATGTTACTTTGTGGGTCTTGATATGGTATCAAGTCATAAGCAATTTCAAGTAAAAAATTAAAAATCATGTCCCATGATTCCAGGATATTAGGGTCGCTTGGCCATTCAAGGCGGTAAGAATTCAAGTAATGCTAGGCAAGTGATGAGGACTATATGAAAGTTTTATTGGGAACTAGTTTTATTTTATGTTGCTTGAGGACAAGCAAGAATCATGTTTGAGGTATTTGATAAATGTAAAGAGTGCGACCCAAACTGAGATCTATTATAATGCCTGAGCCCACTGCCCAAGGCTCTAATAGAGTTTTAGGAATAACAATTGGTCCCACAGTCCACCACTAGCCTTAACTACGCTCTTTGTCCTCATTCATGCACAATCCTGGGTCAACTTCGTGACTGGTCACCCAACTTAGTACTACTCCTAGCTGAGCACACTTAACAATGGAGTTCTTTAGTGATGGGTTCCTGAAAAAGGAGATGCACCTTGGTGATATGGGTAGTCTAATCATTCCTTAAAATATCATTTTATTTGAGGCTTCAATGTCATGGGACGTTTCAATCTCCCCCCACTTAGACTCTTGATGTCCTCATCAAGGCTCAACTATATGGTCTCATAATATTTTCACATTTCAGTGCAGACCCAGAATGGCCCATGGACACCTAGATCCCCATCACGGAATACCAGCGCAAGGGTGGCTACATCACCATGGACAGCCCTTTCCAACATGCCTGGACCACATGGCTCAAGACTAGCATGCCACATGCCCATGTGGCCCCACCTACTGGAGGGAATATGGCTCGGATACCATTTGTAATACTCGAGCCCACTACCCAAGGCTTTAATAGAGTTTCGGGAATGACGGCTAGCCCCACGGACCACCACTAGCCTTAACTACGTGCTTTGTCCTCACTCACACACGACACGGGATCAACTTCCTGATTAGTCACCCATCCTAATACTACTCCAAGTTGAGCATGCTTAACTATGGAGTTCTTTAGTGACGGGCTCCCGAAAAAGGAGGTGCACCTTGGTGATATGTGTAGTCCAATCATTCCTTAAAAGATCATTCTATCTGAGGTTTCAAAGTCAGGGGATGTTACATGTACTCATTAGTATAGTAAAAGATCCATTCAATAATGAAGTAGCAAAAACAGAACTATTATAATGTTATATCATGATTCATTTAGAATTGTTTCTCACCATAAAAGGTGGTATTACAAAGTAAAAGAAGGTATACATTTAATAAATCTAATCATGTGTAAGGCATGTTGCATAGGGAAACCCAACCATTTCAAGCTATCCTTAGGTCCAATATCATGTACACGATTTTTGCACAACCTTGTCTTTTAATGTACCTACATTTGGGTGGAAGGGAACATCAGCCAGAACATATGAAGTAAGATATAGGTCAGTAAAGGCTAAGTATGTATATATAATAAACACTTTGGGCATTATATTGGGTTAAAAGTCCAAAAAGGGATGTTTCCACAAGAAGGGGTCTTTTTGCAATTAGGTAAGTTCAAAAGGATTATAACAAGAGAAATGAGGCATATTAAAATTCAAGATTAAGTGTGAAGAATAAAATGTCTTGCCATATCAATTTAACCACAATCTCAATTAAAATAATAAACTTTTACTTAAATAACAATGTAGACTAAATATATCTAAAATAGGGCCCCAACACCATAGGATTATGGCTTAAAATAAATAAGGGTCGAAACACACACCATGGGTGAAATACACAAGCCCTTTATAAATATGGTTGTACAAAATGTACCACTATTTTAGATATTCTAGTCAAACACACAACATTCATAAATAGAGTGGATAGTTTAACATTTTATTCAATTTCACACAAAAAGGAAATCATAGCAAGAGGGTCCAAAAAACCCATATAAATAAAGTAGTTCAGTAACCACAAGGATATATTGAATAAATTCATGAATTATAGATTCTGAAGAAATTGAATTTCAAAAAGAATTAACAGTTCAAGAGATGCCTCTTTAAAAGATTATATGTTTTAGTCAAATAACATCCAAAATAAAATAGAGGATGTACATACCTTATGATCATACCTATGTATTTAGTAATATTACCTAGGCTCATGGTCAGGACTCTCACAACCTAATCACAATATTTATTCACTGAATTAATATGGATTCTATTGAAATTGTATAGAAAATGACCAGACAATAAGTTGGAAATCAGATCTGATTCAAAAAATGTACTTATATGTACTATTTATATATACAATTAATTACATATGGATTTTACAATTTAAATCAATTTATTGTTAAAAGAAAAATAAGTGAAAAAGACCAGTTCGCCCCTAAATGAAATCCGAGCATGACATAATGTCACGTAGGAACTAGATGTTGATCCCAATGATCAATTGCGATCAAAATAGATGAAAAGTTGGGAACTGGGACCGGGCCTAGGCTCCATGGGCAAGACGAGGCTTTTTCCCCAGGGCTTGAGTTCCCTATGTCTTGTGCCATGGTCCCCTGTAGGAGCACTAAGGTCATGACCTTTGGTTTACTTGATATGCACAGGATATCTGGACTCCATCAGGTTCAGGTGATGATCCCAGTGAGGCTGCAAGGCACCTTTGGATCAAAGGATCCCTTATTTGGGGTATCTCCTTGATCAGGCTCAATGTGGCTCGCCTGCATAACAAGTCTTCCGGGTGTAGCAGGAACACTGGATGTGTTGGTATGTATGCCAAGATAGATAATCATATGATGATTCGAATGTGACATTACATACATGATTTGATAATCATAAAGGTAATTCCATATATTATGTTTGTCTCGGTCATGAGATGATGACACATACATAGTAGATGTCTTAAGAATGATGTTAGTTGATGTCATATGTCTTGAAGTACATGACTTGAACAATGAGATAATGCGAATGTTAAGAGTACATTCATTGTGGTTATGTCCCTAGTCGAATACTACTATGAGAGAAAATAGACAACAATAATACATAAGACTAGAGTGTGTGTTGACTGATGATAGAGTCTCATTAGTCATGATATGTGATATCAAGTCTAGCACACAGGTACATGTTAGAGAATAGTGTATCATATGGACTTACCATGAGAGTGATACATGGAGACCTTGGAATGGTAGTTAGACTCATATTTCACAGTGATAGTGGTGATTGTGGTTCTTAGACCTGAAGGATATGTCGTTCAATATACTTTGACCTCATCAAATGTAACCCTTAATAAGGATTGACATAACAATGATAGTTGGGTAGTTGTGTGTCACAAAACCAAAATCCTAGTTCCATGAACCAAATGATGCTTAGCATCCATGAAAAAATAATAAGATAAAAGGAACAATTATAGTCTCAACATTTAACAAGATATATTAAGCAACATTGTTTCATATAAGCTTTCAATTACATAAAGAGTACAATTATACAAGTTTGCTCATATATACTAGGGATCTTACAATAATTACACCTAGCATTGCTCACCAAGCCCATCAACTTATAGCCATCACAAAACCTATAAAATACATGAAACAAGGCGGGTCAAGCACACAAGGTGCCGAATATAGGGCTAAAAGATACATATAAATATGATTTACATAATTTGAAAAGATTTGTAGAAGTAAATGATCAAGAAAATAGCATGTTAAGTGCTTAGAAAAATGAGATCCCATATTTTATGTCATTTTACTCCAATTATACCATCATATCATGTATTAATATGTCCATTGATTAACTTCCCATTAGAAGGATCCATAAGGGTGCTCAAGATTATCTAACCGTTCTATCTGTGAGGGACCTTGAGGTAATTGCCAAGAGATAACCCTATTTCAACATTGTATAATGGAGTTTCTATATTATGTTTGAAAGTTATAAAACCACGATACGAGACAAACATTGAGTACATACTAGAATACTACATGGAAAACTTTGAGCAAGTAAATAAGCATACATATGTATCACATTCCTATCAAAAAAGTCACAGTCATATAATGCTTTAAAGCCCATACATGATTCAGGGATTCATAACATACTTATCCTTGACCATCTATCCACATGCAACACCTAATTAACAACAATATTGGATACATGTATTAGATTCTTATCATTATCCCTAATTATCTCCATATTAGGGTTTTGGCAAAGTTAGGTTCCAAGTTATTTATTAGTGCATTTGCTAATCTCTTACTGATCTAGGGACCATTGACAACGTAGGGTTCAAGTTTCATGTCATTTTTATGTTCCATTCAGTATATATGATCATTACAAAATTCAAGTTACTTGCATAACAAGATCATAAGAAACATAATTTGAGAAAACAAGGTCATGATCCAATCAAGACAAGGGGTCCAAGAATCAAGAATGTTTTACATCATAAAGTTAGAGATAAGATTAGCATATCCCAAAGAAGGGTGGATGGTCACCTATGTCTAGCCTCAAAAGGTTCATCATTATATTCAACATCTACACATACATAGCTTATCAATTCAACATGTGATTTATGTGAACCGTCCACATAAAAAGGGTCACAAAGATTAGAACAAGCCTTGATTTGAGAGTGTAGGACATAAGAAATAGATCCATATCATGATTGTGGAACAAGAAAGGAAAAGAAGTCTATTATGAATACATTAGGTCATTATGGATGTATTAAGTGCACAAGTACCATCATAGTCAAAAGGGGATATGCCTTAGGAATTAATGTCACCAAGAATGAAAAGATTAGTTCTTCATATATCTATGGTAATTGGGTACATATTATTGGTAAGCAACCATCGATTCAAGGTGTAGTCAAACATTCCAATAATTGGGGCATGTACATGCATTGCATGTCAAAAGAATTAACAATAGAAAGGAGGGTATTAGAGACTGATATTAGAGTCAAGGAGAGATATATATTACTAATTTGTGGTTGATTAGGAATTATTCCATCATTAAGTAGTAATATGATCAAATTAGGGTAAGGCACACCATTAAAGTCCAAAACCAAGTCACTTTATGCAATTTGGAAGCATTCATGAGCAATTGGGTCGATTGGGACCCTCTTGTAGATAAAAGATGTACAAAGTTACAGATCTCATGATTAGAAGGGTGAAAGTTCATCAAATTTAGAAGCTTGATCATAAAAGTGCATTAAAGGACTCAACATGACTAAATTTGTCATTTTCAAGAAATTAGTATATCAAACATTGGATTTAGGATCTGAGACTAATACCAATGCGTAGGTCTCATCAAAATGATCGATTGATATATTGGATCATTATATTTGGATCCTTGTAGAAAATTCTATAAATTTAGAAAGATTTACCTTATATGGGGAGTCATTGAATGTTGGATCCAAGATCCAGGGTCAAGAAATGGCCACGCCGCCCGCCCCACCCTAGGGAGTGACCAGGCATCCCCAGGCTATGTAGGGTCCCGACCTACTTGCTGGGTCATAGCTAGCTCCCACTTGGGCCGCCTTCGTGGTCCGTCTGCCAGCAACCCAGGCTGGCCATCCCGCTTGCACTCCCACAGTACGTGAAGAAGCAGTTCACGTTAGGTCTGTACGCCGTCATGAGGTTGACCTCCAACGAGCTCCACACTGGACCCCAAGACTTAGGGGTGTGACCTAGGTTGGAACCAACACTTTTGATGTTCTAAGGGATCCCGTTTACTGCCATAGGAGGTACAGATCCCTTCATATCGCTCCAGTGATGAAGTTCTGACATCCATCTAAGAAGCTTATTGATAAGGAGGAAAAAAGGAGGAACAAAGGAGGGGTAGCATTTCCTGAGGCTCTAGAGGTGCATATCCAAGTCGAGAAGGATGAGGGAAAGCTGATGGGAGTCTCATCTGGGGTGTAAAAAGCATGTGGTGGAAACACCCAAAGTTGGCACCCCAAACTACTGGAGAAGTAGGAGGATGGGTGGGCGGAAGAAAGCAAGGGGGTCGAAATGAGAAGGAGAAGAATGAGGGTTTGGGGATCTCGATTGAATGAAATGCCAAGAGAAAGAGGTGATTGGAGGAGTCCCCAGGGGTACACTTTATCTTTACTACAATGTACAACTCAAGGAAGAGGACAACCCCTAGACCATTGGATCATTGAGATCGATATGTGGACATAGATCCAATGACCAATATGGATCCAAACAAAAGTTAGCCAAGGTGAGGGGGTTCCTATTCAATTGGGTCACGTGTGGCACATTTGGCCTAATAAGGGTCATAAATGAGTAAAATCAATTAAAACAAGTGAAATTTGAGAAAAACTTGAATGGTTAACCATGATTTGTGCTTCATGGAATATACAGGGGATCTACTTAGAAGATACCCAAGACACTATCAAAACTATTGCAACCAATTATCAGATAGATATTATGTCAGTCATTGAAACTAGAACTAGTGGAACAAATGTTGATCAAATTATCCATTGTCTGGGGTTCGACACATCACATAGAGTGGAGGTGAGGGGTTTCTCGGGAGGAATATGGGTCATACAAAAGAAGAGAACAAGCTCGGTCGATGTGTTGACAGTCCATCGAGAGTTTGTGCACTGCCTCATCCACAAAACATACCTGATCACGTTTATATACACTAGCACAAAACAAAGGCTAAGACGAGTGCTGCGGAGCCATATCAATACTATTGTTGTGTCCATGTTGCTACCATGGATGGTAATAGGCAACTTTAACACAATCCTAGAAGCAGATGAAAAACTGGGGAGTCACCATATCAGTATATCCAGTTGTTGTGAGTTTGTAGAATGACTAGCTAATGCAGGGCTTGAGGATCTAGGAGCCACGGGAGAGAGAATGACTTTTAAGAGAGGCATCCTTCATGAATGGCTCGACTGAGTGGTTGCCAATCTTCAGTGGGGGAACCTATTCTCAGAAACAACTATGGAAGTCATGTCGAGATTAACCTCTGATCATGTGCCCATACTCCTACGTACAACGAGGAGGTCTCAATTCCACAGAACAAGACACATGAAGATGAGCAACAGGTGGGTTACCAGAACCTCATTCCCAAACTTCATGGAGAATGCATGGTACCAACACGAGGAGTTCACAGAAGCTAGCAAAATGTTTATGGAAGCAGCTGCTAAGTGGGACAAAGAAGAAAGTAGATTGGAAGGAAGTCACAAACATTACTTGTTGAATGAGATTGGACGATACAAACAAATTCTTAGCAGGAACTACTCGTGAGAGCTTGAGCAACACATAAACAACCTATAGTTTGAATATATGGAGATGCAGAACCAGGAAACTAAGGAATGGTGGCAAAAAGCACATTGTAACTGGATCAAGAAAGGGGATGCGAACACTGCCTACTATCATGCTATAGTCAGGGGGAAAAGAAGAAGGAATACCATAACTAAACTAAAGAATGAAGAGGGAGAGTGGATTAATGATGAACAAGATCTCAAACAACTCAGCGGGAACCATTTCTACAATCTTTTCAAGGAGGAGGAGGCTCCACAAAGGCAATCAAATGTTGCCAATTATATAGGGGTATTCCCAACATTATATGAACAACAACGCTATGATTGCACAAAGAAACCTACTAAATCTGAATTTACAAAACCATCATGATATTCATCCCATCAAAGCACCAGGGCCTGATTGCATAGACGTAGGGTTCATTTAGAATCAATGGAACAACATCAAGTCTTCTATAAAGAAATCAATGGAGTCATGCTTCGACGAAAGCTCAATACCACAAGCTATGAGCAAAGCAGCCATGATCCTGATCCCCAAGAATAATACGCCAGAGACGAGTGGCCAACTTAGAACAATTTCCCTAAACAACGTCAGCCTTACGCTGATGTCTAAGATAATTGTAGAGCATATTAAAGCATACCTGAATAACTGGGTCTAACCATTTCAATCTAGTTTCATACCTGGTAGGGGGATATTGGATATTATCAATCTTACTCAAGAGGTGATCCATACTATGGGTGCCAAGAAGAATGACCGGAAAAGAATGGTAATTAAGTTGGAGCTAGGAAAGGCTTACGACAGACTCAACTGGGTGTTTTTCAAGGATACACTACAACACACAACCATACCAAAACATATTTTTCAAGTCATCATGAATATCATTTCATCAAGAGAGATATTCATAGCATGGAAAGGAGAGAATCTGCAACCATTCTAGGTGACGAGAGGAGTAAGACAAGGAGACCCTCTCTCAACCTACATATTCGTACTCTTCCTGGACAGGTTATGTCAGGACATTGCTCATGAGGAATGAGAGGGAAGATGGAAACCTATGAAGATTACAAGAAGGGGACCCATGTTATCACATCTTTGCTTTTCTGACGACATACTCATGTGTCGAGAAGTATCACTATTTCAAGCTACCACAATGCTGAGTTGTTTAAGAAGATTTGGTGAGGCTTCTGAGTAGATGGTCACAAAGGACAAATCGACTTTTTTTTTCTCAGCTAACATGCCACAGATTACAAGAATAAGGATCTCCAGATGGATGAGGATTCCAATCATAGATAATATACAGAACCACCTGGGAGTACTCGTTATTCATGAAAGAGCAAACAAATCAATGTATCTAAACACAATCAACAGTATCAAAGCTCGTATCTCATCCTGGGCTAACAGATGCGTGTCCTTTGCGGGGAGAGTAACCCTAGCTAAGTCTGTTCTTACAGCGATACCAACATATATAATGCAAACCACGGTCCTACCCAATGGGATTTGTGATCAGATTGATTCCTTGGGGAGAAACTTCATCTAGGGAGGAACCACGGAGTACAGGAGGATAAGCTCCATATCATGGAGGAAACTAATATCACCAAAAGATGAAGGAGGATTGGGGGTCCGATCAGTCAAAATACAGAATGAAGTACTGCTCTCAAAGAATGTCTGAGACTATTGTACCAAACGGAAGATTCACTGGAGAATAGCCATGTCAGCTAAGTATGATCATCTAAAAGATAAGGGTCGAGTTGTGGGGTCTCACCTTTGGAAGTTTATCCGTTTGAACTCACAGAAGATGGACAATCTGGTTGGGCGTACCATTCTCAATGGGGAGCCAACAGAAGTATGGAAAGAGAAATGGGTCCAAGCAACAACCATACCCATGATATAGAACCACTGTAGAGTACTAGAGGAGTTAATGGACCTCAAAGTAGCTTCAATGACAACTAATATAGGTTGGGACGAAGAGTTCATCAGACATTGGTTCAAACCAAACACTGCAAATCAAATAATGTGGATGATACCTCATGACAATGAGGCTAGAGACGATGGATTTTCTTACATAGAAGATAACCAAGGGAAATTCTCAACTAAATCAATCTACAAATGACGGTTAATAAATATCATAAAATTAACACAGGGACCATGGAAGTGAGTTTGGGCCTTAAAAACAACACTGGTGATCAAGATTATCTTATGGAAAACCATACATGATGGATTAATGACAAATGAGAACTGTCATAAGAGAGGGATCATTAATAACATACTATGTCCAAGATGTAATGAGCACGACGAATCTACCATCCACATTCTGTGAGACTGTTATTTTGCAAATCAGGTTTGGAACCTCATTGCTAGCATTGTTACTGCCATAGTTCACCATGATGACCTCAAGACCGGGATAACTTGTAATCTAAGATATGACACAAAAAATGAACACCATTCTGTTTGGTTTGCGACAATTTTCACTTCCTACAGCAATGGATGAACCAATTCATATTTGAAAATGGCAAGACCACACCACAACAGGTGACCTGCTTGATTGGGAATCATATCCCGGTAGCCTTGTGTGCCTTTGCAACAGAGAATATGACCTAACTAAGAAGAAATACAACTGAAACCCAATGGACCAGGCCTCCATCAAACACATTGAAGGTTAATGTGGATGCATCTGTGAGAATGAAGAGGAGTACATCAGCTATATGTTTTGTTATCAGAGATCACACTGGGAACCCTGTAGACATGGGGAATTCCATAGTTAGCCTAAACCGGGAGAAGGATGAATAAAGTCTCTGGAAAAAAAATAAACTTGAAGGGTACAAATGTCCAATTAGGGTTATTTTTGTACCATTAGAAAGAAAATTTAACACTCTATCTCCTAAAATATATTATAGAGTAAGATGAGCAAGTTAATCAGGCTCAAATTCATTTTTAAAGTGGTGAATCATTAAATAGTGAAACTTAGATCAAAAGAGTAAATTAAGGGCACACGTTGTGAAAGTGGCCATTGATGTCATAAAATTAGAGCTTCACCACATTCCAACAATCGAATTAATATTCTTTTAAATTGTTTGAGTAAAAATAGAGAGTGGAATAGTATGTGAGAGGAGTGAGAAAAAACAAGTTGTCACATTGTGAGACATGGGGACTGAGTGAGAGTGATGTAGATGGGATTTGTCCCTCCAAAAGGAGATTGATATACAAGTCCTCTTGATAAGAAAAATTGAGAAATGTATGGTCGTACTCATGTGAGTCTATATATGATATGTGAACTCACATGCATCTCAAACAATCTGTTCTAGTTCAAAAAACATGGATTGAACATTGAGAGGATGACCAAGTTCAATCCATATATTAGAGACAAAGGAACTATAGAATCACGCTAACACTAATCATAGAATATAGGTTGAAGTTTGTTCTCCAACTTTACAAATTAGTTGGGTAGCAACGATTTGTGACTAGGCACCACTCTTTGCTTTTGATGTCATAATTGGTTATGGACATTCACTATCTATGTAATTTTGGACCTATAGGGTCACACTCATAAGATACACTTGGATTGAAGGAGTATATTCATAAATGATGTTTAATTTGATTACTAAAGGTGTTTAGGTATTCAATTAAACATTTGTGGTTCAAAATTGATTGACTGGACTCTGAACAAATCAGTTCAAGTGTTGAACCGATCGGTTGGAGTGTCAAGTCAATTAGAATCAATATTAGTTGAATTTTTCCTGAACTGGACAAGTGAAGTGGTCATTTCACTTGTGAAATGATCATTTCACTATGTGACGTGACCTCTTTACCAACTAGGTTGTCTGGTTTACTTGCCAATTCAATTGGAACAACGATTGATGTTGATATCATTGTTAGCATTAATCTGGCATTGAATGCCAATACGATTTAAAACAGGAAACTACGTGAAACTACCGTTTCACTAAGAGAAATGACCGATTCACTCATGAGATGACTAATTAATGATCGGTTCACCATTTTTAGATTCCAAAAGATTCACAATTTGAGACCCTTCTACTCCCACACAGATTGGGAACCCATACCCTAACACCTCCTATAAATAGAGGTGTATCGAGGCTTCCCAACACACACAATTGAGAATCAACTGCTTTGACAATTGTTTCCCTCTCTTATTGTGGTAACCAATAGAGAGTTCGAGAAACTCCTACCCATGAAAGAGATACATAGCAAGGGAGAGAACAACTAATAACAAGTGTGGGAGAGTTTTTCGGTGACTAGTAGTAGACTCATAAAAGGGGACAACGCCTTCCCATTGGCTTTGGTAGTGCAACATCAAGTTCCCAATGGTCTGCGTAGACTAATCTAGAGGCGGGAGGTTGTTGTCTTCCATTTAGAGGTTATCGTCAATAGTTGTCTATGGAGGAGGTCATTCGAGATGATTGTTTGAGTGTTTCTACTACTGAAGGAGCATGCTACTACGTGAAGAACAAGAAACATGATGCTACTACAAGGGTAATGTTGTTGGACTTGCTCTAAGACTATATATAACCTTGCAAAGCTTTCCTTCCAAGATACATTGTTTTTGGCACAATCTTGTTGTTTTGAGAAAGGTGCAATTGATTAATTTTTTTCCTCTGCCTATATTTGTGCTTGATTTCCCTACAGTGGTATAAGAGCCCCATGAATTACAATGTATCTGAGATTTCCCTACAATGCAAATATTAAAATTATTAATAAGCATATCCAATTAAATTCCATGTATGACTCCACATACTAATATATATATATATATATATATATATATATATATATATATTTATATATATATATATATACATTATAATATATATATATATACATATAATATACATATACATATATATAGGTATATCTCATTACAAATTTGGATTGTCTCATTACAAATGCATACCTTCTCATTACAAAACTGATGCACGGGTAGTGAATCTTAGTTACCCACATGGGTAGTGAAGAGATACCCTATATATATATATATATATATATATATATATATATATATATATATATATATATATATATATATATATATATATATATATATATATATATATATATATATATATATATATATATATATATATATATATATATGCAATTCACACGTGTCGCCCTAAAATTGGTTTTGATGGTGGATATGAAGCATGGTCATGGCCACTAAACCTTGATCTATGTGTGCATGGTTGTGGTTGTTTATTCATGTTGTTGCTCGTTCTATGTATTGAGCCTCTTCCTCCTTTCAAAATGTAAATTAATTCTCTTCTTCATATTTTCCCTTTGAATGTAACTTGAGGTTTTCCCTTATATGATGTAATAAGAAATAGGAAGGTTTTAATTTATACATCATCCTGAGAAGATTTTATGCACTACATCAACTGATCATCTCATGAGACGAACTGATTGTTTGGAGGACCAAGGAGACTAGAAGACAGAAGGTGAACCGATTGTCTGGTGGCCCAACTGACCGGGTGGAGTAGTTCAGACATTGCTTGAACCTGAGAACCAAATGATCATTTCAAGAGCCCAACCGAGCAACTAGCAGTTGATCCTACCGATTCAAGAGTTGAACCAATCAACCTAGATTGGTTTGAGCACAGATCTTAATCAACAATACGTTGCATATGATTTCGAACCTAGGTCATAGGAATTCCTTTTGGGTTCAAGGAATTACTTTATTAAGGACATAATTGTCGCTGGTGTATTTTAATTATTGCATGTTCTCATTTGTGGTTATAGGATGTATATGATACATACTAAGTATATGGTGATTGGATATGCATTTGAATCTATATATAAAATCCCTCAATAAAATATAAGTCTTGGATGCCTTCCACAAGAAGCACACATGAAAAGCTTGATTGACCAAGCATGGTGCACTATCTAACTCATGGAAGTGTGATAGTAGATATGTAGGTTATGCCCAAGCAGGATGCATATTCTATCGTGTTGGCTTTTGAGTCAGGCTTAATTGAGTGTACCTAATGGGATTAGGCACTAGAGGCATGCAAATGACTATAGCAAAGAGTTGTTCATATCATCTATCCAAGACTTTCATATGATGCAAATGGCAAAACTTGCATACCTTAATAATTGAGTATGGACGCTGACGTTGGTCGGGTAATAGTTGAATTGTTTTGGATCATGGCTCACTAGAAGATTGTACATTACAATCTTCCTAATTGTACATGAGGGTTATCAATTTAAAAAAATAGTGGGAGTGATAATTAATTAAAGGCGTAATTAATATCATTAACTTATCAAATCAAACAAATCAAACATGTCTTGAAAAGGTTGTAATATTTCTTTGTAGAATCAAATGTAAAACACCAACACATTCTAATTATGACTGGTCCTTAAGAAGCGCAAAACTAAACAAGATAGACTTTTGTGTCTTGTTAAGGATTTTTGAGAAGTGTTCCCAATCATGAGTGAAGGCTCTATGTCCTTGAAAGACCAGAGCTTGAGGAACCCACTTCAAATGCACTTAAGGTTGAAATGGGTGCTTACTTGAAGCATGCCAATGATGTCTTAGACATTGAGTACCTTATGCAATGTTTTATGAACTATGAGTTGCGTGAACAACATGATAACATGGACATTGTCAAGATGGTATCATGTCTTAAGAATCATGTAACGAAAACAAGGTATAATGTCTCTAAAGCACTATTTGAGTGCAAAATGACAAAGGGTGGTCCAATAGAGCCCCGTGTGCTCAATGATATTGGGCATGTAGAGTGACTGGGATTTCTATTTGGTCAAGAGTTGACCATGGGTATGATTCTACAATTTTTTGCATGAATCATATAGTCAGTTTACTAAATTCTTGGCATGTTGATGCTGAAGCAAAGAAGAAGAAAGGAGAAGTATGTGATGGTGATCAGTAGAAGTGAGTCCAAGGGTAAAGGCAAGGCTAAGAAGAGTTTTGATGCTAAGCTAAAGTCCAAGTCTTCAACACTCAATATAAGGAGAAGGGTAAGTGAAAATGACATATTCCTTTTTCAAGAGATGTTGCCACTATAGTTGGAATCCATCATTCATGGGAATATAATTGAATTAATGAATCACTATTATGCACCTTCCATTGTTGAAAACATCTGTGTCTTGTGTGATAAGAACAATATGTTTCATTTCAAAAGATTTGATCTTTTATTGGAATGCCCTATGTCTCGCGAACTATACTTGATAGTTGTAGAGACAAATGTGTATGATACATATATTGAATAACTTGATGACTCACACAATGGATACCTAAATCATTGTTATCTAGAGCACATAAATGAGAAATGGATTTCTAGACCCATATGAATGTTATCTAGACTCTTTTGGCTATTAAATAAATAAAGATATGCATATCTTATATGTTGTTCAATATGACAATAGCATCTTCACTAGATGTAGTGGGAGAGTGATGGTTCTATTAGGGCTCATACATACTGATGTATGTAGACCTTTTAAAATAAATGATAAGGGTAGTTACTAGTGTTGGCTAAATGGACATCTATAAATCCCTTTGTTTTGATTATGACAAACATTTCATTCTTATTGATCTAACGAGCTACTTGAGTGTGCAGGAACAAGGCGGATGACAAAGTACTAGGGAAATCCATATGCTTCCATATTTATATTTTCATGCAATGTAATCGCCTTGTAAAAGCTTGTACAAATATATAATGTACAAGTACTTAGATTGCATGTAAATCAAGCGTTAGATCTTCCCTAGCTAAACACCACATTTAGATAACTCATCCCCTTCAAATAGGATCACATCTGCACACTCATACATATAATTAGTGCCTAAATTGAAACATTGAAACAGGATCAATCTCGGTCGACCAACTCCTCGACCGAGACACTCTCGGTTGACAATCTTCTCGACCGAGAAAGATCCAAAGTAGCCGTTAGACACAACTGACAAGGTAGTTGGCAGTTGGAGATAGACGTTGCAAATCACTTGATCCAGAGAGCCTGTCGGTTGACAAAACTTCGACCGAGTAGGTATCTCGGTCGACCATTCCTCGACCGAGATGAACTCTGACAGCAACTGCAGAATAAATTAATTAGTCGTTGCTAAAGCAAAAAACTTGTACCTAACGGCTAGTTAAGCACTTAGAAACCCCTAGAAGTTTTCTATAACGTCCTTAAGCATCCTTAGACCATTCCTATAAATAGGACAAGCCATAGGACACTCAAACTCACTTGTTACACTTGAGAAATCCTTGAGAATACTTTGAGCAATCTGTTTGTGAGCAAATTTGAGCATTGTGACAATTGGACACTTCCTTCCTTAGCTCAAAATTCGTGTCCTATAGGCTAGTATCTCCTACCCACTACAATCACAAGTCCATACACTTGGTTAGGAGATCTATATGCTTGATCTAGGCAAATCAAGCCTTGGGCTACAAAGGATAAGTTGTAATTTCCTTTTTCCTTTCTTGTTCTCTATTACTGTTTGTACTCTCCTTGCTACTCCTAGGTTGGAGGCTGCGGATTGGAGAGGGTGGAGATCTTCTTGGTGCAGAAGGTGACCTTGAGCTACTTCATAAGGCTGGTGCAACAGGAGGTTACTTCTAGAGAGGAAGGCTACTTCAAGGGGGAGCTTGGAGTTACTTCAAGAAGGCTACCTCAAGTTGGTGCACCTACTTCAAGTGAAGGATGTTCAAGGGGTGTAAAGGAAAGTATTGTATTTTGTATAAATCCTTGAGAAGGTAATAAAATAAATACTTTCAAAATCCCGGTTGGGTAAGCAACCGGGTAGTGGACTGACAGATTTAGTATTTTCTAAAGTTGGAACCACTCTAAACACCTGTCTCCTTCTTCTAATCTCAATTGTGGTTGTTTGAGTTAAATAATTGTTAAAATTGTTTTAAAAACTCTATTCACCCCCCCTAGTGTTTTTCAATTAGTATCAGAGCAGGCTTCAAGGAACCCTAACAAGGTCTTCAAGGGGTGATGGAGTGCTCAACAACCTTAACCTTGAAGGGACACTTGTTGCTAGGCCTCCAGCGTTCGATGGAACAAACTACCAATATTGGAAGAGAAGGATGCAATTCTACTTCCAAGGCATCAATTGGGACTTATGGAGAATGGTGTCAACCCCATATGAGCTCCCTCAAACTCAATTTGCAGAATGGGATGCAAATACGGTAAAGCTGGCTCAAATGAATGCAAAAGCTGTAAGCATTTTATATTGTTCTATTTCGGTAGGAGAATTTAATAGAATATCTAATTGTGACACAGCCTATGATATTTGGCATAGACTGTCCATAACCTATGAAGGTACAGTCCAAGTCAAAAATTACAAAATTAGCATGTTTAAACAAAAGTTTGAACACTTTCGTATGGATCCTGATGAATCTATTAGTGAAATGTTTGCAAAATTCTCTACTATTGTTAATGGTTTAAGTGCCCTAGGAAAACCTGTCCTTGAAGAAGATCAGGTATCAAAAATCCTTCGATCACTTCCTCCAAAATATAAGCCAAAGGTGACAACCATTGAAGAAGCAAACGACCTCACTCGACTGAAAATGGAGCAGCTTATTGGCAACCTAGAAGCTCATGAAGCAACCCTAGAAGAGGAAGAAAGAAGAGCATGTGAACTTCAGCAAGGAAAGAAGAAGGATGTGGCTGTAAAAGCTTCAAAGGTCGTCACACAAGAAAGTGAGGAGTCAAGTGAAGAAGAAGGAGAAGCAGTCTTGATCGTCAACGGTAAGAAATACAAAAGATTTAAATCTAACAAAATTTCCAGTTCTTCTTCTACCCCTCCTAGGTGCTTTGAATGTGGGAGGAAAGGGCATCTCAAAAATGAATGTCCTAAAGCAAAGAAAGGAAAGAAAAGCTCACACAAGAAGAAGGGGGAAAAAGCCTATAAAGCTGCATGGGACGAGTCAAGTGACAGTGAAAGCGGAGAAGAAAAGGTGGAATGTCTAATGGCAAGAGAAGATGATGAAGACTCTCAAGAGGTAAGCCTACTTGATCTTCCTAAAGAAGAGTTAGTTGCTAGTCTACAAGAAATTCATGATAAGTATGTTGATGTCAAGAAGAAACTAAAGAAGGTTATCAAATCAAATGATGAGCTAATTGCTAAATTAGATAATCTTTCTTCTGAAAAGAACAACATTGATCTTGAGAATTTGTCTTTAAAAACATCTTTAGATGATTGCACTAGAAAGCTACTCACTTTAAAAACAAATGTTGATCTTCTTTCTAAAGAAAAGACTGAATCGTTAGCTGAACTAAAAGATTTTCAGACTCAACCTATTTTGTGTAACCATCTGGACTATGATAATGTTGTAAAAGAAAGAGATTCATTGTTATCTGATTTAGATCAAGCAAGAAAAGATCTACACAAGAAGATGAATGACATTGCTAAGCTGCAAAGAGAACTTTATGAGTTAAGAAGAAAAGATATACTTGATAACATTCTAGGCGTTGGTACTGTTTTCAATGGAAGAAAAGGTTTGGGATATGCTCCAAAGAAAAATCAACCCAAAAGAACTCAAACTATGTTTGTACCCAAGAACACAATGGCTAGAAAGAGAAATGAAGTTGATTCTATTACTTGCCATTTTTGTTTACGTCTTGGACACTATTCCTTTTTATGCCCTTATAAGACTAAGGATTCCGACTTAGTTTGGGTCCCAAAACCCCAAACTTAGTAGAGTCAAATAGAATTTAGTTGAGATATGGCCAAACGCTCCGTTTTGCTATTTATATTGTCTTATCTCAACTAAACAAAAGATTTCATGCATATTGTTAATATTCTGCACTGTTGTACTGAAACAGAAACTTAGTCGATCGAAGTATTGTCGACCGAACCCTTAATCGGTCGAAGTATTGTCGACCGACCGGATGTCTGTAACAAATCAAAATCTTCTCGATCAACAAGTAGTCGACCGAGACAGATGTCGGTCGAACAACTGTCGACCGACTGGATTTCTGAATCAGAACTTTTATACAAGTATGTACTTAAATGATTCTAACCATATCGGACCATCACATGGGTACCAAAATCTACATTTTAATGCAAGAATGGGTGGTTGACAGTGGATGCTCCAAACATATGACCGGGAACAAGGATGCATTTCAAACCTTTGAAGAAAAGAAAAGTGGAACGGTCACCTTTGGAGACAATGGTAAGGGCAAAATCGTTGGAATAGGTAATGTTGGTACAAACCTTGAAATAAAGAATGTTCTACTCGTTGATGGTTTGCACCATAATTTGATAAGTGTTAGTCAATTATGTGATAGTGGTTATGATGTGTTATTTAACAAAACCTGTTGCAAGTTATTGATAGAAAACACTACAAATGTTGTTTATGAAGGATATAGAGTTGGGAATCTTTATATCCTTAAACCTAACTCTATGAAATCAGTAGTGGGAAAATGCTTTCTTGCAACTGAAAATACCTTACAACTATGGCATAAAAAGCTAGGACATGCTAGTTCACATGTTATTAAAAAGTTAGTGAAATATGATCTTGTTCGTGGATTGCCTACTTTATCTTTTGATCAAGTTGAAAACTGTGAACCATGCACAATGGGAAAGCAAACCAAAACCTCTTTTAAACCAAAACATGTACTTAGCACCAGTAGATCCTTAGAATTAATTCATATGGATTTATTTGGACCCATGAGGACACAATCTATTGGTGGTAAAAGATACTGTTTTGTTATTGTTGATGATTATAGTAGATACACATGGGTACACTTTATTGCAACTAAAGATGATACTATTCATGTTTTTATACAATTTTGTTCCAAGATTGAAAATCTATTACAAAGCAAAATATGTACCATTAGAAGTGATCATGGTGGAGAATTTGAAAATCATACATTTAAGGAATTTTGTACATCTCAAGGGTACACTCATAATTTTTCTGCTCCACGCACCCCACAACAAAATGGTATAGTCGAAAGGAAAAATCGATCACTACAAGAAATGGCTAGAACTATGATGCTCGAACACAACACACCCAAAACCTTTTGGGCTGAAGCTGTAAACACTGCATGCTATGTGTTAAATAGAGTAACTGTTCACTCTCATTTGAAGAAAACTCCATATGAAATAATACATTCTAAGAAACCTAGAGTTGACTATTTTCATACCTTTGGCTCCACATGCTATATTTTAAATACCAAAGATGATAGAGATAAGTTTGACTCTAAATCACACAAAGCATTCTTTTTGGGATATTCCACTTCTAGCAAAGCTTTTAGAGTATATAACACTATCTCTAGAAAAGTTGAGGAATCTATTCATGCTTCTTTTCATGAAGAGTCCAAATCTGAAAATCTAGAAATCATAGATCTCACTAATCAATTCGAAAATTTAAACACACCAAATGATAGTGAGAAAGTTACTACAAACAATCACCAAGCTGAACCACAACCTACACCTAGGCTTATTAAGGATCATCCTCAAGAACTAATTATTGGAGATCCTAATGATAAAGTCAAAACTCGGTCTTCCTTCAAAGATGTTGCAAACATGGCTTTTGTTTCTATCATTGAACCTAAGAAGATATCTGAAGCTCTTAAAGATGATTATTGGATAATAGCCATGCAAGAAGAATTGAATCAATTCACTAAAAATGATGTATGGGATTTAGTTCCTAAACCACAAGATAAAACCATCATACGAACTAAATGGGTTTTTGGGAATAAGCTAATTGAGGCAGGAGAAGTAATAAGGAATAAAGCTCGGTTAGTAGCACAAGGATATAATCAACAAGAAGGAATAGATTTTGATGAAACGTATGCACCGGTAGCTAGACTTGAAGCTATTAGAATGTTACTAGCTATTGATGCACATAAAAACATCAAACTCTATCAAATGGATGTAAAAAGTGCATTTCTAAATGGCATCATTCAAGAAGAAGTATATGTTGCCCAACCACCTGGTTTTGAAATACCGGAAAAAGGTGACTATGTTTATAAACTTAAGAAAGCACTCTATGGTTTAAAACAAGCACCTAGGAATTGGTATGAAAGGCTCAAGACATATGTTTTTGATAATGGTTTTTCTATTGGAAATTCAGATTCTACTTTATTTTTCAAAAAATATACATCTGATTTCCTAGTTGTGCAAATATATGTTGATGACATTATTTTTGGAGCTTCTAATGATTCATTGTGCACACAATTCAGTGACATTATGCAAAAAGAATTTGAAATGAGCCTCATGGGTGAACTAACTTTCTTTCTTGGTTTTCAAATCAAGCAAACACCTGCCGGAATATTCATAAGCCAAGAAAAATATACTAAAGAACTCTTAAAATGTTTTGGGATGGATCAGTGCAAACGTGCTACTACTCCTATGGCTAGTTCTATTAAAATTGATAAGGATGAAAATGGGGAACCTATTGATGATTCCTTATATAGAGCCATGATTGGTAGTTTGCTTTAGTTAACTGCTTCTAGACCGGACATTATGTTTTCCGTTGGTCTTTGTGCTCGATTTCAATCACAACATATGCACTCTCATTTTCTAGCAGTTAAACGAATTCTTCGTTACCTAGCCGGCACTACTTGTTTTGGTTTATGGTATCCAAAAGGACAATCCTTGGATTTTAAAGCTTACATTGATGCGGATTATGCTGGTTGTCGACTTGATCGCAAGAGTACTAGTGGTGGTTGTTTCTTGTTAGGGAGAGCTTTAGTATCTTGGTTTAGCAAGAAACAAAATACGGTTGCCCTATCTACAACTGAAGCTGAATATATGGCAGCCGGGTCCTGTTGTGCTCAAGTGCTTTATATGCAACAAGTGTTAAACGATTATGGTTTTAATCTTTCATCTACGCCTATTTTTTGTGACAACACGGGCGCTATAAACTTAGCACACAATCCTATTTTACACAACCGAGCTAAACATATTGAAATCCGTCATCACTTTTTAAGGGATCATATCTCCAAGAATCATGTTTCCCTTCATCATGTTGATACGGAAGATCAATTGGCTGATATTTTTACAAAACCGCTTCCACTAGATCAATTTAACAAAATTAGGAAGCAATTGCTTATCACTCCTTTGGAAGATGTTTTCTTTGATATTTGTGCTTCTTAAAAAAAAAAACTTTTAATGGACATCTTTTTCATTAGATTTGATGGGACATCTAATTAAGGGGGAGTTTTATATTCTTAACGGATATCTTTTTGAAATGACAAAGGGGGAGAAATAAATATAAAACTAAAACTTAGTAATTATGAAAAACTCAATCAATGAGTTTCATAAATAAACTCTTGGCTTTACATTGAAAGTTGCTATATTCCCTAGTGAATTGGATTTCATGTTCCATAATTCATGGGGAATAATAAGCACACATTTTATAAACAAGAGGAAAAGCTACAAAAGGTAATCTAAAGGTATGAAACTCATATGTTTTATATTTCCTTCATTTATATTTTGGAAATGTTTGTCATCTTCAAAAAGGGGGAGATTGTTGGCTAAATGGACATCTATAAATCCCTTTGTTTTGATTATGACAAACATTTCATTCTTATTGATCTAACGAGCTACTTGAGTGTGCAGGAACAAGGCGGATGACAAAGTATTAGGGAAATCCATATGCTTCCATATTTATATTTTCATGCAATGTAATCGCCTTGTAAAAGCTTGTACAAATATATAATGTACAAGTACTGAGATTGCATGTAAATCAAGCGTTAGATCTTCCCTAGCTAAACACCACATTTAGATAAGTCATCCCCTTCAAATAGGATCACATCTGCACACTCATACATATAATTAGTGCCTAAATTGAAACATTGAAACAGGATCAATCTCGGTCGACCAACTCCTCGACCGAGACACTCTCGGTCGACAATCTTCTCGACCGAGAAAGATCCAAAGTAGCCGTTAGACACAACTGACAAGGTAGTTGGCAGTTGGAGATAGACGTTGCAAATCACTTGATCCAGAGAGCCTGTCGGTCGACAAAACTTCGACCGAGTAGGTATCTCGGTCGACCATTCCTCGACCGAGATGAACTCTGATAGCAACTGCAGAATAAATTAATTAGCCGTTGCTAAAGCAACAAACTTGTACCTTACGGCTAGTTAAGCACTTAGAAAACCCTAGAAGTTGTCTAGAATGTTCTTAAGCATCCTTAGACCATTCTTATAAATAGGACAAGCCATAGGACACTCAAACTCACTTGTTACACTTGAGAAATCCTTGAGCATACTTTGAGCAATCTGTTTGTGAGAAAATTTGAGCATTGTGACAATTGGACACTTCCTTCCTTAGCTCAAAATTCATGTCCTATAGGCTAGTATCTCCTACCCACTGCAATCACAAGTCCATACACTTGGTTAGGAGATCTATACGCTTGATCTAGGCAAATCAAGCCTTGGGCTACAAAGGATAAGTTGTAATTTCCTTTTTCCTTTCTTGTTCTCTATTACTGTTTGTACTCTCCTTGGTACTCCTAGGTTGGAGGTTGCGGATTGGAGAGGGTAGAGATCTTCTTGGTGAAGAAGGCGACCTTGAGCTACTTCAGAAGGCTGGTGCAACGGGAGGTTACTTCTAGAGAGGAAGGCTACTTCAAGGGGGAGCTTGGAGTTACTTCAAGAAGGCTACCTCAAGTTGGTGCACCTACTTCAAGTGAAGGTTGTTCAAGGGGTGTAAAGGAAAGTATTGTATTTTGTATAAATCCTTGAGAAGGTAATAAAATAAATACTTTCAAAATCCCGGTTGGGTAAGCAACCGGGTAGTGGACTGACAACTTTAGTATTTGCTAAAGTTGGAACCACTCTAAACACCTGTCTCCTTCTTCTAATCTCAATTGTGGTTGTTTGAGTTAAATAATTGTTAAAATTGTTTTAAAAACTCTATTCACCCCCCCCTCTAGTGTTTCTCAACTAGTACCTCATTATATTTACTGATGCTATCAATAAGTATGGTATTTGTCTTTATGAAATTCAAGTATGAATCTCTTGAAATGTACAAGGAGATTGTAACTGAAGTACATGACTAACTTCATAAAAGTATTAAGATACTTTGATGTGATCGATGTTGAAATAGTTTAAACTAAGAGCTTGAGAACCTTTCGGAGACACCATGATAGTATATCACAATTCAATCCACCTGAAACATAAGAATGTGTCAGAAAGAAGGTATCACACCCTATTAAGTCATGGTATTATTATTAATTAAAATCTAGGCGATCTTATAATTTCTTATAGGAACATGCTTTACATAAACAATGTATCGTCAAAAATGGTTCAAAAGACACCATATGATATTTGGCGTGGGAGGTGTCCCAGTGTGTCTTTCATAGTGATTAGGATTGAAAGATTATATAATGACATAGTTTCTTAAAAGTATTTGTCCACAAAATCATATAAATGTTTTTTGTGAATACTACTCTTATCCCAATCCAACAACAAAGTATTTGTCGGTCTAGATGATTGTTATCCTGAAGAGGATCTTAATTCCAAAGGAATTAGTGGGAGTAAAAGTAGAACTCAAAATGTTTGAGATAAAGAAGAAAACATTGAACCTAAAGAGGTACAGTAGGAACAAGGAGAATCACAAGTTATTGTGGACTCTCAAGTTCCTTATGTAAACATGACTCATAGTTCTAGTAGAACACACCTGAGTTTGGTGATTATGATATCTTATAACTCAACAGGGTGGTGAGTTAATCATAGATGATTACTCAACTAACTAAATAGAAACTTTTGAGAGGCCAAAATATGAGAAATGGCTTGAGGCCATGAGATCAAAGATGGACTCCATGTAAAACAATAAGGTATGACCTTGGTGGATCCACCTGAAGGGGTAAAACCCATTCAATGCATTTGGGTCTTTAAAAGGAGACCAACATAGAATTATAGATGGTTGCAAAGAGTTTCAAACAAGTTCAAGGTGTTGAACATGATGAAGTCTTTCACCAGTTACCATGGTTAAGTTCATCAGGATCATGCTTGTTGTGGGAGCTTAGTATGACCATGAGATTTGGCATATAGATGCTAAAACTACATTCCTTAATTGGAATAATTATGAGTATGTGTGTGTAACATGACCTAAAGGTTTTATAAATACAATAATGCAAATAAAGTCTATAAGCTACAACGGTCAATATGTGGATTGAAGCAAGAATCTCAGAGATGGAATCTTCTATCTAACCAAGACAATCAAAGAGTTTGACTTTAGTCAAAATGAAGATAAAATTTTTTATTACAATAGATTTAGTGGGAGCATATTTATATTCCACATAGTGATGGGGACTAACGTACTTATCCTACAAATATTAAAACCTGGAAAGAAAGTACCTTCTATATGAAGGGTTTAGGCAAAGCATCCTGTGTGATAGGAATTGAGATCTATAGAGATATATCCGGAAAGCTTCTTGACCTAAGAAAGATCACATACATTGGTAAGATGTTGAATGGTTCAACATGCAAGACTAAATCAGAGAAAATGCGTTCATGTTCCATGGAGTTAGTTTCTCAAGAGCCTAGTGTCATAGTTATTTTGAAGAATAGGAACACATCGATAGATGTCATATCCATTTGCAATTGGATCTATCTTGAATGCAATGTTATGTATTGATCCTGTTATCTCATGTGTATTGGACATGACGAGAGGATATTTAATTATCTTGTATGTATTGGACATGATTATAGTGTATATATATATATATATATATATATATATATATATATATATATATACACACACACACCTATCTAGCATTCCCATATGGGTCGGGAGAGACAAGAGGGTATATGTCAGATGCTAGTAAGAGTCATTAGACTGCCACAAAGAACATACTTAGGTGCTTGTGAAGCACTAGAGGGACCAATTCCTTGGTTATGGTAATATGGAAGAGTTGGATGTAAAGGGTTACCCCGATGCAAGCATATGAAATGACAAATAAATGATTGAAATCTATATTTATGTTTGACCTTAAAAAATAACTGTAAGCTAGAATAGTTTCGAGCTAATGATAGTTGCTTAAATCTACAAAAGAATTTGAGTATCTCTGTGTTATAAGAACAACATAGGATAATGTATGGATCAAGAAGTTCATATCAGTTTACATGTGAGCTTGCAACCATTGATGACACAATTGGAATACTAGAACAACAATGCAGCTACTGGTTAGGCAAGGGACCTTAGATAGCATACTACAACTTTTCCATCTCATACGAGATATTGTACAGTGAAGACATGTGAAAATTGCATAATACGAATTGAAGCAAACATTGCTAACCTCTCTATAACAACTCTTGTACAATAGAAACATGATGGACATTTTAAGATCAGTTGGAATAATATTGGTGGGTGATTACCTCTAAGTGCAAGTGGGAGTATGTTGGTATGTATGCCTAGAGATCCAATTATTTGATGATTGGAATGTGGCATTAGATACCTGATCTGAAAATCATAAAGGTAATTCCATCTATTATGTTTTATTCAGTCGTGAGATGATGACACATACATAGTAGATGTCTAAAGAATGATGTTACTCAATATCGTATGTCTTCAAGTATGTGGCTTCAAAAATGAGCTCATACAAATGTTAAGAGTGCATACATTCTTGGTGTGTCCCTTGTCAGATAGTATTGTACAAGCAAACTAGACAACAATAATACATAAGACAAGAGTGTGTGTTCAATGATGACAAAGTCTCATTAGTTAGGATACGTGATATCAAGTCAAGCACACTGGTACATCTTAGAGAACAATGCATCAGACAAACCCCCCATGAGAGTGATACATGGAGACCATGGAATGGTATTGAGAATCATCTCTCACAATGATAGTGGCATAGTCACTACATTCATCACACGTCATTTGGTATACTTTGGCATCATCAAACATACCCTAAATAAGGATTTCCCTAACAATCATCATTTGGTAGTTGTGACATATGGGGAGTGAGTGTCAGTGATGTAGATGGGATTGTCCCTCAGACATAAGATTGATATCCAAGGCCTCTTACTAATCAATATTGAGAAATATATGACTATACTCATGTAATTCAATATATGATATGTGAACTCACACACATCTCAGACAGTCTACTGTAGTTCAAGTAACATGGATTGAACATTGAAAGGATGACATTTCCCTTCCTTGAGTTCAATCTGGAAATCAAAGAGAAATATATGATCACGGTAACACTAATTGTGGAATGTAGGTTGAAGTTGTTCTCCAGCTTTCCAAATTAGTTGTGTAGCAATGATGTGTGACTAGGCACCAACCTTTTCTTGTGATGTCATGTTTAGTTATGGACATTCACTGTAACATAATTCTGGACCTATTGGGTTACACATATAGGAATATAGGATGCATTTGGATTAAAGGACTATATTCATGAACTATGTTTAATTATATTACTAAATGTGCTTAGGTAGTCAATTAAACAATTAAGGTTAAAAATTGATTAAGTGGACTCTAGATCAACCAGTTCAAGTGTTGAACCAATTGGTTGGAATGTCAGGTCAATTGGACTCAATATTGGTTGAACTTTGGCTGAACTGGACAAGGGAAATGACCAGTTCACCCTCTAGGCTATCCGGTTCAGTTTACCATTCAATTAGAAAGGGGATTGATATTGATGACATGTTTAGAATTAATTGGGCATTGATTACCAATATGATTCAAAATAGGAAACTGTGCGAAATGACCATTTCACTAAGAAAAATGATCAGTTCACTCACAAGATGACCGGTTCCTTATGTGAAACGAATAGTTTGTCATTCGCATGTTTTAGAAGATTCATGATTTAGACCCTTCTACTCCCACTCAGATTGGGAACCCATACCCTAACACCTCCTATAAATAGAGGGTACTGGAGGCTTCCTGACACACACAATTGAGAATCAGTTTCTCTGATAATTGATGTTCCCTCTGGTTGTGGTAACCAATAGAGACTTCGAGCAAGTCCTACCCATTAAAATGAGGGATAACAAGGGAGAGAACAACTGAGACCAATTGTGGGAGAGAAAGTTTGTGACTAGTATGTTGTCAAAAGGGGACAACACCTTCGTGTTTGCTCTGGTAGCACAATGTGGAGTTCTCAGTGGTCTGTGTGGACTACTCTAGAGGTGGGAGACCATTGTCTATTGCTTAGAGGACATCATCAACCACCGTCGATGGAGGAGGTCATTCGCAAATGATTGTTTGAGTGTTGTTGTTGTTGAAGGAATGTGTTATTGCCTGAAGAAGAAGCACAATGCTACTACAAGGGTAATGTAACACCCCAATCTTATTATGCAAAATTTCCAAATTATTTTATTCCTTGCATGCTCTTTCCTAATTTAGATAATTATTGAGGACTTAAATGCAATTTTCCCATGATTAGTTTTGCAAAATCATTTAGTATGTCCAATTGCTCTATTATACTTGTTTTATTTAAAGAAAATGTCTTCATGTATATATATGCCCTTTTTGTTGAAGAAAAATGAGAATAAATGTTTTTTTGTCCAAATTTCTCTCTCATATGATTATTAGTGATTTACATGTTTAATTTCTTCATTAATGGCCTCCATATTGTTAGTTGAAAATAAATAATGGTGAGTGCACGTTTTTATGTTTTACAAATCTTTTTTGAGAAATAAATGACTTTATATACACTATTTATACTCATTTAAATGCACTTGATGACTTTCACTATATTAGGCCTAAAACGTGTACAAGCACGAAATCTAATGGCATGAGAATATTCTAGACCTTCCAAGCTGCCCATGGTTCAAATTTGAACCCATTATGACCTTGTTTGACCCTTCAATTGATTTAATAGAGGTTTGAATATTAATTGACTAAGATTTGAATGAAATTTCAATTATGCAGCCCATTCAAGCTATAGTCCCGCATTTACATTGCGTCACACGTTACTTTTCTCGCACGCGTACACGGTGACCGTTGGATCAAGATCCAATGACACTCGTATTCTCTCCTACCTCCGCTTTTCTCGCGAGCCAACATCTGTTTCAACTACCTTGAATGCTCGTTGTCGATCTCGATCATTCCTCGACGGTTTCGCGTCGTTTCTTCGCCATTGAATTCGTCTCTCTCTCCCGAACCCAACGAGCCCCTGCTCGCGTGCTCTCGTGCCCTATAGAAGAAACGCCCATTTTAGGGCTCCGACACCCTCTCCTCCTTGCAAGCCCAGCCGCCACCACAGAGCACCCCCTCCTTTGTTTTGCGCTCAAAAGCACAGACGACCCCCGAGTTCTTCTCCTCCGCTCTCAATTTGTCCGCTGGATCCCCCTGGCTCCCCGCCCTGCTCGACCTTCCTCCTCCGGCGACCGAAGCTCCTCCCTGACTCCTCTGACCTCTACAACCCAATCACGGTTGTGGTGAGCATCACCTACCTACCACGAAGGTTTTTCCGCTTTCAGTTTTCCTTGAATCCTACCCAACCTCTGGGTCGACAAAAGCGAATTTTCCTTTAGTTTGTCTGTGGCTTGGTTTCTCACCGACACCCATGTCCAGTGGCCCCTCGAGCCACCTTTCGTCTCCTGCGACTCCGACGCACCTCAAGGAGCATTTTTATGGTTTTGGCAGGCGACTCCTCGCTAGGATTCAGAACTTCACCACCGCCCCTGTTTCTCGCCACAAAGCTCTGGTCGTCATCTCTGATGACCTTCTCGGCTGTTTTTGCTTCAGTCGATGCTTCCCTCCTTCATGTCTCTCCTCCACGAGTCCATCTGAGGGATTTTGTCCCTTTTTTCTCACTCTCCCCGACGAATCGGCATCGCCGTACTGTCGTTTTATGGCTCCATGACCGGAGCAGCTTCTCGAACTCCAATTCACGACTGAGCCCATGAAAAGGGCTATGTGCATCCGCCAGGGGTTGGTGATCTTGCTCGATGCCTTGGTAACTCTAGAGACCCCCTACCGGCGACTCTGGATCGGAAGCTAAATGCTCATACGAGCTGCTCGATCCATGGCTTGCGAAGAGTAGGCAGGGAAGAAACCAGGGTGTGCAATGACCCCTGGCCCCCTCGTTTTTTTTTATTGATGTGTTCAGTCGAGAGGGGTATTTTTGGGATTTCACTGGTCCTCCCTTCTCTGATCGCGATTCCTCAGAGGTGAGCATCGCAGCGTAGTTGGCCAAGCCCGATTGGGCCAAGTCAGATGCGGGCCCCTTTTTCTGGGTTTCAATATATAGATTTACATGTGGCTTTTTCTTGATTTGCTATTGGTCTGTTCTTTAGAAATTCGTAGTAAATCGCTTGATTATCAGAAAAATACGCAAAAATATGTTTTGGAAAGGATTTTTGATGAGGAATCCGATTTTGAGGTTTTTATCGACTTATTTTGCTGTTTTGACATCTCAATATTTATATGAGCAAATTAGGGTTTAATGATATATGATAAATGGTAATTATGTTAATTTCAGGTGTTTAAGGGAATCTAATCAGTCAAACCAAGTTTGACTTAGGTGATTTAGTTCAAGGTAAGCGGGCCATGCCTTTGGCATAGTAAATTTGAATTATTGAATGATTATGATATATTATGCATTTTTATGTTGAAGTCTTGAAAAGTACATGTTTTTCCTCAATGTATATGATTATTGGATGTTGGTTGTTATAATCTAAGTCTAAGAGTAGAAATCCCATTAAGATTATGGTTTATGATTAAGATACAAGAAATCAAGATTTATAGGGAATACGTTTCCCATTCATGCTTAAGAGGGAGAAATCCCATTATGGTCATGGGGAGAAATCCCAACCATGTTCAAGAGGGAGAAATCCCAATTAAGATTAAGTTTAGGATATTAAGAAGATAAGCTAAGTTTAAGCAAGATCATGAATAATAGAAATTGATTTAGATTTATATGCACCTTGTTATGGGCTTTCCGAGCATTATGGGCTTTCCGAGCAATTATGGGCTTTCCGAGCATTATGGGCTCCTTATGGGGCATTAAGAGAGGAGCATATTCTTCTAGTCAATTTCTTTATGTAAAAGACATCAAGAAACAATTAATGTTAATGCATGTTCATGATTATGTTGAGCCACATGTATATTTTATTTTTATGTTCTATAATATGCCAATGCCGCTTACTTACTATGTTTGTTTTCCCTTGCATGGCTGGGGACGAGATGTCCGCAGAAGTTGGAGCTAAAGAGAAGGAATCATCTTGAGAGTACCAAGGACCCAAAGAATCCAAGGAGTTGTTGCCTGGTGGGATGTCCATCTATGGAGATCCTGTCATCTTTATATTATCTAGTTTATGTTTAGTATACCCTTAGAAACATGATGTAGCTTTTCTTCCATGAACTTTTGTATGAATCTATGTTTCAATAATGCCAAGTGTTATTTGTTTCTTGATATGACATCATGAATGTGACAATCCCTCCCAAATATGCCAAGTACCCCACATTATGGATAATGTTGTGGATTAGGCTGTACTTCCGCTGGTTACGTAAGAAACCCTAGGGAGGGGTGTTACATAAATGGTATCAGAGTAAGGAATAGATGGCCACTAAGGCAACATTAGAGATTCATATTATGTTCTAATATCATGTTATGTTTACCCTTTCAGATGGCCCCTAAGAGGAAGGAGAAGGTTGGTGAGTCAAGGAACTCACACGGATCCTCTAGTGGTGATAAGACTGAAGACATGAACCACGTCCCTCCACCAGTCACCCTAGATGCCCTAGTAGCAGCCTTGACCAATGCCCTCCAACCTAGAGCTCCACCTAGAGTACGTGAGATCTCCCTCATAGACTTCTTGAAGATTAAACCCGATGCTTTCCATGGTGAAGATGAGGTTGATGTAGTAACCAAGGCTGAGGAGTGGCTGAGCAACATGGAACATTGCTTTAGAGACCTAGAGTGTCCCCCACATAGTAGGGTTAGATTTGCCACCCATATGCTCAAGGGTGCAGCCCGTACTTGGTGGGAAAACCTCTTAGCCTCTAGGGAAGATGAGGACCCTCCTTTCTCTTGGGATGAGTTTGTAGAAGTCTTCAATGACCATTATGTATCTGAAGCCATGTTAGAAAGGAAGGAGGATGAGTTTGTTAACCTTAAGCAAGTGGGTGACATGACTGTCACTGAGTATGCCATGAAGTTCCGTAAGCTCCAAAAGTATGGTCCTGAGTACACTGAGCAAAAGAGAGCTAAGAAGTTCATAAGAGGGCTTAAACCCAACCTAAGTTTTGCCTTGTCTGGTAGAGGACACCGGACCATGCAATCAGCCTTAGATGCAGCCCTAGAATTGGAGGAGCATCCTGGAAGGAATCATAAGAAAGAGATACCCCAAAACAATCGTCACCATCAGCCCCATCAACCCCCTCCACCCTCCAACAACAAGAGAAAAGCCCCTAAGCCTTCCCCTGAGAATGGGAGAACCCCATGCCCCAAATGTAAGAGAAACCATGGTGGTCCTTGTAGGTTTGGGACTTCTGTTTGCTACTATTGTGGTGAGGAAGGGCATATCAAGCCTAATTGCCCTAAGCTTGCAAAGAAGGATCCTAACCACAACCAAGCTAAGAACCCTAATCCTCCACCCAAGGTCAAACCAAGGCTCTTCACCATGCAAATGTCTGATGGAGAGGAGGAAAATGATCAAGGTAAGGGTAGTTGAGTAATTTATGAATCATAATGCTTTGTTTATATATTCTCCTTTTATAATAAAATTTGTATGTTTATGTGAAACCCTTAAGGTGGGTAGAAACCCTAGGAAATTTCGAGGACGAAATTTATTTAAGGTGGGTAGTATTGTAACACCCCAATCTTATTATGCAAAATTTCCAAATTATTTTATTCCTTGCATGCTCTTTCCTAATTTAGATAATTGTTGAGGACTTAAATGCAATTTTCCCATGATTAGTTTTGCAAAATCATTTAGTATGTCCAATTGCTCTATTATACTTGTTTTATTTAAAGAAAATGTCTTCATGTATATCTATGCCCTTTTTGTTGAAGAAAAATGAGAATAAATGTTTTTTTGTCCAAATTTCTCTCTCATATGATTATTAGTGATTTACATGTTTAATTTCTTGATTAATGGCCTCCATATTGTTAGTTGAAAATAAATAATGGTGAGTGCACGTTTTTATGTTTTACAAATCTTTATTTGAGAAATAAATGACTTTATATACACTATTTATACTCATTTAAATGCACTTGATGACTTTTTCTATATTAGGCCTGAAACGTGTACAAGCACGAAATCTAATGGCATGAGAATATTCTATACCTTCCAAGCTGCCCATGGTTCAAATTTGAACCCATTATGACCTTGTTTGACCCTTCAATTGATTTAATAGAGGTTTGAATATTAATTGACTAAGATTTGAATGAAATTTCAATTATGCAGCCCATTCAAGCTATAGTCTCACATTTACATTGCGTCACACGTTACTTTTCTCGCACGCGTACACGGTGACCGTTGGATCAAGATCGAACGACACTCGTATTCTCTCCTACCTCCGCTTTTCTCGCGAGCCAGCATCTGTTTCAACTACCTTGAATGCTCGCAGTCGATCTCGATCATTCCTCGACGGTTTCGCGTCGTTTCTTCGCCATTGAATTCGTCTCTCTCTCCCGAACCCAATGAGCCCCTGCCCGCGTGCTCTCGTGCCCTATAGAAGAAATGCCCATTTTAGGGCTCTGACACCCTCTCCTCCTTGCAAGCCCAGCCGCCACCACAGAGCACCCCCTCCTTTGTTTTGCGCTCAAAAGCACAGACGACCCCCAAGTTCTTCTCCTCCGCTCTCAATTTGTCCGCTGGATTCCCCTGGCTCCCCGCCCTGCTCGACCTTCCTCCTCCGGTGACCGAAGCTCCTCCCTGACTCCTCTGACCTCTACAACCCAATCACGGTTGCGGTGAGCATCACCTACCTACCGCGAAGGTTTTTCCGCTTTCGGTTTTCCTTGAATCCTGCCCAACCTCTGGGTCGACAAAAGTGAATTTTCCTTCAGTTTGTATGTGGCTTGGTTTCTCACCGACACCCATGTCCAGTGGCCCCTCGAGCCACCTTTCGTCTCCTGCGACTCCGACGCACCTCAAGGAGCATTTTTATGGTTTTGGCGGGCGACTCCTCGCTAGGATTCAGAACTTGACCACCGCCCCTGTTTCTCACCGCAAAGCTCTGGTCGTCATCTCCGATGACCTTCTCAGTTGTTTTTGCTTCAGTCGATGCTTCCCTCCTTCATGTCTCTCCTCCGCGAGTCCATCTGAGGGATTTTGTCCCTTTTTTCTCGCTGTCCCCGACAAATCGGCATCGCCGTACTGCCGTTTTATGGCTCCATGACCGGAGCAGCTTCTCGAACTCCAGTTCACGACTGAGCCCATGAAAAGGGCTATGTGCATCCGCCAGGGGTTGGTGATCTTGCTCGATGCCTTGGTAACTCTAGAGACCCCCTACCAGCGACTCTGGATCGGAAGCTAAATGCTCATACGAGCTGCTCGATCCATGGCTCGCGAAGAGCAGGCAGGGAAGAAACCAGGGTGTGCAATGACCCCTGGCCCCCTCGGTTTTTTTTATTGATGTGTTCAGTCGAGAGGGGTATTTTTGGGATTTCACTGGTCCTCCCTTCTCTGATCGCGATTCCTCAGAGGCGAGCATCGCAGCATAGTTGGCCAAGCCCGATTGGGCCAAGTCAGATGCGGGCCCCTTTTTCTGGGTTTGAATATATAGATTTACACGTGGCTTTTTCTTGATTTGCTATTGGTCTGTTCTTTGGAAATTCGTAGTAAATCGCCTGATTATCAGAAAAATATGCAAAAATATGTTTTGGAAAGGATTTTTGATGAGGAATCCGATTTTTAGGTTTTTATCGACTTATTTTGCTGTTTTAACATCTCAATAGTTATATGAGAAAATTAGCGTTTAATGATATATGATAAATGGTAATTATGTTAATTTCAGGTGTTTAAGGGAATCCAATCAGTCAAACCAAGTTTGACTTAGGTGATTTAGTTCGAGGTAAGCGGGCCATGCCTTTGGCATAGTAAATTTGAATTATTGAATGATTATGATATATTATGCATTTTTATGTTGAAGTCTTGAAAAGTACATGTTTTTCCTCAATGTATATGATTATTGGATGTTGGTTATTATAATCTAAGTCTAAGATTAGAAATCCCATTAAGATTATGGTTTATGATTAAGATACAAGAAATCAAGATTTATAGGGAATAAGTTTCCCATTCATGCTTAAGAGGGAGAAATCCCATTATGGTCATGGGGAGAAATCCCAACCATGTTCAAGAGGGAGAAATCCCAATTAAGATTAAGTTTAGGATATTATGAAGATAAGCTAAGTTTAAGCAAGATCATGAATAATAGAAATTGATTTATATTTATATGCACCTTGTTATGGGCTTTCCGAGCATTATGGGCTTTCCGAGCAATTATGGGCTTTCCGAGCATTATGGGCTCCTTATGGGGCATTAAGAGAGGAGCATATTCTTCTAGTCAATTTCTTTATGTAAAAGACATCAAGAAACGATTAATGTTAATGCATGTTCATGATTATGTTGAGCCACATGTATATTTTATTTTTATGTTCTATAATAAGCCAATGTCGCTTACTTACTATGTTTGTTTTCCCTTGCATGGTTGGGGACGAGATGTCCGCAGAAGTTGGAGCTAAAGAGAAGGAATCATCTTGAGAGTACCAAGGACCCAAAGAATCCAAGGAGGAGTTGTTGCCTGGTGGGACGTCCATCTATGGAGATCCTTTCATCTTTATATTATCTAGTTTATGTTTAGTATACCCTTAGAAACATGATGTAGCTTTTCTTCCATGAACTTATGTATGAATCTATGTTTCAATAATGCCAAGTGTTATTTGTTTCTTGATATGAGATCATGAATGTGACAATCCCTCCCAAATATGCCAAGTACCCCACATTATGGATAATGTTGGGGATTAGGTTGTGCTTCTGCTGGTTACGTAAGAAACCCTAGGGAGGGGTGTTACAGGTAATTTCACTGGACTTTCTCCATCACTAGGTATAACCTTGCAAACCTTTTCTTCCTAGATACATTGGTATTGACGTGATCTTGTTATTTTGGGAAATAGGCAATTACTTTTTTTTTGTTTCCACTGCCTATATCTGCACCAAATTTTCCTATAGAATGGTGGTGGTTCAAAGACTTCCAGCAAAGGTACTGAGTTTATGGCATCAACAAGGAACCGATATGGGTAAATATAGAACAAGATAGACTCATAACTGTGTAAGGAATAATGGAGTTTTCCTATTGGAAATCCAGTAAAAAGGATGGATCTCCATGAGCAAAATTGAGACTTGGCTGGGAAGAATACATGCACACATTTAGTTTCATTCAATCACAGAAGCTCTTCTGATTACCTACAATGGGTTCAGACATGTTTCTGGGATCAAGAAGCTATAGAGTTTCTTCTCATTGGTAAACCAAAATAGAGGAGAGCAGCAATACTTATCAATCCAACAACTCATAAGGAATCAATAAGAGATGCATACATGAAGTGAAAGAGAAAGTTATGTAGATGGTTACCTTCATACAAATTCATTTAGGTCACCCCATAATGTTCTCAATCTTCTTCGCTCATCGGGGAAGAGGATGGAGTCCAATTTCTTATCTCTCTATGCTCCAATAGAAATTCCATGATGGTAACACCATGAGGGAAGATGAGGATCATTCATGGATTGATTGGGATGCGTACAAGATTGGGGAGAACAAAAATTTAAGGGTTTTGAGGTTGTACAACTGCAATGGCCTTAGGGATCATGTTGGGGTTTTCATGTTCTGTTTGCCCCACAGAGAAAGTAAGATGTTGTGGACTCAGAGGAGGAAGGGAAGTCTGTTGGAGTAGAAATCATGGAAAATAGGTGAGTGTAGCATGAGGAAACATAGAGGGGGTTTTGAAGACATTGAGGAGGTCTTGGGCGATGGGGGAACATCAGAGGTGGAAGATGAGGTCTTCCCTCGATTTAACTGACCCTGGTTAGGCCCGCGTGTTGGACCATGTGACAGACAAAGAATCCAAACTTTGGTCCATAAATCAGTGTGCCATGTGATTAAATTCAAATATCGCATTCTCACTTAACTTTACCTTCTGGATTTGGTATTAGAGATGCATAAGGCATTCGATTAATCCAAAAATAGGTAGGTACCCTACTTTTGAATATGAAAAACATGAATATGACCTTAGATTTCCGTTTTGAGACTATTTTCTTTATACTTTCTACATTATACACTTAATAAATAAATTAGGGCTTTCAGCTCATCCTAATATATAATATGGTAAATCATCTTGATTCACCCATAATCATCTCACTTTATGATCCTAGGGCGATGCTACAATATTCAACTATGATTGATACTATAGTTTATTATTATTATTCACCAATTTCCCATTGTTCAAATATTATGGTTATTACATCCTAAGATTTCATGTCCATGGAATATTAATGAGTCAAATATGGTTATTAGATCGAGCCAAAGTCTAATCTACACCAAAACATGCAATTATGAGTACAAAGAGGTGGTTGATTGAAAAGGGTCAAGAAAAGGGAAGAAGGATATTGGATAACAACATAGTTGAGTAGGGACCTAGAATAATGGAAGATCAACCTATATGCTTACAATTGAGTATGTTACAACACTCCACGTCTTAATGAGGACTTCATCCTCAAAATCCATCAATGACTAGATAGGTGTACTAAGTCATACTTCTTAACCAATCTAAGATTTATAATACACTAAATATGGTGGAATATTTTACAACACTCCAAGTCATACTAATATCCAAAATCCATGGTGAGCCTACATTTTTTTATGCATAAAGTCCCATAGTTTTCTTTTATTCTAAGTTGATCCAGGAAACTTTTACACCAAGAAATATATTATATTAATGCTTCTACATTCATTAAGGTTACCTACATTGTTATGGTGGTTTCATTATCCTCTTACATCAACCCTATCACTACATGCATGAGGTAACTAGGTTGCACAATAGCTCATCATTTTCCATCACTTAAGCATGAATAGCCAATTTTCAGACATAGATCCCTCAACAAAACCATTTAGATTGTGACCACTAAATTGGTGGAGTAAATTTGTATTTAAACATCACTACTTAAAAACTATCACCATGACTCCTATCATTTTCACTATTAATTACATTTTCTTTTACGATTACCATGTCTATTAAATAGTTAGTGCATATAGAAAGTACGGTACAACATGCATACAAGTCTTCTTTTCCTTACAGTATTAGGGTAATCCCTTAAGTTGAATGTATTTACCTATTAGGATGGAATTTTAATTAATTTTTATCTAGATATACAACCATTATCTACAAACTATTATGCAAATGAGGGTTAAGGTACAAAAGTAGGGTTTTGGTAATAATTTTACCATTTATATTTGTGTAATGAATGCAACGCATGCCAGTTATGAACTAACCATCCATGGTTTAGGGAGCACAATAAATAAAAAATGTTGTGTTTAATGTTTATGTATTTCATTTTCACTTTACTTAGTTGTAATCATACGAGCAAGATGTATGTTTTTTAACATTTACAACATTAATGTGCTCAACCTATTTTCTAGAGTAGTGTCACCCATACCATTCATTTTAGGCAATATGAAGTGTGTGAGCATTAAGTATTTTTTAACCTATCTTAGTTCTTTACCCAACTTAATTTCAACTTTTAAGTTAGGGAAAATACACTTTGAAATTTATTTTAACTAGAAATGTAACATTCATGGTGGTATAATTAATAAGGCTTACTCACTAATCCTAGTTAACGGGCTAACTACATAATTTGACATTATTACTCAAAGTACTCAAGTATGACTTATTGTTACCCTTAATACTATTGTTTATTCCTTATGTTAAGCTTATCATAAGAGAATAAGATTACATCCCTTAATGCAGGGGTGAGCAGAATTTGGTTAATAACTGATTAACCGAATGGTTAATTCTGAATGGTTAATTTTATTGGGTCAACTTGGTTAATTTGGTTAATTTGGTTAATTTATTTTGGTTAATTGGTTAAATGGTTAATTTGACGGTTAAAGATATTTTTGGTTTGGTTAACCGAATTAACCGAATAGTCAGAATTTATTCATAAATAATATCCTATACATGCATATATACATATATAGTTGTACTTTTATTTCAAAATACTTCCCCATATATATAGTAATCAAGATTTTATGAGCCATACAAAATTAAATTTACAACAATGCTACTATAATATAACAATATTGTCCCAAATTCTATGACTATTTTGAATAATATTATTACACGAGTGTTATTTGGTTAACCAAATTAACCGACCGAATTAACCATTAACCGATTGGACAATAACCGAATTAACCGACTCAATTTGGCTAGGTTAATGGTTAAAATCTCAAACCACAAATTAACCGTTTAACCGAACCGAATTAACCATAACCGACCGAATTAACCGAATGCTCACCCCTACATTAATGTATTAATCTATAACCTAATGAATAATGTAGAGAGGCAATATGGAAGATTACCAGGCCACACATATAAAAATTCTTATTCATGCATGATACTTCTCACTTAGGTCTAGAGTCACACGATAGACCTAACCAGTCATGGGTTTTAAAAAAAAAATGTTTTATACTTATTGTAACTCCCTTGTGATGGTAACTTGCTTCTCAAATCCATTTATAAAAATATGAAAACTTGTTTTTATGCATATATTTTAATAATGAAAAATAAGTTTAATGATAAAAGTTTTGGGATGAAAAACCAAAATTTGCATAAAAGTGATCTAAGAACCAAATCAGTCAGCTTCTGCAACACGACACACATATTATTGTTCTATGATCACTTTATTCCACAAAAGGGGTTCAATTACTCTAACACCTAAATAGATATATGACTACCTCTCTAATATGTAAGCATGTAATAGGGAGAAGGGTCTCTTATTACATACTATGAACTTCAAATTAAACCTTAATAAGGAACAACACCCAACACTCCTCATGTCACTCTTAATCACAATCTACACTGCTTCATCTAGAGATCTAGGATAGTCATAAGATTCTCCACTTTATAGGAAGAGATTTATGGGTTTCCCCATCCCAAGTTGGATTACAATCCTTATGTCATCACAAGGAAAATTACCTATATAAATAAGTTTATCTAAATTACTTGATAATTCAAATACACTATTGGAGATAAGAGATGTGAATAGTTAAGGATATCCATAACAACTTATGGATTTCCTCAACAAATTCTCATGTCTGAGGCATAAAAACCTCAAAGAGGATGGTATCCTGCCCTTAGACAGATGGTCTTGGGCTGCAACTATGATGAGATACTCCATGTTGAAGTCAAGGCATTCTTCACAACGAGGAGCTAATTCACACTATCACTTATCATTAAGGGAATATGATAATTGTTATTGATAACTTAGGCTAAGTTCTATGGTTGTTACCCATGCATACTTGGTTCTCACGTGGACTTATTTGAGACATGTTAGAAAACAACACATGCAAGGTGTAAGGACCCTGACCTTCATTTTGGGCTTACCCTATTTGCTTTGCCTAAACCTTGTGTTGAGATGCTTCCTAATCACCTCAAATGGGGATTAGGGTTTGTTTGTGATTTGTTGAGAGTTGGAGGTGCAACTTGCAAATAACCCAAGTTTTAGGGTTGACGTGCAAGTTTGACACCTTGAGAGATGTTTCTCTCTCTCCTTGCATCCTATAGGGTTGAGAGGATGGGTTGGGCTCGTTGTTTGAGTAGCTTTGGGCTTTGTTGTGCCTTGTCAATCCTTGTTTGGGCTTTTCCTAGATTTGTTGGGCCTCGTATCGGGCAAGGATGAGCTTGGTTCCTTGTGTCGGCCATGGTGTATCGGCCAGGTGGTTATGTCGGGAAAGTGGTGTGTCACCCATGAGGTGTATCATCCAAGTGACCTACTTTGACCTAGCATAGTTTTTGTCACCCCCCTTGTAGACACTTGGTGCTTGTTGCTTGCATGTGGTAAAAGCTTTGGACATGTGGTGGTGGGTGAGATAGTAGGTGGCTTTGCCCCATGGACAAGTGTCCCTAGGTTGGGCGATACCTTGCCTTAGTCTCCCCTTAACCCTCATCTATATATATGTCTCTCCTTTCTCTTTCTTGGGATCCATTTCGTTCCTTAGTTGCCTTCCTTTTTCCTTGGTGGACGATACCTCTCCTTGGTAGAAATTGGTGGCCGATCTCCTTAGTGGAGACTTCTTCTTCCTTTAGTGGTGGTCGAACCCTAGAGTGTGTCTTGCTTCTCTTCTTGTGGTAAGCATCTCCCCCTCTTTCCTTGGCACCTTCTTCTCCTTCTTACTTGTTCTTCGGCCATGCTGGTTATAAGCTTTGTTTTTCTTCTTGTGGTGAACGAAGGTGGTTCTTGGAGCTTTGAAGCATGGTGTTAGGATCTTGGAGCTTGCTTAAGGTGAGTTACATAACTCCTAACCCTAACTATACTACTTATTTTTCACGTTGCTTGTTTATATGTCATCTTGATCGGCCATGCATCTTGTTAGATATGTTTCTTGCCCTAGTATGTACCCTTTTATCTTGTTATATACATAGTGGTCATGTTTTTGATGTGTTCTTAGACCTTGTGGCTGAACCTTGAGTTTAGGGTCCCTTGGGAAAAACCCCTTTCTCTCCCATTTGGTTTTGAGAAGTGAGTTCGAGCTCTAGTTGTGTAGGCAAAACCCCTCTCTCTTGATTGTTGAGAGGTGAGTCTATGCTCTAGTTTCTTCGGAAATACCCTTCTCTCACCATGGATTTGAGAGGTGAGCCTTGTTTGGACGTTGACCTAGTGAAGGTTGGAATCTTTACTGATAAGGGGATGATCCACCTTGTTGCCCGATATGTGATGGAGTTTGTACAAAACCCCTCTCTCTTGGTTGTTGAGAGGTGAGCCAACTCTCTTGATCTATTAGGGTTTGATGATGATGATCTTGAGGGTGATGATGACTAAACCGATATGGTCCTTGTGCCATGCACGATACCCCCCCCCCTTGTGGTGCTCTGCCCGATACCCCTCTTCTAGGGTTAAAGTCTTGGGCGACATGCTAGATGGTGTTCTGTTGACCTTCTTAACTGATATGCATCTTAGCCTTAGTTGGTGTTTGTGGGCATTATGCCTTTAGCCAAAATGATGATTGATAGATATCCTTGTTGTGTGCCTCAGGCGACATGGGTTGGCTTTGGGTTTGCCTGATATGAGTCTTGGATAGGGAAACCCTAGATGGGCGCCATAGTGTTGGCTGATATGGTTGTGCTTAACCTAGTTGGACGATAGGCTACCTCAGGTGCCATGGTGTCGTTTGAAGGACGACAACAATGTGCTTGTTGGGCATTATGGTTTTGACCTTGTGCACCATGATCTTAGGCGATATGGCTTTGGGCGATAGGGGTGATGGCCGATATGTGATGCCCATATGTTGCCCGATATCCTTGGGTGCAAGATACACTTCTGGACCCAGTTGCACGACACACCCCTTGCTCCTTGGCTACATGACACAACTCTTGGATCAGGTTGCACGAAACACATCAGATCTGGTTGACTGATATCCCTTGTGCATAGATGCACTCCTTGGTTGGCCGATATGTGTGGCTAAGTTCTCTGGCCGATAGGCTTTTGGTGAGGGTGGTAATCCTGACCGATACCCCTTTTGGTGAGGGATGCGCTGCCCTCCACATCTATAGTGAGGGTAGGCGATATCTTTGGTAAGGGTTGCACCTAGCTCAGAAACCCTAGTTTTTGTGAGTCATTATCTTGTAACCACACATCTGTTGATGATGCATTATGAATGATATGTTGTAACCAATGATATGTTTGGTACCTAAACTTGGTGCTAAGTAAGATGATAATATACATGTTTATGTTCATAAGATAAATGCATAGGGGATGCTTGTGGTTTGATTACAATAATGTAATTTGTTTACAAGATATACCTTTGTCCTTCATGTAGTTATAATCTTGGATGTTGATCCTATCTTGTACCTTCAAGACTAATAGCATGATAATCATAAAGATCTATGTTTGGTGATTCAATTATCTCTCTCGATATGTATACTAACCATGCATGTGTATCAAATGAATTCATAGCCAGGTAAGAGCTATGAGGTATATGTGTTTTGAATAACACTGAATAATGATAATCCTTGATTGATGGGATAACATGTATCACCCATATGATGTGAAAAGGTCCGTTGACCCAATAAAAGCTAAGTTCCTAGTTGAGGTGTTATCCTCTGATGTTGAGATGAGGGATTGCTATCCCATGGTGATGATGTAAGCTTTGAGAGGCAATGGCATTCTATGATGAGGGATTGAGATCCAATGGTAATAACTCATCTTAATGCAATTTATGTTTTACAACTTGGTTGCCTCAATAATCCACATAAAATATACTAATTAATTATAGTGGAACATATCATGTAGTTTGCCCTATCCATAGATCCATCATCGTCAGTAGTTGGTGATGGCGAAATGGGTTCTCCTATGTGTTAACCCAGAAGTGCATATTGTTGAATATGTGTGGTTACTCCTAGCCAAAAATAGGAAGATTAGAGTGCAATTTCGGTTGTAGACTTCAGAGTGTGGTTTCAAGCCCGTGGCTCAATACGAAGGAGCATGGTGAACAGGCCCATGGCTCAGGATGTGTGATAAGAGCATGGTGAACAGGACCATGACTCAATGATTATGGAGCATGGTGAACAGGATCGTGGTTCGGATCACTAGTGCCGATACATGTACCAAGGTGGGCTAGGTAGAGGGTAGCCTGACCTTGTGTGGTTGCGGCCACCTAAGCATGAGATTGTGGTCCTTCTTGTTAAGCACTCGTGCACTGACCATGAGGTCGTGAGGTCATGGAGTCCGGCTCTTCCATTGACCTTGTATGGCACCGACTTTGAGATTCTTAGTCGATGGTTGGATTTGAGCAGTACAGATCACTTCCTCAGGGCATGATAATATGTAATCCAATCGAATAGTATATACTGCTTAGGACAAAACATGGAACATTGATTGAGGCCTTGCTTGTATAGTTGATCTAGTTATACCTTGCAGTTATTTGTATGATCCTTATATTTTGTGATAAGTTCTTATAAATCTTATCTTGTCAATCATGTTCCATAAAGAATATCTAGTCATATGCCTCATGGATAGCCTGGCAAGTTTGTTAATAAAATAAGTTATGCTCAGGATGCTGCTCTTATGATCTGTTGATATCAGTTATCTACTTTACCTGCTTTCTTTTTTGAAGTTTTATAGTTTCGGTGGGGAGTTATGTTTCTCACTGGGACTGTGTATCTCACCTCGTTGGTTTACAACCTTTTTAGGTGAACGTTCTAGATGTGGTGGTGGTCGTGAGGTTGCGGTCGAGCAGCAAGAAGAATAGTAGGAGGCAAGAGATGGATATGCAGCTGTTTTCGTTGTTTTGTACTAGAGTCCTAGAGTCATCCCTGTACTCTTAGGTCCTCAGAGGTGTTTTGACGATGTTTTACGATGTATAGCTGATGTAGCTTTGTATATCCTACTACTGGTCTGATGTGGCCCATTATGTATGTATAAATAGGTGATGAACTATGGTGTTGATAGGATAGCTGGTTCCTATAATCCGTGGACATACATCAAGACTTGTAAATTTTATATACCATCTTTTCCTTGCAGGATAAGAATCTGGATGTAATAGTTCTCTTTTATCTTCTTTCCGCAATTGGTTTTAATTAACTCGTGTTTTCGGTAATATTTGGTTTATGGAAGTTCCACACGTTTTCACATGGCATCTCCTTGTCTGTATGATAGCGGGATGTCACAATAAGTTTTGGTATCAGAGCTCTAGGTTCGCTGAGTCTACAGGGATCTAGGGCTAGGGTTGTGTCTGTTCTTGTGAGCATTCTAGATTTTCTTACAATAACCTTCTGCCATTAGCAGAAGATAAATCTTAAAGATGTTTTTTTTTAAGACACAACATCCATTACATTAAAGCCATACAGCATCTACATGTAAAGGGAGATATACCAACCGAACACAAAAAAGTAAAGAGCAGATACAATAACCAGAAACTCATATCGGAACGTGATAATAACAATGATGTATTGATCTCTCTTCTATATCGCTGACCAAAATAGCTTTTTATGAGAGATTCTTCAACCTGAGATTATATCTGATATAAAGTATATGCTCCAAACCAGTGACCGAAGAAGTGCTCACCTTCACACTTGCTGCCATATAACAAAGAAGCAAAAAAAGACCTAACATGAAAGGAGGACACAAACCACATGAAAACATAGAACTTATAACTCACTAAAGCAACAACACCTACCTAACAACACAACATCCCACAAAAAAGGACGAGAAACACAACTACCAACGATGAGCACTAAGGTTGCACCAATTAGGAGACCCAGGAAGGAGGCCAACACCCAAGGATGCAGATACAGAGGAAGGATGGCTCATGTGAGTACAAAGGCGGGGAGTAGAGGGTGCCGGGAACTCCACCACCACTCCCGACCACCACTGCGAACAGGGGGTGGAAGACCCACACGAAGCCCAAAACCCAGCTTCCTCCTCCTCTGCCTGGAGCACCAAGTGGCGCCCGAGCCCACCGTCCGCCCAAGAAGGAACCCAAGGCACGACACGACCAACCAACGACCACAGAAAACTCCTACAGGCAGAGACTAGAAAATGACCCGCCGCCAGGAAGAAGACCCGAAGGATAAGCCTCCAACCTTCCGCCTCACTATCCCCTGCGATCGGCTTCCACGATTAGAATCGTGGTTGAAGAAAGCACCTATTTGCTGGTGCCGAGACGATCTGCAGGCCAGAGCCCTAATGCCTAAACACCAGCGGGAGGCAAAGGAGGACAAGTAGCAGGACAAAGAGGAGCCGAGCTCCACCGAGCGCCACCACCAGTAGACGCGGGTTGAAGGAGAGGCCCGGGGGCAGAGGGCGGCGCACGCCGGTGGCCCAGCCCCTCCCCCAAGCCGAAACGGGAGCGCCGCTGAAACCTAAATCGCCACAGCGCTGAAGGGAGTTCCGCACAGCCTTATTCGAGCACATATAGATGAGATCTCAATATATAAAGCTTAAAGATGTTTGTAAACCATGAAGCACACATTTTCGAGAGCAGTGATGCTGCATCTATTAATGGAGCATGAGTGCATGCACATGAAGATCGGGTGCCTGAGGTCCCCCAACTTGACCCAACCATTTTTTGAAAACCCTGGCTATCAATAGCTTATGGGATCATTAATGGTTATGATGAATCTCATGGTGGAAAGGTTGATATTACCTCCGCCAAGAGCACAGGCTCCCCATGGTGAAACATCGGGTATCAGGAAGACCTTTGAGCGGCTTTACCGAGTCGAAGCTTCATATTATGCTGGAACAGCTGATCCAGAAGATGCATATATGTGGCTGATAGGTCTTGAGAAGGCCTTTCGGATCCTTAACATCCATGAAGCAGACAAAGTCAAGCACATTGTCTACCTTCTAAAAGGTAGTGTTGGCCACTGGTGGGCCATCGAGGAGGAGAAGCGACCTGGTGAGGTGATCTATTGGGATGTTTTTCGACGGGAGTTCGTCAGCCGATACTTCCCGAAGATGTATCTGGATGAGAAGATCAACTAGTTTGAGCATTTGTGCCAAGGATCGGTGAGCATCACTGAGTATGAAGCCAATTTTATGGACCAGTTGAGGTTTTTTCCTCACATGGCGATGACAAATGACAAGAGAATCAGATGGTTTGAGAAAGGTTTGAGCACTGAGCTGACAACACCTACTGCTTCTTTAGAGAACCGGGAGCGGTTCACCATGTTTGTGGAGTCTGTCTGAAGGATAGAACGGTCTATCAAGTAGAAGAGAGACTCCATGACCAAGAAAATGCCTACTCAGTTCCCGAGATAGAGGTTTGATGGCTTCAAGAAACCAAGGTTTTCAGCACCTTCTGTGATACAAGGTTCCAGTGCGCCATCACAGTGGTCTCTGAGGAAAGGAAGAGGGTGTGGATTTTCACTATCCAAAGCCCACAATACAGCTTCAGTGGTAGTAACAGGGTCATCTAGGCCACAATAGAGAGACCAATCATGTCATCTTTGTGGTCAGGTTGGGCATTTCAGGACAAATTGCCCAAAGAGAGATGTTGAAGTGACACAGTAGCCGAGGCAGAATCAGCAAGGGTTAGATAGACCGCAGTTTAGTGGTAACATAGGGAAAAGATGCGGTCAAGCATTGCAAGTGGGATCGTCTGCCCAGGGAAGCAGAGGACATGGACGATAACAAGAAATGGCTTGATTCTATGTTGTGAGTCAGCTGGAGGTGATAGTCAACCCGCGAGTGGTGGCAGGTCAGATGGAGTTATTTCATTATGATTTGTCTTTTTCTTGCTTAATATCGGTTATGGTTGACCTGGGTGCTACACACTCTTTTATCACACGTAGTACGCTGGATAGCTGTCTTTTACCTATTAGTTGTAAGAGAGATAGTTTGTTGTTAGAAACCCCTCTAGTTGGACCCACGTTACTTCTAGAGGAGTGTCCATCTTATATTTTATCCCTTTCGAGACAAAGTATACAAGTGGATCTTATACCACTTGATAGGCATGGATTCAACGTGATCCCTGGAATGGATACCCTAGAAAAGTATAAGGTTTTGTTGGACTGTGGTTCAAAGCAAGCAGTGTTTGATGATTATAGTGAGAAGTGAATCTTCCAAGGAGATAGAAAAATCCTTCCAACATGTTTAGTATCAACTTTGGTGGTAGAGAAGTTGATGCGGCAAGGATGTAAGGTGTTCTTAGCTCACATTGTTGATACCAAGGCAAAAGGTCCTAGCCTTGAGGAGGTGCATGTTATCTGAAAGTTTGTGGATGTGTTTCCCGGTGAGTTCTCTGGTGTTCCCCCACCTCGAGAGATTGACTTTGAGAACAATTTGGTGCCAGGAATACAACCAGTTGCTCAGACATCGTACACGATGGCTCCAACCAAGATGGCAGAGCTAAAGAAGCATTTGTAAGAGTTTCATCAGACCGAGCACATCGTCGTGGGGTGCTCTGGTCCTGTTTGTAAAGAAGAAGGATAGATTGATGTGTTTGTACATAGATTATCAGCAGTTGAACAAAGTTACGATCAAGAACAAGTACCCGTTACCGAGGATAGATGATATGTTTGATCAATTATATGGTACTATAGTATTCTCAAAGATCAATCTATGGTCTGGATATCATCAATTGAGGATTAAGGATGAGGACATACCAAAGTTATATTTTAGGATTAGGTATGGTCACTTTGAGTTCGTGGTTATGCCATTTGGACTAACCAATGTGCCTACTGCTTTCATGGATCTGAAGAACAGGGTGTTCTGTCCATTTCTAGACCACTTTGTTGTAGTTTTTATAGATGACATCTTGCTCTATAGTCGGGACAGTCAATAGCATGAACAACATCTTCGACAAGTGTTGACTCTTCTTTGCCAACACCAGTTGTATGCCAAGTTTAGTAAGTGTGAGTTCTAGTTGGAAGAAGTGAGTTTATTGGGTCATGTAATATCTACAGAAGGAGTCAGAGTGGACCCCAAGAAGGTGGAGTCAGTTGCAGACTGGGAGCACCTGAAGAGGCCGAAAGAAGTTCATAGTTTTCTAGGTTTAGCAGGATACTATCGGAGGTTTATAAGAAACTTCAGTGTGATCACGTTGCCATAGACAAAATTGACCAGGAAGGATGTACCTTTTCTTTGGGATGATCGTTGTCAGCAAGCTTTCCAAAGTTTGAAGGAGAAGCTGACTAGTGCTCCAGTGTTGGTGTTTCCAGTGCCTGGGAAGGGCTATGTTGTTTTCTGTTATGCTTCCAAGAAAGGCTTAGGATGTGTGTTGATGCAGGAAGATCATGTGGTTTCTTTTGCTTCACGACAACTTAAGAAACATGATGAGAGTTATCTGACGCATGATTTGGAGTTGGCAGCGGTGGTCCATGCATTAAAGATTTAGAGACACTGTTTTTATGGGGAGGTGTGTCAGATCTTTACGTATCATAAGAACTTGAAGTACATCTTCTCGTAGAGTGAGTTGAACATGCGCCAACATCACTGGATGAAGCTGATAAATGATTATAATTGCACCATTGAGTATCATCCTGGTAAGGCGAACATGGTAGCTGATGTGCTTAGTAGAAAATCTTCTTCTCTTCCTATGAAGAAGACATAGTTGAGTTCCTTGGTATGCCATAGGAGGGATATGTTCGTCTCTTTGCGGTAGATGAATGTATAGTTGGAAGTCTCCCTATTGGAAGGACTGTTGACACAGATGTAAGTAAAGCCTACGTTGCGGCAGCAAATCAAAGACACACAACAGACAGATGTTTTAGTTCAGTTGATTAGATCAGAGTTTGGCAGCGAGAAGCGTGATGGGTTCCATGAGTCTGAGGATAGACTAGTTTGCTATCATGGTAGGATGGTGGTCCCCAATATTTATGATCTGAGAAATCTAGTACTCGAGGAAGTGCACACGTCGATGTATGCTATGCATCCAGGTGTCATCAAGATCTATCATAATCTGAAGGACATGTATTGGTGGCCTGGCTTAAAGAGAGATGTAGCCGAGTTTGTGGCTAGGTGTGCGGTATGCCAGCAATTCAAGGTTGAGCATCAGAAGCCAGTAGGTACGTTGCAACCCATGTCGATACCGCAGTGGAAATGGGATCATATAAAAATGGATTTCGTAGTTGGTCTGCCGAGGACAACTAAGAGTCATGATTCTATCTTGGTGATAGTAGACAGATTAACAAAGTCTACTCATTTCATACCGGTAAAGACAATGTCTACAATAGAGAAGCTTGCTATGGTGTATGTGGATGAGATAGTGTGTTTGCACGGTGTGCCCGCAATGATAGTCTCTGACAGAGGACCCCTGTTAACAAGTCATTTTTGGGAACAATTGCACAAAGTGTTGGGAACACAGTTGAGGTTTAGTACCGTTTTCCACCCACAAACAGATGGACAGTCTGAAAGGACTATTCAGACTTTAGAGGATCTTCTCTGAGCATGTGTTTTGTAGTTCCTAGGCAGTTGGGACATGCATCTCAGTTTGGTAGAGTTTGCCTACAACAATAGTTACCAGTGGAGCATCGACATGACTCATTATGAGGCTTTATATGGAAGGAAGTGTAGATCTCCTTTCTGTTGGTATGAGTCAGGTGAGTACCAGCTTTTGGGTCGTGAGTTAGTGTAGTAGAGAACAGAGAAGATCAAAGTGATACATCAATAGTTGAAGGTGATACAAGATAGACAGAAGTCATATACAGATAATCAATGATGACCCCTAGAGTTCCAAGTGGGAGACAAAGTATATCTCAAGGTCTCACCATGGAAAGGCATGTTGAGGTTTAGGAAGAAAGGAAAGTTGGCACCCATGTATATGGGGCCATATCCAGTAATAGCACATGTTGGCAAGGTATCTTACAAATTAGAACTTCCTCCAGAGTTGCACATGTTACATCCGGTGTTCCATGTCAGTATGCTGAAGAAAAGTCATCCAGGCATAGGGACAGTGATACAGCCAGTTGAGGTTGAGCTTGATGAAGACGTGACCTACAAGGAAGGTCCAATGATGATTCTTGACAAAAGAGTAAAGAAGTTGAAAAGGAAGGACCTGGTGTTTGTGAAGGTTCTTTGGCATAATTGTAGCATTGAGGAAGCCACAAGGGAGCTCGAGCAAGAGATGAGAAGGAAGTATCCCTCACTTTTCTCTTTGAATTTTGGGAGAGAAATCCATTTGTAGAGGTTTATGGCTTGTAAGGACCCTTACCTTCATTTTGGGATTACCCTGTTTGCTAGGCCTAAACCTTGTGTTTAGATGCTTGCTAATCACCTCAAATGGTGATTAGGGTTTGTTTGTGCTTTGTTGAGAGTTAGAGGTGCAACTTGCAAATAACCCAAGTTTTAGGATTGATGTGCAAGTTTGACACCTTGAGAGATGTTTCTCTCTCTCCTTGCATCCTCTAAGGTTGAGAGGATGGGTTGGGCTCATTTTTTTAGTAGCGTTGGGCTTTGTTTTGCCTTTTCGAGCCTTGTATGGGCTTTTCCTAGCTTTGTTGGGCCTTGTATTCGGAAAGGATGAGCTTGGTGCCTTGTGTCGGCCATGGTGTATCGTCCAGGTGGTTGTTTCGGTCAAGTGGTGTGTCGCCCATGAGGTGTATCGACCAAGTGACCTTCTTTGACCTAGCATCGTTTATGTCACCCCCCTTGTGGACACTTGGTGCTTGTTGCTTGCATGTGGCATAAGCTTTGGACATGTGGTGGTGGGCGAGATAGTAGGTGGATTTGCCTCATGGATAAGTGTCCTTAGGTTGGGAAACACCTTTCCCTAGTCTCCCCTTCACCCTCTTCTATATATGTCTCTCCTTTCTCTTGCTTGGGATCCCTTTAGTTCCTTAGTTGCCTTCCTTTTTCCATGGTGGACGATACCTCTCCTTGGTAGAGCTTGGTGGCTGATCTCCTTGGTGGAGTCTTCTTCTTCCTCTAGTGGTGGCCAAACCCTAGAGTCTGTCTTGCTTCTCTTCTTGTGGTAAGCATCTCCCCCTATTTCCTTGGCACCTTCTTCTCCTTCTTTCTTGTTCTTCGGCCATGGTGGTTATAAGCTTTGTTTTTCTTCTTGTGGTGGCCGAATGTGGTGCTTGGAGCTTGGAAGCTTGGTGCTAGGAGCTTGGAGCTTGCTTAAGGCAGGTTACATAACTCCTAACCCTAGTTATACTACTTCTTTTTCATGTTGCATGTTTATATGTCATTTTGATTGGCCATGCATCTTGTTAGATATGTTTCTTGCCCTAGTATGTACCCTTTTATCTTGTTATATACATAGTGGTCATGTTGTTGATGTGTTCTTAGACCTTGTGGTCGAATCTTGAGTTTAGGGTTCCTTGGGCAAAACCCCTTTATCTCCCATTTGGTTTTAAGAAGTGAGTTCGAGCTCTAGTGGTATAGGCAAAACCCCTCTCTCTTGGTTGTTGAGAGGTGATTCTATGCTCTAGTTGCTTGGGAAATACCCTTCTGTCACCATGGATTTGAGAGGTGAGCCTTGGTTGGACGTTGACCTAGTGAAGGTAGGAATCTTGGCCGATAAGGGGATGATCCACCTTGTTACCCGATATGTGATGGAGGTCATGCAAAACCCCTCTCTCTTAGTTGTTGAGAGGTGAGCCAACTCTCTTGATCTATTAGGGTTTGATGATGGTGATCTTGAGGTTGATGATGACTAAACCGATATGGTCCTTGTGCCTTGCACGATACCCCCCCTTTGCGGTGCTCTGCTCGATACCCCTCTTCTAGGGTTAATGTCTTGGGTGATATTCTAGATGGTGTTTTGTTGACCTTCTTGACCGATATGGATCTTTGCCTTTGTTGGTATTTGTGGGCGTTATGCCTTTGGCCAACATGATGCTTGATAGATATCCCCATTTTGTGCCTTGGGCGGCATGTGTTGGCTTTGGGTTTTCCTGATATGAGTCTTAGGTAGGGAAACCCTAGATGGGCACCATAGTGTTGGTCGATATGGTTGTGTTTAACCTAGTTGGACGATAGGCTACCTCAGGTGCCATGGTGTCGTTTGACAGAAGACAGTAGTGTGCTTTTTGGGTGTTATGGTTTTGACCTTGTGCACCACGATCTTAGGCGACATGGATTTGGGTGATAGGGGTGATGGCCGATTTGTGATGCCCATATGCTACCTGATATACTTGGGTGCACGATACACTTTTGGACCCAGTTGCACGATACATCCCTTGCTCCTTAGCTGCATGACACATCTCTTGGATTAGGTTTCACGACACACATCAGGTCTGGTTGCCCAATATCCCTTGTGCATGGATGCACTCCTTAGTTGGCCGATATGTGTGGCTAAGTGCCCTAGCCAATAGGATTTTGGTGAGGCAGGTAATCCTGCCCGATACCCCTTTGGGTGAGGGCTGCACTGCCTACTACACCTATATTGAGGGTAGGCAGTATCTTTGGTAAGGGTTACACCTAGCTCGGAAATCCTAGTTTTGGTAAGTCATTATCTTGTAACTGCACCTCTATTTATGATGCATTATGAATGATAGGATGTAACCAATGATATGTTTGATACCTAAAGTTGGTGCTAAGTAAGATGATAAAATACATGTTTATGTTTATAAGATAAAGGCATAGTGGATGCTTGTGGTTTGATTACAATAATGTAATTTGTTTACAAGATATAACTTTGTGCTTCTTGTAGTTATAATCTTGGATGTTGATTGAATCATGTAACTTCAACCCTAATAGCATGATAATCATAAAGATCTATGTTTGGTGATTCAGTTATCTCTCTCAATATGCATACTAACCATGCAGGTGTATCAAATGAATTCATAGAAAGGTAAGAGCTATGAGGTATATGTGTTTTGAATAAAACTGAATAATTATAATCCTAGATTGATGGGATAACATGTATCGCCCATACGATGTAAAAAGGTCTGCTAACCCGATAAAGGCTGAGTGCCTAGTTGAGGTGTTATCCTCTGATGTTGAGATGAGGGATTGCTATCCCATGGTGATGATGTAAGCCTTGAGAGGTAGTGGCATTCTGTGATGAGGGATTGAGATCCCATTTTATTAATGCAACTCAATGATGTTTATGTTTTACATCTTGGTTGCCTCAATAATCCACTTAAAATATACTAATTAATTACAGTAGAACATATCTTGTAGTTTGCCCTGGCCATAGATCCATAATCGTTAGTAGTTGGTTATGGTGAAATGGATTCTCCTGCGGGTTTACCCAGAAGCGCATATTATTGAATATGTGTAATTGCTTCTAGCCAAAAATAGTAGGATTAGAGTGTAACTTCAGTTGTAGACTCCAGAGTGTAGTTTCAGACCTGTGGCTCAATATGAAGGAGCATGGTGAACAGGCGCATGGCACATGATGTGTGATAAGAGCATGGTGAACATGCCCATGACTCAATGATTATGGAGCAGGGTGAACAGGCCCGTGGCTTGGATCACTAGCACTGATACTTGTACCAAGGTGGGCTAGGCAGAGGGTAGCTTGACCTTGTGTGGTTGTGGCCACCTAAGCATGAGAGTGTGGTCCTACTTGCTAAGCACTCATACACTGACCATGAGGTGGTGAGGTCGTGGAGTCTGGCTCTTCCATTGACCTTGTATGGCACTGACTTTGGGCTTCCTAGCCGATGGTTGGATTTGAGCAGTACGAATTACTTCCTCTGGGCATGATAATATGTAATGTAGCCAATATGTATATACTGCTTAGGGAAAAACACAGAACATTGATTGAGGCCTTTCTTGTATAGTTGATCCAGTTATACCTTGTAGTTATTTGTACAATCCTTATATTCTGTGATAAGTTCTTATAAAGCTTATCTTGTCAATCATGTTCCATAAAGAATATCTGGTCATATGCCCCCTGGATGGCCTAGTAAGATTGTTAATAAAATAAGTTCTGCTCAAGATGATACTCTTATGATCAGCTGATATCAGTTATCTACTTTACCTGCTTTCTTTTCTGACGTTTTATAGTTTCGGCGAGTAGATATGTTTCTCGTTGGGACTGTGTGTCTCACCTAGTTGGTTTACAAACTTTTTAGGTGATTGTGCTAGACGTGGTGGTGGTCATGAGGTTGCGGCCGAGCAACAAGAAGAATAGTAGGAGGCAAGAGATGGATATGCTACTGTTTTGGTTGTTTTGTAGTAGAGTCCTAGAGTCATCCATGTACTCTCAGGTCCTCAAAGGTGTTTTGATAATGTTTTACGATATATAGTTGATGTAGCTTTGTATATCTTGTTGCTGGTTTGATGTGGCTCGTTATGTATGTATAAATAGGTGATGAACTCTTGTGCTGACAGGAGAACTGGTTCCTATAAGCTGTGGCCATACATCAAGACTGGTAAATTTTATATAACATCTTTTCCTTGCAGGATAATAATCTAGATGTAATAGTTCTCTTTTATCTTCTTTTTGCAATCGGTTTTAATTAACCTGTGTTTTTGGTAATATGTGGTTTATGGAAGTTCTGCACATTTTCATGTGGCATCTCATTATATGTGTGATAGCGGGATGTCACACAAGGGGTCAAGGTGGTAACTAGGATTAAGTCTATCCATGATTTTTCATGTTAGTAAAGTATTTTAATTTTTTCCCAATTTCTACATAGTAAAATTCTACCCCTATGAGAGGGCAGGGGTAACTAGGGTTACCTAATGATTGAGTTTCATCCATAATAGTTGGTTGGGGAGTTGTAGTGACCAATTTAGACAGGACTAAAAACCCTAACATGTATTCCACTACTAAGGCATACGTACATCAAAAACCACTAAGGGTTGCCTACCAAATAATGGTCAACCTAGGATAACTTAAAATAGTCAAGCCACCGACTTCTTAGGCTCCAACACCATTTTGTAAAGAGTGGGACCTGAAAAGTAATCCAATCACTGGTATAGTACATGAGCCATGCAATAATGCAGCAATAGAGACAAAACTATTTCAAAGATATATCATGATTCATTTACAATTGTTCCTCCTCATAAATGGTGGTATCACAAAGTAAAAGAAGGTATAGATCTAATAAATCTAACCATTTCAAGCTATCCTTAGGTCCAATATCATGTACATGATCTTCACACATCCTTATCTTATAATGTACCTACAAATGGGTGAAAGGGAACATCACCCAGAACATAGGAAGCAATATATAGGTTACCAATGGCTGTGTATGTATATATAATAAATACTTTGGGCATTATATTGGCTTATAAGTGCAAAAAGAGTTGTTCCTACAAAAAGGATTATAACAAGAGAAATGAGGCATATTCACATTCAAGATTACAAGAATGAAGAATAAATTGTCTTGCGATATCAATATAACCACAATCTCAATTAGAACAATAAATGTTTGTATGCATAACAATGCACACTAAATATACCTAAAATAGGGTCATAACACCATAGGATCATGGCCTAAAAGATATAAGGGTGGAAACGCACACCTAGGGTGAAGCACGCATGCCCTTTATAAGTATGGTTGTACATAAGTCTAATATTTGAGATATTCTAGTCAAACATGTAGCATGCATAAATAGAGTGGAAAAACTATAATTTTAGTCAATTTCACAAAAAAAGCCAATCATAGCAAGAGGGGTCCAAAGAACCCATATAAATGAAATAGTTCAGCAACCACAAGGATATATTGAATCAATTTAGGAACTCACTACTATAGAAAAGGCCTTTGGCGTTAGTTATGTAGAGCGTTTAGCGTCGATTACCAAGTGACACCCAAGTGGGTGCCGCTAAAAGTGGACACCTTCAGCGTTGGTTTCTAACCAATGCCATAACCCTTCCCGCCACCAAAAATGCGCCAACAGGAAACTATAAGTGTCAGTTATTAAAGAAAACTGATATTATATCATGGTTAAAGATGTCAGTTATTAAATTAAACCGATGCCATAACCCTTCCTGCCACCAAAAATGTGTCAGCAAGGGAACTATAAGCATCGGTTAGTAAAGAAACTGACAATATATCATGGTTAAAGACATCGGTTATTAAACAAAAACCGACACCATTACCCTTCCCGCCTCCAAAAATGCACCAGCAAGGGAACTATAAGCGTCGGTTACTACTAAAAACTGACACTATATCATGGTTAAAGATGTCAGTTTTTCTAATAACTGACGTCGTATGTGTTTGGTGTCAGTTTTATACAAATAACTGACACCTATGTTCTGATTTTTTTTCTTATCAGTTTGCAGGCCTGCTGTATGGTTGTCAGCAGGATGCATAACCTACATTTTAGTTCTGAACTACAGGTTTACAACATCTATTGATATCATCCAACAACAGGCCACAAACCTACAAAATCATTCACATACTGACACATGTATTGATCAGATACATGTAGAAACATGCAAAGTCATTTACATTCACATTCATTTCCATTCATTCCATCTCTTTTCACATTCAGACATTCATGTATTGATCAAAAAAAGTCATTCACATTCACACATATGACAATTCAGAAAAAGTCATTGACATTCACACAAAAATAATTATGAGAACAAAGTTTAGAAATATCATTCTTTATTCATCATCATCATCATTGTCATTAGATACCCAATTATATTTAAAAATTCCCGCTACTTGTAGGGCTTTTGCCCATTCTTCTCTTACAACACCTAATTCCTCCCTCGTATAGGGAGTATGTACATCTAATAACTTTCCACCTGTACTAAGGTCAGTTTTAAACACCTACAAAGAGAATGACATATATATATAATTAATAATATATAATAAGATTGATATATTTCATATTATCTAATGAGACTATATATTATACCTTATGTATAGTATCGATTTCCATTACGACATATTTGATGATTAGGTCCATAAATCACATCACATAGTAGGCACATGCCCAACCGTTTTCTTTTGTAGAACATTATAAATTGAAACATAAAAAATATTAAAAAATACAAATAAGCACAGTTCACAAAAATAATATATACATTGGAGTCCAGAAATTACTTTCACATTCTGCCAAATTAGTGGTTGATTCTTTTTCCTGGGGACCTTTCCTCCAACTTTTTTGAACTCTTGTAAAGCCCTACATGTTAATGAAACACATTAAATTGCATAATTTAATAGTAATGTAATAACAAATGTTAATGGATATAAAAATATGAAATATTTCTCACAGGAATAATGGCATTTTCATTGTGTGTCCATATAATGTATTCAATTCATTCCCCATAGGATCTAAATAATAGACAGTGAACGTCTTGGGGATAATAACTAGTAACTCCCAATGCCTACCACTATAGGTAAGAAAGTTAAAAATTAATATCTCAAAATCCACAATAAAAATGTAATTTTCTTAAGTCCAAATTATAAGAAAAGTAAACTTAATCGACATTCAATGGAGCTATTATCACCGTGTTCTTATTTTTACCAAAATATTCAAAAGCAACACAGCTGTTACAACCCCAATTTTTGGGTTCTTTTGGTGAGAAATGTAATTTCTCCTACTAAAGGTAATTGAAAAAATAATTATATAATTCGTTTTGAATAAAAGGATTTCATTTACAATAGCCTTGTTGGTTATTTTGTGGGCTTCATTGGCTATTGGGCCCAATAATAAGGAAATTCAATTAGTAAATGAATAATTGAGAAATGGAGAAAAGAAAGGTGTAGAAACCTCTAGAAGGCAAAACAATATAATCCAAAGTTGGATTTCATGCCTCTTGGGTTCCTTGGGTTCAAAGGAGTCCAAAGTTGCAAAGATAATGCAACAAGAAAAGAAAAGACCAATTAAATATTTCTTTATTAAGAAAGAAATTGAAAACAATGATAAAATATGAGAAATAGACTTTAATAAGAGGATGAAAGCAAATAGATATTCCCCAATATGGGAATCCGGGCCTTTAGGATTTCTTGAGGTCCAAGGGACCCAAAATAACAAGATAATGGCAAAGGGAAACGAAATACTAATTAATTTTGGATTACTTAAAGGATAAATTGGGAGAGAAGGAATCCTTCTCATCCATTGGAATTTGTTTCCCAAATTTCGTAAATAGCTAGATAATGTCAAGATGAACATTCCCTTAAAATTTGAGATAAAAAGGAGCTATGTCTTAGGAGATATGAATTTCTCAAATTATCTCCAAAATATAGCATTAATTTTGCAATTAGGAATATACTTTTCCTTTTGGTTGATCGTGAGCAAGGAGGACCGTTGGATCTTGATCTAATGTCTGTCACTCATTGTCTAAGTCCCACAAGGACTGGGACTGTGTGAGTTACAGAGGGATTTTCCCTCTTAGATTTTCTCATGATCCAGAGAGTGTGCAAGCCCGTTGTTGGTTCCTTGGGACTCAGAAGAGGAAACCGAGGAAAACCAACCCTACTTTGTAGGGGATTGACCACCTATTGGGAGAATTTCCAATCTGAAAGGGCTCTACCTCTGACCCTAAATATAAGGGAGCGTGCTGAGGGAACCAGCACATCCTTTTGCTACCCCAACCTCTGCGAAAGAGTGCAAGGAGTGAGTTTGTTCCTCCAATTGTCCCTTTCACCCTAACCTGCATCCCTGTCCCCTTGGCAAGCTTTGTCAGAGTTCGGCGAGTAGGAGGGAGTCGCAGTGCATTTGTGGCGATCAATTGGACCCATAGGTGAGTTAGGTGGAGGGAGGCAGAGCTCCCTGACCCCTTGGTGCGCTCGTAGGTGGACGAGATCAAGAAGTCAATGATCGAGTTGACCACAAGGCTCTCTATGCTGTGAAACAAGGAAGAAGAAGATCTCACGGTCTTTTTCCATACTGTCCCTCCGGGTCTTCAGTCCAAGTAAGGACAATATTTTCCTTCACAACTTAAATCAAAGATAGGCATGTGCAACCTTGGTCATTCGATCCTGAATGGACCAGCGGACCATGGATCAAATGATCCTCATTTTTCTGGAATTTGCTGATAAGTCAATAAAAAGGATTTTCTTTGCCAAAATCATATTTCTTGCTAGAAAACACGGATGAGAAAAGTTTATACAAAAAAATTGATTATAAAAATATGTGGAATACGTTAAAAATGGTTTGGAAGCCTAAATCAATATCTTTTTGCAAAAGTGTATAATTTTGATGGAAAAAGTATTAATTTGTGGTTAGAAACCCTACTTGATGACAAAAGATAAAGTTAATCTTGCAAATAAGTTAATTCGAGAATTATTAACTTGTTTAATCATAAAGATGGATCCTAACTTGTTTTAAAGAGGGAGTTGCAATAATTAAGGTTTTAAAACTAATATTGTGTTTCATAACCTTAAAAACCCTAAATAAGGGAAAAAGGGATGAAACAAATAGTTAATCTAAAATTAGGGTTTCATGTTGCAAAAATATGATCACATTATCTTTTTTTGATAAATAAGATGAGATAATTAGGGATTGTGAGTAATTTCATAAAAGTAGGGTTTAAATAATAAAAAGGAAGTGAAACCCTAATTGTAATCAAAACCCTAAAAAGGACTAGTAACCCTAGGAATCAACTAGGATTAATAGTCCATGATGGCATAATTAATTATAGGAATATTGGATGCATATTTCAGGATCAACTTGTGTGCCTACTTGGTTTCTTGCTTGATTGAACTATTTTTGTACTCACGTTAGCTTGACAGGTATGTGGTTAATTATGGTTAATCACTTTAGTTCCCCGAAGAGTTTCCTGAATGATTCATCACATTGAATGCAACTTATCAGTTTGGATGTTCATACTTGCAAATCATAAAGTCAATATGACTATCACACTAATAATAGAAGTGTGTATTCTCACACCTACATGCCACCCTGATGAATGATGCCAAAAAGTCAAGCCTAGGAGGGAAGACCAATGAGAACCATGAGTGGTGATCCCAGACCCCAAGATCGGGATTGAGAAGGTGGTATTTATAAAATGACTAATGGGCACTATGAAGGGTGACCCCAGGCACCAAGCTCGGGATTCAGAAGGTGGCCTTATGTCATTGGCAAAAGAGAAACCCTAAGGAGGGTATGCTAGGGTTAGGGAAAAAGCTGTGGAGAATGTCACATAAAAAGCATAAATTGGCTTGTTAATTAACTTGATTGTGATACATAGATTGTTAGCCATATTTGCGAAATTTTTGGTTATCCCCACATACCATCATATTCATTTATGTTGACTGACATTTTGTTTGTCGGCATTTTAGGTATAAGATTTAAAAGGAAAAACAGTAAAGTGGCCTATGTGGAATTAAATAAGAATTAAAGTACAAAGGAGGATTAGTTAGAATAGACTCAAGATGCAGATAGAAGTAGATATCCAAGTTTTTGAAAAAGGTATGCAAACTTTTATTTTATACCAATTTTTAGTTTAATTTGGTAGGATTTGATAATTATTATTGATTGTTTGTCGAACCTTTGATCCTGTTAATTGGGATAATGGCTCTGACCTCTTGGTCTCCCTTAATTGGTGATTAGTGGGAGGCAGGGTCATTACATTTGGTATCAGAGCATAGGTTCCTCATTTAATCTTTAATAATTATTAAATTTTACAAACTCCGTAGAACCCAAGGGAGTTATTAGAGGATTTTCCGAAATACAGAGGTGTCTAGAAAAGGATCACGTCCGGGAGCTGGAATGATTTTCCTCTGCACCGCTAGTCGGAATACGAGGACTCCCAGATTAGTGTGACTGCCTGGCCAATAATGACCTAGTGCCTTTGGCAAACCAACCTTGGGAAGGGTCGTGCATGTTAGAGAGAAGGATAGATCCTTCAATGATGAGGTTAGGGAAAAACCAATAGAAACCCTATGGGCTTATGCAAGTGGGTCATAACATGCACCCAAAGTACGTCAATGGTGCGAACAGTAGGCTAAAACATGGGCCAGGAGAGTATGATGGATAGCTTATGAGATAAGCATAAAGAACTAAGGATAATCTTGAGCAAACATAAGTTGAACATAGGCTTCACCCAGGTAGGGGTATGCTTGTGAGCTTGATCCTTCTTCATGGAGAGAGGACCTCTAATAGTGAGGCTGGTTGTAGGATTAGCTCTAGAGAGAGAGAGAGAGCATGATCCAAGCAAGAAGGATGGAATCTTAGACTCTGAGATATGAGGAATGGTGGGGAGTTGAGGATGATGCGACCTAAGTAGATGATAGTGGTTGCCTCATGCATGATCCATGGAGGTTGAGGATATCTTGGTTGTCTTTGGAGAAACCAAAACATAGAGAGAAGGTGAAGTTGTTGGGACATATGATCCTGTGGTATAGATGTTCACCTTCTGGGGTTAGGAAGAAGGGTTTCTTAGACCCTTAAGTGGTTTAGTAATAGGTTGTGAGGCCTTATACCTTGTTGGTTGTCCTTGAGGAGGACTCCACTCTGAAGTGTTGTTTGAGTAGAAGGATGGCAGGAAGTGCATGTCATACCTTGTACATGTTCGTGGTTAAGAGTTTGAGCATGCAGTGGGACACCCAAAAAATGAACCTAGGGTTCCTAGGCCTAAGAGGGGAAGTGGTGTACCTGATACTCCTGTTAAGATTTGAGTTTCTATAGTTTCGAACATGGCACTCCTAATGTTTAGAGGAAAGGGAAAACCCCTTTAAGTTTAAGGTATGGTTGATGAATCCCTCACAGCCAAGGTGGTGGCATGAGAAAGGTTTGTTCTTGGTCCAATGTTGAGGAATGAGAACCAGTATGACCTAGCATGGTTAATAGGTGATATGCTTGTGCCTTACTAGCTTGCTAGGGTTAAGCATGTTCATGTGGATGTAAACCCTAGACATAAGAACGTTTGTGATCTTTGTTATCAAGGTGTAGTTTCCTCCCATCCTGGGAGAGGGACACTTTTGCATGGTGTATACCAATATTGTGGGTTTTGAGGAAACCTAAAAAGGTCTCATAGGATCTTGAGAAGATAAGAAAAGAGTACATAGTAAGAGAATGAACCTGTAGACCCATAGATAACCATCTCTAAGTGCATGTGGATGTGTTACCATGGAGGTAATGGGTATTGGACCTGACCAATGTAGGTAGGTTGCCATGACCCCTGTGAAAGGATGAAAGTCAGCCCATTAATACAGAGACAGATGATAGAGACTTGGGTAAGGTTCTATGTTGGACATGTACTATGTTAGAATCCTAAGTATATCCTAGGGTTAGGTAGGGATAAGACCGATGGAAGTTGGAGTTGCCTAATTCCCTAGTTGCACATGTGTTACAACCCCAATTTTGCACATGTTTTCATAATTGAAATGGATTGATTTTATGAATTTGGACCTAATTGAAAAGGGTTACATGCCTTGCTTCAAAGAAGGGATTTCTTTGCAAATCTCCCTTTTGATAGGAATTTCTTGGTTCCTATTATTTAAATGATCCAATAATGGATATAAAATAGAAGAAAAGAAGAAAAGTCCAAGAAATGGAAAAGGATACATGATAATGGATATTAAGCAAAAGTATTTATGAGAAATACTTGGAAATATCTAGAAAATGGAATTAATGGTCATGATTGTTTGAATGTCATTTGCATATGATTTATAATAGAAAGATTAGTCAAAATAAAAGAAAGGGAAAAGTAATTTATTTGAATAAAGGAATAAATAAGGAAAAGGATAAAAGATAAGGAAAGAGGCCAAAGAAATATAGAGGAAATATGTTTAATCAACAAGATGTCTTTCTTTTCTCATAATATCACTTGGTTCTAGATTTTTGAAATTTGGGGATTCCCATATCAGAACAACGAGATTGACATAGGAAAATTTAATAGTCTTTGCATATAGGGGAATATAAAAAAATAATGTAATTATTTTCCCTCCTAGATGTGTGACTTGCCACTTTGTGAAGAGGGTCCTCCCCTTCCTCGTTTCATATGCCTCAGTTTGCAAAGGTTGTGGAATTCCACCCTTCACCTATAAAAGCTAGTATATCAGGATCATATCACATTAATGATCTTTTTGCACGTAGACCAAACCTTCCTCACAATTGAGAAGTGCAGTTTGGTTGCCTAAGTTCTATGAATGGCGGAAGCCAAAGCTCAGACCCCAAACACATGACTGAGACCTCTAATCCTTATCTGATGAAATGAGCAGTAGTCCAGGTCATTGCCTCCCTGGCAGGTCAGGTTGGTGGGTCTTGAAGATCATGACAAGGTACAAGCCCTCTCCTTATCTATGTAGCGATCATCGTTGGCGGCCAGGAGGAATCTAACCTCCGTACACTCGAACGACGACCCCAACCGATGATCTTGTAAGGGGACCTGAGCGACGGAGGTTGGCCAACATCCATTGATTCACAAAGGCTCTAGCCTGCTAGGCCACACACTGGGTGGCGCCCCAGGTGCGGCGGATAGAGGCGGTGCTAGGGCGAGGTGTGGCAGCAGCCATCGAAGCCCTGGAGGAGGAGAGCTTGCCTATATCTTGCTGCAAATCGCGACACTTCTAGGGTGCGAGAGGAGGAAGCATTTTGCCCTTTTCGGGATAAAGACCTGACCAACTTAATCAAAGGTAAAAATGACCTTTTGAAATGTTCTTCAACTAAATCGAACAACATTGCATGGAGCAGGACAAGTGGTGCACTCTGATTGGCCCAAAGTAAGTTAATTTTGCATATTTCATATCTAATTAATCGTAGCTCGGATGGATACGTGTAATATATGAATTTTGCTCAAAAAAATGATAGAAATTCAATAAAAATATATTTGAAGGCTAATTCCTCTTGAAATTCAAAAACTAGTGTAATTTATCAACTTTAATGAATTAAAGATTAAGAAACCCTATTTGCGGATGATTAGTGTATTTAGTAGGTTTCAATGGATGATTAATGTTGATATTAACCTGTTAATTGTAAAAAGATACATTAAACACAAAAAGGATGAACTTTGCACGTAATTGGTTAATTTAGAGTTTCTTATGCATAAATATGCTTTAATGGGCCTTGAAACCCTAATATTAGTAAATGTGATTCATAATGGTTTTAATTATTCAAAATCATGATTAATGTTGAGATATGATAATTCCAAGCTATTTCAAGTATAAAAGTTCCTAAATGTGGATAAATACCCTTAATGTAGTAATTAGGGTTTTCTAATGGATAAAGGTATTAATTAATGACAAATAGAGTTCATATGTGAATTAGACCATAATGAACTATGAATTGAATATAAATGAGCATAATGATCTTGTTATGGATTAAAAGGATAAAAATGGTAGTTTTAATATAAAAGAGGCTTAATGGACTTAATAGATGGTTAATTATGCTTTTTCTGAAATCAGGGTTTTATGTTGTTAAAAGATAACCTTAATATCTTTCATAAAGAATAAATGAGATAATTAGGGTTTGCGAGTAATTGTATAAAATTAGGGTTTAAAATAGTAAAAGATGAAGGGAAACCCTAATTGCAATGGAAACCCTAAAAGTGGACTAGAAACCCTAGGAAGCGAGCTAGGTTTAATAAATCTTGATGACATGAGTAATAAAACGAAAATTGTATGATATTTCAGGATCTTGTTATGATTTCTTGCTTGCTTGGATTTCTTACTTGCATGGATTACTCTATCTCAAATCAGCCTAACAAGTATGTGGTTATGCTTATGAATATCTCAAATTAGTTTTTCAAGGTTTTCTGAAGTTTTCCTCGATGACTTGAATTAAACCTGTAGGATGAATTGAATTCATGCAAACTATAATGTGGATATGACTATCACTTAAGATATGTGCCTACTAGCTCAGATCCTAGTCCCCTCTGTATCTTAATGGTTTGACCTAGTACATGGCTACGTATGGGGTAGGTCCATCAGGTCATTGGATGACTTAGTACATGGCTACCAATGGGGTAGGTCCATCAAGTCACCTTGAGTTAGGGATTGGACTACCTTTGGGTACGACCATGCGACTCTATAACCCTAAGTATTGGATATGTGTGAGGTAGAGCAATGGGAGTAAGGATCTACCATAGAGAGAGGTAGTATCCAAATCCACTATAGGGACAACACAGATATAGAGGATATGTAAGGATTGAGTAGTATCGCTTGAGACGTAATCTTGGCTGTTAAATGATAATTGGTTGATTACATTGTTATCATAGTTGCACGATTAATGTTTCCCCCACATACCAATTTTATGCTAACTGACGGTTTATTTGTCAGTGTTATAGGTACAAGTGAAAAGAACAAACAGTAAAGTGGCATATGTAGAATTAAATATGAATTAAAATTCAAAGGAGGATTAGTTAGAATAGACTCCATGTGGATAGAAGTAGATATCCAAGTTTTTGAAAAAAAAAGGTATGAAAATTTTAATTTTATTACATCCTTTTAGTTTAGTTTAGTAGATTTTGGTAATTATTATAGATTATTTGTCGAACCTTTATCTGGAAATTGGGATAATGACTCTGACCTCTTGTTCTCCCTTAATTGGGGGTTACTGGGAGGCGGGGTCGTTACATTTGGTATCAGAGCATAGGTTCCTCATTTAATCTGTTATAATTATTAAATTTTACAAACTCTGTAGAACCCAAGGGAGTTATTAGAGAATTTTTTGAAAGACAGAGGTGTCAAGAAAAGGATCACGCTCGGGGGTTGGCAAGATTTTCCTCTGCGCCGCTAGTCAGAATATGAGGACTCCTGGATCCGTGTGACTGCCTAGCCAAAGTCTCAGGATTTGACTTGAAATAAGATACATTTAGGACTCTCTCATATTGTTCATCCCCTCTCAACTCAAATGCTATTAAGGGTTTTTCTCTCTTTTCCTCACCCGCTTGAGGTATGGGTACGGTTAATAAGGTTTAAGGGATCCTCCAACAAATTAATGAAAATCATGTAAATAGGATGTCATGGACATAAGCTTAATAGATTAAGCATAAACTAAAGAATAGATACATGCTTGGGTCGTATGACATAAGTTGTCATGCCCTAAGGAGAGACCTAAAGCTAGACCTTCTTGTCAGGAGGATAAGTAAAGAGAGATAGTCTTGGTGGTAGAGACCTCCATTATAAGTACAGACCTGGCACATCCTCTGAGGATGATTTTAACCCTAACCCTAAGTGAAGGTTAGAGAGAGAGATGACATGATGAGTTAGATGCCATGGTAGACCTGGTGTTTGGATAGACTTGCCTTGGATGCCATATGAGCCATGAAAGGTTGGATGACTGAGTACCTTTGGCGACCCAACCCTGGGAAGGGTCGTGCATGTAAGAGTGAATGATAGATCCTTCATTGATAGGGGTTGGAGATGAACCTATGGTAACCCCATGAGCTTATACGAGCATGGCATAGTAGGCACCCCAAATACATTAGTAGTGCGAGCAATAGGTTGAAACTCAGGCCATGAAAGTAGGATAGATAGATTATGAGATAAGCAAGAGGAGCTATGGATAACATTGAGCAAACATAAGTTGGAACATAGGTTGTACCAAGTAAGGGTATGCTTGTAAGCTTGATCCACCTTCATGCAGAGAGGACCTCTAATAGTTCGGTTGTTTGTAGGGTTTGCTCTAGAGAGAGAGAGAGAAGGACCCCAAGCAAGAAGGTTGGAAGCCTAGACTCTGAGATATGAGGAAAAGCAGGGAGTTGAGCATGATGCGACCTAAGTGGATGATATATGTTGGCTAAATGGACATCTATAAATCCCTTTGTTTTGATTATGACAAACATTTCATTCTTATTGATCTAACGAGCTACTTGAGTGTGCAGGAACAAGGCGGATGACAAAGTACTAGGGAAATCCATATGCTTCCATATTTATATTTTCATGCAATGTAATCGCCTTGTAAAAGCTTGTACAAATATATAATGTACAAGTACTTAGATTGCATGTAAATCAAGCGTTAGATCTTCCCTAGCTAAACACCACATTTAGATAAGTCATCCCCTTCAAATAGGATCACATCTACACACTCATACATATATTTAGTGCCTAAATTGAAACATTAAAACAGGATCAATCTCGGTCGACCAACTCCTCGACCGAGACACTCTCGGTCGACAATCTTCTCGACCGAGAAATATCCAAAGTAGTTGTTAGACACAACTGACAAGGTAGTTGGCAGTTGGAGATAGACGCTGCAAATCACATGATCCAGAGAGCCTGTCGGTCGACAAAACTTCGACCGAGTAGGTATCTCGGTCGACCATTCCTCGACCGAGATGAACTCTGACAGCAACTGCAGAGTAAATTAATTAGCCGTTGCTAAAGCAACAAACTTGTACCTAACGGCTAGTTAAGCACTTAGAAACCCCTAGAAGTTGTCTAGAACGTCCTTAAGCATCCTTAGACCATTCCTATAAATAGGACAAGCCATAGGACACTCAAACTCACTTCTTACACTTGATAAATCCTTGAGCATACTTTGAGCAATCTGTTTGTAAGCAATTTGAGCATTGTGACAATTGTACACTTCCTTCCTTAGCTAAAAATTCGTGTCCTATAGGCTAGTATCTCCTACCCACTGCAATCACAAGTCCATACACTTGGTTAGGAGATCTATACGCTTGATCTAGGCAAATGAAGCCTTGGGCTACAAAGGATAAGTTGTAATTTCCTTTTTCCTTTCTTGTTCTCTATTACTGTTTGTACTCTCCTTGCTACTCCTAGGTTGGAGGCTGCGGATTGGAGAGGGTGGAGATCTTCTTGGTGAAGAAGGCGACCTTGAGCTACTTCAGAAGGCTGGTGCAACGGGAGGTTACTTCTAGAGAGGAAGGCTACTTCAAGGGGGAGCTTGGAGTTACTTCAAGAAGGCTACCTCAAGTTGGTGCACCTACTTCAAGTGAAGGTTGTTCAAGGGGTGTAAAGGAAAGTATTGTATTTTGTATAAATCCTTGAGAAGGTAATAAAATAAATACTTTCAAAATCCCAGTTGGGTAAGCAACCGGGTAGTGGACTGACAACTTTAGTATTTCCTAAAGTTGGAACCACTCTAAACACCTGTCTCCTTCTTCTAATCTCAATTGTGGTTGTTTGAGTTAAATAATTGTTAAAATTGTTTTAAAAACTCTATTCACCCCCCCTCTAGTGTTTTTCAATTGGTATCAGAGCAGGCTTCAAGGAACCCTAACAAGGTCTTGAAGAAATGGGTGACGGAGTGCTCAACAACCTTAACCTTGAAGGGACACTTGTTGCTAGGCCTCGAGCGTTCGATGGAACAAACTACCAATATTGGAAGAGAAGGATGCAGTTCTACTTCCAAGGCATCAATTGGGACTTATGGAGAATGGTGTCAACCCCATATGAGCTCCCTCAAACTCAATTTATAGAATGGGATGCAAATACGGTAAAACTGGCTCAAATGAATGCAAAAGCTGTAAGCATTTTATATTGTTCTATTTCGGTAGGAGAATTTAATAGAATATCTAATTGTGACACAGCCTATGATATTTGGCATAGACTGTCCATAACCTATGAAGGTACAGTCCAAGTCAAAAATTCCAAAATTAGCATGTTTAAACAAAAGTTTGAACACTTTCATATGGATCCTGATGAATCTATTAGTGAAATGTTTGCAAAATTCTCTACTATTGATAATGGTTTAAGTGCCCTAGGAAAACCTATCCTTGAAGAAGATCAGGTATCAAAAATCCTTCGATCACTTCCTCCAAAATATAAGCCAAAGGTGACAGCCATTGAAGAAGCAAACGACCTCACTCGACTGAAAATGGAGCAACTTATTGGCAACCTAGAAGCTCATGAAGCAACCCTAGAAGAGGAAGAAAGAAGAGCACGTGTACTTCAGCAAGGAAAGAAGAAGGATGTGGCTCTAAAAGCTTCAAAGGTCGTCACACTAGAAAGTGAGGAGTCAAGTGAAGAAGAAGGAGAAGAATCCTTGATCGTCAACGGTAAGAAATACAAAAGATTTAAATCTAACAAAATTTCCAATTCTTCTTCTACTCCTCCAAGGTGCTTTGAATGTGGGAAGAAAGGGCATTTCAAAAATGAATGTCCTAAAGCAAAGAAAGGAAAGAAAAGCTCACACAAGAAGAAGGGAGAAAAAGCCTATAAAGCTGCATGGGACGAGTCAAGTGACTGTGAAAGCGGAGAAGAAAAGGTGGAATGTATAATGGCAAGAGAAGATGATGAAGACTCTCAAGAGGTAAGCCTACTTGATCTTCCTAAAGAAGAGTTAGTTACTAGTCTACAAGAAATTCATGATAAGTATGTTGATGTCAAGAAGAAACTAAAGAAGGTTATCAAATCAAATGATGAGCTAATTGCTAAATTAGATAATCTTTCTTCCAAAAAGAACAACATTGATCTTGAGAATTTGTCTTTAAAAACATCTTTAGATGATTGCACTAGAAAGCTACTCACTTTAGAAACAAATGTTGATCTTCTTTCTAAAGAAAAGACTGAATTGTTAGCTAAACTAAAAGATTTTCAGACTCAACCTATTTTGTGTAACCATCTAGACTATGATAATGTTGTAAAAGAAAGAGATTCATTGTTATCTGATTTAGATCAAGCAAGAAAAGATCTACACAAGAAGATGAATGACATTGCTCAGCTGCAAAGAGAACTTTATGAGTTAAGAAGAAAAGATATACTTGATAACATTCTAAGCGTTGGTACTGTTTTCAACGGAAGAAAAGGTTTGGGATATGCTCCAAAGAAAAATCAACCCAAAAGAACTCAAACTATGTTTGTACCCAAGAACACAATGGCTAGAAAGAGAAATGAAATTGATTCTATTACTTGCCATTTTTGTTTATGTCTTGGACACTATTCTTTTTCATGCCCTTATAAGACTAAGGATTCCGACTTAGTTTGGGTCCCAAAACCCCAAACTTAGTAGAGTCAAATGGAATTTAGTTGAGATATGGCCAAACGATCCATTTTGCTATTTATATTGTCTTATCTCAACTAAACAAAAGATTTCATGCATATTGTTAATTTTCTGCACTATTGTACTGAAAAAGAAACTTAGTCGGTCGAAGTATTGTCGACCGAACCCTTAATCGGTCGAAGTATTGTCGACCGACCGGATGTCTGTAACAAATCAAAATCTACAGCAATTATTTCGGTCGAAAATTGGTCAACCGAGCTAATATTATGTGTTTCTTTGTTAGAAATACAGTAATATTCTCGATCGACAATTAGTCGACCGATACAGATGTAGGTTGAACAATTGTCGACCGACTGGATTTCTGATTCAAAACTTTTATACAAGTATGTACTTAAATGATTCTAACCATATCGGACCATCACATGGGTACCAAAATCTACATTTTAAATGCAGGAATTGGTGGTTGACAGTGGATGCTCCAAACATATGACCGGGAACAAGGATGCATTTCAAACCTTTAAAGAAAAAAAAGTGGAACGGTCACCTTTGGAGACAATGGTAAGGGCAAAATCATTGGAATAGGTAATGTTGGTACAAACCTCGAAATAAAGAATGTTCTACTCGTTGATGGTTTGCACCATAATTTGATAAATGTTAGTCAATTATGTGATAGTGGTTATGATGTGTTATTTAACAAAACCTGCTGCAAGTTATTGATAGAAAACACTACAAATGTTGTTTATGAAGGAAATAGAGTTGGAAATCTTTATATCCTTAAACCTAACTCTATGAAATCAGTAGTGGGAAAATGCTTACTTGCAAATGAAAATACCTTACAACTATGGCATAAAAAGCTAGGACATGCTAGTTCACATGTTATTAAAAAGTTAGTGAAATATGATCTTGTTCATGGATTGCCTACTTTATCTTTTGATCAAGTTGAAAACTGTGAACCATGCACAATGGGAAAGCAAACCAAAACCTCTTTTAAACCAAAACATGTACTTAGCACCAGTAGATCCTTAGAATTAATTCATATGGATTTATTTGGACCCATGAGGACACAATATATTGGTGGTAAAAGATACTATTTTGTTATTGTTGATGATTATAGTAGATACACATGGGTACACTTTATTGCAACTAAAGATGATACTATTCATGTTTTTATACAATTTTGTTCCAAGATTGAAAATCTATTACAAAGCAAAATATGTACCATTAGAAGTGATCATGGTGGAGAATTTGAAAATAATACATTCTAAGAAACCTAGAGTTGACTATTTTCATACCTTTGGCTCCACATGATATATTTTAAATACCAAAGATGATAGAGACAAGTTTGACTCTAAATCACACAAAGCATTTTTTTTTGGATATTCCACTTCTAGCAAAGCTTTTAGAGTATATAACACTATCTCTAGAAAAGTTGAGGAATCTATTCATGCTTCTTTTCATGAAGAGTCCAAATCTGAAAATCTAGAAATCATAGATCTCACTAATCAATTCGAAAATTTAAACATACCAAATGATAGTGAGAAAGTTACTACAAATAATCACCAAGCTGAACCACAACCTACACCTAGGCTTATTAAGGATCATCCTCAAGAACTAATTATTGGAGATCCTAATGATAAAGTCAAAACTCGGTCTTCCTTCAAAGATGTTGCAAACATGGCTTTTGTTTCTATCATTGAACCTAAGAAGATATCTGAAGCTCTTAAAGATGATTATTGGATAATAGCCATGCAAGAAGAATTGAATCAATTCACTAAAAATGATGTATGGGATTTAGTTCCTAAACCACAAGATAAAACCATCATAGAAACTAAATGGGTTTTTAGGAATAAGCTAAATGAGGCAGGAGAAGTAATAAGGAATAAAGCTCGATTAGTAGCACAAGGATATAATCAACAAGAAGGAATAGATTTTGATGAAACGTATGCACCGGTAGCTAGACTTGAAGCTATTAGAATGTTACTAGCTATTGATGCACATAAAAACATCAAACTCTACCAAATGGATGTAAAAAGTGCATTTCTAAATGGCATCATTCAAGAAGAAGTATATGTTGCCCAACCACCTGGTTTTAAAATACCGGAAAAAGGTGACTATGTTTATAAACTTAAGAAAGCACTTTATGGTTTAAAACAAGCACCTAGGAATTGGTATGAAAGGCTCAAGACATATCTTTTTGATAATAGTTTTTCTATTGGAAATTCATATTCTACTTTATTTTTCAAAACATATACATCTGATTTCCTAGTTGTGCAAATATATGTTGATGACATTATTTTTGGAGCTTCTAATGATTCATTGTGCACACAACTCAGTGACATTATGCAAAAAGAATTTGAAATGAGCCTCATGGGTGAACTAACTTTCTTTCTTGGTTTTCAAATTAAACAAACACCTGCCGGAATATTCATAAGCCAAGAAAAATATACTAAAGAACTCTTAAAACGTTTTGGGATGGATCAGTCAAACATGCTACTACTCCTATGGCTACTTCTATTAAAATTGATAAGGATGAAAATGGGGAACCTATTGATGATTCCTTATATAGAGCCATGATTGGTAGTTTGCTTTACTTAACTGCTTCTAGACCGGACATTATGTTTTCCGTTGGTCTTTGTGCTCGATTTCAATCACAACCTATGCACTCTCATTTTCTAGCAGTTAAACGAATTCTTCGTTACCTATCCGGCACTACTTGTTTTGGTTTATGGTATCCAAAAGGACAATCCTTGGAATTTAAAGCTTATACTGATGCAGATTATGCTGGTTGTCGACTTGATCGCAAGAGTACTAGTGGTGGTTGTTTCTTGTTAGGGAGAGCTTTATTATCTTGGTTTAGCAAGAAACAAAATACGGTTTCCCTATCTACAACTGAAGCCGAATATATGGCAGCCGGGTCTTGTTGTGCTCAAGTACTTTATATGCAACAAGTGTTAAACGATTATGGTTTTACTCTTTCATCTACGCCTATTTTTTGTGACAACACGAGCGCTATAAACTTAGCACACAATCCTATTTTACACAGCCGAGCTAAACATATTGAAATCCGTCATCACTTTTTAAGGGATCATATCTCCAAGAATCATGTTTCCCTTCATCATGTTGATACGGAAGATCAATTGGCTGATATTTTTACAAAACCGCTTCCACTAGATCAATTTAACAAAATTAGGAAGCAACTGCTTATCACTCCTTTGGAAGATGTTTTCTTTGATATTTGTACTTCTTAACAAAAACTTTTAATGGACATCTTTTTCATTAGATTTGATGGGACATCTAATTAAGGGGGAGTTTTTATTCTTAACGGATATCTTTTTGAAATGACAAAGGGGGAGAAATAAATATAAAACTAAAACTTAGTAATTATGAAAAACTCAATCAATGAGTTTCATAAATAAACTCTTGGCTTTACATTGAAAGTTGCTATCTTCCCTAGTGAATTGGATTTCATGTTCCATAATTCATTGGGAATAATAAGCACACATTTTATAAACAAGAGGAAAAGCTACAAAAGGTAATCTAAAGGTATGAAACTCATATGTTTTATATTCCCTTTATTTATATTTTGGAAATGTTTGTCATCTTCAAAAAGGGGGAGATTGTTGGCTAAATGGACATCTATAAATCCCTTTGGTTTGATTATGACAAACATTTCATTCTTATTGATCTAACGAGCTACTTGAGTGTGCAGGAACAAGGCGGATGACAAAGTACTAGGGAAATCCATATGCTTCCATATTTATATTTTCATGCAATGTAATCGCCTTGTAAAAGCTTGTACAAATATATAATGTACAAGTACTTAGATTGCATGTAAATCAAGCGTTAGATCTTCCCTAGCTAAACACCACATTTAGATAAGTCATCCCCTTCAAATAGGATCACATCTGCACACTCATACATATAATTAGTGCCTAAATTGAAACATTAAAACAGGATCTATCTCGGTCGACCAACTCCTCGACCGAGACACTCTCGGTCGACAATCTTCTCGACCGAGAAAGATCCAAAGTAGCTGTTAGACACAACTGACAAGGTAGTTGGCAGTTGGAGATAGACGTTGCAAATCACTTGATCCAGAGAGCCTGTCGGTCGACAAAACTTCGACCGAGTAGGTATCTCGGTCGACCATTCCTCGACCGAGATGAACTCCGACAGCAACTGCAGAGTAAATTAATTAGCCGTTGCTAAAGCAACAAACTTGTACCTAACGGCTAGTTAAGAACTTAGAAACCCCTAGAAGTTGTCTAGAACGTCCTTAAGCATCCTTAGACCATTCCTATAAATAGGACAAGCCATATGACACTCAAACTCACTTGTTACACTTGAGAAATCCTTGAGCATACTTTGAGCAATTTATTTGTAAGCAATTTGAGCATTGTGACAATTGTACACTTCCTTCCTTAGCTAAAAATTCATGTCCTATAGGCTAGTATCTCCTACCCACTGCAATCACAAGTCCATACACTTGGTTAGGAGATCTATACGCTTGATCTAGGCAAATCAAGCCTTGGGCTACAAAGGATAAGTTGTAATTTCCTTTTTCCTTTCTTGTTCTCTATTACTGTTTGTACTCTCCTTGCTACTCCTAGGTTGGAGGCTGCGGATTGGAGAGGGTGGAGATCTTCTTGGTGAAGAAGGCGACCTTGAGCTACTTCAGAAGGTTGGTGCAACGGGAGGTTACTTCTAGAGAGGAAGGATACTTCAAGGGAGAGCTTGGAGTTACTTCAAGAAGGCTACCTCAAGTTGGTGCACCTACTTCAAGTGAAGGCTGTTCAAGGGGTGTAAAGGAAAGTATTGTATTTTGTATAAATCCTTGAGAAGGTAATAAAATAAATACTTTCAAAATCCTGGTTGGGTAAGCAACCGGGTACTGGACTGACAACTTTAGTATTTCCTAAAGTTGGAACCACTCTAAACACCTGTCTCGTTCTTCTAATCTCAATTGTGGTTGTTTGAGTTAAATAATTGTTAAAATTGTTTTAAAAACTCTATTCACCCCCCCTCTAGTGTTTTTCAATATCTTGGTTGCCTTTAGAAAAACCAAACCTTAGAGAGAGGATGAGGCTGCTGGTACCTATGTGCCTATGGTATAGATGTTTACCTTTTGATATGGGAAAAAGAGTTCCTTACACCATGGAGAGGTTTAGTAATAGGTTGTGAGGCCTTGTACCTTGAGGAGGACTCAACTCTGAAGTGTTGCTTGAGTAGAAGGATGACATGAAGTGCATGTCATGCCTTACACATGCTTGATTCATAGTTAAGAGGTTGAGAATGCACTTTGACACCGAAAAGTGAACCTAGGGTTCTTAGGCCTAAGAGGGGAAGTGGTGTACCTGATACTCATGACAAGATTTGAAGATTCGAGCATGGTATGCCTCATGTTTAGAGGAAAGGGAAACCCCTTAAGTTTAAAGGTATGCTTGATGAACCCTGACATCTAAGTGGATGTCATGGGAACGTATGATCGTGATCCACTGTTGAGGATGAGAACAAGTATGACCTAGCATGGTTTAATAGGTGGTTTGCTTGTGCCTTAGGAGCTTTCTAGGGTTAAGCATGCTCATGTGGTTGTAAACCCGAGACATAAGGGTGTTTGTGACCTTGTTGTCAAGAGTTGTAGTTTCCTCCCATCCGGGGAGAGGGACCTTTTTGTAGGGTGTATACCAGTTTTGTTGGTTTTAGGAAACCTAAAGAGGTCTCATAGGATCTTGAGAAACTAAGTGAGAAGTACATGGTATGAGAATGAACCTATAGGATCCATAGATAACCATCTCTAAGTGCATGTGGATGTGTTACCATGGAGGTAACCCGTATGGGGCCTGACCAAGGTAGGAAGGTTTCCATGACCCCTATGAAAGGATGAAAGTCAGCCCATGAATGCAGAGAGAGATAGATAGTGAAGGCTTGGGTAAGGTTCTAAGCTGGACATGTACTATAATAGAATCCTAATTTTATCCTAGGGTTAGGTAGGGATAAGACTGATGGAAGTGGGAGTTGCCTAATTCCCTTGTTGCACATGACCATAGGGTCAGGAGGTAACATCTATCATTGTCTGAGGTTCATGGGTTAGGAGATTGATCACCTTCATGAACTCATGGGACCCAAAGGGAAGATGAGTAGGGCACTCTCTGGATGCATAAGGGAAGAGGGATGACCCCAAAAGTGTCAGCAACCTATAGATCTAGAGGATATGACCAAGGATTGTGTTGTGACCCAAGTAGGTTCGAGACCAGTTTTCCTTGGAAGTAGCTTTAATATCAAGATGTTTGTGAGGTAGAGACATATGTGGCACATTTCAACTTAGATTTAAAGGTGTGCTGGCAAGGTAGGATGTACCATCTCTACTCTTGGAACAGGAAGAACTCTGTATTTGGACTGCAACCAAATGCTTATTTCCTCTTATTATGGGAGTAAGAGATAGGGCAATACACATACCATACACCAAGGATAAAGATGATGTTACTTGGAACGTTGCCATGAGGTATGAGGATAGAGATGATAACGTGCCCTAGTGGAGTGAATGATACATGGATGGATTACAAATACCAAGAGTATTAATGTAGTCATCTTATGAGGACGTTTTTATCATGAGCTATGAGTTATACAAGGGTGAGTTCAAAAAACCAAGAGAATAAGCTCACAGTTTTCTTGATGAAGATAGACTTAGAGATGAGATGAGGTAAAAAGTGAAATACATGGAGGTGTATGTCTTCAACGTTACCTAACACGTAAGGATGTGAAGTGGTGATGGCTGCCCTGGATGAGATACAGCTGTCTAGTTTAGATGGAGGCTAGAAGAGGTTGTTAGGACAACCCTTAATTGGAAAAAGAGATAAGTTTGGCTAACACAAAGATGTAACAATGCTAGTTGATCAAGTTAATGGTTGTTTGGTTATTCAGCCTAGGGCTTATCATGATAAAAGGATGGTTGTAGAACCTCAAAAGCACTTCTCTAGAGAAAAAGGAGATCAAACCCCGATTAGAGTGGTTTAGGGTTTCGGAGGAATCGATCTTGAGGAATCATGACATATAGGAGATTATGATTTAAGATTACCATATACCATGGTACTACTAAGATAATAAGTGACAGTAGTGCTTTGGATGCCTAAGATGAAGTTGCATGTGGTATGTTGCCATGGAAGCCAGGAGGTGAAGGACGAACACCAGTAACCCAATATAGAGGATAAAAGAGTCCCTGAGAGGGAATGGGAGTTCATCACTATGGATGTTGTGGTAAGTCTACCCTAGACCAAGGAGGGTCAAGATGCAATATGGGTTATGGTAGATCGCCTTACCTATATGACATGAGAAAGAAAGAATGTTTTCTAGGGACAGATCCGGTTGAAATACATATGAGAGAAAGTTGGTTCAACTACACCATGATGCGAGTTCTTGAGTATAACCTAAAGATTCACTTCTAGGAGGTAGAAGTAGATACATGAAGAACTCAATGATAGTACAGTTTATCACCCCTAACTAATGGTTAGTATGATCCAGACTAGAGGATCTGATGAGAGCATGTGTGCTCGTTCAAGGTGATACATAGAGACAATTTTTGTCTGTTGTAAGATGTGATGATAACCACCATAGCCAGTATCAGGATGTAAAAGTGCTTTACAAGGGAGGTTTCATCGATCACCACTTCATTAAGATGATGTTGGTGAAGGGACCTCATGAAGGTCAAGATAGGACCATAGTGTGTGCAGATGAAGTCGCTTTGATCATGCAATGGCTAAACGGAGCCCAGAAATGACATGAGTTGTAAGCTGATGCAAGGTAGACTGACATGCAGTTCACTTTGGGGGAATATGTGAAATGAAAATCCGACCCCTCTAAGTTATATCTAAGACATTTGAGTTCCCGATGCATGGGTTCTTTCGACATGGTTTGGTGGAGAAGGTTAAGTTTGCCCTTACCCCTCACGATAAAGAAATAGGTGATGAGTTCCTGGTGTCCAATATAGAGCACTATGTGAGGTACCCAGGCCATGTGCTGAGCAATGAACCTAGTAAGCCCCAAGGGACGCTGAAATGACCTGAGTCACCTATGAGATTTATAGATGCCAAGGTGAAAGAACTCATAGAAAGGAATATGTGATGATAAAGGTTCTTTGGAACCACCATGGATAGGGCACAACCACATAGGGGCCAATGATGGACATGTAAAAATCTTATCCTGAATTGTTTGATTTCTTGATGGAATTTTGAGGACAAAATTCTTATAAGAGGGGAAGGATGTTACAACCCCAATTTTGCATATGTTTTCATAATTGAAATGGATTGATTTTATGAATTTGGACCTAATTGAAAAGGGTTGCATGCTTTTCTTCAAAGAAGGGATTTCTTTGCAAATCTCCCTTTTGATAGGAATTTCGTGGTTCCTATTATTTAAATGATCCAATAATGGATATAAAGAGAAGAAAAGAAGAAAAGCCCAAGAAATGGAAAAAGATACATGATAATGGATATTAAGCAAAAGTATTTATGAGAAATACTTGGAAATATCTAGAAAATGGCATTAATGGCCATGATTGTTTGAATGTCAATTACATATGATTTCTAATAGAAAGATTAGTCAAAATAAAAGAAAGGGAAAAGTAATTTATTTGAATAAAGGAATAAATAAGGAAAAGGATCAAAGATAAGGAAAGAGGCCAAAGAAATGTAGAGGAAATATGTTTAATCAACAAGATGTCTTGCCTTTGTCATAATATCACTTGGTTCTAGATTTTTTAAAAGGAAGGTATCTTTGTAAAACAAATTTTACGTGCAAACAAAAGAAAAACATTGATTGAGTGGGAACAAACCTTGCCAAATCAGGCTCTTATGGAAAGTTGGGAATTCCCATCTCAGAACAATGAGATTAACATAGGAAAAGTTAATAGTCTTTGCATATAAGGGAATATAAAAATATAATGTAATTATTTTCCCTCCTAGTTGTGTGACTTGCTTCTTTGTGAAGAGGGTCCTCCCCTTCCTCGTTTCATACGCCTCAGTTTGCAAAGGTTGTGGAATCGCACCCTTCACCAATAAAAGCTAGTATATCAGGATGGTATCACATTAACAATCTTTTTGCACATAGACCAAACCTTCCAAACAATCAAGAAGTGCAACATGGTTTCCTAAGTTTTGTGAACGGCGGAAGCCAAAGCCCAGACCCCAAGCACATGATCGAGACCTCTAATCCTTGCATTATGAAAAGAGTAGTAGTCTGGGTCGTTGCCTCCCTGGTAGGTCGAGTCGATGGGTCTTGAAGATCATGAGAAGGCACAAGCCCACTCCTTGTCTGAGTAGCCATCATCGTTGGTGACCAAGAGGATTATAACCTCCGTACACTCGACTGACGACCCTAACCGATGAGCTTGTAAGGGTACCTGAGCGATGGAGGTTGGCCAACAACCATGGCTTCACGGAGGCTCTAGCCCGCTAGGCCACACACTAGACAACGCCCTAGGTGTAGCAGAAGGCGGCAGGGCTAGGGCGAGGTGTGGCGGCAGCCATCGATGCCTTAGAGGTGGAGAGCTTGCCTGTATCTTGCTGCAAATCACGGCACTTCTAGGGTGTGAGAGGAGGAAGACGACCCTTTGGGTCGTTGGACCATTTTGCCCTTCGCGGGATAAAGAGATGACCAACTTAATCAAGGGTAAAAATGACCTTTCAAAATGTTCGTCAACTAAACCGAACAACGTTGCATGAGAAGGACAAGTGGCGGACTCTGCTTGGCCCAAAGTAAGTTAATTTTGCATATTTTATATCTAATTAATCGTAGCTCGGATGGATACGTGTAATATATGAATTTTGCTCATAAAAATGAAAGGAATTCAATAAAAATATATTTGAAGGATAATTCCTCTTGCAATTCGAAAAGTAGTGTAATTTATCAACTTTAATGAATTAAAGATTAAGAAACCCTATTTGGAGATGATTAATGTATTTAGTTGGTTTTAATGGATGATTAAAGTTGATATTAACCTATTAATTTTAAAAAGATACATTAAACACAAAAAGGATGAACTTTGCATGTAATTGGTTAATTTAGAGTTTCTTGTGCATAAATATGCTTTAATGGGCCTTCAAACCAAAATATTAGTAAATGTGCTTCATAATGGTTTTAATTAATCAAAATCGTGAATAATTATGAGATATCATAATTCCAAGCTATTTCAACTATAAAAGTTTTGAATTGTGGATAAATGCCCTTAATTTAGTAATTAGGGTTTTCTAATGGATAAAGGTATTTAATGACAAATAGAGTTCATATGTGAATTAGACCATAATGAACTATGAATTGATAATAAATGAGCATAATGATCTTATCATGGATTAAAAGGATAAAAATGGTAGTTTTAATGTAAAAGAGGCTTAATGGACTTAATTGATGGTTAATTATGCTTTTTCTGAAATCAGGGTTATATGTTGTTAAAAGATAACCTTAATATCTTTCATGAAGAATAAATGAGATAATTAGGGTTTGCGAGTAATTGTATAAAATTTGGGTTTAAAATAGTAAAAGATGAAGGGAAACCATAATTGCAATGGAAACCCTAAAAGTGGACTCGAAACCCTAGGAAGCGAGCTAGGTTTAATAGATCTTGATGACATGAGTAATAAAAAGGAAATTGTATGATATTTCAGGATCTTGTTATGTGTGCTTGCTTTCTTGGATTTCTTGCTTGCATGGATTACACTGTCTCAAATCATCCTGACAGGTATGTGGTTACGCTTATGAATATCTCGAATTAGTTTTTAGAGGTTTTCAGAAGTTTTCCTCGATGACTTGAATTAAACATGTTGGATGAATTTACTTCATGCAAACTATAATGTGGATATGACTATCACTTAACATATGTGCCTACTAGCTCACATCCTAGTCCCCTCTGTGGCTTAATGTTTTGACGTAGTACATGGCTACCTATGGGGTAGATCCATCAGGTCATTGGATGACTTAGTACATGGATACAAATGGGGTAGGTCCATCAAGTCACCTTGAGTCAGGGATTGGACTACCTTTGGGTAGGGCCATGCGACTCTATAACCCTAAGTATTGGCTACCTGTGAGGTACAACCATGGGGGTAAGGATCTACCATAGAGAGAGGTAGTATCCAAGTCCACTACAGGGACAACGCAGAGATAGGGGATAGGTAAGGATTGAGTAGTATCGCTTCAGATGCAATCTTGACTGTTAAATGATAATTGGCCGATTACATTGTTATCATAGTTGCACGATTATTGTTTCCCCCACATACCAGCTTTATGCTGACTGACGTTTTGTTTGTCGACATTTTAGGTACAAGTGAAAAGAACAAATAGGCATATGTGGAATTAAATATGAATTAAAGTTCAAAGGAGGATTACTTAGAATAGACTCCATGTGGATAGAAGTAGATATCCATATTTTTGAGAAAAAAAAGGTATGAACAGTTTAATTTTATTATAGCCTTTCAGTTTAGTTTAGTAGATTTTCGTAATTATTATAGATTATTTGTCGAACCTTTGATCCAGAAATTGGGATAACAGCTCTGACCTCTTGGTCTCCCTTATTTGGGGGTTACTGGGAGGTGGGGTCATTACAACATGACCATAGGGTCGGGAGGTAACAGCTATCATTGTCTGAGGGCCATGGGTTAGAAGATTGATCACCTTCATGAACTCATGGGACCCAAAGGGCAGATGAGTAGGGCACTCTCTGGATGCATAAGGGAAGAGGGATGACCCCAAAAGTGCTAACACCCTACAGACCTAGAGGAGATGACGAAGGATTGTGTGGTGACCAAGTAGGTTCGAGACCCGTTTTCCATGGAAGTACCTTTGATATCATGATGTTTGTGATGTAGAGATATATGTTGCACGTTTCAACTTAGATTTGAAGGTGTACATGCAAGGTGGGATGTGCCATCTCTACTCTTGGAATGGGAAGAGCTTTGTATTTGGACTGCAACCGAATGCTTATTTCCTCTTGTTATGGGAGTGAGAGATAGGACAGTACGCATGCCATACACCAAAGATAAAGATGATGTGAGTTGGAACGTTGCTATGAGCTATGAGTACAGAGATGATAACATACCCTTGTGGAGTGCATGATACATGGATGGCTTATAAACACTAAGAGTATTAAGGTAGTCATCTTGTGAGGATGTTTTATCAAGAGCTATGTGGGAATTGTAAGTTATACAAGGTTGAGTTTGATAACCAAGAGGATGATCTCAGAGTTTTCTTGATGAAGATAAACTTAGAGTCTAAGATGAGATGATAAGTGAAATACATGGAGGTGTATGTCCTCACCGTGGTACTACCAAGATAATAAGTGATAGTAGTACATGGGATGCTTAAGATGAAGTTGCACGTGGCCTGTCGCCATGCAAGCCAGGAGGTGAAGGATGAACACCAGTAACCCGATGTATTGATATAGCAGATACAAGAGTCCTCGAGAGGGAATGGGAGTTCATCACTATGGATGTTGTGGTAAATCTCCCCTGGACCAAGGAAGGTCAAGACACAATATGGGTTATGGTAGATTGCCTTACCTAGATGACATGAGAAAGAAAGAATACTTTCAAGGGACAGATCCGGTTGAACTTCATAGAGATGGTTCAACTACACCATGATGTGAGTTTAAAAGTTCTTGAGTATAACCTAAAGGTTCACTTCCATAAGGTGGAAGTAGATACATGAAGGACTCGATGTGAGTATACATTATCACCCCTAACTAATGGTTAGGAGGTTTTTATATATGATTTCTACTTCGATGGAGATAGTTTTGACTCTTGCCTCTATCATATGTCTGTTGTTTTGGAAAAATGTGAGGAAGCACACTTGATCCTCAAGTGGGAAAAGTGTCAATTTTTGGTGATTGAAGGGATTGTTTTAGGACATAGGGTGAGCAACCATGACATTGAAGTGGATAGAGCCAAGACTGAGGTTATCTCAAAACTTTCACCCCCTTCTTTTGTCAAGGACGTTCATACCTTACTTGGGCACATGGGTTCTTATAGGCATTTAATCTTTAACTTTTCTAAGATCACCAAACCCTTAACCAATATCCTCCAAAAAGACACTTTGTTTTGTTCGATAAAGCTTGCATGGTCATTTTTCTTTGTTTAAAGGATGTCGTCTATTCTACTCCCATCATTAGGGCCCCTGACTGGTCCTCACATTTTGAGTGAATGTGTGATGTGAGTGATTACTCCATAGGTGATATTCTTAGACAACATGTCTATAAAAAGCACCATGCCCTTTTCTATGCATCCACAACTCTTGATGATGCCCAACAAAATTTTACTACTACTGAAAAGGAAATGCTAGCCATAGAATTTACCTTTGACAAATTCCTCTCATATTTGGTAGGGTCCAAAGTCATTGTTTATATGGACCATGTGGCCACTGCATACTTGATGACTAAAAAGGATGTCAAACCCTACGTTTTTTGTTGGGTCATTTTACTTCAAGATTTTTTTAGAAATCCTAGACAAAAAGGAATGTGAGAATGTTGTTGCCTACCATCTTAGTCACCTTGACTTTTTCAATGATGATGGCATCCCCATAAATGGCTCTCTTCTTGATGATAAATTGTAAAAAATGAAATCCTAATATCCTTTATTCACTGATTATTAAATTTTCTAGCCACATGTGTGTTGCACCGTGAATATAAGGGACATTCTAAGGCTAAATTTTTGCATGATGTGAAACAATATTATTTAGATGACCCATATATTTTTAGATTGTGTTATGATGGACTTTACCACAGGTGTGTCGCTGAGGAGGAGGCTCATGACATACTTGAGTAGTGCCATGCTGGCCCTACTAGAGGGCACATGAGTTCTCAGAAAACAACTTGTAAGGTCTTACAATCTGTGTTTTTCTGGCCTACTCTTTGCAAAAGCTCATACCATTTTATCCTTGCATATGATGACTGTCAAAGGACCAACAATATATCTAAGAGAGACCAAATGCCCATGACTTCTTGTTAATAGATAGAAATATCCGACATGTGAGGAGTAGATTATATGGGCCTATTTCCTTCTTCTTGTGTGTACAATATATCTCGGTGTCTGTTCGCTATGTTTCCAAAAGGGTACAAGCCATCCCCACCAAAACCTATCATTCCAAACCCGTGAAGAAAATATTCAAAGATATTATTTTTCCTTGATTTGGGGTACCTAAAACTTAGTTTCTGATGGAGATTCCCATTTTCTAGAGGAGTTTTGAGACCTTGTTGAAACAGTTTGGACTCCATCACAAGGTTGCCACCCCTTACCACCCTCAGAATAGTGGTTAAGTTGAGGTTTCAAATAAGCAATTCAAGTCCATCCCAAAGAAAATGGTAAACTGCACTAGGACCAATTGGGCTTTGAAACTCAATGATGCCTTGTGGTCATACATGACTGCCTACAAAACCCCCACAGGCACCTCCCCTTTCAAATTTATTTATGGAAAATCATGTCATTTACCCATATAATTAGAGCATAAGTCCAATTGGGCCATTAAAACTCTTAATTTTGACTTAACTTCTATAGGTGAAAATCACTTTTTTAAAATTCAAGAGTTAGATGAGCTCTAGATGACAACCTAGAAAAATGCTAGAATTTACAAAGACAAAACCAAACTATGGCATGGTGGTCATATTAGGTGAAAAGACATTAGGAAGGGCGACCAAGTTTTATTGTACAATTCTAAGTTGAGACTTTTTCTTAGAAAACTTAAATCTAGATGATATGGGTCCTACCTTGTCAAGCGTACCTACCCCATGGAATTTTTCTTCTTTGGGTTAAGGTATTAGTGGAGATTAAGGTTAATGGACATAGGCTTAAATGGTACATCACCACTGAGTATTTTCTATCTTTTGCGGCACATAAACTCTCCTTACTTGAAGATATCGACATGCATGAACCCCCACCTCCCCCTCCTAAGCCTAAAATGTCTCCATGACCTAGCTTTGTTGAGCCTTTGACATAAAACTAGTTGCTTATTGGGAGACAACCAACTCATTTATTTTTTGCAAATTTTCTTATATATTTGTTTTAGCTAACCCTTGATTGTTTAAATTTTTGATTAGTTCTTTCTTCAAAAAACAAAAAAAATAGAGGGTGGTAGTCCTACATATTGTTTTTCCAGCTACCTCTTCAGGCAAGATGGTCATTTGGGGAAGGATAGACGGTCGTCTCGTCCATCAAAGAACCTTTCAAAAGTTGTGCTCATTTGAAATTTGAAAATTGTTGGGGGCCATATTCATGCCAAACTGCGGTTTGACATGCCTGAGATGGTAGTCTCGACCACCAAAAAATGCATTCAAAGTAGGTCCAAAGTTCAAACCATTTTGAAAAGAAAAACATTTGCCTCTATCCTTGAACCACTAGACGACCACCAAACTCGGTCAAGACCGTCTTTTTGTGTATTCACATGCCTCTTTCCCACAATCACCCTGTGTATTCTCATTTTCCCTTCCTCGAGCTTTTTCTTCTTTAGCAGACAACCACCACTGTCGTGAGACGTCCAACTCACCATCCCAGTCGACCGCCTCCTCTTCTCCTCTGACCGTTTTGTGTCCTCTGTCTAAACAACTTGTCGGCCCTAACAATCCATCCCATCTGTCCATTTCGGAAGGTAGATGACCATTTCACCACTTTCATCCTCACTAAAAAACACCTCCCACTGTTTCTAGCCCCCCTTTCCCTTCTTCACCATCTCGGCACATCTTGTGATCTTTCATACCACTGCACATAGCTAGGTGTCTGTCTCGAGAGGCAAGACAGTCACCTTACACATCTTGTTGCCATCATCCGACTTGCCACCCAACCGCCCAGATTGGTATGTCCATCTCTTGCTACCTCATCGCCATTAGTCATGCACCCAGCTACACCATCATTGTCATTTGTCAGTCATGTAATGAAACGAGCGGTTGATCAACCCCAGACGACCGCTTCGTCGAAACTAGGTTCCTGTCTCACTCATTATAGGAGGCCATTTCACATGCACTAGATGAATGTATGGTTACCACCAAACGCCTGTTTCACATCTACTCCAGCAGCCAATCAACATGTCTGAGGGAGGGTCAAGATTCAGCATCAGTGACCACTTGTCTACAGGCAAGCAGCTTGCCAAACTGATAGTTTCTCGTGAGTCACCTTATCGTTCCACTCTGAGGCCGGGGATTCACATTGAGGATCTAACTGGAGATTCCTTCCCTGAAGTGGCCTAAAAAATGCAACATGATATTGATGAGATCAACTCCATCATGGAAGTTAGGCAAGGACGATCTTCATCCCACATCCATTTAGATTCCACACTGCCACATCCACCCTACGTAGATCCTACACCAGAGAACTATGGTCAATTTTTCAGCGTTGTGATCTACAAAAGGTTCAAGGAGACCACTGCAATTGGCATCTCTCTTCCTCTTTGGGCCTGTGACATCACCCTTGATGCGCTTGGAGTTCGGGAAGTAGTAGAGAACATCGTGAGGAAGAATGATGTACTTATATTTCCATATCATGTCAATGCAGTGTGTAGTGATCTAACATTGGAGTTCATTACCACCTATCACCAGTACCACATTTCTTGAGCCAAATCTATTTGTAAGGCCTGAGTCTTTGGTGAAGATTTTGGGATCTCCTCCAGGAAGATGTCCTCCATGTTACTTGATGGTGGTGACGATAACTGGCCCACCCAATGCATGGAGCCCTGCCACGACGTCCATCCCGATAGCTACAATGTAGAGAAATTTAGGACAGATCTCACGGAGCTTCCAACCAAGTTACCTGGTAGCATGAAGGCATCTAGCATCCACAACTTGATGGTCTGATACCTCCATCACATATTGGCATGCACCTTCTTTGGCATAGAAGGTACTTTGGGTGCCATTACTTTTTCTGAGTTTTATACACAATGATGTCTTCTGAACACTGAGCCCTACAATTGGGGATGTGCCATGATTGACCATCTCCACTACCAAACCACTAGCACCACTTCTTCCTCCTAGTGTATTGGCCATGTAGTCACATATATCGTGCTTTCCTGGGCTACACTCATATCCCATTCCATTCGCTAGCCCTAAAGTACCACCTAATTGACCTGGCATACTTGAAGAGGTGGAAGTTCATCTATTTGGGTACCAATGGAGTCTACTACTTGCTTTTCAAAGACTTCCAGGTTGTCCTCGAGCTTCCACTCCACTCTAGCTTTGCAGCCACCAACCTAGTTTTTTACTTGTCAGATCTTCCAATGCATATTATTTGATGTCTTCTGGAGGATCCCAATACAGATGACGTCCCTGAGCCCACAACCCATAGGAGGAGTGTTTCTTTAGAGGCACTTAGTGAGGAGACTAGACCACCACCTCTACCTTCATGATGCTATTCTAGGAGATTTAGGGCCAATGCGGAAGGCTTCGAGGAGCCTTATGTCTTTTAAAAGGTCTGAGACCAGTTGGAAGAGATCCAATGTGAGTAGCAGCGTCAAGGTCATCAACTCAACCATATGTAAATGATGCAATGCTCCCATGATTTGAGGCATGTACACTAGGGCCACTACGACACCAGCAAACCTCAGTATGAGGAGTATGGGGCCCATCATGCCTACCCTGACCCCAACTCCCCTTATTGGGGAAACTACTACTACAAGCCTCCATCGTAGTTACATTTTCCACCTCCATAGTGATTCTCTTACCTCCATATCCGATTTAGGTTTCGCTCGAGATGAGAAAAAGTCTAAGTTTGTTCTTGAGGTGGGTCGTATGATTCTATTCCACCCCCTATCTTTTCCCTTATTTTCTTTATCTTGCCTTTTAATGTTTTGCATGTATTTTTTTTTTAGTTATGGCCATTATCTAGTTGGACATTCCATTTTATTTTACTTAGTTGTAATGGCCATTATCTAGTTGTCTCATTGAGTAGACATCTATCAATGTAGCCCTTTGAATTAATTTAAACTTTTTGCAAAATCTATTATAAATTGCCATGTATGAAACTATTGTCACCTAGGACCCCTAATAACATCACTCCTTGGAATAGTTGGCAAGTCTTAAGGAATAAATCAGAAACAAGTATAATATTTTCCTATTTTGAAAAAAAGGATTATCTTGTTATAAAAATTTGAATGATGTGATTATAGGAATATACTAACTTGAACAATGACACTCTCTGGAAAAAAAAATATGAAAAAAAATATATATTGAAATTAAAGCACAAGAACATCTCTTCTTTCTCTCTATTTTTCTTCTAAAAAAGAGAAGCAAAGAATTACCTTCTGACAAAAATCAAGTCTGGGGTGGCATGCTTCCCAAAATTAAAATTTAGTACCACACAAAGGGGCGTACCATAAAAAAGATGCCAAAAGTGCACATGAAAAAAAATTGTGACCAATGTAGACACCACTCCACACATTCAAATCCCTAATTGAATAGAGGAGGGATCAATTTTTTATCACTTCCATCTATATTTCCGCACCCCCCAAATTCGTCTTGTTCTTATGTAAAAACTTATAAAAAAAAATTAAAATTGTGAGAGTGTCAAATCAACAGAAGGAGGAAGCCTATTTTTCTACAAATTCTCGGTTAGAAGCAAGATTTGATATTTGTTTTGATAGGGAATATAGAACTTTATGCTATGTGGTTCTAGGAGATTGGGTCACTTGGCCAAAATTTTGAGGTAAGGACTATAGTGATGTTACAAAGGTGAGGATGGCATTTTAGAGTAATAAATTGGAATTTATTTATAATTTAATTTTCTTGGGACAAGCAAAGATTCATGTTTGGGGTATTTTGATGAATGCATATTCATCCATCTTTTTGCATGTTCTTCTTAGTTCATTAGATTTTATCACTTTTTCAGTAATTTTTGGACTAAATTGCAATTTACCCACTTCTTAATTTACTTTTGCTAATACATAAATATATTCACTCAAAATTTTTAGGGTTTTTTTTCTCCAAAAAGATGATTCTGACCTACTAAGCCAACAAGAAGGTCTCCTAACTAAGCCTAGACGGTCGGCTCGCTCCCTGAGAACCCTTGTTTTAGAGCCAAATGACCACTTTGGCCTCAGCTCAATCAACTAACTTCGCATGCCAAATTGGCATCTCACTTTAGCAAGATTGTCGTCTCATGGAGCCAGATTAGAATCTGAGAAAGCCCAGACTGCTATGTCAACTTGACCTAGACTCGCATCAATGCTCAAGTGCATTGCCACTTGATTAGGGTTCCAACCCTTTGATTACGTGCACGTACAGTAGTGCGAGACGGGTGCCTCAGTTTACCCAAACGACCATTTCAAGGTTTTACTTTGAGACCAAGAAAGCAAAGCCATGGTGCCACCACTTCACTCAACTAGGGCTCGACTGGTACTCCAAGGCCACACCACATCACATTCAAAATGGGTGTTCCAGAGACCCTAGACGACCATCTTGAACTTTTCTTTGAGAATAAGTTTACTCCCAAATGGTGCTTCCAAAACCCTCTTTAGGGTTTCGATCTGAACATTCTATACCTACACCAAGTCATCACTAGACAACCGTCACACATAGAGAGACAACCGTTTTGTGGCGTGAGAACAGTGGATTTCAGCAGCCACCACTAATTTTTTCTCTTCCCCCCTCTCAAACATTTCCACCCGTCCTTCCCCTATAAAAGGAGGGGGACTCCACTAGGAAAAAGGCCCCAATATTTGTACTAGATTTGTAGTGAAACTCTGTCAATTTTAATTCTATTGTAATTTTATATTCAAGAAATAAAGTTTGTTCTTTTCTTCTGCATCTGGATCTCTTTTATTTTCATTCTTTCTTCTCGCTTTTTTTCTTGGAGCAGGAGATAAAGAAACTAAGTCAATTAATTGTCACCAACTTGGTCTCTTTAGAGATTCTAGATTTGTGATCTATGGATTTCTTTCTTTCTCTCCTTGTTTCTCCCTTTCTCACTATGAGTAGCGAGTAGTCTCTTTATCGAGGAAAGAGGAATAGCCCCTTGGACATTTTGATGATCAAATTTAGTTTATACACTTTTCTTATACAAATGACTTTTTATTTAGGAAATTGCCGATTTAAATGAAGTAATCTCTCATTTTCATCATGAATTAATGTCAGAATATGCGATTGTGGAACCTAGAATTTAGAACAACTAAACCATTTGGGATTTGGATGCGATCGTGGAAAAATCCCCATTGGGATGATGAACTATGAAGTGTGAACACCGGTACCAATGGGTTCATGTGGAGTTATTCTTTTGCATTCTTTTTATGAATGATTCGCATACCCTCTTCTAGTATTTAATTATCATGTATTCTTTGATTTGGTCTTCACTTTGGCTAATGTGGTCAAAACCCCTAAGCCACAATATTTTCCCCATCTAAATTCAATTGTTTCTTCCAACATTTGTTCCAAATTGATTCCTTTTAGATCTTATAATTTTGTTCTCATCCCTATCTTTTATTCCGTGCTAACCATTTTCTTCCTTTATTTTTCTTGCTTAGTTTAATCTTTCCATTTCCTTTCTTAGTGAAATAATTTATTTTTTCTCGCACTTTAGTTTCTTGTACTGGTTTAATCAACCCCCTCAAAATTGGATTTTTTGTTTCTGTCAATCATTCAAAAATACCAAAAAGAAATAATTTAAAAAACAAACATGAATAAAAGAAAATGAATCTTAAAATGTTGTCCTATTAGATCGATCCTTCTATACTAGCTTTAATTGGAAAATAAAAAAGGATTAAACTCTAGGATAATTATTCTAGTGAATTGGTGTGCAAATGACGCATATCACCTGCCCATGGTGCACCCATCTTTACGCCTGGTATGCCTTGAGCATGATGAGTAGATATCAGTCGGATCTAAGTGATGCTCACCTGAGAGCTGTCAAGAATATCCTAAAGTACTTGAGAATAATTAAGGATCAATTTCTTGTCTACATTAGAGAGGAAGAGTTGGTGGTAAAGGGTTACACCTATGTAACCTTCCAAGCTAAAAAAATATGATTACATAATGAAATTAGGATTCATGTTTTCCCTAAACAATGGAGTTGTGAGTTGGAAGACTTCCAAGCAAGAGATAGTAACCGATTCTACAATAGAGGTTGAGAATATTGTTTCATAGAATGTAGAAAAGGAGGTTGTATGGATCAAGAAGTTCATCTATGAACTTGGGGTTGTTCCAAGAATCAACGATGTAATTGAGTTATATTGTGAAAATAATGGAGCTATTACACAAGCTAAGGAACCCAAAACGCATCGGCATTAAAAGCATGTACAAAGGCGGTCCTGTGTCATATGAAAGATCATATAATGAGGAGATATTAAGATTTGTAGGATACCAACCGAGAGCAATATTGTTGATCCCTTGACAAAAGCATTTCCATAGTAGAAGCATGATGGGTATGTTATATCACTTAGAATGAGATTCGTGGGTGATTGGCGCTAAGTGCAAGTAGGATCATATGGGTATGTATGCCTAGAGAGCCAATCATATAATGATTGTGGCATTTTCTGTAAATGATTTGATTAATAAATATAGGAAAGCTTCTAATTTATTCTATTTTATTTAATTTTGAGATAATGATGCAATCTAATAAACGTCTAGAGAATGATACTACTCAATGATATATGTCTTCAAGTATGTTATTTAAACAATGAGATCATGTTGATGTTAAGAGTGTGTACATTCTCATTATGTCCCTAGTTGGATGTTATTGTGGAAGCTAGATAGACAACAGATACACATAAGACTAGAGTGTGTGTTGCTCAATGACAAAATATCATTAGTCATGATATGTGATATCAAACCAATCACAGAGATACATGTTAGAGGACAATGCATCAGGTGGACCCACCATGAGACTGACACATGGAAACCATTACCATGGTAGTCATAGTCATATCTCATTGTGTTGGTGGTGATTGTTGTTCTTAGAACTGAAGTCATTACACTCATCACATGTTGTTTGGTGTGCTTTAACATTATCCATCGTAATTCTAAATAAGGATGATCATAAAGGTGATTATTAAGTACATCATGACACATGGGGATGACTGTGAGTGATGTACATGATATTTTTCCCTCCTATAGGAGTGTGACATCCAAGGCCTCTTGATTAACAATACTCAGAATTGCATGGCCATGCACATGTGAGTCAATATGTGAAATTGAGCTTACATATATCTTAGACAGTCTACTCTAGTTCAAGGAACACAGTTGAATGTTTAAAAGGATGACTACTCCATGCATCAAGTTCAATCTAGGTATCAGTGACAAAGGAACTGTACAAACACTATAACACCATAAACAAATTGTAGGTTGAAGTTGTTCTCCAAGTTTCCATTTACTTGGGTAGCATTGATGTGTGACTAGGCACCACTCATTACTTATGATGTTATAACTGGTTATGGACATTCACTGTCAATGTAATATCAAACGTATAGGGTTACACACAAAGTAATTCACCTAGAATAGGAGTTCATCCATGGATGATGTTTAATTTGATTACTAAATATGTTTAAGTAGTCAATTAACAACCAATTAACTAACTAGACTAAGAACCATCAAGTTGAAGTGTTGGACTAACTAGTTAGGGTGTCAAATTGATCAAATAAATGAATTGGTTGAATTCTGCATGATTCATAACACCCAACTAATCATCTTACTGGGAGAACCTATTTGGTTAGGGTTGGTGAGATGACTGTCATTTCACTTGGTGAACTAATCAGCTCAATCATTCCAACTGAAGCTTCTGGTGATTTTCACGGTACATGAAAATAGTTGACTGTTTCACTTATTCAATTCAAATTGTGATTGGTAAACGTGTCAAACAATCGACTCACTAAGTGAACTGATTGACTCACTATGCTAGTCAAATTGTTCACTAGTGAACCAATCGATTCACCTATCACAGGGCAATTAATTCATGTAATTTTTTATCCCTTCCACCCCTACATAGATGGGGAACCCAAACCCTAACCCCTCCTATAAATAGAGGGGTATTGGGGGCTTCTTAGACACATCAATGTCTTCTAACAATTGTTTGTCTTCTCTTGTTGTGGTACCTAAGAGAACCTGATCAAGTTCAACGTGATTAAGGGAGGGATAGAAAGGGAGAACAATTGTGGGTGATCATGTTAGTGACTAGTATACTAATGGGAGGCTCAACTCCTTGTTTGTTCTAGTAGGATGACATGCGTTCTAGGCAGTCTGAGTGGACTTCCATAGAAGTCAGGTGGCCTTTGCCCAATCCTTGGAGGAAAACATTAGCCTGCATTCCGTGGTATAGAGCAAGGACTTGGTGCAGGCACTGTTTCAGTTTGATGTCTGTGGTGGTGATAAGAGGTACTAGAAACGAGTCCTAGTGTAGCTAGGAGTGTTGGACGACCAAAAGAATGAGGAGATGTTGCTGGACTAGCTCCAAGACTAGGTATATGCTCGATACTATCAATTTCATTATATAGTTGTTGACACATTTCTGCTGGTTTATGGGAATATGACAACATATTTTTTTTCCACTGCCTATTCTCTCGCAATATTTCCCTACACATGGTGAATATGGAAATCCTTGCAAAAAGATATTGCATGTGTCTTCTTCACATCTTCCTACTCTTAGGACTATCGAGTCCTATACTACTCTTGCACCTCTACCTTTCCATGATTTATGGATGGTTGGGAGGCATACTAAGTCTGAAGAAATACCCAAACCCACAACTCTTTAGGCGACAACAAAAATGCAAAATTCAACTCGCACATCAATTACTATTGATGGTTGTTCTGTTTTACCTTGACCTTGATTGTTATGTTTTTCTTACCAATTACTATTGATGATGATTAAAGGGATCTGTACAATCAAAGGAAACAAGGCAAGTTCATCTCTGAGGGCATAAGGTATGAATTGACCAATTCTCTAGGTAACCTATTGCATCTTGGGTGTGTTTGACCATTGCTCTAGGTAACCGAGAGCATCTTGGGTGTGTTAGGGTTTTGGGCATTGGTGTCGATATCATAGCTTTCTTTAGGCCATCAAAGCATAAGTGCAAATTTGTCCAGAAAGGAGGATTCTTAGAAGAAAAGGTACAAGAGATGATTGTAAAGGGAATAGAGGAAGCAATGAGACAATATCATGTTTCTCATTCAGCTATTGATACAGTACATGTGGAGTCGTACTCTTCATACACTGTAAACCCCCCTAAGATAGAGTTGGTTGGGAGTAATTCCATGGACCCACCAACTAGTAGTCTTTCATAATGATTTTTATAAAATATTTTTTGTTTTGGTATATATATCACTCTATGCAAATTTGTAGGGGTTGAATCCATGCCTTCTTTTATTACAAGGATATGTCATTGAACTGGGTACGACTTACCCATGCCTTAAAGGTGACATGATTCATGGAGCTCTGTTGCCCGCCAATGTAGATGCATGATGCTGAGGCTTGTCTACAACCCTTAAAAGCAGAGTGCACTACCATACAACAACCACAAGCATAAGATGATAGGTGATGTAGAAGGTGGCGTGGTTTTGTGGCCCAAAGTGGGAGTTGTCTATACTAATATATGCTAAATTTACATTGTATTTGTATCTATATTTACATGACAATTGAAATGAGAATATATATTTACAGGGGACAACACCTACGAAACTCCCTATAACTTGTCATCCACCTCCACCTCCTCCTCAGTTACATGGTTATCTTGCAAATGACTTATTTGACTCTTTAGGTCCTAATTGCAGGGGGTTGGTAGTATGGATACGCAACTTTGTAGAAGGGTAACCTATGATGGCCCGTATTAAGGAAGATGATATAGGTCAACCTCGTGATACTAGTATATTTTTGCAAGATGTTCTGGAGATGTTTACTAATGCTTGGTTGATTGCTTCTATGATAGAAATTTGGATTTGATGAGGTCTTATATAGATAAATACCTCATTTTAGATGTGTGATTCTTGGTTGAATACATTTCTGATAGTACGTTGGATACAAAGAGGTCTTATATATCTAAATACCTCTTTTTAAATATGTTGATCTATTTTCTTATATATTAATGCATACATGATATATGTTTTGTAGCTACTTACGTAGGGTGTGTATGGAGTTCCCACTAGCCCATGTGCCATTTCTAGTTCCATCATTGATTAGTCGTGTAGTTAAAGACCCTACATCTGTTGATGAATATTGTTGTACTGCATTTAAAAATTTTTGTAAAGAGAAAAAAGAGTGTGATTATATCTCCTCAAATGTTGACTAAGTTTAGATACTTTGCAAAAGCGTGTGATTATAGCTCCTCAAATGTTGAGTAAGTTTAGATACTTTGCTTATAATTTTTACTTAAGAATTACATTTCATTGTGATTTTTTACTTTCATTTTGTTTTCCTTCTTTTCACTTAGGAATAACCTTTTTGGTGTTGTTGGTTATTGTTCTTATGATGCAAACTATGTATTATCTAGATTTTAAGGGTGACAAAGTAGATAATGGGGGATAGGAAATGAAAAAGGCATTATTCATGTGAGATACTTAATATTTATATTTGTTAACATATATATGTACATGACTATTAACTAATGTAATTCAATGTGTTACATTCTTGTTTAGGGATTTAAATGATTTCAAAAAGGCTAGAGGAAAGGTGGACAAGAAAAAGAAAGTGATAAGTTGGGAGAATGTTGATGTTGTTTTTCTAACTCCAAAGCATATTTATGCTAACTGTGCTTACTTTTACTTATTAATATTTTGTATGTTAAAGTTTATATTGCCCTATACAAGACAATTGTTGGGCATGTGGATACTACGTGATGCAGTGTATGGAGATGATTATCAGATATGGGGCACTAGACATCAATTGCATACAAAATGTAATATATATGTATAGACTTCATCATCATAAGTAAATAATCTCATTTGATAATAAGAAAATATCAAAATTTTTAATTATATATATGCCATTCTCTTTGCATGTGTTTGAGATATGAGAAAAATGGAAACAAGGATTCGTTAAGGATTTGAACTTTGAATTTGATTGGGATAAAGATTGGATTTTCTAAATTTTGATGCCATTATTTCTTTATACATGTGGTTCTTATGACTTCTTGCAACTTTAAATTTGATGCTAGTAAATTGTTGGTGCATATGTGAATGATGATGCATATACATGTGTGTGAATATGAATATGAATGAATAGAATGAGAATTGCATTTCTACATGTCATGAGAATAGAATTGGTGCATAAGTGAATGAAGTATCATGTGTGTGAATAGATGTGAAGATGAATGAATAGAATTAGGTTTACACATGGGATGTGAATGGAGTTGGATTATGGATCTTTTGTGTAGGTTGATTGTGTTTGTAATTGTAGGTTTTGCAGGTTTGATTGTCTATTATTAAGCTAAACTTAGATGGATGTTGTTAACCAATAGTTCAGAACTATAGTTTTAAACTGCATGTTCTGCATCCTGCTAAATAGCTAGATAGCAGGCCTATAGACCTGCTATTTAAAAAAAAGGTAGTCGTTGATTGTTACAAAAACCTGACATTTTTTATATTATTCATAGGTTTTAGGCCAAAAACCAACATGATAGAACTAAATCAAAATGGTTGTGCTAGAGAGCACGATTGTTCTTGACTATAGTCAGAAGTTTCTTTGAATAAACTATCATTGTTCCACTTAGTTGTTAGTTTTAAGTGATGTAACTGATGACTATGATACTAAATTGGTATAAATTTTCATTTAAAACTAACAATAGAGGAACCTTTTCCATTTACAAATGTGACTTGGTATGGCCATAAGAACATCGATTGTTGTTTCTTAACCGACGAGTAAGTCACTTAACTGTGTTGGTTTCTTTTATCATAGCAATCGAGGCTAGATCTTTGTCATCATTTTGTGCATCCCCATATAACTGACATCTTAAACTTGTGCCTCTAGTGACGCCCACTTAGGTGTTAATAGGAAACATATTTTATAGGGTCATTTTAACCAATGCTAGTTTGTACTAGTGTTGTTGCTACAAATATTGTGGATGTTGTGGTTATTCTCTTCTTTAATAATCATTGAATGAGGATTCAAGGTGGTCTTGCTTCAAGGCTAGCATGTTGAGGCTCTCAGCAATAGATTTTAGCTCAGAGCTATGTTGGGTCATGGCAACATTGAGAACTCCCCTTGCTCTTGATACGATATGGCTTGGGTCTTGACACTTCTTTTTACAACTTCGCAAGCACTTTTGTAGTTTTAGAACATAAAGTTTAGAACATAAAGTTACCTTCGGATGAGGTATCAAGGAAGTACTTGGTGTCCTTGTCGACACTTGTCTCAATTAGTTGAAAATTGGAGATGTCATGATGTGAACAACAGAAAAGGATCTCTTCAACTCCCAAGCTTCTCCCAAGGTTTCCCCTACAACCATGAAAAATTGGGTGATTTGCCCTTGAATTTGATAGTAAGAGATGAGAAACATATTTCTCACGAATTTTTTCTTAGAGGGTTGGCCAGGTGGTGACGTGGTCATCTTCCATAGTTTTACATTATCTACTAGTAAACTCATACAAGGAGTATTTGAAGATCTATAGCTTGAGGGCATCATCTGAGACACCTAGCATTTTGTACAAGGGACACAAGTGGAGGAAGCACTAGAGGTGGTCTTGACAATTTTCTCTCATACTTTCAACAAAGGATTTCCTTGGAGTAAAGTGATCCATTGTGTCTGGATATCAAATTGGTGGTGGTGATATCCGAGGGCACAACATGGTGTTGAGCATCAGTGATCAAAGGGAATGAGAAAACATTGATTTTTGTCCCCCACATTGCTTCAAGAAGAGCAATGGCTCAGACTTCTAACTCGGTGATGCCAAACGCCATTGATTTGGAAGCAATAAAATCTTTGTATAAGGCAGATATCTTCTATATCCACTTCTTGGTCTCCTTCTCTTGGTCCATCCTGAACTGACATATCAATTTAGATGGTGGAAGGTCATGTCAATATCAGGATCGAAGGGGAATGGTGAATCAACAATGCCTATAGAGAGTTTCCTGCACTGCTTGATACCCGATGAAAAAGATCAGAAAATTGAAGAGAAGATTTTGAGAAGATAAGGAATTTCCCCTGACTCCATTTCATCTATTATTGAGAAATTGAGAAAACCAATTGGTTTAAAAATCAACCCCGCCATCCCCAACTACATCGTTAAGATTTGATGTGTCATTGCCAATAAAAAAATCCACTATGGAAATTTTCCCTAGAGTTTAACATTTAAATGGTTAACAACTCGCAATAAAGTTGAAATGAATATAGAAAGGTATCTTCCCTAAAGGACGATGTTATTATGCGATGATTCCAAACAAAATTTCCATGAATAATAAATAAATTCCAGTTTGAGAATGGTTGATTAAAACTAAGCAGGAAATCAGAAGTGTAGAAATAAAACTAGTTGATCAAATGATAAAAGACATTATGCATTCAGGGGTTTACTACCAAGGCCATGCCTTTTCTTAACTGATTCAACTTGTATGTTTTATATGATTAAATCACGATCACGTGGAATGATGTACTTCAAGAGCACCATTTTCATAAGGGACATACTTCTCTCAATCCCATTGTCTTTGTGATTGAGGATCCTTGTTCAACCATTCAACAAGTCCTTGTTCAGTGTCTCATCAAGGAATGTGATTTCCATTCCAATTTTTGAAATTATGGGTCAGATGGTCACGTCACCAAAAACTATGACATAATACATAGACTAAATAAAAAGATCAGATTTTCATGTCCTGAGTGTCATCAAATAAATTATGGGTTCATTCTTCTTAGGATTTGGGGTCTTGACACCCTACAAGATCATAACCAAACTAAACATAAGACCAAATGGATAAAAAGATCATAACCATTATCAGGGGTCTTGTCAGGGGATTAAGGTTTAATTCTTGTGGGGATCTGTGGTCTCATCACCCCAATAGAACATGATCAATTTAGCCAAAGATCGAGTGCAAAAATGGTTGGAAAACATTCATTCAATAAAACATTAAAGTCAAATACAATAATGTAAAGAACAAGCTATAGGGCTAGTCCCCATGCAATAGTAAGGGAACTACACAGACATAATGAAAATGGAAGAAAATGTAAAAAATTCTATACAAGATGGGATATCATTTTCTTTGGAGTCCTCCCTACTTTTATATGGGGAAAGGAGGGGGAAATCCTAGAAGAAGGAATGTTGCTTTGGTTGACTATGAGGTGTGGGTCAAATTATTGGGAATCTGGACGGTCGACTGGGTTGATTTGTTTCCTTAATCCTGAAGGTAAGTTGGTCAAACTTTGAATACAATAGTGGCTTTCCTGAATTTTACTTATACTGGATCTAGATTGTGGTTTAATTGTCTGGGATTCTAGTTAGTTGATTTGTTTTAATGTATGTGTTAGTTAGAAGGCTATTTTGGATGCATAAATAAGTCTTCTTGAATCAAAGTTTGACTGGGTCTTGAATGCGAGTTGATTGACTAGGAATCTGGATCGATAGATTGGGATCTAAGTGGTTGCCTTGACCTAGTATTCTCATCTTAAGTAATGAGCTTTCCCAAACAAAAGTTTGACTAGGTCTTGAATGTGAGTCAGTTGATTGGGAATATGGGTTGATCGACTGATATTTTTGGGAAACTGGTAATCTTGTACTTGATTTGACCGACTGGGTGAGTTAGTGACTTGGCTGGGAACCTAAAGATGGGAATACATGCCTCTAATACTAGGGCCTTTTGGTTATTGGTGTGATTGGGTTATTTTCCTTCAAAAGCCCAAGTGAATCATGTAAAAACTCCAATTAACAAGAGAAAATCCAAACAATGACAATAAACTCTAAAATTAGAGAATAATGATGACATTCTCTTTAAGGAGAGATCTGAAACATGCATGGAAAACAAATAAATATGCATTTATTAGAAACCTAGAAATACTTAAACTTATGTATCTCATGATGGTTATTAGAACTCAAATAGATATCTAATATATCATTTTTCCAATTAGTAGTATTAAAAACCCTAATATTCCAGTATGTGATCTGGAATAGGATAGAAAAATATGAAAAGATATAGTGGGATTGTATATGGATGTTTGATTTAGTTTAACTAAAACATCGAATATATACCTAGGTCGAATACCCAACTCTGGGGATCAATTATATCTATTTAGCTAACCATAAGTTGTGAAGACTAGGTCTGTGCAATCTCTACTTTCATTTAAGCATTTGTACACCCTTGACATAAACTTTCCCATAATCAACCATATCTTGACATTAATTCTTCTTATTGCAAATTACACCGGTCATTTGGTAATCCTTTTAAATATACCTAAAATATATTTATTCTGGTTTATAGAGTACATAACACTTCCTCGAATATAAAGTAATCTTGTTGGTGTGATTGATGACATATGTTTGGCCAACATATTTTACATGTGGTTTTATACTAACTTAAGTAATATAGAAACTTATGCATAAACATTACTTTTATACAAGGACATGCTTTTTTTTGTGGAGTGTGGTATTCCACATAAATACAAGAGTTTTCTTTTCTTCTGAGGGTTGATGTTCCACCATCATTATTTTGTCCATGGTGTCTTGGCCCAACTTTAGTTGTTTTTGTCTACATTATATGCATCCATTTTTTTATTTTATTAATTCATTTATGGAAAGAAACATTATGAAATTATATTGTTCTTTAATGCCTCATTATTTTGTTTCTCATTATTTTAAAGTTCATTCTGTTTCTTACCTTTTTTAGGCTTACCTATTTGTTATTAGCCCTATCTTGAATGGGAATTCCATTTGTATGTTTTCTTTACCCTAAAATGCCTAAATATGTTTGATGTGTGTACTCAATGATTACTAACTGACACCTTTATTTATCTCTTTTTGAGTGTGTTCACAAGTCACCCAGTTTAGCTATCTAAGAGGACCATGACTCAAGAAAATCACCTTTAGGATGTCTACATGAGGATAGCCTGGAATAATTAGGTTGACATCTACAAATAAACTCATGTATTAGTATTATACTTATTTTATTTGTAGTATTGCATTTCATGGGGAGGAACAATTGTACATGAAATAATATGTAAATTTGTAGAAGTTTTGTGTTTGTTTCTTGTAAACTTTTATCCTATAAATTTGTACAAACCCTTTGGGAAATAAATAAATTCTTCCTTTCCTCCATTTTTTAGAATAGGATGGTTTTATCTTTCAATTAATTGAAGAGTGGATCCCCTCTCGATCCCACTCTTTACACTTGACCACTTGAGTTTCACCTTGTATTAGCTCATTAAGATCATACACCAAGTGAACTCTCCTTTTAGTTCAATAGTAACAAGCTTTCTTTTCAATGCAAACAATCAACAACCTAATCTAAGGATCTACCAATGGCAACCCACCATGTTAAATGAGATTACTCAAAACCAAAATGCAGATCAATCAGTAATTAATTACATTACAAAAAAGGCATATAATTAGAACATGATAAAACTGCCAAACATGCCAGAGAACATTTACACAAAGGTTCAACTTTCAAATAGACACACACACAGATATATATATATATATATATATATATATATATATATATATATATATATATATATATATATATATATATAACACAAGGTATATTTACATAAGTTCAGTTACCGCATCAACAACCTATAGACAAAAGATGTTGTTCTCATAATTACAAAATTTACATTGTTCAAGGCACATACATAAAATTTTGAGTCAATATACATGAGATACAAAATTCCCCCGTCATACCTGAGAGTGCAGGGATGACTCCACGACTCTATACTAACCACACCAACCTCATGTCACTATTGATCTTCAAACAACACCTCCTCGTCACACTACATCTAACAATACTGTAGATCACGTAAAACGATGAGGTAGCCGGTGTGGTTTGACACATGTCGCAACTAGATATATAACTCAAAGAACATATATTTCTTTCCAAGGTTATGCATTTTAATTAGTTAAACATGATAGTATTACAGAGTTGAAAGACTATATAACTTGCATAAATGTATGACATAGCTAGAATCATACGTACAGTTGATTTCTCTTACCACATCATAAATCATCTACAAATCAAAAGAAACATAGTAAGGATTATCATCCATTTCTCCAAGTAATCCTCACAATTTTCCACACGGTTAGATTACATATTTATTAGACCTTGAGTAGCTTGAGGTGTACCACTCAAACAACTAGCCGACCACTGCAAAGTACAAATTAGCCCCACATAAGATCTAGGATGACCAAAATCCTAAGATCTCTTCCCCCTCGGTCCATATGAGTAACAACCATAGTGCAACATTGGCCCAGTTACTAAAACATTCAAGTGTATCATGTGTACACATGCCACGACACTAGAAATCATGATATAAACCCTCATATTTGAGTTATGATTGTTAGCCTCTCTCAATGCATATCATCTGTGAGACAAAGCCTCAATAGGTCTCCAAAAACCTTATGATCAGGATGATAAGGATATATCCTACATGCACCCACATATACTCAAAATATATGACTCATATCTCATTTTGGATTACACTTTTCACTTTTAGCAAGATTGACACTAGAATAGATCTACACACTCAGGGCACCACCTTCTTAGGGTTACATTTGATTACTTAAGTCAATTAGTTACATTTTGATTTCATCAATCAAGTTACATACGAGCACAAAAATGATTCTTACATAATTCATTAGGATTTACAGCCTCAATAGATACAAAATGTATTTAAATAGTTCCATAACACTCCCTCATAGAGAATGCAATCATCCTTGATCATGAAAGGAACGACCACCAGCTAGACTACATCAAGCCATAAGTATCACTATGATCAAAACAATATTACTTCATGTAATGCATCATCAACATTCAAAATTTATCATGAATATGTTACCTTATGTATTAGGGTTTCGTCCAATCATTTCTTTCGTCACCATAACAGTAGTTCAAGCATTAATATTTCAAATTCATGTCTTTTATACTTCAAAATTAGATCAATTTTCAGCAAATAATGTTGATAAGGTCTAAAATATAATTGACATGCTTGGATCATCACTTTGTCATTTGAAACAACACTTATAGGCCCATCATTCGGCATTTTAAGAGTTATAAAGTAAGATCAAATGACATGCACATAGAAGGTAGGCAAGAAATTAATTAGGGTTATATAAATCGCTTGATAGAGAGAAGGAAATTGAAATCCAAGGTAAAAAGTTCTTAAATTAGAAACAATCATTGGAGTTCAGCCCACCCAAACTCCAAAAGTGCTTCCTATCTCCACGATCAATGTGATTTTGGAGAAAGAAAGGAAGAAAAGATATTTCACAAACCACATGCAAAGGGTTTCAGAAACGAAAGACCAAGAGACACCAAGAAACTCAGCTTTAGGAGGAAGGAGAGTGAAGAATAGTATGAAAAGGAGTAGAAGAGAAAGAACCTTATACAAAAGAGGCAAGTGAAATGATCAATGGCCCTAGATTATTCCAAGGCACCTCTATTCTAGCACATGCACCCATGAAAATCATGTGATCTCCTACCGATATGGATCTTCATCGACTTCTGTTTCCTAAGAAATGTCGTTGGGATCCCCTAATTACAACTGGAGCTCTGCCTATAGAGAAAAAGGAAAGAGATAGAAGATATTTATAGGGATGGAACCAATCACTCGATAGGAAGAATGGCCAACAATCAAAGCCTAAATAACCCATATAGAAACAACTCAAAAGGTTTGTTAGTCACTGAGAACATGTTATTTAGAAAATCCATCAGCCTACTCACTAGAATCTAGTGGTCCAAAACTCCTTGGCACCAGAATTCTATCGATCATCCTCACACACACACACACCAATCTCATCCATTATAGAAATCCATCAACCAACTCATCAAGGCCCCAATGACTCAGGAACCCCATCTAGCACTGGGAAAACCATCAGTCACTGAGAAACAAATGGTCACCAAGAAACCATCGACCGATGAAGACATTGATCTACTTCATCACCAAGTTTATGTAAACTTCAACAAAGCAACACAAAAAGCATTTAAAGGAGAAGCAGAACATTAAAATTCTTACGTACATCATGAAGAAATCAAGAAAGTGTCACAATTGTGTTCATACTACCAGAAGAAGGTAATTTACATAAAGGTCCACAAATTACATGAATTGTCTAACTTGAGAAAACAAGGTCTATTTAGATTCAAATTATAAACATAGTTTAATCATCCAATGTGACATGACAACTAGAGATAACTTTCATGAATAAGCATCAAATTTGTCCAATTAGACCAAGAAAATTATGTTTATGAATTAAGATGGGTTAGGGGTCTTGTACTACCTACCCTTACTTAGTGCCACCTACATTTCACCTTCAATGAACCTTTGAGACAAAGAGATTGGGAGAGGAATGTGAGATCACCACAAGATCACATTATGAGCTCTCTTCAAACAATTCCTATTATCTCAACTAAGGTTAGCAAATGTAAGATGAAGATGGATTTATAGTGGTGGGACATAATAGGGGACCCACTCACTTACTCAAAAGAATAATATTGCAAACATCTACCTGCCAAACATCATATAAACTTTTCACAAGGGATGAGAGAATAAAAAAATAAGCTATGAGATTGGATCATACGTCACAATTTTAATAGCAAAAATTAAAATCTAACTATAACAATTCTCATATAATATGGTTCTTCTCCAACAAAGAGTGGATACAGAATAAAAAGTAGATGTAACTCATACAAAAGTAACAAGCCATAGAGGAAACCATGACTATCCCAACATATCTTCAAGATATTACTACTTGCAAGAAATGTATAGTTTTTTCTCAACTACACTGAAGTCCTTGTAAGCTAAGGGGTTTGTAACATCCACACAAAAGAAGAATAGTGAAAGCAAATCAGTTGAATGTTGATATATACATTGAATTGGTATTGGACAATAAATGAATAAGAGTCATCAAGTCTGAGTATACAAGGTTACTAGAAACGGAAGAGGTAGATATATCATATTGGATTTCAAGAGAACTTCATAAAAATATGAATCTCAAATACATGAAGAAGCAATTAAAAATGTGCAAATACTTTCCATATCAAAAATATTGGAATATACTGCAAAAGAATAATAAAATAGATTAGGAAACATGACCTATAAGAGTAATCATTTATAGATAAATATCCATTATGAAAATCACAATAATAATGAAAATACAATGACGTATGTAAGTCTGGGTGCATAACCCAAAAGCTGGTAGAAAAAGATGGATTTCCCACCTCCACATAATTAGGCTCATAAATGTTAAGTATTTGAATTTTTGACACATAAACTATTTACGGGAAATTACATTACTCTATAACTACTGTATCAAAACATACATTAATGTAGTGGAAAGTCAAGCTTAGTCAAATTAGACAATCAATTCAAGATTACATCATAAAGTGTAGAAATTAATCAATTTCTCAAATATGATACAAAGTTAATTAATATGGGCTACAAATGGAAGTTAGATTTTTTTTCAAAAAGGATATGTAAGTTCAACTAGATGAAAATTTAATAAATAAAACAACACTCATGAAAATGATACAATTTTTATTTAAAACATTCATAAGTTCAAAATCAAAGTATTATATCCAATTGTGTCAAATAGATATAAACATATGACATTCAAGTATACATGTCACAATTAGGTTAAACACACACACACATAGAGAGAGAGAAAGAATAAAAAAAATCCAATATGACACAATAAGAGAATAATCATACATCATATTTCATGTATTAAAAACCAAGGTAAAGTCCTAGATCCTTATAGGGTTTCCATCACATTGTTTCATTCAAATGTAAGTTTTACAGATTCTATAAAAGTTGAATCCTAGATTACAAAATCATATTATAACTAGATTTAAGCTAGGAATTTCATCAATATAAGTAGAGAACAATTTCTTAATTCCATCAAGAACTTTTTGTAAATTTCATATCAACATAGAGTTAGTTGTGAGTTTAGCAAGTTATCAATTGAATGAAACACTAAAATAAAAATCTCCAGACAAGTACTAATATACTCCATATTTGATATTACTATTGTATGCATGATAAGATATATGAAATATTTGCCACAATCAATACGTAATGAAACTAAAACAAACTACACATGATGAAAAGACTAGAAATCCCATATCAAAACTACATGATTAAAATCAAACAAAGGGGAAAGATGTAAAACAACAAGTGATCATCTTCCCAGGTTGTACATCCACACGAGAAAGCACATATGTTAGAAATCTAAAATCTAGAACTTGATAATTATTTCCAGTGCATACTTATGCCAAATAACCCCAACATGAGTGTTGTTCTCCATTATACACTCAAAGAACCCCAGCATGATTGAGTAGTATGCATATAAAAGTAAACTAGAAATGTATAAGATAACTAACACTCTATGAGGATTCAAAACAACATACCAAAGACCAAGATGATGAAAGTAAGAAATTTCAAATAGGTCATGAATGGAAAAAGTCACAAAAAGGGAAATACAAATCGATATGAAATCAAAGAAACCAAAAGCATAAAGAGCTTGGTGAGGATCACGAAACTAGGTTTTGATGGATTATGCACTACAAGGCAGTCTAAACATGCCAACAAAGTTGAACACAGATGAACAACAAATAGTAATTGGTTGTGATAGATGTAGATCGATTGGCAAACAATAATAGATTTGAGAAGGATTCTAGGAATACGGAAATGGTAGAGTGACTCTTATTTAGATGTTTACTTATTAGATGAGGCAAGGATCCTCATGAGATTTAGAAATAGGGGAGTAAATAAGTCTCAAGTTGAGGAGAACTCTATAGGTATCAAAATTCACTGATGTTAGGGCTCTCTAGATTTGGGATTGCTTGAGTAAGGTAAGCAAAAATAAGTAGAGAATAAGAAGGAAGAGAGGGTGGGTGGGTGAAGGGAAATATTGATGGCAATGGTCTACCAACTCATGGTCATCTAGAAGGTATGACATGAGCCATATGGTGCATGATGAAAATATGATAGCTTATAAAGATCTATGTATAATGTTGGAAATTAAATAAAAAAGATATTGTGTGAAAACAAAACACAAGACAAAATGGGGAAAATAGATAATAAATCAAAGCACCACTAATAGTAGAATTAAATGTTTACTTATTTCTCTTTAAAAGTAATTAAATTAGAAAATGAAGTCCAACTTTTTTAAAACTAGGTATCTCTGATACTTAGGATATATAAAATATGAATTTGAACTTATAACTATTTTTAGGACTTCCTTCACTAAGTTATCATTTAATTATGGTGGAAATATATTATTCTAATATCTAATATTATATATCACATTAATTATCATCATTGTAGATTTATATTTCTATTATCAACATATAATTACCATCATGATTATATATACAAAAACAATATAACTTTTAGTTGAAACATTATGTTCATTAATTCAATATTCACCTACATTAATCACATTAATTATACCCACTTACATAAAACATCTGATTATTTCTCCTCAGTCTGTATTAAGAGTATTATAGCCCACATTATCAATTATGCATATTTAATCCACTAGGTGCATATTAATGTGAAATGTATTATATGTTTATGAGCTCAAATTACATATTAAACCACATTTTGTTTATTAGGTCTATTTTAAGCGTATTAAGACATGTTATGTGATATTGACACCTAATGTATAATGCATCATATGTGGTACCAACCATATAAAACTTAGAGTTATTCGATTAAACTTAGAGTTAGGTTAAAGATATCACTACTCATCATGTAACATCATTAGAATCTACAAGGTCTAGTTTTAAGTTCCCTATTCTAACTTATTATCAAATTAGGGTTTATTGATCTAGAGCATGACCATAGTCATATGTATCCATTTGTAGTGTTTGTATTATATTTTATCATAATATGTTCACATAATTTTAATAAAAGCATGTGTATTAGGGCATAATTATAACCTAGTTTCGCCAATTCTAAAAATCCAAAGATTGTAACACACTATAAAAGGAATCATGATTTGTAATGTCAGTATTATACTCTGTATCTTACATATTTAAGGTAATTTTGTGACACTATCTCAATTTTATAGCATTTGCATACTTTTCATCAATGGAAAGAATCCAAATCATTCATAGAGGTAACTAAAAAGAAATATAATTGGGTTAGCAAGTGTAAGTGAAGTGCCAACTGATTTAGATTCATTTCATATTTCTCAAACGTGGTTAACATTACAAAAAGTAATTAGATAGGTCAGACAGATGGATGTTTTTTTGGAAATATCAGCCATCTACTTCCCATTTAGTGACTAGAAGAACAATTAGGTAGAATTCCTTTCAGGAATTCCAACCAAAGATATTTCCTATTATATAAATCAAACATCATTTATTGGAATTTTCCTAGGGTATTCCTATAGGTAGTGTGTTCCCACCAATGTCTAGTTAACATGCTCAGCTAAACTTTCTTGAAAAATCACAATGTTTGACATTTGTGTCCCTTAGTGCATTTTAAACAATGAAATCACTATCTCATCTAGAATTTCATGAAATGAATTCAATATCTAATTTTATTCAAAAATCAAAATTCAAACCCCATCCCTTGGTCTTTATCTCAGAAAAATCAAATGATGGTTTCAATATTGAATATATGGATATGTAAGTGAACTATTTTCATTAAAATGAGTACTAATATATTTTTGAGGTTTTACAAGGAATTACATACAATGATTACATTACAATAGCTTATAAAAGTATATCATAAACATTTTTTTATTCAACTTGAATTTGTTTTATGCTTTGTTCAATTTCTCCAATTAGGGATTGTGATGTTGAGTGCTTGGACAATTGCCATTCTTTTGATCATCTTCACTAAATTCACTAGGTAAAATAACATAAGATGGTTGAGTCATCATCAAAAGATTAGACATAATTTTTCTTTTGGGTTTATGGTTTGAAGGAAGATGAATGAAGGTATTAGGGAGAGGGGTAAAGGGGAGGGTAAACTAAGTAGGGGACTGAGAATTAATTTGTAAGACCCTACATTTGCACAAGAGTTTGATTCATTGGGAAGATTTTAATTTCACAAGACAAACTAGGATGCAATTTTAAAGTAGATGGTTCTAAGGAACTTCCAACAGATAAAGAGGGGCTACATTGAGGGACATAGATAGAGAGTTGGATTTGGGGTTTGTTAGACTAACTAAATGATATAATAAGATTTGTATAGCCTTGGAGTCCCTAATTATCCAGGTGATTTTTCATTTATAATGATACATAATGCAATGAATTTGGTGGCAAACAATGAGAAGATTAGTGGGTGTTTTACACATTAGAGTTAATGAACCTAGATGATTATTTGTAGGTTCAATAGGTTGGTGACATTTTTGTTGGAGAAAGATGGTGTAACCCATTTTATATATAGGGAGGCCAATAGGTTGGTAGCATCTATATCATCTTACATTGATAATTTGGTTTGGAACTGCGATCCCAGTTTATAGGGATGTCATCATACACTGTAGAAGTTTAGATTCATATATTATCTATTAGACCTATGTCAAGTACACAACTACAAAGCATAAAAGATACATAATGACATTTTTGTTTATTACACATTGTTACCATATAATTTTTCATTGTTTTACAAAAACCTTTTATGAGAGTTTTGGCAATATTTTTGTAGTTAAATTTTTTGGTTTTCCCTTAAAAAAAGGGTTGAATATGTTTCCATTAGTTTATTGAAAAATGATGCAAGAATGGGGCCTGATTTGATCCTTATGGCCTTTCATATTCAAATATAATTTATAAAAATAAAATAACTTATGTGCTGATATTATAACATAAAAGTTTTCATATATCACAATTTTATTACATTATTTTTTAAATTTAGGGATAATTGTTGAGATACCAAGGTAGTTGGTTTTAATTATTTTTTATTGAGAACTATGTGGACTAATTTTTAATAATGAACAAATGCACTAGGATTTTTGTTTCACATTTTGTTTCTACACTAAAAACAAACATCATCATATTTTGATAACATAACTTTCTATACCAAATTTGAATATATGTTTATAGTATAATCATAATCTGATGCAAGAAAAGAAGTAAATCAAACATGAATTATGTCTTCTATGATAATAAATTACATTATACAATTTTTAGAAATGAAAACAATAAAATAATTCTAATATTATGTATTCTTTCACAATGGAAAGAATCATTGACAAATATGTTGAATATAGAAATTCTGTAGAGGGTCAATATAGGAAGACCAAAATAGTAATATTAGTGACATATATTCTTTGGAATAAGAAAAAAATATTACTATTAGGAATGTGAGGTCAACCAACCACTTCGTTGTTACACATTATTATAATAATCACATAATATTAAAACTATACAAAACAAACTGTGTAATTGGGGGAAGAGGTTTTCATGCTACAATCATAATGGGGGACCTATCTACAAATTTTGATAAACTTGTACTCCTACTATCCAAGACACAACAAGTGGACAATTGTAAGCTAACATCATCCAATAAAGAGAACAAGAATAAGTGACACTAAACATTCCCAAGAAGATATAGATATACATGAGGAAACACAACATGTTAGAAACTATCTATGAACGAAAGAACCCCAATTGATTGGAAAATTCCAAACACACAATTTATGCATTATTTTGTAACACCTACCATTTTATATCTTATATAATAAGTGAGGGGAGATGCAAAGACATGATTGATATTTTCTTCTAATGCTAACATTTATATTTGATGTGGCTTAATAGTTGTTAACTCTTGAATAAACTTATTATATATGTTTATAACATTACATTTTTTATTATACTTGAGAGATTAAAGCATGTACTAGCAATAAAACTCCCAATATGGAGTGAAATGTCTTCAAACTGATTTTGGTCTTGTCAAATATAATGATGTTTGTCCAATACAAATGAAGCATGTTCTTGATTAAGTAAACAATAGAAGTTCTATCTTAAATGTATAATAGTTTTTAAATTTTGTTAAGAAACATTATGTTGTTTTTTCACTAGTTTTTAACTGATACTTTATATGATTTTGATAATTTTGGGGACTAGTCAAGGTGAAAGGTAGACCAACTTGTAAGACAAGTTGATAGACTTGTGTTGACTTTAATTAACCATTTTGATGTAAAAATAGCCAAATTGTTGGAAGGATTTTTGCATTATAAGTCAGCTAACTAGTTGATAAGCTCTTCAATTTGTCTAGTTTCCTGGGGTTGAGAAGGTAATTCACCTTGTGAGGCATGAAAGGTCAGATTGACTTTTTTCATTAGTTAACCTACATGTGGAGAGTTTGAATATTGGATTGTCATTAGTTCACTAACTTATCTAGTATCCTAAAATTTGGGAAGTTAATTGATATATTGAAAAGTCAAACATATTTCACTAGGTATGTGTGAGATGCTAAGTGAATATGATGCCCAGTCGTGCATGTAGAGAATAACTTTTGGGGGTTCTAGTACATGAAAAATCTCCAAATTATGGCCTACCATATGTTTGACCAACCTCTACACAACATAATCAAGTGTTGTCTACTAGAGATGAAAATAAAAATGAGAAAAAATGGGGACTACCAATCACATTAAGAGTATACACTATTAGGTCAAACCCCATAGACATTTAAGATTATAAACTATCACAGAAAGAAAAATACTTGTTACACAATTTCAAATATATATTTGGGTAAATACATACAAAATGTGTAGCTTTCAGAGTGAATTTCTCTAAAAATTCTTTGGATTTTAATCTTCAAAGAGGAGGCAACTTAACTAGTAGATAGTTTTGATGTCTCTTTTCTTAAGAATTGAGTATCTCGGTCTTTATATAGAATCAATTAATATATTTTGAAAGATCCTTTCTCTTTATTTGGAAATTGAAGTTTGTGCTTACTAAAGTTCAAGTTTAGGTATTTTGTTTTCCTTTGAGGGACTCTATTTCATATGTTTAATTATAGAATCAAGTTTAACTTAATTTGTTAGTCATTTAGTTATATGTAGATTTTAACATATAATTAGGAATATGAGAGAATTTGGGAATATTTTCAATAACGACATTGTGTGGGATGAACAAATAAAAAATTCTACACCAATTGAACACGTTATGATATTCAAAATGAGTTTTATTAAAATTGTACCCAAAAATTATGAAAATTTTGAAACACTAATGTTTATTGAATTTATGTTAGTTATCGTGGATGTCTTAAGACTTTATTAATGATGTTACTATGATGAGTATAAACTATATTTTATGTGATTCTTGATGATGAGTTTATTTTTTTAATACTAAGAAAATATGTTTAAAGAACTTATATTGATTCATACTAGCTATAGCCTTGGTACCCTTATATTCTTAACCTTACCAAAATGCATTAAATGGTTTTGAATTATTGTAATAATTTTTTATAACAAGGAACCCTCTCTGGAAAGGCCACTATTGGACCCGACCCTACCAATAGTAATCCTCAGGGCAAGACACCACGACGCAGTCAATAAAATGCCAACCACCGTTGCACCACAGAGGCACCCATAGTCAAACCTGATACCTTGCATTGGGTTTACCAAGCCACAACACTGGGATCCACCACCCCAAAATTCTTATAATATTGTTTTTTAATCATATGTGAAATCTAGAGGTCTATAAGATATTAAGTAATTATTGAAACTATTTGAGTAGAAGGTTAGGTTTCCCTGAATATCTTATGTATCTACAACTACTTTTACGAGACAATAGAAACAATTTTTCATGTAGTAATCATTTTAGAAAATGAGAAAGTATCTAGATCTCTAGTTTTGTATACCATCTGGTACGGATTGTAGGAAGTCTCACTTTGGTGAAGAACCTACAATAGATAATTATGCTATGATTATTCTAAAATCATATCTGAGAGGAATGGACTTACTGTGAACATTATCTTTTGGTTAGCATTAAAAAAATATAATTATTGTATTGTCTTTTCCTTAATCACCATTGTATTTGACATTTTTTTTGTATTATTACCTTGTGTGTGGTTATGACCTATTGGTAGAAAGGTTTACTTCTTATATCTTGAAGTATTTGAAACTGTTACATAGACCTAGGTGGTCGACTAAATCGTGAAATATAAAGAATGAGCCATCAAAATGATTTATGATGTAGTTACTTTTGTTTGGCTAGGTATAAAACAATTAGTTCCAAGGGAATACGTTAAAATGATTAAAAAAATTGAGTCGGAACTTTTTTTCTTATTATCAACTATCATATGTTGATTTTTAGAAATCTGGTTAGGATGATGGGGCGGAGAGGTGGAAGAGGTAGAAGAGGATGTGGGAGGCGAGGGAACCCTAGGGGCGACGAGTCATTAGTGAGGTCTTCTTCTCCTAAACCTATTTCGGTTCCTCCTGAAAGCCCAGGCGAGGCCAACGGAGTGTAAAGGAACACCTTGACCCAGAATTGTGCAAGTCCAGAGTCTGTTTCAACCCCTGGGAAACCTACATTCTCTTCAACCTCTTCATCGCAACCGCCATTGGAGGACCGAGAAGTCTCTTCTAGTGCCACCACGGTTGACTGGTTGTCAGCCATTTGTGTGGGAAGGTCGTGCAAAGATGTTTCGTTCATTAAGTTTATTGAGCCTCAGATCAGAGATGGTGTCAAGTGCTTCTCAATCTCGAGCGAGGGAGAGATCTGCCCTTCATGGGAATAATACATCTCAATAAGGTTTTCTAGGAGAAAACCGTATCGTAGCCAACTTCATTGCTGGATCCGCCGCCAGTAGAGACCAAGCGGCTCCTTCGAGATCACAACAGAGGAAATGGAAGGCTTCGTTGTCAAGTTGCGAACGATGAAGGAGAGGGAGAGAATCCTTGATGAGGCACCTTGGATGATGGATGACACTCTCATCATCGCACAAACATGGGAACCTAGTTCCCCACTAGTGCCTCTCTCCTTCTCCTAGCTCCCGGCCTGGATCAACCTGGAGAACCCCGGGCTCCATTGGACTTCCAGGAGGCTGAGCAGCATAGCAAGCCTATTTGGAAGACTACTGAACATTAAGGACTCATGTCTATCAGTCAACTACTTGAAGGATGTGCTTGTGTGTGTGGAGTTATCCTCTTCCTCAAAATTTCCAAAGATGGTGACAATAGTGGTGGACGGGAGTCCTAGAAACCTGAAGGTGGACTACATTTTGAAGCCTCAACTATGTTCTGGATGCAATAAATTTGGACATACACTGCCCTCTTGCCCACAAGCTAATGGCAGCAAACCACTGCCTTGCCAGCTACATATTAGAGTAGGGAAGATGGGAAGGAGACAGGGTGTTTGTAGGAATGTCGAGGTGACCAATAGTCAATCTGCAAGTAAGGAGAGTCGAGTTATTCCAGTGGTGGCTCGAGAGGATGGTGAAGGCTTGGTTATGCCAAAACCTAATATGGGAACTTTTTCCCCTATAGAAATTGATGACACATTGAATTTGGAGTGTGAGTTATTCATTGCCAATCCAAATGCCACACCTCAATGTACCAAGAAGTTTGTTCATGATATAGGGATTTCCCTGGACTACAAACAGCGTCTCACATGGAACTCAGATGAGATGTCTTCGATCATATCTTGTGATCTAGACCCGGACATCTTAGATGATTTCATTGTGAAGAGTGGCTCTAGACAGAGAAAGAAGAAGAAAAAGCATAAGAAAGCTAGAAGTGAAGAGATCCCCAAGATTGACTTCTCCGGGTCTTCCTAATCCCTTCTAGTTGATAGCTTATCTGGTGCTTTGGTCAGTTACCGAATGGAGTTTTTCAGTCTGTTTCAATAAGATAATTCTAGTTGGGTTATTTCTTTGGATGAATGCAGGGGTCAGTGTCTTTCTATGACACATCTTTGTGGGTGGTCAGTAATGAAGTGCTTCAGTTAGGTTTCTAATCCCTTGTGGAAATTCAAGGTGTGATCCCATGCTGGCCTTTTCTCTGTTCAAGGTGATGACAATTCAGGTTACTGATGTGCTGAGGAGTTTCAAAATAGAGTTGTTGTTTTCAGTCCAATCCTGGAAGGAGACAAGGGGTGGCAATACTTGTCTTCTTTTTTATCATCTTTGGTGCTTCCCAACTGCTGGTCTACTTTGAGCAAGAGATAGTATATGTCTTTCTGGGTTTTTTCCTATTAGTAAGGTGGAGAATCATGATTACTTCTTTGTGGGTGGGGTTTATTGTAATGTTTGTTTGCTTCTTCTTCCTTTCCTTATAGGCTTAGTCTAGTTAGGTGGAGGATTTCCTTGTTTTTGTTTTCCAGTTATTCTAGAGTCTTTGCTTTGTTGTTTTCGATCCTCTATTATCTCCCTGTGTGGAGATTTAGGGATCAGGGTTTTTCCCTAAGGGGCACTATTTTACCCTAAGTTTTGGTTTCTTAGTAACACATTTTTTTGCCGACCAAAAAAACTATCATATGTTGAACTGTAATATAAATGATATAAATGTATCTTAGATGCATGTGAATATATTGTAACCCTAATCTAATATGTATATATTCATAATACATATATTTGTGATTTAATATATTTTTACTTACAATCTACAACAGTCTCACTTATACCTCTTACACTCACTTATAATATATATATATATATATATATATATATATATATATTTATATATATATATATATATATATATATATATTTACATATATATATGGGGTTATCTTTAATACCCACATGGGTAGCTACCCATGAAAACTTCCCGATATTTTTTAAAAAAAAAAGTTTCGCAATTGTAGAGGACCATTTTTTTTAGCTCCCCAAAAAATTTGATCCAAAAACATTATCATTTGTCCCGCCAAAATCAGAAAACTCGTCCATATATTTACTGACTATATATTTTCTACGCAGTTACTCTTTTGCTATCAGAGTTACTCCAGTGTACCATATAGTTACTCTCCCTATTCAGACGAGTTACTCCAGCGTACCATATAGTTACTCTTTTGACCCGAGTTACTCCAGCGGGTAGCAAAATTTCTGGCTACCTGTGTGGGTAACTAATGAACAACCTATATATATATATATATATATATAGAGAGAGAGAGAGAGAGAGAGAGTCAGTCTAGAATACACTCGAGTGTACGGATTGCACAAATACACTCAAGTGTTTTTGCATATCAAGACTATTTTTTGCAAAATGTAAATCATCGATCTTCACTGTCATACTATAAATAGGCTACATACAAATTTTGAGCCCATTTTGATGAGTGTAAGTTACTCATCCAAGGGCAACAAAATCGACGCGTGAAACTAATTTGAAATGCATAATTTTTACGGTCTTCATAACATGAGCTATACATTTCTAAATGTGCTCAAATTTTGCGTATGAGTTGTTCATGAGATGTTTAAGAAGATCAATGGATTACATTTTCAAAATAAACATTGCATCATGAAAAACAACTTGAGTGTATTCCAGCCTGACTCTCTCTCTCTCTCTCTATATATATATATATATATATATATACATATACATACTTATATACATGTATATACATATATACATATATATATGCGTGTATATGTTTATCTTGTATCAAGAATATTTTTCAAATGACATATTTCTAATTTCATATATCCTTTTCTAGTATTATACAATAGTTATTGCTTGCACCTCTTTTAGTCACTTAGACAATATCTAGTGTCTGTTGATTTATAGTTTTGGGATATCAATTGGATTTTGTGGCTTGTGATGATTTGATGCAAGTATCCCTTAACTTTTCTAAATGTTGAAGATCTATGCTTCTGATATAGGATGGATTTTCCTTATACCGGGGGGCCTTATATTAGCTATATTTTTATTTATTTTGATATACTTTAGTATTATATTTCACTCTACCTATTGTTATAATAGTGTTTCATGTATTTTAGTACTTGATGAATGTGGTTACTCATTCCTTTCAATGGTTATTTATAAATCAATAATATACCATCTAACAAATTTTGTTTAGTAGTTATTTATAGTAAGTGTTTTTGGCTCTCTTTGAACATATAATCTTTAATGGTGTTTTTGTTTGGGTTATACATGTGGAGTCAACACCAAATCATGATTAACTATGGTCAAGTGCTTGACACATGCAATAATCATTCTCACCATGATTTCCAAATATCCTACATATACCCATATATAATAACCATAAATTGTGCAATTCCAGTACATGAATCATCTACATGATCCTACTTGCACATTGTTTCTCTAGCTGGAGCATCAACTTTAATGGGGTCGACAATGTCATCCGTTTCATTATTTGATGGGGCTTCTTCTTCCCCATTATGTTTGTAGGTCAGATTTGTGGAATGTAGGCCGAATGATTTCTAAAGTCAAGAGCCTCTTGACGACGCCGAACACGAACAAGATCCTAAGATGGAGTTTGATGGTAATGAAGTAGGGTTGTGGGATGGTGAAGTGACATTGGAGGCTCTCTTTGTGTGGACATGGGTGACGGTGATGTCTCAGACACTAATTTGGATCCCCTTCTTCACCACCTTGCCCATCTTCTTCCTCGTGCAAGGATTTTGGGGTATATTTTTTATGGAAGACATAAAAGTAGGATTGGGCAGATTTTCTTCATGGGTGGAGAGTTGGAGTTTGAGTTGGTTAGGAGAAGACATTTTGGAGCTCAAGGAAGATGCAATGGATCTTGGGTGTGAAGATTAGAGGAATTGAGGCTGGTAGGGAGTCTAGATAAATCACCCTGATCTCATAACGATTATTTGGCATTAAGAAAAATGAGGACTAGTTGTGGTATCTCAGAAGTGAAATCAATAACCTAAGTGGTGGGGCTAGGCCACCATGACCATGGTGGTTGGTACCAAAACTTGATTTTTTTTTTGTAAACTTGACATGTCCAACACAATCGTTCCATGGTACCATTGTCATGTTGACCACTTTCAGTTCAAATACTTCTCAAGTCATCCTATAAACATATTCCAATCAATTTCTTTGATCCTCAAAATATATAATGTACTTATTTTCTCATATATGAGCCATTTTTGTAAGTATTTCACCAATATAACTATTACACTTCAAAACTCAATTTTTTTATAAAACTCAAGTGTTTTTATTTCTTGAAATGTGTCAAAAAACCCCAAAAGTATCAAATATTGAAGGTTGGGTGCAAAAGGTCCCAAACTAAGGTGGGTTTCCTCCCACTAGCATTGAGATTTATGCCTTTAGTCGAGTTGCTTGATTCTTGAATCATTTATCCTCTTGAAAACCTCATAGCATTACGACCATAGTAAATTTCCATCTCATGCGCATTCAAGCACATCTCTTCAACTATAGGAATTTCTTCAACCAACATAACAATGTCAAAATGTTGATTGGCTTTGTCTAGCCCAACTTCAATAACAAGTTTCAATCTTTGGCCATTCACTATAAACAATTTGTCACCTTCCTTGTCATGTATCACAATACCCCAGATGGATATACATGCTTGACTTGGCATGGTCCTTCCCATCTTGACTTAAGGTTTTTGGGAAAGAATTGCATCCTGGAATTGTACATCCATACCCATTATTCTGGATCTAAAGACTTTTTCTTCATGTACTTGTCATTCAAGAAGTTGACTCTTTCTTTGTAGCTCTTGGGCAACTCATAGGATGCATGCCTCATTTCTTCTAATTCATTGATCTATAGATCTCTTCTCACTTTGGAAAATTCCGTATCCATATCCATAGATTTAAAATTCCCACAAATCCTTGTGTCTCTATTCCATGGGTAGATGGTATATTTTCCCATATATGAAATAGAATGGCATGGTACCAATCAGGGCCTTGAATGTGGTTCTATAATAACTTAAAGATTGATTAAAACATAGAGACCAATCGTTGTGATACAGTTTCACTCTCTTCTTAAGAATAAGCTTTATCTCCTAATTAGTTGGCTCAACCTGACTATTACCTTAAGGGTGATAAGGAGTATCCATATAATGATTGACAACATTACTCTTCAACATCCTTTTAAAAGCTCTATGATGAAAATGACTTCCACCGTTATGAGTCATTTACCTTGTCACACCAAGTTGGATGAAAATGTTTGACTTTACTAAATCACAAACAACCTTATGGTGGTTGGTCATTGTAGTAATGCCTTCAACCCATTTTAAGATAGTCTACAACCACTGAGATGTATACAAACCCAAAATAATGGGGAAACCAATCAATGAAGTCAACACCCCACACATTGAACACATCCACAACTAGAATGGGAGGTAGAGGTGTCATTTCCCTTTTTGAGATTGTACCCACTTTTGGACATTTCAAGCAAGATTTGTAATAGTCATGATAATCTTTTAACAAAGTTGATCAAAAGAGGCCACACTGAAGAACCTTGGCAATCATCCTTTTTCCACCACATTTTCATCCACATATGTTAGAGTGGCACATGAAGAGAATTCCTTACTATTCACTTTCCATAATGCACCTTCTTATGTGTTGGTCACGACAATACTTTAAGAAATGTGGGTCATCCCACATGTATTTTTTCACAATAGAAAACAAACTTATACTTTCTTCCCTAGTCCATGTGTTTGGTAGTCTCCCTATAGACAAGAAGTTTGATATGTGCTTGTATCATGACCTTTGAGTACAATAAACCAAAAGGATTTTCTCATGGGTAATTGTCTCCTTGATCTTGGTTATTTCATCATAAGGTGCTTCAATGTGGTATAGGTGGTCGATTTTCGAGTTATCAATCACTTTCTTGTCAACAATCTACATATCAAACTCTTGGAGCAATAGAATCCACCAAACCAATCTAGGCTTCAAGTCTTTATTTGACATGAGATACTTGAGAGCTACATGGTCGGTGTAGACAATCACCTTGTTTTGTAGAACATAAGAACATAACTTATCAAGAATAGAAATCATAGAAAGAAATTCCTTTTCCATTGCGTTGTAGCAGGCATGTCGTATACAAAAAAAAACATTTGTCCTCAAGAGTTTGAAGGACTCAATGCATTTATGGTTGAAATCAACATCTTTCTTAATAAGGTGGCACAATGGTTTAGAAATCATGTTAAAATACTTTATACAATGATTATACAAACCTAAATGCCAAAAGAAATAAAAAACATGCACGACAGAAGTAATGTTTGACGTAGAAATTAGGCCTACTTTGGCATTGTCAGCTTCAATTCCAGCCTTAGATACTCAATGAAAAAGAAAAATATGTTGACCAACCATAAAGTGACTCTTTTCACACAAGAGAATCAAAAAAACTTTCACACATATTTGAATAATGGTAGTGAAGTGATACAAACATTCATCAAGAGACTCCCCAAACACTAAAAAATCATCCATGTAAACTTCAAGAGAGGAACCAGGCATATCAGAAAAGATAGATGTAACTCATCTCCGAAAAGCAGAAGGGGCATTGCAAAGTCCAAATGGAATTCTTATATAGGAAAATGTACCACTTTGACATGTGAAGGTCATCTTTTCTTGATCAAATGAATGCAATACTACTTGGAAGTATGCAGAGTAGCCATCAAGAAAGCAGTAGAAGCTCTACCTTGCCACATATCTAGAATCTTATCAACGAAAGGTAGAGGATAGTGTTCCTTGTATGTATTTTCATTTAACTTTATATAGTCTACATGCATGTGTCATTTTCATTTCTATCTTACATGCATCATTTGACCCTCTTAATTGGGTGCAACACTAATCCCACCCTTATCAGGTACAATTTGGATAGGACTTACCCGAAGACTATAAAAAATGGGATAGATGATCTTGACAACAAGTACCTTTAGCACCTCATGGGTAACAACCTCTTTTAACTAGGGATTCAAAGTTTTTCCCATTTGAAATATTTGTCTTACACCATCCTCGAGAAATATCATGTACACACAAATAGAGGGGCCAACACGCCTCAAATCAACAATAGACCACACATGGCTTGAATGTTCTTATTCAAATAGAAATGGAAGAAACTTCTTGGTTTGGAGAGATAATAGAAGAAATGATCATTGATGTGATATCATTGGACCAAGAATTTCATGATTTAAACCTTCAAAAAGTGTTTTCAAATGAAGAACATGAGGATCCTTAATATAAATCTTTAAAGGCTTTACAAAAATATAGGATATATCATCACTATAACGAACTAAAGCAAGCTCATTCTTTTGAGTAGTGTCCTTGTCGTGATTCTAAACAATAGGATCTACACCTCTATCCCTTATGGAATTCTGAATCCATAAAGGCAGGCATTCCTCAACAATCTCCTATAGACAATCAATGAGATAACAATCCTTCTTGGTAGCACCTATCAACTCAAATTTAGCAGATGCTTTGAAAATGTTCATATGGATCTTCATGTGCATGAAGGTTACATACATGGTTTCGGTTCTCACATGTATAACCACATCAAACATCAATAGAAAGGATCTCCTCAAGATGATGAGCACTTTTCTTCTATGTTTCTCCACATGTGACACAATGAAATCAGATGGAAAGATGATAGATGTGTCATCATAAAGTCTTACCAACACATAATTAATTTACCCTTAAGTCTTCTACACAAAATGGTAGGCCAATTCCAAGGTGTAGTTAGCTGACTCCAAGTGTCCCAAGTTCAATTCAACATACACAGAGTAAGGTATTAGATTCATACTAGAACCAAAGTAAAGAAGATCTCGGTCAATATCATGTGTTCCAATGTAACAAAGAATGATAGGGGCATCAAGGTCTTTCCTATACTTGGGGATAGGATGTTGCATAATGTAGCACACTTGTTCATTGAGCTTGTCTTGCATAGGCAATCTTATGATTGACTTCCTCTTAAAATTGCACATGTCTTTTAGAATTTTTTCATGTGGGGGAATGTGCATGCTGGAATTCAACAAAGGAATATTTGTTATCACTTGCTTGAACACATTCATGATTTCCTCAGTGTTCTTCTTCTTTCATTTGGCAGTGGAGGGTTCTTTATGTACATCAGAGAAAGGAGGAAGTTGTGAACCTGATTTGTTCACATCAAAAGAATCATAAAGTGGTATCACAATTGACATGACTTGAACCTACTAACCAGGGTTGCATCCCATCAAGGAGAGATTATAACTAACCATTCACTTCTAGATTGCAAACTAAAAATAAGCCTTAACATTTACCTTTTCTCAGGTATAAAGTTGACATAATTTAATTATATGATATCATCTCGTTTAAACATAACATTTAAGGATACAATAGAGTTCAACTTTTACATAGAAAAATGAGTTCTCATTTAATAAACATCAAGTACAAAAAATCACAAACCACTCTCTTATCCCACTCTCTCATTCCCAGATTCTAGAGGAAGGAAAAGATATTGACTCGCTAATCTAACTATTTCTTCATAATACCTCTTCTCCTGTCTTGATAAAAAATTTATTCTACATCTTCTGATGGAGTTGGTCCTTTATCTAAAAAGTGTTTTAGTAGGTTGATGAGATATTTTCTCACTCAGTACAAAATCAACATGTTACAATGATAATTTAGATGTATTTAATTATTATAACTGAAATATAGAAGCATGTAGGCATGGAAAATTTCAAAATCATAAATCAATCAACATGTCAATTGATCTAATATTAACTATAGTAAAAGGATAAATAAATCTATTAACATAATTTTTATTCCATTTATTATTCAAATGGATCCACATAAGGTGTACCACAACATGTGAAATCATCACAACAAGCTATAATCTCATTGTAGAAGACTTACAAGCATGCCCTTGATCCTAAGTCTTTAATCTCAATACCACATCTACAGCTGGTATTGAAATATATGGCTATAGGAGGCTAATGGGAGTGGAATGATATCAGAATCCTCTTCTAAACCTAGGTACTCAGGTTTAGAGTCAAAGCACTCTAGCTTGTTGTGCATTAGTGGACCTGTCGAAGATTTCCATTGATTAGTAACTCGAGTATGACTGACATCTGTGGTTGGTGTTGGGTACCTAAAAACTACAGGGAGTTTGTCCTCACTGGCCTAGACCCCACACCCTATCGGTGTACTCTATCTTACCTCAATCTAGATAAAATACCTCCATTCTAGAAGCATGTTTCTTTCCCACAACATAGGCCTCCTGTGAGGATTCTAAAGTATCCAGGGCATCTATCATCTAATGGTATTAAACTTATTTTGATAGTATAGTGATCATTTCTGATGATTATACTACTTCTGTCAATTAAGAATTTAAAATTGAACGCAAAATCATGTAACTAGTTTGCAACTTTCATCATTCTCATAAACCATAAATCATACTTTAAATCTAGATTTGGGCAAATATGGGTTTTCTGGTGTCTCTAAATTTACTAATTCATCACATGTCATATATATCATCTCACATAGCAATCTTCCAATATGGTATCACATAAATAGATGTAATTAATAAATCATTTCTACTAATGAAAATCATTGTACAAACCTATCGAATTAGTCACAATTATCAAAAAGTAATATTTAATAATGAAAAACCCATGTTTTTTGAATTTATATGTTGTACATCAGGGTTAGAAAGTGATTTTCCACTCACTTGTGCACATTATAGCTTGTTGATCTTGTCTTCACCTATATAGGCTTGAAATATAGCTTTTTTGTGTGATCCAACATTCATACCTCAAGAATCTTGTCTAAAAGCCTTTAAGTAGGTTGTCAGACTAGAAAAAGATATGTTGGAGGTAGAAGATGAAGAAAAGGTTAATGAAACCTTTGGTTGATGAATAAATAATTTTTTAGTAGAGGAACACAAAAATAAGGAAGGATCAACAATGAAGAACTACTTACCAAGTCAAATCTATAATGATTCCTTCAATTTCTACTTTTCTTCATGTTCTTCCCCAAAAACTACCCTAGAGCCAAATTATAGGTCATCCTTTCCAAAGAAGGCCCACTTTGACAACCTGAATTTTGTATAATTTATTATACTCTTTCTCTCTTCAAGAGACCCATTTCAGTGAATTTAATTTTAATCACATGACTTGAATGTGTTGATGACCCTTTTTTATCACCTTAATGACTAATTTCATGGTATGTGGCGCTAATTTGAAGAAGTTAAACTAATTATCAAGCTATATCATGTCACCTTCTTGCATCTAATATTGAACCTCAAAATCATGACCTTCTCACTTTCTAAAATATATCATGTTATAGTGGACTCAATTGACTTTCCAACAACACAAAAATCACCTTAAGAGGACCTTTAGAGCCCAAGTTATGGACTATCAAAGTTTGGATCAGATTACAATTGATTTATCTAATTTAATTCGATTTAAATCCTTGTTGGGTCCAAAATGAGGCACGCGTTCTATCAAAGGAGGGGTGTCACACTTGCCACATAAGCAATCCTTTTTGTTGTTTTTGGTCAATCACAACTCTTAGATCATAGTCCACAAATTGTAAACCCCCTAATCTGACAGCCAGTAGGTCATTCCTCACCTCCATCTGTATTGTAGCAAAGCTATAGTAGGCTTTTCTGGCTACCAATTGGCACCTAATTTGGCTTCCTTAGGCATTTTTACCTTGGACAAAAGCCATTCCTTGGCATTCTCTTTCATTTCTCCCTCCCTCCCCCCTTGCAACTCCTCTCTATGACCTCCTATCTTCTTTCTTTTTCCCTTCAAAATGCTAGTTCTTCCTTGCACCGCCACCTTGGGCAGGCATGCCATGACCACTCTTGCACCCCAATAAGACCATGGATGAATCCGCGGGGCTAAGGCATGGCTGGGCGGCTAATTTTGAGGGTTGTTTGTGCCTTTTCTTCCAAGAGCTATTGCTGCTCCGGCATGGACAGTTTACAAAAGTAGCAGCTCATGCATGTGAGTGTAGACAGGAGACTCCTCCAACGACATTATTAGCCAGCAGTCAGTAGAGGCACCATGCAATCACTAGCAATAGGCAGGGGAGATCCCATAGCCCTGGATCTGGAGGCCGATGATCACACGATCAATCGAAGATTGGAGCCAATATTTGGGCCCTGGTGGTGGTCAAAACCACACAGGAGAAGCGAGAGTGTGGATCGTGGATCCAAAGGTTGTTTGACCTTGTGACAAGCAGGTGTTTCTTGTAGTTTGATGATCAAACATAAGTTAGGTTTTGAAGGGCTTTAATAATTATATGAATATGTCTTTCTTATTTGAAATGTGATACATATGTATGCTTGCTTACTTGCTCATGTATTATATGTAGTATTGTAGTATGTACTTAATGTTTGTCTCGTATTGTGGTTTTATAACTTGCAAACATAATGTAAAACTCCATTACAAAAATGTTTAAATAATGTCTTCCTCATTTACTTTAGTCATTGGGGTCCCTAATGAAGAAACAGGGTCAACTCTTGGAAATGGACACAAGGTCCCTCATGTATAAAAGAGTTAACTAATCTTGAGCACCCTTACAGACCCTTGGAATGAGAAGTTGCTCAAAGGCCTTACAATTACATGATATTGATAATATAATTGGAGTAAAATGACATAAACATGGGCTCTCACTTTTCTAAATTCATAGCTTACTTATTATTGTTTGTTACTTCTATAAATATTTCAAATTATGCAAAGCTTATGTATATGTATCTTTTAACCCTGTACTCAGCACCTCCTATGCTTGACCCGTCTTGTTTCATATATTTTTATAGGTTCAGAGATGGCTAGAAGTTGGTGGGCTTGGTGAATTGGTGGGCTTGGTGAACTATGTCAGGTGTACTTGTTGTAGGATCCTAGTATACATGAGTAGGTTGGTAAAACTATACTCTTGAACATGTAACTTAAAGCTTGTAATAAACAACAGTTCTTAATAATATTTGTTGAATGTTGAGATTATGATTGGTGCTTTTATCTTGTTATCTGTTCATGTATTCTAAGATTTATGCTTCTGTATTTGCACTTCGATAATATCATGCAAGGGATGGATGCCTAGGTCTTATCACCATTGACTTTATACTCATTTGGAGTTAGGATTTGGGTAAAAACTAGTTTCGTGACACCCACCATCGATGGTAAAATTGGGTGAAGATTAAAAATTGTATAACTTCCTCATTTTAACTCTGATTGGTTCATTTTTTGTGTTGGATTCATAATTGAATTATTTACGACTGTAAAGTAAAAGTTTGATAAAAACACAACTTAATAATTTATTTGTTAATTAATTTCTTAAGTATTTATAATGTTCCTTCATAAATGTTTGCGGGCTATTACTATATCATCTAGAGTTAAAACAAAATTTGATGTATTCCCAAAACATAATTTATTTAAGTTATAAAAGATAATGTTTAAGTTAAACCAAAATATATATATCAACTAGTTAATAATACAAATTGTTGATAAGATAAAATAAAGGTGTAACTAACATTATAATTATCTTAAATCCACAAATTACCAATATAGCATGGTATGGGCTATAAAATTCTCCCCCTCTAATAAAATTTTCATCTCAAAATTCCTAATAGAGGAAGTAACATTTCATAAACATCTTTGTCTCTAACTCACATGTAGCTTCTTCAACACCATGATTACTCTGAAGGACTTTTACTAAGGGAATCTCCCTCTTTTTGTACTTCTAAATCCTACGAGCTAGAATTGTATAGGACCATAAACATAGGAGATATCTTCTCTTATTTTTACTAATTATGGGTATACGATCTTTTTCTGTATCCAAATGACACTTCTTCAACATGGATACATGAAGGTGATCATGTAAAGTGGCTAGCTCTAGAGGTATCTCAAGTTTATATTCCATGAGTCCAATTCTTTGAATGATTGGATAGCAACCCATGTATGTAGGAGTTATCTTACCTCGCTTGACAAACCTTGACACACCTTTCCATAGTGAGACTTTTAAGTAAACCTCATCTACAACCTCCAACTAAAGTGATCTACACCTTTTCTCTACATAAATTTTGTGTTTCTCCTATACAACTTTCAACTATTATATGATCGCACATATCTTTTTTGTTGTATCTTCCATTAAATCTAGAATTAGAATTTGGCTTTCTTAAACTTCATACCAGCACATAGGTGATCTACACTTTACTCCCTATGTAGCATAATAAGGGGGGATATCCCTAGAATGGAATAATTATTATTATTCTAACCAAACTCCATTAGACTAAGGTGATCACCCGAACTGCATGAACTATAAAACACTAGCTCTGAGCATGTCCTTTAGGGTTTGAATGGTCCATTCTGACCATCCATCTATTTGAGGGTGGAATGTTGTACTAAAATTCAAACTTGTTCCCAAAGAATAGTGCAATTGATTCTTGAATCTAGATGTGAACTTGGGATCTCTATCAGATATTATAGATAATGGTACCCCATGAAATCTGATTATCTCATTTACATAGACGTTGGCTAACTTTGGCATATCTCATGTTGTCTTAACTGGTAGAAAGTGAGAAGACTTATCTAGTCTATCTACTATCACCCATATAGACTCTTATCTGCATAGGGTGTTAGGTAACCAACCATAAAGTCCATAGTAATATGCTCCCACTTCCATTTAGGAATAGGAAGTTATTGTGGAGTTCCAAACCGCTTCTAATGTCCAACCTTGACTTGCTAACACATACCACACTTAGCTATCTACCACATCTTTCTTCACACATTATCACCAACATAGTTCTTTCAGATTGATGAACATCTTTGTATTACCAGGATGCATTGCATACATAGAAGAGTCTTGTTCCTCAAGAATCATCTACCTTAATTATGGATCAATCATTGCACATAATCTATTGTGTTGATAAACACTTGAATATATGAATTTCATCTTCTTTCCTTATATCATATCACGTATGAATTGTTGCAATTCATTGTCATTCCATTGAAACGTCTTCATTTGATCATAATATATAGGATTAAATTGCATATGTGCAATGATCCCACCTTGTTCGGACACATTCAAATCCAAATTTATCTCTCTCATTTTAACCAGTAAGTCTCTATTTACACATGCCATAGAAAACATTTTTGCAGATGATGTTAGCTTCCTACTCAAAGAATATGCTACTAAATTGGCCTTCCTAGGGTAATAATAAATTGTAACAACATAGTCTTTTATAAGCTCCATCCACATGCAATGTGTCACGTTGAGATCTTTTGTGTGAATATGTACTTTAGACTCTTATGATCAATAAAGGCCTAACATGACTCACCGCAGAGATAACGACACCATTTGTACAAGGAATATCCTACTACTACTAGCTTAAGATCATGTCTGGGATAGTTCTCTTCATTCTTCTTCAGTTGTCTAGAAGCATAGTCCACAACTTTCCCTTCCTACATAAGAACACATCCCTAATCTCTCCCGTATGCATCATAAAAAATCACATAGCCTTTATCTTCCTCTAGTAAAGTTAGAATCTCTAATGTGGTTAATTTCTTCTTTAAAGTTTGAAAACTTTTCTCACATAATTCAAACCAAAATAAAGGGACATCTTTTCTTGTTAAGTGTGTTAGAGGTGCCACTAAAGCATGAAGGCTTTTTATAAACCACTTGTAATATCCAGCTAACCCTAGAAAAGTTCTTATATTAATAGGGGTTGTCTGTTTCTCCCACTGAAGAACATATACCACCCTACTACAGTCTAAACTAACTCTATCTCCTAATATGACATGTCCAAGAAAAGAAACTTCAGTCAACCAGAACTCACATTTGCTAAACATAGAATAAAGTTGATGTTTTCTCAACAATTGCAGGGTTATCCTCAAATGTTGTTCATGTGGTTCTGCATCTCTAGAATATAAGGATATCATATACAAGCACTACTGAAAATTAATATTGATACATACTCAATACCCTATTCATCATGTCCATAAAATTTGTGGGGGTGTTTTGCAATCCAAAATACATGACTACAAACTCATAATATGCACACCTTGTATTGCATGCTAAATTTGGTACATCAATGCCTATATCCTTGATTGATGATAACCTAACATGGGATCTATCTTTGAAAAGATTGTTGTTTCATGTAGATGATCAAACAAGGTCATCGATTCTAAGTAGAGGAATTTGTTCTTGATGGTTCTCTTATTCAATTGTCGATACTCTATGCATAATTGCATTGTTCCATAATTCTTCTTCACAAACAGTAGTGGAGCTCTGCAAGGTGATGTACTAGGTTAAATAAATCCCATATCCAGTATCTCATGTAACCAAGGTTTTAATTCCTTTAACTCTATAGGTACCATCCTATAGGCTGGTAATGTGATTGGGTGACTACCAGGTAAAATCTTTATCTCAAGGTCTATATCTCTTTCAAATGTTAATCCCACTAACTCATTGTGAAAGACATCTAGAAACTCACATACTACTAGAACATCCTCCATATTGACTATTCTATTATCTATCCTAGCATCTACCACATGTACTAAAAAGGCCTCACACCATTTTCTCATCATCTTATTAGTTGCAACAACTAATATGATGCATGTGTATATGACTTTCCAATGTTTAGTGAAGATACAACAAAATCCACCTTGCCAAAACACAACTTTATATTCTAGAAATGCAATTGGACATGATATGTCTTAAGGCAGTCCATATCCAAAATAATTTCAAAAAATTTAATATCTAAGGGTATGAGATTAATACCTATAGTATATCCACTAAAACTCAACAGACATGCAAACATAATTCTATGAAAATTGATGATTCACATAATGATGCTCTTAACATGTACACATAAGATAGATCATGGTTTAAAATATTTATTCCACTAAGTAGTGACATCTGAACAAAAGAATGAGATGCATAAGGGACTATCAAAACTATAAATTGAAATGTTATTAAAGATAAGCATCTCACATGTCACAACTCTGGGTGACACTACACCTTCGGATGGTGTCATTGAAGCTCTCCCTCTTCCATGGTGTCTATGTTGGGTTTTAGGGGAGACAGAGAAGGCAGCGGAAACAAAATTTTCTTCTCCCAAACCTAGAATAAAGGAATCACGTCAACGTCTATACAATAGGAAGGATGGTTTGTGGAGGCGTACCTTGTCCCGAGGCTTTCTTGGTGACAGTACCTCACGGCTTGCGCGGTCTTCACCTCTGGTCTAGGACGGTGTTTGTGCAGCTCCTGGTCTCATCAGGACTGTCGGGATTCACAACTGTACTCCGAGCGGCAGAAGTCTCCCGCCTCTATAATAGTCCACACAGACTGCCTGGAAGTCCTATCAGCGTACTAGTCACTGACACACTCTCCTGCCACCAGTCGCTTTTCTATAGTTGTCTTTCCCTTGATGTGCCTCCCTTATCGGGTAGCACTTCCTCGGGCTCTCTCAGTTACCAATTCCCGAGAGAATGACAACTTTGCAGAGCAACTGGTGTTCTGAGTTGTTGTACCTGAGAATCCCCCAATACCCCTATATATAGGAGGGTCATGGGACATGGTTCTCTACCCCGGGAATTTTTGGATTAAAGCAAGAGTAGAAGGGTTCGAGATTTTTCCACAAAAAAATCAATCTACATCATCTGAACTGATCAGTTCACACCCTAAAACGATCATTATGGGCCCCGAGCCGATCGTTTGGGACCTGAGCCGATCGTCTGGTGCTCTGAGCCGATCGGATGGGGCTCTGAGCCGATCATTTTGTGGTCCTGATCCAACTCAAATTGACTTTCATATTTGTTTCTGATTAATCAAATATTAATCCTTGTCCAAATTGAATTTGTACAAGTGAAACAAATTGTATTTGCAAAATAGTCTTCTAACTTTCCAAACGATCTCAGTTGGCCACATGAATCGACCACTTCAACAATTTAACTGATCGTTTCATTGACACATGAGCCGATCGACTCACCACTTGAGCTGATCGGTTCACCAACCTGGGCCGATCGGTTGGAAGTGCAGACTGTGCAAAATCAGTCAATTGCAATTTCAATCAATCTGATACATTAATTAATTGGTCCAACACCTTGAACACTATGATTTTGAGCTATCAATCAACTGAGTGTTTAATTGAACTACGAAACTCCTTTAGTAATCAATCTAAACATTGTTTGTGGATGAACTCCTCTTCCAAGTTAAATCCTATGTGTGTGACCCTACAGGTCCATTTCACGTTGGCAGTGAAAGTCCATAACACTTATGACTTCACAAGCAAAGAGTGGTGCCTAGTCGCACATCAGTTCTACCCAAGTGAAATAGAAAGTTGGAGAACAACTTTCAATCCTACAATCTATGAATGGTGTTACAGAGAATGTATAATTCATTTGTCACTAATGTCCTGAATGAACTCAAGGCATGGTAGAATCATCCTTTCAATGTTCATCCATTTCCTTGATCTCAGAGCAGACTGGGTGAGATGTGTGTGACATCAATATCACATATTGATTCACACATGCATGCACATGCCTTTCTCAATCCTACTCATCAAGTGGCCACGGACATTAAACTCCCTTAGGAGGGACAAATCCCATATCTATCACTCACCCCTCAAAAGCCCCATGTGTTAAAGTCACCCAATCATCACCTTTATAACAACCCATGTTTCAGGACTGCGTTTTATGATGTCAAAGTGTACCCAACGACATGTGTTGAGTGTAGTGATTTCAGGTTGAAGAATCACATTCACCACCATCACTGTGAGAGCTGAGTGTGACTACCAAATCATGGTTCCATGTGTCACTCTCACGGTGGGTCTGTCTGGTACACTTTTTCTCTAACAATTACCTATGTGCTTGGTTTAATATCACTATCTCATGACTAATGAGATTTTGTCATCAACCAACACACAATCTAGTCTTTAGTGTCATTGATGTCTATGGTTATTTCCACAATAACAACTGACTAGGGACTAAACAAGAAAGTATACTCTTAACATACGCATGATCTCATCATTTAGGTCCTCAACCCAAAAGAATATGTCATCGAGTAAAACAATTCTTTAGACATCTATCACGTTACACTATCATCTCAGAAATAGTTAAAACATATAGATCGGAAATTTCCTTTATTATTATGCAAATCATTACAAAGTATCCCATTACAATCATCACATGACTTGCTCTATGGGCATACCTACCAAAAGACTCACAATTGCACTTAGAGCCAGTCACCTAGGAACCTCAGTCCTTGTGACCTAGCATGACCATCATGCTTCTACTGAGAAAGGGCCTTAGTCAGTGGATCAGCTATGTTGTCTTCAGTTGGTACTTTGCAAATCTTCACATCTCCTCACTGTATGATCTCTCGTATGAGTTGGAAGCCCCGTAGTATGTTCTTGGACCGATGATGTGATTTGGACTCCTTAGCTTGAGCAATAGATCCATTATTGTCACAATAAAGCTCAATTGCATCACAACTACTAGGAACTACACCAAGTTTAGTGATGAACTTCCTGATCCACACAACTTCCTTTGCTGCATGTGAAGCAGTGATATACTCAGTCTCTTTAGTAGAATCAGCAACTATTTCATGCTTGGAACTCTTCCAGCTCACAGCTCCATTGTTTAGGCAAAATACATATCCTGATTGTAATCTGTAATCATCTTTGTCGGTTTGGAAACTTGCATCGGTGTAACCCTTTACAACCAGTTCCTCCTCACCGCCGTATACAAGGAATTGATCCTTAGTCCTTCACAAGTACTTGAGGATGTTCTTTACGGCTGTCCAGTGAGCATCCCTAGGATCTGACTGGTACCTGCTCGTCATGCTAAGGCCATATGAGACATCTGGGCATGTACACAACATAGTTTACATGATGGATCTGATGGCTGATGCATATGGGATCCCATTCATACGCTCCCTCTCTTCATAAGATTGGGGACATTGAGCTCTAGACATGGTGACTCCATGTAGCATGGGGATGTTGCCTCTCTTTGAGTTCTCCATGCTGAACCACTTCAGCACTTTTTCAATGTATGTGTTTTGACCTAGTCTGAGAATACTTTTAGATATATCTCTATAGATCTTAATACCTAGAATGTAGGATGATTCTCTGAAGTCCTTCATTGATAAAGTATCCCAAGTCAAGTCTTTACCTTCTCTAAGGTTGTGACATCATTCCTCATTAACAGTATGTCATACATTATGAGGAATGTGGTCGTGCTCCCACTAACCTTCTTGTACACATGAGGTTCATCTTCATTTTGAATAAAGCCAAACACTTTGACTTCCTCGTCAAATTGAAGATTCCAACTCTAAGATGCTTGTTTCAATCCATAGATTGACCTTTGCAGCTTACAAACTTTACTGGCATTCGTTGGATCTACAAAACCTTTAGGTTGTGTCATGTACACATCCTCATTTATATTCTCATTAAGGAATGTGGTTTTAACATCCATTTCCCAATCTCATAGTCATAGTAAGACGCAATAGAAAGAATGATCCTGATGGACTTAATCATGGCAATTGGAGAAAAAGTTTTGTCATAGTCAACACCTTGAACTTGTCGGAAACCCTTTGCAACCAATTTGCCTTTATAAGTTTGCAGATTGCCATCCATGTCGGTCTTCTTCTTGAAAACCCACTTGCACCCTATGGGTTTTACCCCTTCGGGTGGTTCCACCAAAGTCCATACTTTGTTGGAATACATGGACTCCATCTCAGATTTCATGGCCTCAAGCCATTTCTCAGAATCGGGTCCCTCCATAGCCTCTAGATATGTAGTTGGATCATCATCTATGATCAACTCACCGCCTTCCTGAGTCACAATGTATCCAAACCTCTTAGGTGCAAGGTGTGTCCTACTAGATCTATGAGGTCCTTGTATTACTTGAGGAGACTAAGATTCCACAACTCCTTCTGAATCTCTATGTTCCTCTAGTACATCTACTGGTTCAATGTTTGCTTGTTGGGATTGAACCTCTTCAAGCTCTATTTTCCTCCCAATATTTCCTCTGGAAATAAATTCCTTTTCTAGGAACACAGTTGTCCTAGCAACAAACACTTTGTTGTCAGTAGGGTGGTATAAATAATATCCCCTCATTTCCTTAGTGTATCCAACAAAATAACATTTATCTGACTTGGGTCCAAGCTTATCAGTAAAAATTTTCCTAACATAAGGCTCACAACCCCAAATCTTAATAAAAGACAAATTGGGACGCTTCTCGTGCCATATCTCATATGGTGTCTTTTGAAACGATTTAGATGGTACTTGGTTTAGGGTAAACATGGAGGTTTCAATAGAATAACCCCATAAAGAAATTGGAAGATCAACAAAACTCATCATTGATCGCGCCATATCCAGTAAAGTGTGATTCCTTCTTTCAGACATACTACTATTCTATGGTGTTCCAGGCGGAGACCATTGTGATACAATACCACGAGCTCGCAGAAGGTCCTCAAACTCTTGGCTAATATATTCTCCACCTCGATTGGATCAAAGTGCTTTAATACTTTTACCAAGTTGGTTTTGTACTTCATTCATTATATCCTTAAACCTTTCAAGGGTTTCTTACTTATGTTTCATCAGGTACACATAGCCATACCTACTGAAGTCATCGGTGAAGGTAATGAAGTATTGATTCCCACCTCATGCATTAGTTCTAAAAGGCCCACATACATCAATATGTATGAGTCCTAGTAGATCACTAGCTCTCTCACCTTCACCTGAAAAGGGAGTCTTGGTCATCTTGCCCAACAAGAAAGATTCACATGTCTCTATTGATTCATAATCAAAATATTCTATATAACCATCTTTATGGAGTCTAGAAATGCACATCTCATTTATGTGCCCTAGACGACAATGCCAAAGATACATTTTTTTTGAGTTGTTGAGTTTTTGCCTTTTGGTGTTTACATTGTATACACTTGTCTCTAGATCTATCAAATATAGACCAGAAGACATTGGGGCACTGCCATAAAAGATCCCATCTTTTGAAATGGAACACTTTCCATTCTTAATAAGAAATTCAAAACCATCCTTGTCCAAACAAGAGATGGAACTGATATTCCTATTTATGGTAGGTACATAATAGTAGTTCTTCAACTCTATTATTATCCCACTAGGTAGAGCTAACTCATAGGTTCCTACGGCACTAGCGGCAACCCTTGCCCCATTGGCAACATGTAGTTCAACCTCACCTTTCCCCAAAGGCCTACTTCTTTTAAGATCCTTCACATTTGAACAAATGTGAGATCCACATCCGGTATCCAGTACCCATGACAAAGAAGTAGTAAAGTTAATCTCTATAATGTATACACCAGAAGTAGAGATCTCTATCTCTCACTTCTTCTTCCATCGTTCCTTCCATCCTCTCCATGTTTTGAGCATAGAAGATTCTGACATTGATTCGGTGAGAGAACCCTTCTCTCTCTCACATCTGTCCTTAGACTTTGTTCCATTGATCTCCATCAAGGAGCTATGCCTCTTCTTAAGCGCACATAGATTGGATTCAAAGGATACTGGTATTTATGGATTGTGCAGAACACTTCTCACAATCGTCAACCAGTTATGGAATTTATTCTCAATTAATTTACCCATTTTAAAAGATGATTATTTTTCAATTCTACAAGAGAAAATTGCATTTGTCAAAACTCCTTTTGATTTGATTTTATTTGAATAAAATTTGACAACAGTTAATTAGCCCTTAAATTAATTACCGCTCCGACTATTTTGATTCAAATTGATATCCCTCACCATCAATTTGGAAGATTGTAGCGTACAATCTTCTAGTGGGTCAAGATCCTAAAATCCTCTAACTTGTGGACTAGCTAGGGCTGTCACCCATAACTCAGATCTTTCAGGTAGGCAACTTCTGCCAATTGCATCATATGCTTCTCTTGAAAGATATCAGGCGCAACTCCTTGCCATGATCACATCCATGCCTCAAGGTGCTAGATCCTATCTAGGTCACCTTGTTAAGTCTGACCCAAAGCCAACATGATGAATATGCACCCTTATAGGCCTAGGAATTTCCACATTTTATCATTGTTTTCAATTTCTTTCTTAATAAAGAAATATTTAATTGATCTTTTCTTTTCTTATTGTTTCCTTTCTATAACTTTGGACTCCTTGGAACCCAAGAGGCATGAAATCCACCTTTGGATTACATACTTTTGCCTTCTGGAGGTTTCTACATTTTTCTTTTCTCCATTTCTTATTAATAATGGAGTTCCTTTTGTCTCTTCCTTGTTGTTGGGCCCAATAGCCAATAAAGCCCACAAAACAATCATCAAGGCTATTGTAAACGAAATCAATTTATTCAAAACAAACCATATCTTTATTTGTTCAAATATCTTTAATATGAGAAATCACATTTCCCACCAAATGAACCCAAGATTGGGGTTGTAACATCCTTCCCCTCTTATAGGAATTTTTCCCTCAAAATTCCTATAAGAGGGGAAAGATGTTTCAAAATTCCATCAAGCAAACAAACATTTCAGGATAAGACTTTTCCATGTCCATCATTGGCCCCTATGTGGCTTTACCTTATCCATGATGCTTCCAAAGAACCTTTATCATCACATATTCTTTTCTCTGAGATCTTTCACCTTGGCATCTATAAACCTCACAGGTGACTCAGGTCATTTCAGCCTCCCTTGGGGCTCACTAGGTTCATTGCTCCGCACATGGTCCAGGTACCTCACATAGTGCTCTAAATTGGACACATGGAACTCATCACACATCACATTATCCTTAGGGTAAGGGAAAAACTTAACCTTCCCCACTAAACCATGTCAAAAGAACCCATGCATCGGGGACTCATCTCTCTTAGCTATAACTTAGAGGGGTTGGATTTCATGCCACATATTCCCCCATAGTGATCCGCATGTCAGTCTACTTTGCATCAGCTTATGACTCATGTCATCCTTTGACTCTTTTCAGCCATTGCACGATCAAAGTGACTTCATCTGCACACATTGTGGTCCTTTCTTGACCTTCGCGAGGTCCCTTCACTAACATCATCTTAGTGGTGACCGACACAACCTCCTTTGTAGAGCTTCTGTACATCCCGATACTGGCTATGGTGGTTATCATCACACCTTACAGAAGACAAGAATTGTCTCCAAGTGTCACCCTGAGTGAGCACACATGCTCTCATCAGACCCTCTAGTCTAGATCGTACTAACCATTAGTTCAGGGTGATACATTGTACTAACATCGAGTTCTTCATGTACCTACTCCCTCTTCTGGAAGCGAATCTTTAGGTCATACACAAGAACTTTTGAACTCGCATCATGGGGTAGTTGAATCCTCTCTTTCTCATATGTAGTTCAACTCGATTTGTCTCTTGACATAACTCTTTCTTTCTCATGGCATCTAGGTAAGGCGATCTACCACAACCCATATTGCATCTTGACTTGTCTTGGTCTAGGGAAGACTTACCGCGATATCCATAGTGGTGAACTCCCATCCTCCCAGGGACTCTTTTATCCTCTATATCGATACATTGGGTCACTGGTGTTCATCCTTCACCTTCTGTCATGCATGGTAACAAACCACATACAACTTCATCTTAAGCATCCAAATTACTACTGTCACTCATTATCTTGGTAGTACCATGGTATATGGTGATCTTAAATCATGATCTCTCGTATATCATGAATCCTCAAGATGGATTCCCCAGAAACCCTAAACCACTCTCATCAGGGTTTTATCACCTTCTTTTCCAAGAAAGTGCATCTGAGGTTCTACAACCATCCTTTCATTGCATCAAGGACTAGGCTGGCTAACCAAACAACTAATATTGTTACATCTGAGTGTTAGCCAAACATATCTCTTTTCCAACAGAGGGTTATCCTATCAACCTCTTCTAGCCTCCATCTAAACTAGGTAGTTGTGTCTCATCCAGAGCATCCATTACCACTTCACATCCTTAGGTGTTAGGTAACATTGAAGACACACACCTCCATGTATTTGATCATCTCGGATCTAAGTCTAACTTTATCAAGAAAACACTTAGCTTATTCTGTTAGTTTTTTGAAATCAAACTTGTATAACTCATAGCTCATGATAAAAACATCCTCATAAGATGACAACATGGTTTCTCTTAATATTTGTAAACTATCCACATATCATTCACTCCACCAAGGTATGTTATCATCTCTATCCTCATACCTCGTAGCAACGTTCCAACTCGCATCATCTTTATCCTTGGTGTATGGCATGCGTACTGTCATATCTCTCACTCCCATAACAAGAGGAAATAAGCATTTGGTTGCAGTCCAAATACAGAGTTCTTCCTATTCCAAGAGTAGAGATGATACATCCCACCTTGCCAGTACACCTTTAAATCTAAGTTGAAACGTACATCTTATGCCTCTACATCACTATCATCTTGATATCAAAGTCACTTCTAGGGAAAAATTTGTCTCGAACTTACTTGGGTTCACATTCCTTGGTCATCTCCTCTAGGTTTATAGGGTGTCGGCACTTTTGGGGTCATCCCTCTTCCCTCATGCATCTAGAGAGTGCCCTACTCATCTACCGTTTGGGTCCCATGAGTTCATGAAGGTGATCAATCTCCTAATCCATGGCCCTCAGACAATGGTAGTTGTTACCTCCTGACCCTATGGTCGTGTGCAATTAGGGAATTAGGAAACTCCTACTTCCATCGGTCTTATCCCTACCTGACCCTAGGATAGACTTAGGATTCTATCTTCATACATGTTGAACTTAGAACCTTACCCAAACCTTAAACATCTCTCTCTACATTCATGGTTGACTTCCATCCTTTCATAGGGGTCACAACAACCTGCCTACCTTGGTCAGGCTCCATACCATTTACCTCCATGGTAACACATCCACATGCACTTAGAGATGGTTATCTATGGGTCTATAAGTTCATTCACATACCATGTAATTTTCTCTTAGCTTCTCACGATCCTATGAGACCTCTTTAGGTTTCCACAAAACCCACAAAACTGGTATACACCCTACCAAAGGGTCCCTCTCCCAGGATGGGAGGAAACTACTGTTGGTATGTATGCCCTGAGAGCCAATCATGGGATGATTGGTGGGATACATTAAGATTGATTTGATAAACATCAAAGGCAAGCTTCCAATTCATTCTGGTTCAGTCATATGAGATAGTGATAGAACAGATTGAATGTCTAGAGAATGACAGTGCTCAATGACGTATGCTTTCAGGTTAAGGACCTGAACGTTGAGATCATACGGATGCTAAGAGTGTGTACATTCTTGTTATGTCCCTAGTCGAATGTCATTGTGGAAGGTAGATAGACAGCAATGACACACAAGATTAGATTGTGGTGTTGGTTGATGACAGAATCTCATTAGTCATGATATAGAGATATCAAACCAAACACATAGGTACTTGTTAGAGAACAAGGTACCGGACAGACCCACCGTGAGTTTGACACATGGAACCATGAGATGGTAGTCACAGTCAGTACTCACAGTGATGGTGGTGAGTGTGATTCTTAGACCTGAAATCACTACACTCAACACATGTCGTTGGGCACACTTTGACATCATCAAACGCAGTCCGGAAACATGGGTTGTTATAAAGGTGATGATTGGGTGGCTTTGACACATGGGGCTTTTGAGTGGTGAGTGATAGATATGGGATTTGTCCCTCCTGAGGGAGTTTGATATCCAAGGCCACTTGATGAGTAGGATTGAGATAGGCATGCGCACGCATGTGTAAATCAGTATGTGATATTGATGTCATACATATCTCCTTCAATCTGCTCTGAGATCAAGAAAGTGAATGAACGTTGATAGGATGACTGTTCCATGCCTTGAGTTCATTCGGGATATCAGTGACAAAGGAATTATACATTCACTGTAACACCATTCACGGATTGTAGGATGAAAGTTGTTCTCTAACTTTCTACTTTCACTTGGGTAGCAATGATGTGTGACTAGGCACCGCTCTTTGCTTGTGAAGTCATAAGTGTTATGGACTTTCACTGCCAACGTGAAATGGACCTGCAGGGTCACACACATAGGATTTAACCTGGAAGAGGAGTTTTGTCCACAAAGCAATGTTTAGATTGATTACTAAAGGAGTTTAGTAGTTCAATTAAACACTCAATCAGTCGATAGCTCAATATCATATGGTTCAAGGTGTTGGACGCATTGATTGGAGTATCGGATTGATTGAAATCGCAATTGACTGATTTTTGCCCAACCTGTGCTCCCAACCGATCGGCTCATGTGATGAACCGGTCGGCTGAGGTGCCGAACCGGTCGGCTGGAGTGTCCAGGCCGATTGGCTCATGCCCAGGTTGAAACGACCGGTTCAAGGGTTGAACCGATCGGCTCAACTGGTGCAACCGACCAGTTGGGAAAGTCATGTCGGCAAGAATTTTCCTTTGGTTTCAAATTGCCCAATTCGATTGGGAATAACATTGGTATACGATACCAATTGAGAATGAAACAAGGAAAGTCTTTTTGAGCCGGATTAGGACCATGAACCGATTGGTTCAGGGCACCAACCGATCGGTTGGAGTGCCCCAAACGATCGGCTCAGGTCCAACCGATCGGCTCAATGGCCGAACCGATCGGTTCAGTAGTGAACCGATCATTTCAAGTTGCGAACCGGTTGCTTTTTGTGGAAAATTCTCGAACCCTTCTACTCCTACTTTAGTCCCGTATTGCTGGGCACAGAGAACCTTGTCCCATGACCCGCCTATATATATAGGGGTATTGGGGGCTTCTCAAAGTACAACTCAATGCAAGCCAGTTGCTTTGCGAAGTTGTCGTTCTCTCTGGTTTTGGTAACCGTGAGAGATCCTGAGGAAGTGCTTCCCGCAAAAGGGAGGTGCAACAAGCGAAGGACAACTGCAGTTGCAACTGGTAGCAGGAGAGTATGTTGGCGACTAGTACGTCAACAGGAGGGTGCGAATCCTTCCACTTCCTTGTGGGACAAGGAGTGTGGAGTTCCAGGTGGTCCGTGTGGACTACTACAGAGGCGGGAGGACACTTCCGCTCAGGAGGACAACTGTCATCCGACAGTCCGGTAGGAGGAGGAGGAGTCAGTCCCGGTGCGACCAGGAGTTGCACAGACACCGTCCAAGACCGGAGTTGAAGACCGCACATTGCGCGAGGTATTGTCGCCGAGCAAGCCTCGTGACAAGGTATGATTCCACAAACCATCCTTTCCTATTATATAGACGTTGACGCGTTTCCTCGGTATGGGTTGGGGGAGAAATGTTTTTGTTTCCGCTGCCTTCTCTGTCTCCCCTAAAACCCAACAGTGGTATCAGAGCCACGTCAGCTGTTCTATATTTTAGGAATATCGATATGATCAATTTTGGTTTGTCGCCTTTATTTATTGCATACGATGCGAATAATATCGGCTTTATGCATGTCCAATCCTAAATCCACAAATCCCTAATTACATATATGATATGTATTATTAATGCACTTGATACGCGTCGCCCTTAATCGAGTTTTGTGGTGGATGTGTGTAGCATGATTATGGCCTATAAACCCCTATATGTGTGTGGTTGTTTGTGGTTGCTTGCATCTCGGTCTGCGCACCGATCTTCCCTCTCTTATTCTTGATGTAACTCGAAATAAATCGAGATTCTTTCCTACCTTTGCTCCCCCCAAATGTAACTCGGGGTTTTCCCTTTTAAAGCAATGTAATAAATAGGATAGATTTTATTTCATGTTATGTCGAAGACCGGCGAACATCAAGACGACAGCTGAAACGATCGGTTCACGGCGTGAACCGATCGGTTGACATTCCAGACGGTCGGTTCAAGGAGTGAACCGATCGGTTGATGGCACCGGTTCAAGGAGCGAGACGAGCGGGTGGCGGACATGACGAGATGCACTATGACCAGGCGAACCGATCGGTTGGAGGAGCCAACCGATCGGCTGGTGGCACCCAGATGACCGGCTGGAGAGTACAGATCATTCATATGATGAGTTGATCAACTCGGATGGCAAGGCACAGATGTTCATCTTGTACAGGTTGCATGTGATGTTGACCTAGATGACCGTGATTCCTCTTGGCTCAAGGAATCACATTAGGATGGCCATAATCATCGCTTTTTATCGTTTGTGCATGTTTTATGTGGGATATATCATGTATATGATACGTACTATGTATTGTGGTGATTGGAGATGTATATGTATATAAAACCAAATCCCTCATTAAAATATTAAGTTTTAGATGCCTTCCAAATGCGACACACGTGAAAAACTTGTTCGACCAAGTGTGGGCACGCCCTAGCGTGGTGCACCGTCTACCTCGTGGAAGTGTGAAGGATGAATGTATGGGTCTGCCCTAGCAGGGTGCATGTTCATCGTGTTTGCTTTGGGTCAGACTTAACAAGGTGATCTAGATGGGATCTAGTACCTTGAGGCATGGAGATGATCATTGCAAAGAGTTGTATATGACATCTTATCAAGAGTTGCATATGATGCAATTGGCAAAAGTTGCCTACCTGAGAGATCTATGTTGTGGGTGACAGCCCTAGCTGGTCCATGGCTTAGAGGATTTTAGGATCTTGCCCACTAGAAGGTTGTACACTGCAATCTTCCAAATTGATGGTGAGGGCTATCAATTTGAACTAAAATAGTGGGAGCGATAATTAATTAAAGGCCTAATTTTATCGTCAACTTTTCAAATCAATCAAACAAGTCAAAAATGAGTTTTTGGACTAAAATTGCATATATTTCCTTTTGTTAAAATAAATGGTTAATCAACAAATCACTTTATTTGCGATCGGTCTTTGAGACCAACAAATTAAATGGGAATAATTCCGCGACTGGTTAGGATGATGAGAAGTATTCTCAATCAAAGAGCGAAAGCTCTAAGTCCTAGTTATACCAGAACCAGATGAACTCGATCCCACCACATCAATGGCTGAAAGTATGCTTATGGAAGCATACTGAGGATGACATTGATGAAGAGTGCTTGATGTTGTGTTCTCTGAACTGTGAGTTGCAGAGACAACATGAGACATATGATGTCTCTAAGATACTATCCTAGTATGTCATGATAGAAGGAGATCCAGTAAGGTATTCACACACTCAATGTGATTGGGTATGTGGAAAACCTGATTAAGGAGGATTCCCTCTGAGCCAAGAGTTGGCTATTGGTATGATACTACAAATGTTGTGAGAATCATACAATTCATGATAAGCTACAACATGAACAACTTTGACAAGCGTTGACAGAGTTGTTGGACATGTTGAGGATAGTAGAGGCAAAGATGAAGAAAGACAAACCATAGTCTTTGATGTGATCAAAGAAAAGGTAAGTCTTAAGGGCAAGGGCAAGGGCAAAGCTAAGAAGTGTTCTGATGCTAGCCAGCAATCCAAGCCGTCTTCAGCCTCAAGGCACATGGGGAAAGGGTGTATGAGGGAACTGCCCTCTATATCTGGAAGAACAAAAGAAGATGAAGGAGGGGATGGAGATCTCCACCTAAGGTATCATGAAATGAACCACTTCTTTATCCGAGGTATATGATACAAAGATATGGATATGTCATATATGCAATATCCGCAAAGAAGTGATGGCCTTTTTGAAAGGACTAAGAAAGAAGTACCCATCATTGGAGCAAGTGTTGCGGCCATAGATAGGAGTATCTTTCAGTTTATTTCAGCCTAAAGGGCACGAAATAGAGTTGAGAACTGCTATTTCATATATTGCCAATAGATAGAAACACTTTATTACTGCATATTGTATGACAATGATGGCAATTAATAAAGTTAATGTTTCAATCTTAAAGATATGATCTTTGTGGCAATGCCTTGCTTATCTTGTGGTATTTGATATGCATAAGATAAAATGATACCTAAAAGTTATTGATAACTCAAACAATCAAATTAGCATCAATCATGAGAAATTCATTTCTAGTTTCCATATGATGGATAAACCTAGACTCTTTTGGTTAGAGAACCATTAAGAGACATGGATATATTGGACATGATTAATCAATCTTCACTAAAGGTAGTGGGAGAGTGATTATCCTATTAGGTATAATACATGTGATGTATTTACATACCAATTGGAACAAATGTTAATACTTCAAATGGTTTTTAGAGAAATACCAATATGAACATCTTGAAGTGTTCAAGATTGTCATAGATGAAGTACAAATTTGGTAAAGTATTAATTCTTGATGAGATCAATGAATGAAATACTTGGACCAAATGTTTGAGATCCTTATGAGTGATTATGATAGTGTATCATAGTGAACTCATGATTAAGGCATGGTGATGTCTAAATCAAGAAGGAATCATACTCTAAGGAGTTAGAGAATGATTATCGAATAACTGAATTCTTCTTAATAAAAGAATACCCCACACTAATAAAGGAAATTAAGAATCACAAGGGTTGTGAATTCTTATATTCTTGACAGATACACCTCAATTATCTATGTGATGAGTTGTTCATATGATGAGTCAACTATCTAGATGAATATGAGGAATCAGATTTTGAGTTATGGTATAAAACCATTACATCCTAAATGACATCGTGTGAACCATAAGGTATGACCTTGATGGTAGCACTCATTGGATCATATCCATAAGTGCAAATAAGTCTTAAGTGTTAAGACACATGGATAACATTTTGAGAAGGATGATGCTTGTTGATTGCAACTTAATGACTAAGACATTTGGCATATGGAAACTAAAACTGCATTCCTTTGAGGAATAAAATCAGGATGTGTACGTGACACAGCCTATAAGGTTTATGAATCCATTAATGCAAATGAAGTCTATAAGTTACAATGGACTAATCAATGTGATTGATTGAGTACAAGCAACTCAAAATTGGATCTTTACTTTGATGATATAGTCAAAGGGTTTGACTGATGTGTCAAAGATAAAGACGGGATCTGTGATTTAGTGGGAGCGTATTCACATTCCACATATTGATGTGAAATGGAATTGTTCTAGAATGGAAATCCAAAAGTGGAAATTATCTTTAAGGAAGATAGAGATGTTTCCTATATGATAGGAATAGAGATCTATAGAGATAGTTCTCGACAAATCTCTTGACCTGGAAAAGAGAGAGCATACATTGGCAATCTGTACTGAAAGGTTCAGTATGCACAGGTTCAGTGGGAGAAAACTTGTCCATGTTATATGGATATTAGTATCCCAAGGCCAAGTGTCCAATTCTTATGAAGAATGGGAACACTAAGAATAGATCTGGATCTATCATGTATGTAATCATCCCATTGTCTTGCATGTATGACATGGCAAGAATAAAATGCATTCATCATCTTGTATGTAGGACATGGCAATATGATGTGCTCATCCTGATAACTCGTATGTAGGACATGACGAGTGGATGTCTGTCTACTTCCAGTAAGGGTTACTGGAATACCGTAAGAACTTGATAAGTACTAGTTCTATGAAGATAAGGAAGAGTTCGATGTAAAGAGTTACATTGATGCGAACTTCCAAAAAGACAGAGAATAAATCGCAAATTATACATAGGATGTATAAAAGTGAAAGTTTGTTAATAATTGGAAGTGTTCCAATAAAACCATTTAAAAGGAAAATGCCGAGTATCTGTGTGTTAGTGAACATCATTGGATACTATATGGATCTGATAGTTCATGAGATGAACTTATATTCCACTCATTGATGACAAGTATGGAATCCTTGATCATGCAATGTGGCTAAAGGTTAGCAAAGGAATACTAGATCGCATATTACGGCAACTCCATCTCATACGTGTGACGTACAATGAAGAGATGAGAGACATGCAATTTATACTGACTTTGGCAAGGTGTTGTCATTACTCACTATGTTCGCACTAAGAGCACAATAACATGTGGGACATGTTTGAAGATCACTATGAATATGATTCAAGAGTGATTGGCTCGCAGTTCAAGTGGGAGTCTGTTGGTATGTATGCCCTGAGAGCCAATCATGGGATGATTGGTGGGATACATTAAGATTGATTTGATAAACATCAAAGGCAAGCTTCCAATTCTTTCTGGTTCAGTCATATGAGATAGTGATAGAATAGATTGAATGTCTAGAGAATGACAGTACTCAATGACGTATGCTTTCAGGTTAAGGAGATCATACGGATGCTAAGAGTTTGTACATTCTTGTTATGTCCCTAGTCGGATGTCATTGTGGAAGGTAGATAGACAGCAATGACACACAAGATTAGATTTTGGTGTTGGTTGATGACAGAATCTCATTAGTCATGATATAGAGATATCAAACCAAACACATAGGTACTTGTTAGAGAACAAGGTACCGGACAGACCCACCGTGAGTTTGACACATGGAACCATGAGATGGTAGTCACAGTCAGTACTCATAGTGATGGTGGTGAGTGTGATTCTTAGACCTGAAATCACTACACTCAACACATGTCGTTGGGCACACTTTGACATCATCAAACGCAGTCCTGAAACATGGGTTGTTATAAAGGTGATGATTGGGTGGGTTTGACACATGGGGCTTTTGAGGGGTGAGTGATAGATATGGGATTTGTCCCTCCTGAGGGAGTTTGATATCCAAGGCCACTTGATGAGTAGGATTGAGATAGGCGTGCGCACGCATGTGTAAATCAGTATGTGATATTGATGTCATACATATCTCCTTCAATCTACTCTGAGATCAAGAAAGTGAATGAACGTTGACAGGATGACTGTTCCATGCCTTGAGTTCATTTGGGATATCAGTGACAAAGGAATTATACATTCACTGTAACACCATTCATGGATTGTAGGATGAAAGTTGTTCTCCAACTTTCTACTTTCACTTGGGTAGCAATGATGTGTGACTAGGCACCGCTCTTTGCTTGTGAAGTCATAAGTGTTATGGACTTTCACTGCCAACGTGAAATGGACCTGTAGGGTCACACACATAGGATTTAACCTAGAAGAGGAGTTTTGTCCACAAAGCAATGTTTAGATTGATTACTAAAGGAGTTTAGTAGTTCAATTAAACACTCAATCAGTCGATAGCTCAATATCATATGGTTCAAGGTGTTGGACGCATTGATTGGAGTATCGGATTGATTGAAATCGCAATTAACTGATTTTTGCCCAACCTGTGCTCCCAACCGATCGGCTCATGTGATGAACCGGTCGGCTGAGGTGCTGAACTAGTCGGCTGGAGTGTCCAGGCCGATCGGCTCATGCCCAGGTTGAAATGACCGGTTCAAGGGTTGAACCGATCGGCTCAACTGGTGCAACCGACCAGTTGGGAAAGTCATGTCGGCAAGAATTTTCCTTTGGTTTCAAATTGCCCAATTCGATTGGGAATAACATTGGTATACGATACCAATTGAGAACGAAACAAGGAAAGTCTTTTTGAGCAAGATTAGGACCATGAACCGATCGGTTCAGGGCACCAACCGATCGGTTGGAGTGCCCCAAACGATCGGCTCAGGTCCAACCGATCGGCTCAGGTCCAACCGATCGGCTCAATGGCCGAACCGATCGGTTCAGTAGTGAACCGATCATTTCAAGTTGCAAACCGGTTGCTTTTTGTGGAAAATTCTCGAACCCTTCTACTCCTGCTTTAGTCCCGTATTGTCGGGCACAGAGAACCCTATCCCATGACCCGCCTATATATATAGGGGTATTGGGGGCTTCTCAAAGTACAACTCAATGCAAGTCGGTTGCTTTGTGAAGTTGTCGTTCTCTCTGGTTTTGGTAACCGTGAGAGATCCCGAGCAAGTGCTTCCCGTAAAAGGGAGGTGCAGCAAGGGAAGGACAACTGCAGTTGCAACTGGTAGCAGGAGAGTATGTTGGCGACTAGTACGTCAACAGGAGGGTGCGACTCCTTCCACTTCCTTGTGGGACAAGGAGTGTGGAGTTCCAAGTGGTCCGTGTGGACTACTACAGAGGCGGGAGGACACTGCCGCTTAGGAGGACAACTGTCATCTGACAGTCCGGTAGGAGGAGGAGGAGTCAGTCCCGGTGCGACCAGGAGCTGCACAGACACCGTCCAAGACCGGAGTTGAAGACCGTGCATTGCGCGAGGTATTGTCGCCGAGCAAGCCTCGGGACAAGGTATGATTCCACAAACCATCCTTTCCTATTATATAGACGTTGACGCGTTTCCTCGGTATGGGTTGGGGGAGAAAAGTTTTTGTTTCCGCTGCCTTCTCTGTCTCCCCTAAAACCCAACAACTACAACTCTTGACGACAAGGTCACAAACATCCTTAGGGTTTATATTCACATGAGCATGCTTAACCCAACAGCTACTAAGGCACAAGAAGGCACCTACTAAACCATGCTAGGTCATACGTGTTCTCATCCTCAACATTGGATCAAGATCCTACCTTCCCATGTCATCCACTTAGCTGTGAGGGGTTCATCAAACATACCTATAAACTCAAGGGGTATCCTATTTCCTCTAAACATGTCGAGTACCATGCTCGAATCTATAGAAACTAAAATCTCATCATGATGATCAGGTACACCGCTTCCCCTCTTATAAGCCTAGGAACCCTAGGTTCACTTCTTTGATGTCCAACTCTCTGCTTCACCTCTTAACCCCAAACCAAACATGTACAAGGTATGGCATACCCTTCCTGTCATCCTTCAACTCAAGCAACACTTCATAGTTGTGTCCTCCTCAAGGACAATCAACAAGGTACGAGGCCTCACAACCTATTACTAAACCTCTCTAGGTCTAAGGAACTCTTTTTCTCGTCTATACCATAGGCACAGAGGTACCAGCAGACTCATCCTCTCTCTAGGGTTTGGTTCCTCTTATGGCAACGAAGACATCATCAACCTCCAGGGATCATGCATGAGGCAACCCCTATCATCCATTTAGGTCACATCATCCTCAACTCCCTACTTTTCCTCATATCTCAGAGTCTAGGCTTCTGACCTTCTTGTATGATCCCTTCTCTCTCTCTAGAGCTAACCCTACAAACAACCTCACTATCATCGGTCCTCTCTCCATGAAGCTAGATCATGCTCACAAAAATACCCCTACATGGGTGATACTTATGTTCAAACTTATGTTTGCTCAAGGTTATCCCTAGCCCTTTATGCTTATCTCATCATCTATCAAACATACTCCCTTGGCTAGGGTTTCAACCAGCAGCTTGTCCTACTGATGTATTATGGTTGCCTACTATGCCATGCTCATATAAGCTATAGGGGTTTCCATAGGTTCTTTTCTAACCTCATCAAAGAAGGAGCTATCCTTCGCTCTAACATGCACGACCATTCCCAGGGTTGGGTCACCGAAGGTACTTGGTAATCCAACCTCTCATGGCTCATATGACATCCAAGGTATGTCCATCCAAACACCTGGTCTACTAAGACATCTAACTCAACATGTTATCTCTCTCTCTAACCCTCACTTATGTTTAGGGTTAACACCATCCTCAGCTATTTGAAATGGAGATCTCTACCTCCAAGATGAACTCTCATCACTTATCCTCCTAATAAGAAGGTCTAGCCTCAGGTCTCTCCCGAGGGCATGACAACTTATGTCATACGACATAAGCATGTATCTATTCCTTTATGCTTAATCTATTAAGCGTATGTCCATGACATCTTATTTACATGATTTTCATTAATTTGGTGGAGGATTCCTTAAACCTTATCTACCTTACCCATACCTCAAGAGGGTGAGGAAAAGAAAGAAAACCCTAATCCTTATAATCCTTAACAACATTGGAGTTGAGAGGGAATGAACAAGGTGAGAGAGCCCTAAAGGTATCTTATTTCGAGTCAAATCCTGAGACTTCAGCCTGGAAGTCACACTAATCCGGGAGTCCTCGTATTCCGACTAGCGGTGCGGCAGAAAATCTTGCCAGCCCCCGGACGTGATCTTTTTCTAGACACCTCTGTCTTTCAAAAATTCCTCTAATAACTCCCTTGGGTTCTACAGAGTTTGTAAAATTTAATAATTAATAAAGATTAAATGAGGAACCTATGCTCTGATACCAAATGTAACGACCCTGTCTCCCAGTAACGCCAAATAAGGGAGACCAAGAGGTCAGAGTCGTTATCCCAATTTCTAGATCAAAGGTTCAACAAATAATCAGTAGTAATTATCAAATTCTACTAAACTAAACTGAAAGGTTGTAATAAACTAAAACTTTGCATACCTTTTTTTTCTTTCAAACTGAGGGTAACTACTTCTATCCATAACTGGAGTCTATTCTAACTAATCCTCCTTTGTACTTTAATCCTTATTTAAATCCACACATGCCACTTTACTGTTTGTTCTTTTCATTTGTACCTAAAACACCGACAAACAAAATTTCGGTCAGCATAACGCTGGTATGTGAGGGGAGAAACAATAATCATGCAACTATGATAACAATGTAAATAGCCAATTATCATTTAACAACCAATATTACATTTTAAGCAATACTACTCAATCCTTACCTACCCCCTATCTCTGTATTGTCCCTGTAGTGGACCTAAATGCTACCTCCCTCATGGTAGACTCCCATTAAACCGCACATGACCTTACCTAATAGGTAGTTCAATATCTAGGGTTGAGTCGTGTGGCACTACCCATAAGTAGCCCAATCCCTAACTCATGGTGTGCTAAGAATTGCATGGCACTACCCATAGGTAGCCCAATCCATGACTCAAGGTGACTTGATGGACCTACCCCATTGGTAGCCATGTACTAAGTCATCCAATGATCTGATGGACCTACCCCATGGGTAGCCATGTACTAGGTCAAACTATTAATCCATAGAGGGGACTAGGATCTGAGCTAGTAGGCACATATCTTAAGTGATAGTCATATCCACATCATAGTTTGCATGAATTAAATTCATCCAACAGTTTAATTCAAGTCATCGAGGATAACTTCAGAAAACCTCGAAAAACTAATTCTAGATATTCACAAGCATAACCACATACATGTCAGGTAGATTTGAGCCAGAATCAACCAAGAAGGGAAATCCGATCAAGCAATTACAAGAATCCTGAAGTCACATCCAATTCCTTTTTAGCAAAATCTATTCAAACCATCTCGCTACTTAAGGTTTCTATTCCTTTTTAGGATTTCTACCTCTTTTAGGGTTTACTTTGTAATTAGGGTTTTTACTTCATTTTACTCTTTTAAACTCTAATTTCTCATCTATCCTTCACGAAAGTTATTAAGGTTACCTTTTAACAACATATAACCTTAATTTCTGAAACAACACCATTAATCATCAATTAAGTCTATTAAGCCTCTTTTACATTAAAGCTACCATTTTTATCCTTTAAATCCATGACTAGATCATTATGCTCATCTATCATTTATTCATAGTTCATTATGGTCAAAATCACATATGAACATTATTTGTCATTAATTCTACCTTTATCCATTAGAAAACCATAATTACTACATTAAGGGTATTTATCCACTTTTATACTTGAAATAGTTTGGAATTATCATATCTCAAATTTATTCCCAATTTTGAATAATTAAAACCATTATGAGTCATATTTACTAATATTAGGGTTTCAAGGTCCATTAAAGCATATTTATGTACATGAACTCTCAATTAAACTAATTACATGCAAAGTTCATCATTTTTATCTTAATGTATCTTATCATGATTAATAGGCTAATATCAACTTTAATCATCCATTAAACTCTACTAATTTCATTAATCATCTCAAAATAGAGTTTCTTAATCTTTAATTCATTAATGTTGATAACTTACACTACTTTTTGATAAGAAATAGGAATTAGCCTTCAAATATATTTTTAATGAATTGCTCTCGTTTTTCTGAGCAAAATACATATATTATTTGCTACTATCGGAGTTACCAAAAAGGAGATATGATTTTTGTAAAATTAACTCACCAGAGCCAATCAGAGGATGCCACGTCACCCCTATACATGCAATGTTGCTTGCTGCTTGGAAAACATTTCAAAAAAGTCAATTTTACCCCCTATTAAGTGGGTTCTTCTATAGCCCGTGGAGTGGCATATCTATCCAACATATCTTTACCTTCTTCAACCTCAGGCAGTTCGATATATGCTACCCTAGCTACGGATTTGTAGAAACACGAGCGCTCCACTTCCTCTCCAAGGACCGGCGACCATCAGGGGCAATGGCCTCACCTCTGACGCCCCTCCCCGCACTCAGGGTGGTCCTTAGCTTGTGTCCAAGAGGGCTAGTTCGTGATGGCCATGTCCACGAACACCAACAGGTCTCGCAGTCATGCTTCCTTTGTCATGCATAGGTTCGGGCATGGTGATGACGGTCGCGCTTTTCTTTGGATTCATGGAACCTCTCTCATCAATCATGGTGACCCCACGAGTCCTCACTACCCCAGGGTTAGATGTGCTCTCCTTTACTAGGGTTTGAACAAAGAAGAAGGAGGAGAAGAGAGTGATACGTGTGGGTTTTCTCAAACCCAAGCCAAAAGCCCTACCCCTTCTATAGGGGAGGGTATCAATGCCTTACGATGCTTGGCCATGAAGAAACAGGGCTCCTTCCCAATAGGAATCCAATTCCTATATTGAGCAGAAAGATTCTCTCTCTCCTAAACAGATTTTTGATATCCTTTATTATTTGGATATTTAGGAATTTGAAAATCCTCTCACTTATCCTCTTTTATGCTTGACTTTTAATCCATAGGAACGAAATTATGTTTTCCTTTAATAGAAAATACCACTTCTTTAGCAATGCCACAAAATTCATTAATAATGTATCACAATATCCTCTTATTTTGCATTATTGTTATTTTCTCTTTCTTTTTCTTCATTGGGGCTCCTTGGACCCCAAGAAACTCTAATATTTCGAAATCCTTTTTAGTGGATACTTATTATCCTTCTAGATGCATCTATATTCATTATTTCTCATTATCTTGTTTATTTCTTATTAAAATATCTCTTTTTGAGGATTTCTTTTTATCTTTCTTTTTATTTTCCACATTGGCATTCCTTTTAACTTTAGGAATCCTTTGGATATGAAAATCCACCAAGGATAACTCAATTATACCTCTTTTCACTTATTTTCCACATTTTATCATTATTTTCCATTTCTTTCTTAATAAAGAAATATTTAATTGATCTTTTCTTTTCTTATTGCTTCATTTCTACAACTTTGGACTCCTTGGAACCCAAGGAACCCAAGAGGCACGAAATCCACCTTTGGATTACATATTTTTGCCATCTGGAGGTTTCTACATTTTTCTTTTCTCCATTTCTTATTAATAATGGAGTTTCTTTTGTGTCTTCCTTGTTATTCGGCCCATTAACCAATAAAGCCCACAAAACAATCATCAAGGCTAATGTAAATGAAATCCATTTCTTCAAAACAAATCGTATCTTTATTTGTTCAAATATCTTTAATATAGAAATCACATTTCCCACCAAACAAACCCAAGACTGGGGTTGTAACACCTCCAATTCTAATTTATATAACTTGCTTGATGTTGATTATGTATCGAAGTGGGTAGAGGAAATACCCACAAGGACTAACGATGTTGTGATAGTGTGCAGGTTCATGAAAGAGAATATCTTTTGTAGGTTTGGTGTGCCACGAATGGTCATAAGTGATGGAGGCACCCACTTCACGAACAAGAACTTTTCTGCACTATTGAGTAAATATGGGGTCAAGCATAATGTAGGTACCCCATACCACCCGCAGACGCAAGGCCAAGTGGAGGCATCTAATAGGGATATTAAGAAGATCTTGGAACACATGGTGGCCTCTTCTAGGAAAAATTGGAGTGCACTACTACCGGATGCACTATGGGCATATAGGACTGCGTTTAAGACACCTATAGGAACCACACCTTTTAGGTTGGCTTACGGGCGGGCTTTCACTTGCCGATGGAGTTAGAGCACAAGGCACACTGTGCACTAAGGAAGATAAACATGAACATTGATGATGCAGGGAGAAAGTGGAGGCTAGAGCTCAATGAGTTGGACGAGCCAAGGATGAATGCATACAAGAACTCAAGGATCTACAAGGAGTGGACAAAGAAAATACACGATCTCCACATTCAATTGTGAGTTTTCAAGAAGGGTGATAGTATGCTATTGTTCAATTCGAGATTGAAGTTGCATCTTAGGAAATTGAAATCCTAGTGGAGTGGACCCTTTGTGATTGAGGAGGTGCGACCCCATGCTGCTATCATGGTGAGAGATGGTGCGAGAGCATTCTTGGTGAATGGTCAAAGGCTGAAGCACTACTATGAGGATGACTACGCAAGGAAAGTGCATGAGATCAAACTCATGGCACTAAAAGAGGAATGAGGAGCATGATTGCATCTAGCCCAAGATGTTAAATGAGGCGCTTGTTGGGAGTCAACCCAACCTTGGTAGCTTACATGGTTATCTCCTTAAATTTTTTGTATTGATAGGTAGTTTTCATTAATTTAGCACTTAGTCTCTAGAAATGATACCCTGATATGTTTGTTGAGAGTGCAGGCTGCGAAACGGTCGATACCATCGACGCCTGGGTCGATACCATCGACGCCTGGGTCGATGGTATCGAATTTTGAATAGCAAAAAAATTCTACCAAAACTTCATACCGTAGATACTATCGACGACATCATCGATGGTATCTAAATGCAACCAGGCAGAAAGATGGTCGAGAGTCGCTAGTATCGACCGTATTGTCGATGATTACAAGATGTCTAAAGATTTTCATACCGGTTTTTCTCAGTAAGGTCGATACCATCGACACCCTGGTTGATGGTATCAACCACCATCAGAAAGAGCACCGCCAAACTCTCACAAGGATCAAAAGTATTCACATGTGTCACTACTATCGATGCAACACCGATAGTATCGACGAACACGTCCGCGATCTGCAGTCTTCATCGAGTAGTCCACAACACCTATCCGTGGATAGTGTCGATGGTATTGACATGTTGTCGCTACCATTGACACGTAGACGATCTGGGGCCCCACATCAAGCCATCACCAACCATCGATTGCACTGAGTCTCAGATTTCAACAACCATCGATACTATCGATGGATTCATCAATGGTATCTGTAACATCCCTGACCTGGGTTATGAGTTAACCCTAGGTGTTTTGCCTAAATATGTAATTACCAAAATACCCTTGAAGGGTCAATTGAGTTATACCTTGCTCAATTCAAACTCTAATTACATGAGAATGATGTTTTTAGTCATAATGACTCTATCCAACTTGATCTAGTCTAATGTTATCATCAACCATTAGTATGATGAAAGAGAGAGTACTTTAGAGAGAGAAAGTACTCTAGAGAGAGGAAGTACCCTAGAGAGAGAAAGTAACTCTAATCACATAATGGTGATGTTTTTAGCTATGTTAGCCTATGATGACTCAATCCAACCTGTTTTAGAGTGATGTTGACATCACCTAACATTATGATGAGAGAGAAAGTACTTCTAGAGAGAGAAAGTACTTCTAGAGAGAGAAAGTACTTCTAGAGAGAGAAAGTACCCTTTTTAAGTGGAAACTCAAGTAAAGCGTCTCCAATGCACATAAGTGAGCATAATTAGGGTATGGTCCACCTGTGTGAGGTCATAGAAACCCTTATTATAATAAATGATGAACCTTTACCTAATCTAAGGGCATCAGTGATGATGTTAATCATACATAATGATGTGATGAGTTCAATTCACCTTAATGTGAATAGTAAACCCTAATTCAAGGGTGATGACATATAATATGAACAGTAAACCCTAATTATAGGGTAATGGCATGCTTTTGAGTATTAAACTCTATTTGATATGAATTAGAGATTTAACTCTTATGACAAGAGTAGGAAGTATATTCCTTATTTTTATTACCTTTATCAGTTGTATTAACCATGCAGGTTATGATATGAAGGTAATCATATCCAGGTATGGATGTTGATGTTCTATTCATTAAAGGCATGTTGTTAGCCTTATGAATAAGAAAAGTAACTTGATGCCTTGTCAATGGCATCCTATGATGATAATGAGCTGTGAAAGCCATGAATACCATCAAGGTCATGCTTTAGAGATGACTTGTGATGAGGATAATGAGGAATGATGATTGATATGAGTTAGGCATATTACATTTAGTATTCTTCTTTTATAGCTGTTATGCTACTGTTATTGTTTGAAGAACAATGTATGATGTTAAAGAATACTGAATGTACCTAACTAATCAAGTATAATGTAGAGCCCTGATCATAGATCCATCATTGTCAGAGATTAAGTGATGGTGAAACAGGTTTTCCTCAGGGAACTCCTGGAGCACATACTTTTGAGTATGTGGGGTACATGGATGTGTAGAACCTTACATCCTAGTGTAGGAAAGTGATGTAGATGTGTAATCCATCCATCCTTCACTATAATTCCATACCGTATCCGTGGTAGGTAAAAATGAAACCTCCTGATGACGAAGAAAGTATAGATATCCATATCAGTGGTACGTAAACATGAAACCTCCTGATGACGAAGAGAGTACAGAATGCCACTGTGACTCTAGAATAGCGAAGGACCGGTTTACCCTGGTGAGATATAGCAGTAGAGACACGAGATGTCCTACAAGTGATCCTCTTACTGACTGAGGAAGGTGAAGGTCATGAGAATCCGGCTCTCTTAATGACCTATGTATGATACTGATGTGACTTCTCAGCGATCAGTTGGAGTATGAGTGGTATGCCTCATCTCCACAGGGCATAATGTTGTTTGTAAAATATAATCAACCATGTAGTATAACTTGTTAGAGATAACTCCAAGTTAGTTGATTGATGTTACATTGCAATAGTGCTTATATTCTTCATATCTCCTAATTGTAAGAGATCTTGTTATACCTGCAACTGTTATAGAATACTTTGAAGGTCTTACTGCTTAATATATTCTTTGATGATTATAATAAAGCTTCTGGCGAAGAGTTATAACTCTCGCTGGGACAATTATGTATAATTGTCTCACCCCGTAGACTTCAAATTTTTAGGTGGACGTCGGAGACGAAGGAACCAGCCTACAGGTGACCAGTCTCAGCAGCAGCACCAGGGGCAGCAGTAATCTCAGGTGGAGATTTGTCCTGCCATGCGGTGTAGTTAGAGTTAGTCCTATGTGTCCTCTGTACTCTCAGGTCTTGGAGTCTTTTGTTTAGTGATCTTGAGATTTTGTATCTTGATGTATATAATTACTCAAGAAGTAATTATCCTGAGATGTAAACAGTTTATCTCTCTTTATGAAAGAAGTTTTATGGATCCAAGTTCTTATCTCGAAAAGTTTTAATTTCCCGTGATTTTTGTCTTCCGCTGATTACTGATTCGCTTCCGCTAAGTTTTAATCATGTTTATGTCATGGTTTGGAGATCAGAGCCCACAATTAGTGGTATCAGAGCTCTAGGTCAGTTGAGTCTACAGAGGCATAGGACTTAGGATGTCGAGTCTATCTTTAGTACTCCTTCCTTATCTAATAGAATCTTCTGCTCCTCAGGAGAAGAAGATACCTAAGGATGTCAGAACATCATGATGAGTATGTGGCAGAGAGTAGTGCTAGTGCACCTCGAGGCGGTGCAAGGGTTCCGAGAATAGAACAACCTGCACCGGAGTTACCAAGAGAGCCACCCCAGTTCGACCCAGCTGACACGAGTAACCCAGCTGTACAGACAATGTTCGGGCAGTTCATGACTGCCATGACACACATAACCGATAGGATGCCCATTCCTACACCTAGGGCACCTGTCCAGCCTGAAGCACAAGGTATTGGTAAGACATTCGAACGACTTCGTCGCGTCGGAGCTACCGAGTACTTCGGAACTGCCGACCCTGCAGATGCTGACTTATGGTTGACAGAGTTGGAGAAGGCTTTCAGGATTCTTATGATTCCGGAAGCTGAGAAGGTTAGACATGCTGTCTATCTTCTCAAAGGCAGTGCTGGTCACTGGTGGAACATGGAAGAGCAGAAGAGACCTAGAGTAGAGTTCTCATGGGAAGAGTTTCGTCGGGAATTTATCAATAGATATTTTCCAAAGACCTTCCTAGATGAGAAGATCTCTCAGTTTGAGAAACTAAGGCAGGGTATGATGAACATTAGTGAGTATGAAGCTAAGTTCATGGAGTTGTTGCGGTTCTGTCTACACATGGCCGCTACGGATGAGGAAAGAATCAGAAGATTTGAAAAGGGTTTGATTTCTGATATGTCAACCCCTGTGTCTGCCTTAGAAAACAGAGAGAAATTCTCTACCTTCGTTGAGTCAGTCCGAAGGATAGAGAGATCTATGGTTGAGAAAAGACAAACCCATAAAAGATGTCCACAGTTCCAGGGTTCTTCATCTAGGGATTCCAAGAAACCTAGATTCTCTGCACCTAACCCTCCACCACCCAGATCAAGTTTTCAAACTCAATGGACACCAAGCAGAGGTAGAGGACGGAGTCAACCGCTTCAAGGGACGCACAGTTCTGCATCTGAGTCAGTCACTGGACCACCCAGACCACAACAACAGGAGAGGAGTTGCTACAACTGTGGTAAGGTGGGACACTTGATGAAGGATTTCCGTTCTAGGCCTGTCAGTGTGACACAACAAACCCCGAGACAGAATCAACAGGGATCTCAGAATAGACAACATCAAAGAGTAGCTCGAGGACGTGGACAAGCGTCTCAAGCTGGATCATCAGCACCACCTCAACACCAGGCGACTGCGAGATTCTATGCTATGAACCCACCTGAGGCAGTAGTCAATCCACGGGTAGTGGCAGGTCAGATGAAATTTTTATATTCCGATATGTCTATATTTTATGATGTATCTGTTCTGATTGATCCGGGTGCTACTCACTCTTTCATCACTCATGAAATGATTCGTAACTGCAATGTGACTGTTAGTCATAGAGCAGATAGTTTGTTGTTAGAGACTCCGTTGAGTGGGTCTGCCGTTTTGTAGGAGGTATGTTCTTCCTGCATCCTTTTCTATTCTGACCATCGCATTCAAGTGGATCTTATACCACTTGATATGCAGGGATTTGATATAATCCTTGGGATGGATACCTTAGAAAGGTATAGATTTGTCTTGGATTGTGAGTCCAAGTTGGCTGTGTTTGCTGATAAAAGCAACGCATGGATCTTTCAAGGTGAAAGAAAGATTCTGCCCACCTGTCTTGTGTCAGCTATGGTTGCTGATAAGCTGTTGAGGCAAGGATGTTATGCATTCTTAGCCCATGTGGTAGATGTTACCAGGGAAAGTTCCAATCCTGTCGAAGTTCCTATAGTTAGGGAATTCGAAGATGTGTTTCCTGAAGAACTTCCTGGTATACCACCACCTCGGGAGATTGATTTTGAAATTAATCTGATCCCAGATACAAAACCCATAGCTCAAACTCCGTATAGGATGGCGCCTGCCGAGATGGCAGAACTCAAGAAACAGCTTCAAGAGTTACTTGAGAGAGGTTTTATCCGACCGAGTACTTCACCTTGGGGTGCTCTGGTTTTGTTTGTTAAAAAGAAAGATGGGTCAATGTGGTTATGCATTGATTACAGACAACTCAATAAAGTAACAATAAAGAATAAGTATCCTCTGCCAAGGATTGATGATCTCTTTGACCAGTTGCGTGGTGCAACAGTCTTTTCAAAAATAGACTTGAGGTCTGGATATCATCAACTCCGTATTAAGGATAGTGACATATCCAAGTCTGCCTTTAGGTCAAGATATGGTCACTATGAGTTCACGGTTATGTCGTTTGGACTAACCTATGCACCAGCTACATTCATGGAACTCATGAATAGAGTTTTTCGACCTTTCCTTGATCAGTGTGTTGTCATCTTCATAGATGACATACTGATTTATATAAAGGATGCCCAGCAGCATGAGCAGCATCTTCGCCAAGCTTTGACTTTGCTAAGAGAACATAAGTTGTATGCTAAGTTTAGCAAATGTGAGTTTTGGCTGCCGGAAGTATCTTTTCTTGGGCATGTGATATCTGCCTCGGGAATTCGTGTTGACCCTATAAAGGTAGAATCTGTTCTACAATGGGAACAACCGAAGACACCGACGGAGATTCGAAGTTTCTTGGGGTTAGCTGGCTATTATCGAAGGTTCATTAAGAACTTTAGTTCTATAGCCATACCTTTGACCAAGTTGACCCGGAAATATGTTCCTTTTTCTTGGAGTGATAAGTGTCAACAATCTTTCCAGTTGCTGAAGGAGAGGTTGACAAGTGCACCTGTGCTAGTGCTACTTGAACAAGGAAAAGGGTATATAATTTTCTGTGATGCTTCCAAGAATGGACTTGGATGTGTGTTGATGCAGGATAAACAAGTGATTTCTTTTGCTTCCCGACAGCTTAAGAAACACGAGGAGAATTATCCAACACACGATCTAGAGTTAGCTGCTGTGGTTCATGCTTTGAAGATCTGGAGACATTATCTCTACGGAGAGACATTCCAGATTTTCACAGACCATAAAAACCTTAAGTATATCTTCTCTCAGCATGAGCTCAACATGAGGCAACGTCACTGGATGGAATTAATCAAGGACTACGACTGTACAATTGATTACCATCCAGGCAAGGCCAATGTTGTTGCAGATGCCTTGAGTAGGAAATCAGCAACATCAACCATGAATAGAGCACAACTAAACTCTTTAGTATGCTCTAGAAGAGAGATGTATATATCTTTAAGGCAAGACAATGTACAGTTGAAAGTGTCATTGTTAGCCGGTTTGTTAGCTGAGATGCATATTAAACCTACCCTAAGGGAGCAGATTAAAGAGGCACAGCTAGGTGATGCTGCAGTCCAACATATAAGATCTGAATATGGAAATGAGAAGAAAGACGGGTTTCATGACTCAGAAGATCAAGTAGCTTGTTATAATGGAAGGATGATAGTGCCAGATGTGGACAACTTGAGAAAGTTAGTCTTGGAAGAAGCCCATTCTTCCATGTATGCTATGCATCCAGGGAGCACCAAGATGTATCGAAATTTGAAAGATCTGTATTGGTGGCCTGGGATGAAGAAGAACGTTGCAGAGTTTGTTCTGAGGTGTCCCGTGTGTCAGCAAGTTAAAGCTGAACACCAGAAGCCTGCATGTACAATGCAACCTTTACCCATACCACAGTGGAAGTGGGACCATGTGACCATGGACTTTGTTGTTGGCCTACCCAGGACAAGCAAAGGACATGATTCCATTTGGGTAGTTGTTGATAGGTTGACTAAGACAGCAAATTTCTTACCTGTCAAAACAACCTATTCTGCTGAAAGGTTATCAGAGTTGTATGTTCAAGAGATAGTGCGTTTGCACGGAGTTCCTGTCACAATAGTTTCTGACAGAGGTCCTCAGTTTACGAGTCATTTTTCGGAACAGTTACACAGAGCCTTAGGCACCAAGCTAAGGTTTAGTACGACCTTTCATTGGCAGACTGATGGACAGTCGGAAAGGACCATACAGACCCTAGAAGACTTGTTGAGAGCATGTGTTCTCCAGTTCACCGGAAGTTGGGATCTACACCTAAGCTTGATAGAGTTTGCCTATAACAATAGCTATCAGCATAGTATTGATATGGCACCTTATGAAGCCTTATATGGTAGACGTTGTAGATCACCTTTGTGTTGGTTTGAAACTGGTGAGCATCAGTTGTTAGGTCCTGACCTTGTGCAGCAAACCACAGAAAAGATTAAAGTAATACAACATAAGATTAAGACTGCTCAGGATAGGCAGAAATCTTATGCTGATAAACGTCGTAGACCTTTAGAGTTCCAGGTTGGAGACAGAGTGTATCTCAAGGTCTCACCTTGGAAAGGGGTCTTTCGTTTTGGAAGAAAGGGGAAGTTAGCTCCTACATATATGGGGCCTTATCCTATCATTGAACGGATTGGAAAGGTAGCATATAGACTAGAGCTACCACTTGAGTTACAAAGGTTACATCCTGTGTTTCACATTTCTATGTTGAAGAAATGTCACCCAGACACCGAGTCAGTTCTACAACCTATGGAGGTAGAATTGAATGATGACATATCCTATGAGGAGGGACCAGTGTCAATCCTTGATAAAAGAATTAAAAAGTTAAAGAAGAAAGATATAAGTCTTGTGAAAGTCCTCTGGAACCATCGTCGTGTTGAAGAAGCTACATGGGAGTTAGAGGATGAGATAAGAAGGAAGTATCCTGCCCTTTTCTCTTAAAGTATGTTTTATCGATTTCGGGGATGAAATCCTTATAAGGGGTGGATAATTTGTAACATCCCTGACCTGGGTTATGAGTTAACCCTAGGTGTTTTGCCTAAATATGTAATTAAATCCTTGAGATTAACTCTGAGCATGTAATTAAGTTTCCCAGAAACATGTATTTCAGTATTTGCTCCTTTTTATTTAAAGTTGTAGCATTGTTTTGATTTACAGGGACCTATGTGCAATTTACCCAATTGAAAGGTTTATCTTGCAATTTGCACAAGATAAGATGTTCCTCTGATGTTGAGACATCATGAGAATCTTTTTGGCAAAGTTTGAGGGATTTCCCAAGCTTGGGCACCAAGTTGCAGCTGTGGAAGCAATCCCGGGGCTTGAAACCCTAATTTGGGGTAAAATGCAATTTACCCAAATTAAGGGATGCAATTTGTAAAATATTTCATCTAAAGTATCTTTTTAGACTCTTGCCATCATTTAGAGAAGAAATGATGAGGAAGTCACCTCAATTGAGTTATCAAGTTATGAAATATGCCTTGTGATTGAATAATCAGGGTATATGTGCAATATCTCTTTATGTATGTACCTTATTATTAGATTGTTCTTCCTTGCCTTCTTTTCTAGACCTTAAGATAAGGTTTGTCCTTAGAATGAAGAGGAAGGGACGAGCAAGTAATAAAGGAAGGACTTAGTTGGAATTAGGGGAAACTTATGGGCTTTTAATGAAACATCACCCAAGTATATGTATACCCTACTTCTCAAGCAAAGGAACTTTTCCTTCGTGCATATCGCTGTTTCCTCTTTGCTTGGCCGACTAAGGACTGTCTTGGAGCTCAAGAGAAACGACCAAGGGTGCAAGGTAGGTTTGAACCCCTCTTCTTGCCTAATTCCATGGTTAGAACTCAAATTCAAGGTCATCTTCATGGCTAACTCTTGAAACCCTACCTTTCTAGCCGTCTCTTTTCATCCTTTCTTGGAGTTTTCACCTTGGCCAACCTGTGGGAACTCAAGGACGCCATTAGATCTTGGAGCTTGAAACCTTGGAGCTCAAGAAGCAAGCTTTAGGCGGGTTTTATAACTCTAAACCCATGCTTTACTACACACATCTTTTATATGCGGTTAGATGATAGTCCTTCATGTATCTTGCTGTTCTTTGCTATTTTGCAAGCAAACCGTGGGATATCTGTACTGTTCTTGAGCTAGGAGATGAAGGCGTGATTTCCAAGAAAACCCACCGCTTTTCACTTTCTTAAACGGTCCCAACAGTTTGCTCTCTCGGACTCAAGACCGCGAGGTGAGCAAACGGTCTCGAGACCGCGACAGGGAAAACGGTCTCCAAGACAGTTTGGCCCCATTGACCGAGCGTGGACCGTATAAAAAATATGTTCCTAATTATATAGGCTAATTACCCTCAAATTTTGGAAGGCTAACTCCAAAGGAATCGGGAGATATGACCTTTTTAAGTGACAACTTTAAATGCATTTATTACTGATTTTCAAACGGTCTGAAATTGCCTTTTTGGGCAAACGGTCCCAAGACCGTGTAAGGTCGTTGACTAAGCGTTGACCATATGAAATTACTGTTCAAAATTATGTTAATTAACAACTCACCAAGTTTTATGGTCTAATTCCAAACGGGCTAAGAGTTAAAGGGTGAATACTAGGGATAACCCTAGGTAAAATCAGTACTGAAATTATGGTGACCTAATTAGGGTTTTTAGGGTTGATTGACCTAAAAGGTCTCAAGACCGTTTGGGGGTCACCAAACGGTCTCAAGACCGCGAGGGAAATCAACCAAGACCGTTTGGAGGTCTAGGGTTGAGTAATTTGACCAATTGAGGACCCAATTGCAAATAAGTTATCAATTTAATCAAAATTCTGTTTTGTGGCTCAATCATGGTCCAACCCCTATAAAATCACCTTAGATTTTGATGAAATCTTGGGCAAACGGTCTCAATACCATGTGGAGTCCACTCACATGACCTCAAGACCGTTTGGGCCAAGTTTGAGCCCAATTGGAGCTCAATTGAAGGGTTCAACCTTGTGTTGATGCACATTGTTGAGTATTGATGGGTGAACATTGATAGACCCTAATTGAATCGATTTCAATCCTAATTGGTCAACAATTGAGGGTCAATTGAATGACCAATTGGTTAAGAATAACCTTAATTGACCCAATCTATAGGTGGTCAACATAGCTTTGACCTTTTGTGGGCTTCAACATCGTTTGACACCATCGATTGCTTTATTGATTTTGTTGATGGACCAAACGGTTGAGACCTTGAGAGCCTCGCGGTCTGAAGACCGTGAGAGGGCTCGCGGTCTCAAGACCGTGAGGGAGCTCACGGTCTCAAGACCTCGAAGGGCCTCGCGGTCCTGAGGTCAAGATGGGCAAACAGTCAATGTCTCTTCGCGGTCTCAACATCAACTTGAACCAATGAGAGGGCTTCGCGGTCTTGAACCACTTGAAGAGGCTCGCGGTCTTGAAGCCTAAGGGGGCTCGCGGTCTTGAAGTTAGAAGGAGGCTCGCGGTCTTGGAAAGTCAAAGTGGGCAAACGGTCAACACTTTCAACCGATCTCAACTCAATTGATGATTAATGATTGAAATCAATCAATGTAATTCCAAGTTGACTTCTTTCAATCAATTCATAATATAAATGGTCTAATGTTGCCCAAATCAAACCCTAATGATAATCTAGGATAGTAAGGGGTTATTTGACTAAGGTTTTTGACCATAATGATGATCAATGGGGTGAATTACCAAAATACCCCTGAAGGGTCAATTGAGTTATACCTTGCTCAATTCAAACTCTAATTACATGAGAATGATATTTTTAGTCATAATGACTCTATCCAACTTGATCTAGTCTAATGTTATCATCAACCATTAGTATGATGAAAGAGAGAGTACTTTAGAGAGAGAAAGTACTCTAGAGAGAGGAAGTACCCTAGAGAGAGAAAGTAACTCTAATCACATAATGGTGATGTTTTTGGCTGTGTTAGCCTATGATAACTCAATCCAACCTGTTTTAGAGTGATGTTGACATCACCTAACATTATGATGAGAGAGAAAGTAATTCTAGAGAGAGAAAGTACTTCTAGAGAGAGAAAGTACCCTTTTTAAGTGGAAACTCAAGTAAAGCATCTCCAATGCACATAAGTGAGCATAATTAGGGTATGGTCCACCTGTGTGAGGTCATAGAAACCCTAATTATAATAAATGATGAACCTTTACCTAATCTAAGGGCATCAGTGATGATGTTATTCATACATAATGATGTGATGAGTTCAATTCACCTTAATGTGAATAGTAAACCCTAATTCAAGGGTGATGACATATAATATGAACAGTAAACCCTAATTATAGGGTAATGGCATGCTTTTGAGTATTAAACTATATTTGATATGAATTAGAGATTTAACTCTTATGACAAGAGTAGGAAGTATATTCCTTATTTTTATTACCTTTATCAGTTGTATTAACCATGCAGGTTCTGATATGAAGGTAATCATATCCAGGTATGGATGTTGATGTTCTATTCATTAAAGGCATGTTGTTAGCCTTATGAATAAGAAAAGTAACTTGATGCCTTGTCAATGGCATCCTATGATGATAATGAGCTGTGAAAGCCATGAATACCATCAAGGTCATGCTTTAGAGATGACTTGTGATGAGGATAATGAGGAATGATGATTGATATGAGTTAGGCATATTACATTTAGTATTCTTCTTTTATAGCTGTTATGCTATTGTTATTGTTTGAAGAACAATGTATGATGTTAAAGAATACTGAATGTACCTAACTAATCAAGTATAATGTAGAGCCCTGATCATAGATCCATCATTGTCAGAGATTAAGTGATGGTGAAACAGGTTTTCCTCAGGGAACTCCTGGAGCACATGCTTTTGAGTATGTGGGGTACATGGATGTGTAGAACCTTACATCCTAGTGTAGGAAAGTGATGTAGATGTGTAATCCATCCATCCTTCACTATAATTCTATACCGTATCAGTGGTAGGTAAACATGAAACCTCCTGATGACGAAGAAAGTATAGATATCCGTATCAGTGGTAGGTAAACATGAAACCTCCTGATGACGAAGAGAGTACAGAACGCCACTGTGACTCTAGAATAGCGAAGGACCAGTTTACCCTGGTGAGCTATAGCAGTAGAGACACGAGATGTCCTACAAGTGATCCTCTTACTAACTGAGGAAGGTGAAGGTCATGAGAATCCGGCTCTCTTAATGACCTATGTATGATACTGATGTGACTTCTCAGCGATCAGTTGGAGTATGAGTGGTATGCCTCATCTCCACAGGGCATAATGTTGTTTGTAAAATATAATCAACCATGTAGTATAACTTGTTAGAGATAACTCCAAGTTAGTTGATTGATGTTACATTGTAATAGTGCTTATATTCTTCATATCTCCTAATTGTAAGAGATCTTGTTATACCTGCAACTGTTATAGAATACTTTGAAGGTCTTACTGCTTAATATATTCTTTGATGATTATAATAAAGCTTCTGGCGAAGAGTTATAACTCTCGCTGGGACAATTATGTATAATTGTCTCACCCCGTAGACTTCAACTTTTTTGGTGGACGTCGGAGATGAAGGAACCAGCCTACAGGTGACCAGTCTCAGCAGCAGCAGCACCAGGGGCAGCAGTAATCTCAGGTGGAGATTTGTCCTGCCATGTGGTGTAGTTAGAGTTAGTCCTATGTGTCCTCTGTACTCTCAGGTCTTGGAGTCTTTTGTTTAGTGATCTTGAGATTTTGTATCTTGATGTATATAATTACTCAAGAAGTAATTATCCTGAGATGTAAACAGTTTATCTCTCTTTATGAAAGAAGTTTTATGGATCCAAGTTCTTATCTCTAAAAGTTTTAATTTCCCGTGATTTTTGTCTTCCGCTGATTACCGATTCGCTTACGCTAAGTTTTAATCATGTTTATGTCATTGTTTGGAGATCAGAGCCCACAATATCGATGCGCCAACAATAGCGGCGGCTGACCCTTATAAAAAGGGAGGCAATTCTTCAATCTAAAATCACATCCTCAGTGCCTATCCTCCACAACCGAGCCCAAGCATCTTCGAGCGCCCCGAAGCAACCGGGATCACCCCCGATGATCATCTCTGAGAATCTTCTTCGGCTCTGTGGATCTCCATCTTCTCCGAGTGCCTCAACCATCTTCTCCAAGCTCCATTCTCCTCTTTCTCTCTCACTCATTGCCCATGCAACAATGGTGAGATCTGGAGCTTCATCATCCAGGGCTTCCCCATTAGCCCTACCTACGCCGTCAGAAAGATTGGTCCCTCGCCCAAGACTAGTCCACCCATCCCCGGAGGATAAAAATGTGTATGAGGAGCTATGCAAGTGGTCCATCGAGAGACCGGAATTTGATCAATGATATGGGTTTTGAGGCCAATATGGCCTATGTGTTGTAGGGACAATTAAGCAAGTCCCCTAGGTTGTACTATGACCAAACCGACGGTCATCCATTCTTTAGTGGGTGGCCCACCTATAAGGAGATCATCATCGAGTTCATGGCATCTCTGGACATTTGTGTCATAACGACCTCCTCCAACCATCGCACAATGCAGATTATGATGCCATGATTGCAAAGCTAGTTACTATACCGATGGGGTACTCGATTTGCTAGAACAATGCCTCCATAGCTGATTTTGAGTATCCATTTGTCAAGATCTTACACCAGATTCTCTCCAACACCTTCTTTGCAAGATCAAACATGTCTCAAAGCAAATTTCAAGAGACAGACCTATTCTTCCTCTATAGTCTACTGGAGAGGGCACCCATTAATTTTGGAGCCTTCTTCCTCATGCGCGTAATGGTGGTTAAGAGGAACACTTCTCGCAGGGCCCCCATTTTTTGGGGGGGGTCTAATTATGTTGATTGCAATGTACCTGGGCCTAGATCTGTCTAGGCTACCCAAGCTAGAGTGCAAGAACACGCTCAATTCGAGCCATTTTGTGAATGTGGGCCTTATTGAATCCCGTCATGGCACTGTCTACGCCACCTGCCACATGGCAGGAGTCTTTTAGAGGAGGGAATTGTCAGACCCTACAACATCAGGCCTGGCCAAAGCTAAAGGTGGCCTATCATTGATGTTGATGAGGATGAGGAAGAACAAGCTGAAGAAGTGGAAATTCAAGATGGCAACGATGATGAAGAAGAGTAGGAGGAAGCCACCATTCCTCTTCGATGAAGAGTTTCTCCGTGAAAGCATCCACGACACTATGGAGCTTCCTCTTCTTCCTAGCCACTGCCACCATAGCCCTCTCAAGGTGCATAGGATGTATACTAAATGCAGGGGATGTATACATTGCTATAGGATATTCAGTAGACACAGCAGCAACATACCACCTCTTTTGTGGGAAATCAAGAAACAACAAACAGACTATTCGAGAATCAACAAGCAATCAACGAGAATGAGTTCCTCCTCTTGGCCAACCAAGAAACCATCCACAACAGGTCACATAGGATGGAAATGCAGCAACAGCCGTTTTACGACCACTACTGGAGTGAGAATTTTTTTGGAGGATACCCACAGCCACCACCGATGCCCCCATCTGATATGTCATTCCAAGTGCATTATCCTTCTTGGGATCCTAGTGGCCACCAGTACCCACCACACCCACCATCAGAGTAATAAAGGGGTATCGTTGTTCCACCTCTTAAGTTAGGATTTTGACTATGCGGCCATAGTCGAGTTCAAGCTTGGGGGGTGCTGGAACAACATCTATCTAGTTTTTTATTTATTTATTTTATTTGATCTTTTATTTGTTTTTGCAATTTTCATCTTTCTTTATCTTATTTTTCTCAATTGCTAGATTTACTATTTTCTAGGATCCACTATCTATCTAGTGTACTCAGTGGAGTCTAAATTAAATTGCATGTCATCTCGTTTTCACTTGGGGTTGTGTGAGCAAATGATTTTTAATGAAGAAATCCTTAAGAAATTGTAAGTTTGACTTGTGAGAACTTGAGGATATTGCTTGTGAAACTCATTGGGTAGGTCAACTTAAAACATATGAACATGATGGTGTATCTATATGGTTCATGTTAAGAGGATTGATATGGATGTTGAGCCTAAACAAACTAAATGATAATGCGACTTAAATTTGAAGTGAGAGAGAGAAACCCCTTGATTAATTGGTACACAAGTCAGTAAGGAGGGACATATAATTTTATCTGAAGGTTCTGTCAATTAGTCTTGTGATCTGATCCACCGCAATTTCATTCACTCTCCACCATAAGAACAGGGAGCACATTACTGTCTTTCACTCTATGATTGCATCCCACGTAGATAGGTCATGCATTACAATTATTTTTTCATGTTTTGCATAAAAATGGAAAAAACGATATAGAGTAGTTATACATGCACATTATCCTTAGGTGCATGTCATTTAGTTGCATAATTGTCATAATGAAGTGCATTCACATCTTTAGAGCATATAGTTGTACGTCATGTGTTGTATGTTCTTCTAAATAATTAACAGTGTTGAACTTGTCCCATACCCTCCAAAAAGAAGGCATCAAATGTACAAGTTATGTTAAAGAGAAGGAAGCCCAACAAATATTCCATTACCATTTATGAAAATGAGGGCTTGAAAAAATGAATGAAAAAAAAGTTTGAATAAGAGGGAGAAAGGGACATGTTCTCACCCACTTATTCAAAAGAACAAGCACATGGTGTAGTTTTCTTAGATATTCCATCTCACTTTGAGACGGAATGATAGTGCATGCATCATTTGATAGAAAAAATGTAGCATTAGGGCATTTTCATTTGCATTTGCATCATGATAGGTCATTCATTTTTATTTTTCATGATCGGTTGTACTTTGCTTCCTTTTCTTCCATAGCCACCCATTCCATCCACTTGTTGTTCTAAGTGGTAGGCTACCCATGATATTCTCCTCATTCATGTATATCAGGAGATATGCTTCCATTTAGAACGTAGTTAGGAAATGAGCAACGTAGATAGGAGATTACAAGATTCACCAAGCCTGAACATGAAGATTCTATTATGTTAACTGCCTTATTTGATAGTGATCGTTGCTCTTGGGGTAGACATTTCTTTTGAATGATTATTGTTGCCTGAAGGGTAGTTGTCATTCCGTGGTTGGTAAGGGCCGGTATGTGAATTGTAGGTGGGAATCATATCGAGGTATCAATTATGTGATTATGTTCTTTAGTTGACCCTCTCAATCAAATTTTTAAGTTTTGTTGCTCGAAGACGAGCAAGATTCAAGCTTAGGGGAGTTTGATGCAGTGAATTTGATTTGCATTTATAGGCTGGTTTCATACTTGTTTTGTGTGGTTATGTGTCATTTTATGACTATAATAGCATAATTCATTTTACTTTAGCCTAAAATCACTATATGCATCAAATTCGGTTTGTTTTATCTTATTTTGTATAACTTATCAAAAATTTTGGATTTAATTTGTATTTCTCTCTCTGTTTCAGGTACTTTGTATATCTGGACCCCTCGATACCATCGATGAATCTATCAATACCATCAACATGGCATCAGTGCCCAGGCAGGAGGGAGAGCATCCAAGTCGATACCATCGACCAAAGCCGTCGATGGTCTCGATATCGCTTCAGTGGGAATTAAGTCAAGCCGTCGATACTATCGATGGCACCGTCGATAGTATCGAGAGTTCACAGGTTATAGCAACAAATTCCATTGTTTTTAGTGTCGGAAGTGCACCTTAAGGTGTCGATACCATCAACACCCCGTCGATGGTATCGACACCGTCAGATCAGAGTTGCACCCAAATTGCCATGATCGAATGGCTGCAATCTTTTGGCGGCCGTAAGTCATGCCTATGCCTAATAAAAGACAGCCAAAACCTAGGTATCGCGTTCTATTCCATTGTATGAGTCCCAGAGAAGAGAGGAGATAAGAATGGAGCCCAGAGCTATGCCTTAGACATTTCTAGAGCCGCAGACAGACGATTCTTTCGCTTGAAGGCTACAGATCGTGCATCTCACACTGAAGATCACCCAGATCTTCTCCGTTTCAGGGGTTACATCATATTTTCTCTTGTTTCCCCATGTCTTCCTCTTTCTTCTCCATGTGTACTGTTGAGATGAACATGTGGGGCTAATCCCCTCTATCCTTAGGACCGGGAGTAGCCCGAGGAATCATTGTATGACAATGTTATATTGATTATCATAATTTGTCTCACTTTCCCTTGATGTGTTATCGTGTTTCAATTGCAATTTACTATGCTTGATCACCATAGTCGATTTCTAATATTTTTAATTACTTCAGATGTAAAAATAGTGGTTGAAAAGGCACGATTAACACATTAATCAATAAATTCCTTAGACAAGGTAATGTACGATTAATGGTGGATACATAGAGAAATAATTAAAGCACCTAGATCTAGGGTATAAGTTACTACTGGCTTGGAACTGACCTAGAACTAGGTAGTGAATTGTATCGCAGAAGCGAGCAATTATGACTACGAGCCATAATCAGGGAAAGAGAACAAATTATGTTAATTGTGTAGTTTTGCAAGCAGTGAGACCTCACGGTGAAACCGCAATCCTAAGGATTCCCATTTCATTTGATTAAATTAAACACTTAATCATCGCTTGTTCTTGTTTCTTTTTGTTTTATTTTTATTTTTGTTTTAAACTCGACAATCAACTTTTCCAATCGGTCTAGCTAATCGCGACCAATTAGTAGTAGTCTACCAAAATTTATGTTTCCCTGAGTTCGACTCAGGCCTCACAAGGCCTATATTACATTGATACGTGCACTTGCGTTTAACACACGATGAAATTGTGTCAGACTCCACTATTTTGTGTTTTTCGATTTGCATCTTTTGTCTTGGTATGAAATCTGTGACCATTGAAAACATACCCCTTGTACTTAATGGCCAGTTGATGTGGACCTTGAGAAAGAAACTTGATTTTATCATCCACCATCTCTATTTTTAGGAGTGTCTAAATCTAACAAAAGAAAAGTTTGTTAGACTTTATTCATGAAGCATAACAAATTTGATTAGCGCAACTAAACTTACATGTTCCTTAAACCATCCATCAAATGAGTTATTATGTATTCTTTGAACCTTCTTTAAGGACTTTTGAGGATGTTTTTGCCTAATGATATCATAGTGCTTCCTGAATACATAATATGTGCAATTTGTCATTGGAATATGTTCTAGAAGTTTGTTAATAGAAGATAGTTGACACTAACTTACTTAATGTAGGGTTCAATTGCTTCACAATTGAATAGTACATGCTTATGGGCTTGTTTCAATGTATGTTTGTCCAAGACACATGTTCCATTTTACCAATACCATGACCTACTGTCGAGAAAATAGACCAATCTTCACTGTCAAGTGTTGGCTCATTTTCCAAATTTACTTTGTCGGTATCATTTCTATTTGGCCGATTTAATTTTGTTTCAACTCCATCCAAGTATCTTGAACAAAAAGGTAGATATTCTTCGGCTATATATCCTTTTTCTATTCATCCTTCTGGATATCTGTTATTACAAACATATCCTTTTAGGGTCATCATATACCTGATAACAAAGTTGAGGAAAATATAATGACAAATTACATTCCAATAGGTAATGCAACCACAACATATGAAAAATAACCTTTCAATTGGATACATCCAACGATACTGAATAGGGCCGACTATCTTAGCTTCATAAGAGAGATGGACTGATAGACGCACCATTATGTCAAAAAAACATGGAGGGAATATCTTCTCCATCTCACAAAGTGTCACAACTATTGCATTTTCTAATGCAGCAAAATCATTTGGATCTATGACTTTAGTGCACAACCTTTGAAAATAGTGACAAAGATTAATAATACATGACTTAGCATTCTTACTGGGCAAGGACACAGTGACAACTAATGGTAGAAGTTGTTGCATCAGCACGTGATAATTGTGACTTTTCATTGGTAGCATCTTCTAATTCTTCAGTCGTACACATATAGATATATCAGATGTATACCCATCTGGAACTTTGACAGATTTTAGGAGGTTGCAAAATAATATTTTTTCATCTTTTCTCATTGTATAGCAAGCTAGAGGTAGGATGGTATATTTACCAACAGTTTTTGGATGAAGCGGAAATCTGATTCCCATATCCTCCAAATCCTTCCTTGAATTCAAGTTGTCCTTACTTTTATCCTTCAAACCTAGCAATGTTCCAACAATACTCTCACAAATATTCTTCTCAATGTGCATGACATCGAGATTGTGCCTTACAATGTTAGTTTTCCAATATGGTAGCTCAAAAAATATGCTTTTCCTTTCCCAATTATGTGTTGAATCCTTACCTCCTGGTCTTTTCTTACCAATTACAGTGCTTCCGTCCTCCAATTGTGACATGATTTGAGCTCCAGAAGGAGGTTTTGGTGGACACCTAAATTCTTGCTCACCATCAAATGCCTTTTTTTCTATGCAGAATTTGTGGCTAGTTGGAAAAACCCTACAGTGTCCTCTGTAGCAAACTTTACGGCTATGTGGCAACCAATGTGAGACAATATCTTTATTAAAATGAGGACATGCTTTGTATCCTTTAGTACTACAACCAGATAGATGTGCATATCCTGGAAAATCACTAATAGTCCATAATAAAGAAGCACGCATCAGAAAGAATTCCTTGGTTCCAACATCATATGTATGTACACCAGTATTCCATAGTTCTTTCAACTCATCAATCAATGGACGCAAGTACACATCTATATTTTTGGGTGAGGCTGGTCCAGAAATGAGTAGGGACAACATAAAATATGTTTGCTTCATGCACAACCAAGGAGGTAAATTATATGGAATAATCATACCAGGCCATATACTATAAGAAGTACTCATTGTACTAAAAGGATTAAATCTGTCAGTTACAAGTCCCAATCAAATGTTTCTAGTGTCTGCAGCAAATTATGGATGCATCACATCAAATGTTTTCCATGTAGGTGAATCTATCGAGTTTCTTAACTTGTCTTCTTTTTCATATTCTTCTGCATGCCACCTCATTAAGGAAGAGGTTTTTGATGACATGAACAACCGCATTAGGCGTGGTATAAGTGGAAAGTTTATGTGCACTTTGACAGTTATTCTCTTGGGGTTTTTTGCAAGCTCGTCATCATCATCTGGGATTGTACTTGTTTTCCATCTTGATGCACCACATGTATCACAAACATTTTGATCAACAAAATCCTTCCAAAACAACAAGCAACCATTTGGACAAACATGAATCTTAACATAATCTAAGCCCAACCCCATAATAGTTTTTTTAGCTCATAAAATGAATTATGTAATTATTCTCCTTCTGGTAGCATCTTCTTAAAGAACGTAAGAAAATAGATGATGATTTCTCACTCAAGCCATTAAGACAAACTAGGTGATCGAATTCTAGGATGTAAGAAAGTTTTCTATTTTCTTACACCCTGGATATAATTATGTCTTAGAATCCTTTAACAAGAAATAAAATTTATCAGTATTGAAATGTTGATCACTAGATGGCTCCACTCGTTCTGTATATCCATCTTCACTAAAACTCGGAAAAGTATCATGCAATATATCTTGTAAATTTTCAGCAATAAGGAAATCTCCCTGATCAGTAGGAGCATCCAATTGAACATCGGCATCTTCACCATGAAAAGCCCAAGAAATATAGCTTCGTAAGAAGCCATGCCACAATAGATGTCTCAATGCAGTCTTTCTGGTGACCTGGTATACATTAGCACACTTTCTACATGGGTAGACAATCTTGTTTTCAATCGATGAATGTTCAAAAGAGAAATCCAAAAATTTTGATAGTCCACATAAGTATTTACTTCTCGTTCGGTCATCCTCTGCTATCCAAGACTTATCCTGTAATGACCCTGCCTCCCGGTAACCCCCAATTAAGGGAGACCCGAAGGTCAGAGCCATTAATCAATTTACAAGATCACAGGTTCAACATATAATCAACAATAATTATGAAATTCTACTAACTAAATTGGAATTGGGTACAAAAATTAAAACTTTTACTTACCTTTATAAAACATGGAAATCTTACTATCCACAGCTTGAAATACTCTATCTAATCCTCCTTGCACTTTATTTCTTAATTTCACGACGTGTCACTTTACTGTTTGTGTTTTTCAGGATCTTACCTAAAATGCTGACAAACAAAACATCGATCAGCAATTGCTGGTATGTGGAGGCAACCGAAATTTCACAATTAAGTCTAACAATCTAAATATTGCAATCAAGATAATTATCCAGTCAATTTATATTTTCCATGTGCCCATACCCACCGCTTTTGCCCTAACCCTGGAATTGACTTAAGGCCACCTTCTCAATCCCGAGCTTTGTACCTGGGAGTCGCCTCTCATGGTGCTCCATAGTCATGCCTCATTGACCACCTTCTCATTCCCGAGCTTGGTGTCTAGGGTCACCTCTCATGGTGCCCATTGGTCTACCCTCCTGGGCCTGACCTTTATGGCATCCTCCATCAGGGTGGCATGTTGGTGCGGGAATACACATTTAAATTAAATTGTGATAGTCATAGTCACTTTATAATTGCAATATGAACAACCAAACAGTTTAGTTGCATTCAATGTGATTAAACATACGAGAATTCGTCGGGAAACTAAAGAGGTTATTCATAATTAACCACATACCTGTAAAGCAGACTTGAATGTAGAAATTACCAACCAATCAGGATTCAAGCAAGCACACACACACAATTATTCCTGAAAATGACATCCAATTTCCCTATCATTAATTTCATCATCATGATCTATCACTCCTAGTTGTCTTTTAGGGTTATTATTCCTTTTTAGGGTTTTAACCAAAATTAGGGTTTTATTTCCTTTTTATTACTTTTACCTTACTTTTATCAAATATCCATCAAATGCTAATTATCTTGTCCTATTTTCCATTAACGTCCTAAATATCAGGTTTGGACCATATCAACCCTAATTTTCAGATTTCTATATCAAATATCCATCAAATGCTAATTAGCGTTTTCTTTTTTACAAATTAACTCTTTTCCATCAAAATATGTACTTTTGAAAAAATATACAGAATCAGATATCCAAACCATTTTTACTGTATTCCTCATATTTTTTTGATCATTTTTCATGTATTGAGTTTTCTCATCTGAGCTTTCTAGCTCTAGATATGATTTTTATAAGAACAACCCTTTAATAGATTATTTGCTATTTTCCAGAAAAGCTAGGATCGCCCGATCTATGGGCCTTGGATCCACGGAGGATCCAACGGTCCTGAGGGAGCGTGCCCTGCTTTTGAAAAACAAGGGAACAAAGGACGAAAGTGTCCTTACCTGTAAAGAGAACGCGGAGGGGCAGAAGAGTAAAAAGGCCCACGAACGTCTTCTTCTTCCTCGCGTCGACCAGCAGATCCAAGCAGTCAACTCGAGGGTTGACTTCAAGCTTCGGACCTCCTACGAGCAAGCTGATGGTATAGGGAGCTCCATCTCCCTCGGTCGAAGTCGACCAGGGGTCCAATTCCCTACCCGAGCTTTGCCAAAGCCTCCGCCTACTCGTCGGACTCTGGCGGAGTTTTCAGGGGTGTCGAGGGTACTAGTCAAGGTCTTGGGCGAAATTGAAAGCACGAACTCGATCCTTGCTCTCATCCGCAATGATTGGACTAGGGAAAGGGGATGTTGGTGCCTTATACCCCCCCCATTTATAGGGTCGAGGCAGGGTCCTGCCCAGTTGGACGTTTCCTGGTTTGGCGATAAAACCCACACGAACCAGGAATGAATCCCTTCGGCTTGCTTTCCCGAATCCAATGGGACAATTTCCCGATTGGCTCATGCATTGGATTCTCGAGAATCTAGGATGGAAAGTCCACCCTATACCCAACAGAGTCCCAGTCCTAACAGGACTTAGATGATGACCCTCGACCGTTGTATTAAGATCCAACATACCTCCTCACTTGCATTCACAACAGAGGAAAGATAAGTCCAATTAATTCAGATTTAATTCCCAAATTGCAAATATCTTGCAAAATTGATATCTCCCAAACCATAACTCATATTTAGCTCAAATTTTAAGGAAACGTTCCTTTTACTATTTCCTAGCTTTGTATGAAATTTGGGAAACAAAAAGAAATGGATGAGAAGACTTCCTTCTCTCCCAAGTTATCTTATTAATTAATCCAAATTAAATTATATTCCTTCTTCCTTTGTGATTATCTTGTTGTTTTGGGTCCCTTGGACCTCAACAAATCATAAAGGCATGAATTCCCATATTGGGGAATATTGGTTTGCCTTTATCTTCTTTTAATTGTCAATTTCTCATATTTCTCTTTTATTAATCAATTTCTTTTCCTTTTTAATTCCCTTTCTTTTCAATTAGGCTCAATGGCCAACAAAGCCCACAATCAACCAATCAAAGCCATTTCCATAAAATCTATCACAATTCAAAGAAAAGGATCTCATTTATTCATTAAAAGAGAAATACTCTTTACATTATAATTTCAAGAAATTGAGGTTATAACATCCTCCCCTCCTTATAGGAATTTTGCCCTCAAAATTCAAACAATCAAACAAACAAATCTGGGTATGTTTTCTCTATGTCCGCCTTCAGCTCCTATGTGGCAACATCCTCTCCATGGTGCTTCCAGAGAACCTTTACTATCTCTATATTCTTGCATCTGAGTTCTTTTACTTTGGTATCTAGAATCTGCAAAGGTGACTCATGATAAGTCAGCTTCCCTTGAAGCTCAATAGGTTCAATGCTCAGCACATGGCTCAGATCTTGCACATATCGCTTCAGGTTAGACATGTGAAACACATCATGAATCATGCTATACTAAGGGGGTAACGCCAAACGGTATGCATCTTCACCAATCCATTCTAATACCTCAAACGGACCCACGTATCGGGGACTCAACTTACCCCTATTCTTGGCTATAGCTCGGAGCGGTCGGATTTTCAAAAACACATGATCTCCCACAGTGAAATGCACATCAGTCTGCCTTGCATCAGCATACGACTTCTGTTGATCCAGGGCACTCTTTAGCCTTTGCTTGATCAAAGCCACTTTATCAGCATACACTTGGAGCTCATCTAACCTCAACAGGGTCCTCTCACCCACATCATCCCAGTGAAGTGGTGACCAACACGGTCTCCCATACAAAGCTTCATACGGAGGCATCCCGATATTGGCTTGGTAGTTGTTGTTGTAGGCGAACTCTGCTAACGGTAAGTATTGCTCCCATGAGCCACCCCAATCGAGCACACAAGCTCTCAACAGATCTTCTAAGGTCTGGATTGTCCTTTCTGACTGACCATCCGTTTGGGGGTGATAAGAGATACTAAACTTTAACCTGGTACCAAGTTCCTCTTGAACTTGCTTCCATAACTTGGAAGTGAACTTCGGGTCTCTATCTGAAATGATCGATCCTGGTACACCATGCAACCGCACTATCTCTCTGATGTACAACTCAGCTAGGTCTACCACCTTGGCAGTGGTCTTTAAGGCAAGGAAGTGTGCTGACTTGGTAAGACGATCTACCATGACCCATATCGCATCATGACCCCTCTTGGTCCGGGGTAGACCCACCATAAAATCCATGGTGATCTGCTCCCATTTCCATTCTGGAATTTCTATCGACTGTAAAAGTCCGTCGGGTAGTTGGTGTTCAGCCTTCACCATCTGGCACATAAGACAACTAACTACCCATGACGCAATGTCTTTCTTCATTCCTGGCCACTAGAAAAACTACTGTAGGTCCTTGTATATCTTATTAGTTTCGGGGTGCACTATGTATTTGGATCCATGGGCCTCTTGCAGAATACGCTCCTTTATTGGTGAATCTGCAGGAACCCAAATGATTCCCCCGTCCACTCCCACAGATAGACGAGTTTGTGGCTTCATCATCAAACCATTCATCTGGTCTAGCTCTCTACTAGTCAATTGTGCAGCTATGATCTCACTCAACAACTCTGATTGAATCTGGATATTAGCCAACCGAACTCGATCCTCTAACGGTTGTGGAGTCCATTCCACAAGCTACTCCAAACTCTTCCATTGACTGGACAAAACAGTTGCACACTTAAGTTGTTTTCGACTCAACGCATCAGCTACTACATTCGCCTTACCAGGATGGTAGGCGATGGTGAAGTCGTAATCCTTCGTGTACTCCATCCATCGTCGTTGTCACAGATTTAGGTCTCTCTGTGTCAGCTGATATTTCAAACTCTTATGGTCGGTGAAGATCTCGAAGGTAGCACCGTACAGGTAATGCCGCCATATCTTCAAAGCATGTATGATAGCAGCTAATTCCAGGTCATGTGTCGGGTAATTCACCTCATTTGGATTGAGCTGTCGGGAAGCATATGCAACCACATGCCGATCTTATTCCAACACAGAACCAAGTCCCATCTTGGAAGCATCAGTGAATATCATGAAACCCTCATTTCCAGAAGGAAAAGTCAACACAGGAGTGGTGGTCAGCTTCTCTTTTAATTCTTGGAAGCGAGCTTCACATCCTTCCAAGTCAACATGGATAGCGGTAGAGCAGTCTTGGAGAAATCTTTGATGAAGCGACGGTAGTATCCGGCCAACCCCAAGAAGCTGCGAATCTTGGAGGGGTTCTTGGGTGCTGGTCAGTCTCGAACTGCTGATACTTTGGCTGGATCTACAATGATTGTTCCTCCTGAGATGATGTATCCAAGAAACATGACTCGGTCCAACCAAAACTCACATTTCGAGAACTTTCTGAAAAACTTATGCTTTCTCAAGATATCAAGGACTCTACCCAGGTGGTCACGGTGTTGGGCTAGGTCATCTGAGTACACCAAAATGTCATCTATGAACACTATCACAAAAGAGTCAAGGAAAGGTTGGAACACACTGTTCATGAGGTTCATAAAGACACTAGGTGCATTGGATAATCCAAACGGCATGACCACAAACTCATAGTGGCCATAACAGGTTCTGAAAGACGTTTTGGGTATATCCTCACTTATCACTCTCACCTGGTGGTATTCGGACCTCAAATCGATCTTGGAAAAGACTCGAGCTGATTTGAGTTGGTCAAATAGGTCATCTATTTTGGGTAAAGGATACTTATTCTTAATGGTTGCCTGGTTGATCATCCGATAATCAATACACATCCGAAGCGACCCATCCTTCTTTTTCACAAAGAGGACTGGTGCTCCACATGGTGAGGTACTGGGTCTGATGAACCCCTTATCCAACAACTCTTGCAACTGGGTTTTCAACTCAAGCAACTCAGTAGGGGCCATTCTATAGGGTGTCTTAGATATAGGGTTAGTCCCAGGAGCTAACTCAATCGAGAAGTCTACCTCCCTCACAGGGGGAATCCCTGGTAGATCATCTGGGAACACATCTGCGTACTCCCGAACCACCTCTATGTCCTCTAAGGATTGTCCCTTAACCTCGGGTACAGTAACTATTTCTAGGTAGGCTCGACAACCCTTGGATAGCATCCGCTCAGCTTTCATGGCGGACACATAAAGGTTGGTTGTTGCATCCTTCCTTCCTCGAATGGTGAAGTATGGATAGCCGGTTTTCCTAATGAGAATCTTCTTCTCTCTACAGTCAATTTGAGCTCTGTAGGTGGAAAACCAATCCATGTCGATGATCACATCAAAATCTCTCATATCGAGGAGCATGAAGTCAGTGGGAATCTCATGGTTCAGATACTTTCTGGCAAGACTGGGGTTTTCAAAAGTGAGGTATAAATACAACCACTCGGGGTTGTGACATCCAAAACATAACCCAAATCCTTGATATCCAAACCAAGCATAGTTGCCAGATTTCTCGAAATAAAAGTATTAGTTGAACCAGAATCAAAAAGTGCTTTTACATTTTATCCCATGACTTCCACCAAGCCTCCATGGTTATTCCATATCAGAAAGCTACTACATGGTCTACTAAACTATAAGAAAAACTCTAGGGGTTATTACCCTCAATCAACTTATTAGCATTCGCTTGTGCTTCTTCATTGTCAATGGCGAACACTCTAGCTTGTCTCCTCTCTCCAGCTGGTGGTACTCCGACTGGGGGTGCTATCTCTACGGGTTGTGCTGCCACGGGCTGTGACCCTAAAGGTCCCATTGGGTCAGGCTGAGGGCAGTTGGCGATGAAGTGTCCTTCTTGGTGACATCTGAAACACACCTTCTTCTCAAAGCGGCACTTCCTAGGGTGTGTTCGTCCACAGGTGTGACACTGCAGGAGGCGACCACGGGGCTTTCCTTTGTGCCCTTGCTTGTTCTTGTTGTGGTTGCGTCCTTGTCCCTTCTTGTTTTCATTCCTCTGCCCTTGAGCTCCTTCAGTGAAACCCAAGTACCCTCTGGATTGGTTCTGTGCAGGCATCACTGTCCTTTCCATGTCTAAGGCGGTGTTATAGGCTTCAGCAAAGGTCTTTGTCTTACTAGACATCACATGAGGCTTGATGGCAGGGTGCAGACATTCCATGAAGTGGTCCACCCTCCTCTCTTCATCCAACATGTGTCCGAAACATTCCAGGAGGCGGAATCTGCGACCAAAGTCCGCAACTGAAGAACTTCCTTGAGTCATGCTCATGAACTCTCTTTCTTTTTCTTACTTTGCTGAGATGGGGAGGAATCTGGCGGTGAAGATGGTCTTGAAGTCAGTCCATGCCATCGGTTCCTCACTTAGGTCTCTTCCTGTGATATGGTTCTCCCACCATATCTTGGCTGCAACCTCCAAAATGTGAGTAGCAAACAGAACCTTCTTATTTGGCTACACCTCAAGCATACGGAACCAATTCTCGACTGCAAGCAGCCAAGCATCAGCCTTGTCGACTACTTCCGACTTGTCTTCTCCCCAGAACTTCTCGACATTCAGCTTGACGAAGTCCAGGATGGTGGCTCCAAGTTGAGGACGAACAGGAAGTGGCTCACCATTCTCGGCTCTAGCTATGTCTCTAAGGGTCAGGGCACGGATAGCTTCAGTCAATTGTTTTTGTTGTTCCATCCAAACTGCATCTGTTGTATGAACCACCATGGCTGGTTCTGGACAACCAGACTGGTCCTCCTCCATTTGGGCTTCCTCTTCATGCATCTGGTATTCCTCATATTCTTGTCCTTCCCCTGGCTCTCGGTTGTTGTCGGGCATTGGTTCAGGGTTGGGAGCTTCATGCACAACTTCCTCAGGCCTCTTTCTCTTCTTAGAGGTCTCTCCATCGTGGTTCCGCTTCCTCTTCTCAGAGGATCCATTCTCCTTACAGGGTGGTCCACCATCACTGGTGGAAAAACGGATAGCCACAACTTTGGTACGAGCCATCTGCACACAAACAGACTTTTAGTTTACCTTTAAACTAATTACACTTATGTCAATGACATCTTACTTATGTATCTTTTATTAATTTGGTAAAGGTTCCCTTAGACCTTATCAACCTTAACCCATACCACATGAGGGTGAGGAAGAGAGAGCAAAATCCTAATCCTTACAATCCTTAAGAGAAAATTGAGTTGAGGAGAGATGAGCAAGATGAGAGAGTCCTAAAGGTATCTAATTTCGAGTCATATCCTAAGACATCGGCCAGGCAGTCACACAATCCGGAGTCCTCGTATTCTGACTAGCGGTGCAGAGGAAAATCTTGCCAACCCCCGGAAGTGATCCTTTTCTAGACACCTCAGTCTTTCGGACACCTCTAATAACTCCCTCGGTTCTATGGAATTTGTAAAATTTAAAAATGATTAATGATTAGATGGAGAACCTAGGCTCTGATACCAATTGTAACGACCCCGCCTCCCAGTAACCCCCAATTAAGGGAGACCCGAAGGTCAGAGCCATTAATCAATTTACAGGATCACAGGTTCAACATATAATGAACAATAATTATGAAATTTTACTAACTAAACTGGAATTGGGTACAACAATTAAAACTTTTACTTACCTTTATAAAACTTGGAAATATAACTATCCACAGCTTGAAATACTCTATCTAATCCTCCTTGCACTTTATTTCTTAATTTCATGATGTGTCACTTTACTATTTGTGTTTTTCAGGATCTTACCTAAAATGCCGACAAACAAAACATCGATCAACAATTGCTGGTATGTGGAGGCAACCAAAATTTCACAATTAAGTCTAACAATCTCAGTATTGCAATCAAGATAATTATCCAGTCAATTTACATTTTCCATGTGCCCATCCCCACCGCTTTTGCCCTAACCCTGGAATTGACTTAAGGCCACCTTCTCAATCACGAGCTTGGTGCCTGGGAGTCACCTCTCATGGTGCTCCATAGTCATGCCTCATTGACCACCTTCTCATTCCCGAGCTTGGTGTCTAAGGTCACCTCTCATGGTTCCCATTGGTCTACCCTCCTGGGCCTGACCTTTATGGCATCCTCCATCAGGGTGGCATGTAGGTGCAGGAATACACATTTAAATTAAATTGTGATAGTCATAGTCACTTTATAATTGCAATATGAACAGCCAAACAGTTTAGTTGCATTCAATGTGATTAAACATACGAGAATCCGTCGGGAAACTAAAGCGGTTATTCATAATTAACCACATACATGTAAAGCAGACTTGAATGCATAAATTACCAACCAATCAGGATTCAACCAAGCACACACACACAATTATTCCTGAAAAATACATCCAATTTCCCTATCATTAATTTCGTCATCATGATCTATCACTCCTAGTTGTCTTCTAGGGTTATTATTCCTTTTTAGGGTTTTAACCATAATTAGGGTTTTATTTCCTTTTTAATACTTTTACCTTACTTTTATCAAATATCCATCAAACCCTAATTATATTGTCCTATTTTCCATTAAGGTCCTAAAGATCAGGTTTGGACCATATAAATCCTAATTTTTAGATTGCTATATCTTTTTCTTTTTTTTCTCTAATTTAGGATTTCTAAACATATTAATCAACATATTGAATTAAAAACCCTAAACATGTAATTCTATCATCAAAACAGGTTAAAAACCATCTTAATCATTAATCAGGTTAAACATATTCGAATTAACCTAATTGTAAGACTAAATATATCCTTGATAATCAATTAGGGTTTTGTTTTTTACAAATTAACTCTTTTCTATCAAAATATATACTTTTGCAAAAATATGCAGATTCAGATATCCAAACCATTTTTAACGTATTCCTCAAATTTTCTGATCATTTTTTATGTATTGACTTTTCTCATCTGCGCTTTCTAGCTCTTGATACGATTTTTATAAGAACAACCCTTTAGTAGATTATTTGCTATTTTTCAAGAAAAGCTAGGACCGCCCGATCTATGGGCCTTGGATCCACGGAGGATCCAACGGTCCTGAGGGAGCGTGCCCTACTTTTGCAAAACAAGGGAACAGAGGACGAAAGTGTCCTTACCTGTAAAGAGAACGCGGAGGGGCAGAAGAGTAAAAAGGCCCGCGAATGTCTTCTTCTTCCTCGCGTCAGGCAGCAGATCCTAGCAGTCAACTCGAGGGTTGACTTCGAGCTCCGGACCTCCTGCGAGCAAGCTGATGGTACAGGGAGCTCCGTCTCCCTCGGTCGAAGTCGACCAGGGGTCTAATTCCTTGACCGAGCTTTGCCAAAGCCTCCGCCTACTCTCCGGACTCCGGCGGTGTTTTCTGGGGTGTCGAGGGTACTGGTCAAGGTCTTGGGCGAAATTGAAAGCACGAACTCGATCCTTGCTCTCCGCCACAACGATTGGACTAGGGAAAGGGGATGTTGGTGCCTTCTATCACCCCCCATTTTTATAGGGTCAAGGCAGGGTCTTGCCCAGTTGGGCATTTCCTGGTTTGGTGACAAAACCCACACGAACTAGGGATGAATCCCTTCGGCTTTCTTCCCCGAATCCAATGGGACATTTTCCCGATTTGCTCATGCACTGGATTCTCGAGAATCTAGGATGGAAAGTCCACCATGTACCCAACAGAGTCCCAGTCCTAACATGACTTAGACGATGACCCTCGGCCGTTGGATTAAGATCAAACATACCTCCTCACTTGCGTTCACAACAGATGAAAGATAAGTCCAATTAATTCAGATTTAATTCCCAAATTGCAAATATCTTGCAAAATTGATATCTCCCAAACCATAACTCATATTTAGCTCAAATTTTAAGGAAATGTTCCTTTTACTATTTCCTAGCTTTGTACGAAATTTGGGAAACAAAAAGAAATGGATGAGAAGACTTCCTTCTCTCCCAAGTTATCTTATTAATTAATCCAAATTAAATTATATTCCTTCTTCCTTTGTGATTATCTTGTTGTTTTGGGTCCCTTGGACCTCAAGAAATCATAAAGGCACGAATTCCCATATTGTGGAATATTTGTTTGCCTTTATCTTCTTTTAATTGTCAATTTCTCATATTTCTCTTTTATTAATCAATTTCTTTTCTTTTTTAATTCCCTTGCTTTTCAATTGGGCTCAATGGCCAACAAAGCCCACAATCAATCAATCAAAGCCATTTCCACAAAATCTATCACAATTCAAAGAAAAGGATCTCATTTATTCATTAAAAGAGAAATACTCTTTACATTATAATTTCAAGAAATTTAGGTTATAACATATCCATTCTATAAAAATAGTAAAACATATAACATATGAGTAAGTATGTCATATTAAAAAAGACTATACAATATGAGAAAATACTAGTGTAATCATGCAAATAAATTTCACGTGAGCCTATCTGACTAGGCGGGTGCCCTGGCATTTTTTGAAATACTTATAATGAGGATAAAAGAATATAGCTATAATAAGTATAAAAGAACATTTATAATGAAATTTATCAGTAATTTGTAACATAATAGGATATGCATATTTCTTTTTGTTGTTGGGTTGTGAATGTTTCATTAGATAGGATGGATTTGTGAATTTGGAACATTCATGGGAACACACACTTTAGTTGTAACATATATGAGTAAGTTTGTCATATCAAAAACGATTATACAATACGAGAAAATACTAGTTCCATTCATTAATCTCTTTTTACATTCACACACAGGGGTGTACCCCTAAATAGTAACTAAACAAAGGGGTTGGTGTACCATTAAACATGTCCATAATTAAAATAACTATAAATATAGACAAGTCTAGATTGATAATTGTGCCTCATCATCAGATTCGTCTGAGCTGGTTTGCTCCATCGCCCACTCATACCGCCATAGATGATCGTGGGTCTTGTTGTTGATGTTGGTTATCCAGGGTGGACAGAGATTGCAAAATATTAGTACTAACAATTGTAAGTACATATAACAAGAAGTAGTATAACATCAGTTAACCTTTTATTGCTTGTCATAACAAACTTTATTGTGGTGGACATGATAGCTTGAAAAGAAATCTAAGAGAGGAGATCATGTCCTATATATTTGTAATTGGTCCAACGTTCACTAATCCTTCTTTGAGAATTTCAAGGAAGTGACTACTATTTTCTATAATTTGATGTAGCTTGGTATTTCATACAATGAGTTGACACTTATTCACTATTTGTTGAATCAACACTCATATTTTAGATTATCAAAGAGGTTACTGGTGTCTAGCTTGTTTTGTACAGGTGTGAGACCTATCTAATTTGGAGTATCCATGCACTACTATAGCAGGTGTGATACCTATTAAAAATGGTTACTGGTATCTTTCCAAATTTTTACTATAATCTTGTACTTATGTGTTTATCCAAACACTACTACAAAATATTTTATCATCTTATTATTTTGATAGTACCACAAAGTTTATGACAAGAAGGATTCTTCTAAAAATTATAAATTTTCTAAATGAGTTATGTGAGGTTATTATTCTCTGACCTATATATAAAAGGGATAGATTCCTGCCTCTTTAGTTTTATGAGTACATGACACTATTTTTGAAATACTTTTTATAAGGATAAAAGAATATACTTATAATAAGGACCCAGGCACTTTCTAATCATTTTGAACTGAATCAGAAAATGAACAGGAGCCTGGGTCCTATCCGCTAGTATCAAATGAGAATTTGTAAACCTCAAAACCACCAACATGGTTTCCAAACCTACAACCTCACCTTCTACAAGCTCACCTTCTACAAACCTTTAGAACATATATAGACAGAAAGTAGGAATCTATACAAACAAATACCAAAGATACACTCCCTGATATGAAGTTGAACACCAAGGTGTATGTTCTTCATAATATGGTACTCAATCATGGATATATTCCTTTTTTGGTCGGCCAAAACTCCTATTTTCAAAGGATACGAATATCATTTCAAAGAATCCCAAAAGATCCTTAAGAAAAAAGGAGAACCATACGAAACCATTTCAAGCACTTCCATTGGCAAAAGCCAACATAGAATCCCATCCTTGGATGACATCAAATAGGGAAAAGACAAACCAACCCAAGGACAGATCACAGATCCTTCAACCAACGATAACCAATAGAAGAAAAGAGTATTACATCACTCAAAACCACATTAGAAAAAGGATTCAAAAGAAAATAGTATAGAAGACCTTCCAATCAAAACCAACAGAAGCTTCAACCAGTAGAGCCTGACAAGAGGTGGGAGAAAAGGACTGACCCTTAACCAAGCATAAGAATAGCAACATAGCATCCAAAAGTCCAGAATCAGAATGAACAGAATATGACAAGGGGAGCAACCCCCCCTTTTGACAAGGAGAATAGAATGAACAGAACATAATTTTGGTCACATGTAATTAATTGAAGGGAAATGGTGTATTTTTCTTTGCTATTTCTTAGTTTTATCATCTTCAGACTACCCCCCCCCTTTAGAAGCCAGAGATGCTCAGTAAGCCCCTACTTTTTAGAAATTTCTTTTGAAGTATAGTTTCTACTGTATAAGTGGATCAACCCAAGTATTTTGTTATAGAAATTAACTATGATGAAGATGAGATGCTTAATCATTCTTGGCCTTTGTTCTTTTGAGAACATATTAGATTTTTCACTTATATTAAAGGGAAATATATAACGATAAAATTACATTGTTTCATAACCTGTTTATATACACTAATATAAAATCATAAAAGAAAATTAATGTGGGTAATGACATATCACAATGTATACTAAAAATAGCTAAGCCTAATCAAACCTAATTTCATGTATATACCATAACCATGAATAATTACACTTCATTAAAATTAGCTTCTAATTAGAACATGGGAATCAGGATGGCATACCAGGTCTAATATCAGGGAGGTTCCTTGTCTCAAAACCTAGGTTTTCGAAAGCGCGAAGCCAGAAGCATGCAGATTGGTCCCCTTGAAGCGGAAAGTGGGAAGTGGGTTTTGAAGCGGACTAAAGTGGAAACTTTTTGAAAAGGCGGTCCACATTATTTTAAAACATTTAGAAAAATTTAGTGACTGTCATACTACTAACAAAAAGAAATATTACTTAACAATCAAGCATTCATTGTAATGTTTCACTACATCCAATTTAGTTGTTTCAAACAAACATGTATATTCTGTAAGAATTGATAACTAACAAGCAGGTATTGTAACATGCTAGAAAATTAAAGACCATCAAATTACTTTGTATATTAGTGAGTATTGACTCATGTTACATTGTACTACAATATTGTTATATTGTATCATCATATGAAAAAATTACATATCTTGCAATTCTTATACTTATATTATGAGTATATGACAAGATTATAGAGCATCAAATTACTTACTATACCAGTGAAACAGATGTTACTTTACAAAATTGATACACTCTGATATGGTACCGATACAGAACATGCAATTAGTAATGCTAAAAGAATATAAAATGACAAATTACAGACCTTAAAAAAACTTAGTATACCAATAAGTGTTGATGGATGTACTTAATGATATTGATATACTAAGTTACAATATTATCTAAATAAATACTGATTTACGACAACCAATAAAAGAATTCATACATAAATCTTAACCTACTGCTAGAATCGATGTATTAAAAAGGATCACATGCTCGTTAAACCATACCATTTGGTAAGCTATCAGGATGTTTTGATAAGCATTTCAATATGTGATCATTTTCTCTATGTATTTTAGTATCATAAGAGTAATAGTAGTCAGTTCCTATATATATTTTGATATGCAACTTCTAATCATTTATAGCTTTTATTGTTTCCATATTACATTGTAGTTTACCTCCAAAGCTAAAAAGGAGTAAGGTGATGGTTTAGGAAGCTTTTGCAGAGCATTTTTTATAGAGTTATAGCTACTGCATGCATGCCCTCCATGTTGTTTATTAAAGCAAGCAAAAAGAAAACTAACCTATGAATCAAAATTAGGAGGAGCCATGAAGCATGTTGTCTAGACTGTAAATCTTCCCATTAACGGTTCCTATCCTGAACTAGGAACTTCTCCAAGTTAGGGTCGGCACAATTTTTGAATTGGGGAAAACAATCCTACCTTGTTGGGAGATTGAAGCTCTCCTCTTTTTCCCCATCTCATATTGGATATACTGAAGCATAAGGAACCCTGCTCCATCCCTAATGGCCACCTATATAAAAGTCTGATCAACCTTGACATACACCATTTGTCAGTTCCCACAACTTTTATCCATTGACAAACTCATGAGTCCCTCCTATTTCAATTAGCCTTCCTCTAATACCATGCAATACATCGACATACAATTTTTCAATGTGAAACTGAAATCAGTCCAAAATAAAGCAAGAATATAGAAAAATTAAGGGAGGGGTAAGAAAATTGTAGAGGTAGGAATATATCTTACATAGACGTAGTTCTTCCTCTACTAGTGTGAATCAAGATAGATCGGTCGATTGTGATGGTGATAATGTTTGGGGAAGATAATATATTTGTAATGTGGTTGGGACTGATCACCTGGTGCCAATGTAGCAATGTAGCACTCCTGGCTTCCTTAGCTCTGGCAGTGTGGCACTCCTGGCAATGGTTTCCTTTTGATTCCAATGCTTGATTCAACCAGCATGATGCCCAGTTGTGCCTCAGGTAGTAGAGCAGACGGTCGACTGTGCTACAGGCGCTAGCTGTTGCATAGGCAGTTGGTCTAGGATTGGGCCCTAGCTGGTCTCAGCATGTATCATCTTCCCAGTTGATGTGATCCTCCAAGCCACAGTTCGGGCTATGATCGACCAGCAGGCTATCTCCTCCACGTGTTGGTCTCACAAAAGTGAGGAGCAGGGATCGTGGAGATAAATCTTGTGCCGCTAGCTATTACTGGATTGGAGCGCGAAGAGAAAAGCGGGAAGTGAAAATTATATTGTAGTGGTTTGGCAATTTTAGATTGCCACTAATTAAATTTAAAATGCCTTTAATCTAAAGTCTTTTTTATAAACTCTATAATAGGTGGTTTAAAGGCATTTTAATTAAAAATGCCAGTACATTAGATAGATAGTGGCTTTTTTTTAGAAAAGACACTGGAATAAAAGCCACTAATGGGCATTTTTTTTGTAGTGATGGTGTAGAAGTTTATCACAGCTCAGTGAAGATGTGGTCTTCTATGTCGTGTCAAAGCATGGGACGAGGAGGAAGAACCACCAAGGTAGACTGGGCCGATCTTCTTCTCAAACCTTCTTTCTCGTCTTGACCTCCTTGCTCGAAGCAAGAGGAGCAACAGGTAAAGTGACAGTGGCATGGATGTACGTGGATGGATCTGGATCGAACCTACATTCAGGCATCCTGGTGGCATCCCGGGTCCAATGCCTCAAATGAGGACCCTGCTGGTCCTATTTATAGGCACTGGTTGGGGTCTTCACATTTTTTGTGTGAGTCCACTTCACATAGTTTGGAAAACCATTTGCTTCTTCTTAACAGTTTAGGACCCCCATCCAAATGGTCTTGGATATTGATTAATATGCTCACGATCTTGTATAGAGACCAAATAGTCTTGGGTTTGATAAACCCTCACAGTTTGGAAACCATGAGGCTTCCTCATAGTTTGCTATCCCGGTGTTCTTCTCCTCCAAACCGTTTTGGCTTCCAAACGGTCTCTACTTCAACCGGTCTTCACTTCTAAACGGTCTTGATTTTGTGGTCTTAGTGGTTTGGGATCCTGATGATCCTTGCGTTCCATCTGAATAGTCTGGGGTTAACACTGGTTCTTCACTGTCCTAGATACTCTGGCCTTCACGGTTTGCTACCCCAGTAGTCTTCACTTCAAAACGGTCTCACGTGATTGTGTCCAAATGGTCTTCGGCCTCCAACCAGTCTTGGTGTTTTGATCGTCCAAACAATTTTGGATGATCGACATCCATGTGGTTTTGGTTGCTCGTGGTTTGCTACCTTCAATCGGTCTTGTGCCCTCAGCTCGCCTAACGGTCTTGAGGATTGAGAGTTGTCACACGGTCTTACAGACCGTTAGGGCTTGTGTGGTCTTGATGAGCCAAACGTGAGTAGGTGCGTCGACCAGGTGATAGGAGCGGATAGAGGTGTTGTTGTGGTGGTGTGCGATGACGTCGACAGGTTGCAGGTTGATCGGAGGAGTGATGCCCGTGGAAGGTGATGGAGGTGGTGTGGAGTGGTGAAGATCATAAATGAAAGAGGAAGGGAGCGCGGATGAAGCAGACATTGTGGAGGTACGGTGGTTTTAGGGTTGCAGTTCGGGCAGAAGGAAGAAGAGGAAGGTGGAGTGACAACTGGTCTTGGTGTGAGTGGGGGCTTCATGCGGTTTGAGGGTGTGTGTTCCATTTGGTCTTGCGAAGAGGCTGCTCTATGGTTTCCGGGTCGTGAGAGTTCTCACGATCTTGAGACTGTGAGGGCTCTCTCAGTTTCCAAACTGTGAGAGGGGTTGAGGGCAAACCGTTTAGAGCAAGTGATAGGGTAAAACCGTATAGCCAAGACCAAGTAAGGTCAAGACCGTTAGGGTAAAAATAGGGAGAGCAACCAATAAGGGCAGGTTGCATGGGTTAAAACAAGAGGTCTAAGATGTTGAGGAAGGTGAATTAGGGTTAAATGGAGGTGGGTTTGATGGTGAAGTTGATGAAGATAAAGGTGTAATAAGCTCACAGTTTCAAGACCAATTGATCAAAACTTGTTGAGCAGAACGAATGGGCAAACCATTTGGTCAAGACCGATTGATCAAACCATTTTGTTCAACACCGATTGATCAGACTATTTGGTCAAGACCGATTGATCAAACCGAGGCTGAGAGGATCTTGAGTGAAGGTGAGTTCCAGCCGATGGTTGAACCTCATCATGACCTACATAAAATCAATATAAACCCAGTTCATAATCATGATAATTGAACCAATTAAGAAATTTTGCATATTATGGGATTTAGGAGATGAAATCAGATGTATTGAGTCGAATTGAGCCCAAGATGGTAACTGAATATTATGATTAATATGCATTCATCAAAACACCCCGAGCTTAAACGTTGCTCGTCCTCGAGTAACACAAAATCTGAAACAGTCACCAAATGAATTCTTTGAACTTGTGTGGTTGCTTCATCTTCACATCACGATTGTTTTCTTTCTGCTCAGTGTAACTATGCATCTCAACTATCTGAGACCACTGAACACATCTTACCATATCTTCATTCCTGAGTTTTCTTTCCAACGTCACTTCCTCCTCCCTTTTTTCCAACAACAAGCATTTCTAAGAGTTTTGTAAGAGTCCAAAGATACCCGAAGAACAACAAGTGTGCATCTGATCTGACATTGGTGTTTTTCAGGACAGTGGGGGCATTCATTGTGCCTTTAGGTAGAAAAGGGAGTAAAGGGTGATATGGAAGGAAGAAATAAATCTCTTCTCTATTCGACTCGAGATTTTTTTATATGATTACAATTTCATTTATTGCATTTTGTTGTGTGAATCTCTCCTATATTTGACTCGAGATTGCATTTTTCTCTGTTCACTTTGGCATCTTTTCTTGGTGGTACGCCCCTATTAAATAGTTAGGGGTATGGAAGAAGCGGATATAGAGAGAGGTGGTGTGACACCCCAAACTTAGGGTTTGGAACTATTTTTGCAATTTTGTGTTTATTTTTGATGGATGGAAGGGTACGAAGATGATAGAAGAAGTGTAGAAGAGAGTTTAGATCAGAATGCAACTTGATTTACAATTCCGTGCACTGGATCGTTCTCTTTATCATACTTTGCTCAAATAATGAATTGATGACGATCCAGTGGGGGTTCCATGTTATTGTTCCACTCATTGGTTAGGAAGCATGACATGTTTGATCCCTATCAGTTCGACAGACACTTACCATTTTTACATAAGGATCATGATATTAGGATTCATAAGCTTCACAAGATGATTTCAATCAATAGGCTAGTTTCAAAAAGTGGTCCTCTTGAGGATTTCCTTCGAATAAGGAGGGTATAATGATTCAAAATGCATAGAGAGAGAAACTATCCAGCTAGGTAATGGCTTTTATTGAAATAGAAAGCATCAAAACTTCATCGAGTTTATGTTCAACTTCTTTGAAAAACTTTTTAAAATGCAACGATGAAATCTTAATGTTGAAATAGATGGGTGTAGGTGGAAAGTAGAGTACGTACCACCCACCCTCCACCCCAAACTTAGAAATTTGCTCATCTCGAGCAAACTCTAAATCCAATATGGATGGAAAAATTCATGCCGGTTGGACCCCCAGATCTGGTTCCGTTCCAATCAGTACACATCCTCCATATGAAAATCTCAAAAATGAAGATTAATCAATACTCAAGATAGCATCTCGCGATGCGATTTTATTTAGTGAAAAATTATTGAAAAATTGAAAAACAAAATTATGGAAAATATCTAATTCAAAATTAAAAGTAAAATGAATTTATTGATCGAGTTGCCTCCCGACAAGTGCCTTTGTTTTGTGTCGATGGCTCAACTTGATTCCTTCAACTTTATGGTGGATATGTTGGATTGGTGAGTTCCAGTATTGCTTCGATGCCTGTGTCGACTGAGGTGAAATATCTCTTCAAGCGTTAACCATTAGTGTAACATCCCAGGATTTGAGGCCTCAGATAAAACACTCTTAAAAGGAATGATTGGACTACCCATATCACCAAGGTGCACCTCCTTTCCCGGGAGCCCATCTCTAAAGAACTCCATAGTTAATCATGCTCAGCTTGGAGTAGTACTAGGATGGGTGACCAGTCGGGAAGTTGATCCAGGCTTGCGCCTCAGTGAGGACAAAGTGTGCAGTTAAGGCTAGTGGTGGTTTGTGGGGCCAGTCGTCATTCCTGAAACTCTACTAGAGCCTTGGGCAGTGGGCCTAGTCTTTACAAATGGTATCAGAGTCAATTCCCCTCCAGTAGGTGGGGCCCACATGGGCATGGCATGCCAGTCTTGAGCCGTGCGGTCCAGACATGTAGGAAACGGTTGTCCATGGTTGACGTAGCCACCCTTGCGCTGGTATTCCGTGATTGGGAGTTGGGTGTCCATGGGCCATTATGGGATCGCACTGAAATGGGGAAGAGATTATGGGGCCTTATAGTTGAGCCTTGATGAGGACGTCAAGAGTATAAGTGGGGGAGATTGTAACATCCCAGGATTTGAGGCCTCAGATAAAACACTCTTAAAAGGAATGATTGGACTACCCATATCACCAAGGTGCACCTCCTTTTCCAGGAGCCCATCTCTAAAGAACTCCATAGTTAAGCGTGCTCAGCTTGGAGTAGTACTAGGATGGGTGACCAGTCGAGAAGTTGATCATGGCTTGCACGTCAGTGTGGACAAAGTGTGCAGTTAAGGCTCGTGGTGGTTTGTGGGGCCAGTCGTCATTCCTAAAACTCTACTAGAGCCTTGGGCAGTGGGCCTGGGCTTTACAATTAGCTATAAATTTACCAGACTTCTCACTCCATAAAGAGAAAGCACCATGTGGGGAGATGCTCTTGATAATGTAAGGTCCAAACCAGTGAGAATGGAGTTTTCCTAGGAATAACTTTAGTCTTGAACTGAACAATAGAACTTGGTCTCCTACTTGTATGTCCTTTCTTTTCAGATGACCATTGTGCCAATGTTTCATGCATTCTTTATAGATTTGTGCATTCTCATAAGCTGTCATTCAGAGTTCTTCTAACTCCTGGAGTTGCAGAATCATGTCTTGGCCTACTTTCTTCATATCATAATTATGTTGTTTTATTGCCCACCATGCATTGTGCTTGAGTTCTACAGGTAGATGGCATGACTTCTAATAGATTAATAAAAATGGTGTGGTCCCAAGGGGAGTCTTGAAAGTAGTTCGGTAGGCCCACAAGGTGTCATTGATTTTTACTGACCAATCCTTCCTATTGCGGCCTACTGTATTTTCCAAGATAGCCTTGAGTGGGTGGTTAGAAACCTCTACCTATCCACTTGTTTGTGGATGGTAGGGGGAGGCCACTTTGTGTGTTACACCATATTTTCTCACCAATGCTTCAAAACTTCTTTCTAAAAAATGAGAGCCTCCATCAGATATCATGGTTCGTGGAACTCCGAAATGGGGAAAAATAATATCTTTAAACATCTTGATGACAGGTTTGGAATCACTAGTGATGGTCGGTATAGCCTCTACCCATTTTGAGACATAGTCAACCGTAACTAGGATGTAAGAAAATCCATGTGAGGATGGGAATGGACCTATGTAGTCCACACCCCAAACATCAAAAATCTCAATTTCTTGCCACATACTAAGTGTCATCTCATCTCTTTTCGTAATGTTACCGGTTCTTTAACATCACATGATAGAAAAAAGTTGTAGGAGTCTTTGGATATAGTAGGACAAAAGAAACCACATTGCAAAACTTTCAAAGTAGTTTTTTTAGAACTCATATGGCCTCTGAATGGGCCTGAGTGGCATTGTTCTAAAATAAGTTGGGCTTCCTCCGCAGTGATACAACATTTGTAAAGACCGTTAGCATAAAGCTTGAAGAGGTACGATTCATCCCAATGATACTACTTCACATCAAGCATGAATTTCTTCAGTGCATTTCCGGTGCATTCAGGGTGGATGATATCAGCGGTGAGGTAGTTCACATAATCTGAGTACCAAGGGGTAGCTTCTGAGACTTTCATGAGCTAGTCATCTGGAAGAGAGTCATTGATTGGGATCTTTTCAGTGTCCATGGTGTGGATACGACTCAAGTGGTCTGCCACAACATGCTCTGTACCTTTCTTATCTTTTATCTCCAAATCAAATTCTTGTAAGAGGAGAATCCATCTGATTAACCTGGGCTTTGCATCTTTCTTTACTAGAAGGTAACGGATAGCGGCATGTAGACAATGTCATTAGAACCAATGAGGTAGGATCTGAATTTGTCAAAGGCATACACGACTGCAAGGAGTTCTTTCTCATTAGTTGCATAGTTCCTTAGAGGTTCGTTGAGGGTCTTTGATATGTAGTAGATAACATAATGTTTCTTCTCTATACATTGGCCTAAAACAGCACCCACAGCGTAATCACTGGCATCACACATAATTTCAAATGGGTGATCCCAGTCAGGATCTCTGATTATGGGTGTTGTTGTAAGATCTTTCTTCAGGTTGTTGAAACTTTTGATACATTCTTCATCAAAATGGAATTCAGTGTCTTTTTGTAACAAATTTGTCATCGTCTTAGTTATCTTGGAGAAATCATTTATGAACTGCCTGTAAAATCATGCATGAATTAGGAACGCACAAACTTCTCTTACATTTGTCGGGATAGCAAATTTGGAAATCACTTTGATTTTTTCTCTGTCCACTTTGATCCCTCTACTATTGACTCTATGGCCAAGTACAATGCCTTCCTTTACCATAAAGTGACACTTCTCCCAATTTAACACAAGATGTGCTTCTTCACACCATTTAATGACAAGGGAGAGGTGCTTCAGGCATGCGTCATATGAATCTCCATGTACAAAAAAATCATCCATAAAAACTTCCATGATAGTTTCAGTGAGACCAGGAAATATAGCTGTCATGCAACGTTGGAAAGTTGCAGGCGCATTGCAGAGACTGAATGGCATCCTTCTCAAGGCATATGTTCCAAATGGGCAAGTAAAAATTGTTTTCTCTTGGTCATCAGGATGTATAGGAATTTGATAGAATCCAGAGTAACCATCGAGATAGTAGAAATATTCTTGATGAGCCAACCTTTCTAAGACTTGATCAAGAAAAGGTATTGGGAAATGATCCTTTCATGTTGCCTTGTTCAACTTCCTGTGATCGATACACATCCTCCACCCAGTGATTGTTCGAGTGGGGATGAGTTCATTATCCTCATTTCATATCACAGTAGTTCCACCTTTCTTAGGGACAACATGCACGGGACTTACCCATGGCGAGTCAGATATTGGGTAGATTATCCCTATAGTAAGCAATTTGATAACTTCACGGTGGACTACTTCTTTCATATTTGGATTTAGCTTTCATTGATGTTCGACAGTCGGCTTGTGGCCTTCCATCATGGGTATTTTATGCATGAAAAGTGCTTGAATGACCCCGGTGAGATCACTCATCTTGTAGTCGATTACTTTTCTTCTTTCCCTTAATTCCTTCAGAAGTTTATCTTATTGTTCAGCTGTTAGATCCAAATTTATGATAATTGGGCAGACCTTTAGGTCATCCAAAAACACATACTTCAATCCCTCAGGTAGGGGTTTCATTTTAGGAGCTTGTGGTTTCTCTCATGTTTCTTCAGTAGCATCCACAGCTTTAAGTTCCTCAATTTTGGCTTCAGGGTCTTCTTCAGTAGTGTCGAGGTGAAGAACACAACTTTTCACTTGTTCGTCAACTGAACTCTCTACATTTGGATTAGTCAGAGCCACTCCTAAAGGATCTTCTTGTTCATAATCCTCTTGTGTGAGTAGTGACATCTGCTCTATGCAATCAATCAAGTGGACTTCTTCTTGCATGCTTGGTCTTCGCATACTCTCAAAAACATTGAACTCAGGTGTTTCTTTACCTAGTCTGAGCAGCAAGGTTACTGCTTCAACATCAATCAGAGCTCTTGCAGTGGCAAGGAACGGACGACCAAAGATGAGAGGATATTTGGCATCTTCTTTTATGTCCATGATGACAAAGTCACACGGAACATAGGAATCTTTGCCTACCTTGACAGGTACATCCTCAATAATTCCCAAGGAGAGAGTTACAGTGTTGTATGCAAGTTGTATGGTCATGCTGGTTGGGATTAGTTATGCAAACCCAAGCCTTTGGAAAAGGCTAAGTGGCATGATAGAGATGCTAGCACCAAGATCGAACAATCCTTTTTTACATGAAGAGTCACTGATATGGCACAAAATTCCAAACGATCCTAGGTCTTTCTGCTTCTTAGGCATCTTTCTTTGGATGATATCGAATGTGGTTGTTGCTAACTTCACTGTCTTATACTCTTCGGTTATATACATCCTTATGAGGAGAGACTTTATGTATTTTTTCCATGTAGGTATTTCAGCCAACACATCAAGAAAGGGTATATCAACATGGAGTTTCTTCATGGCTTCTTTGAACTTGTTGAAATGAGTATCAAGCTTGGTTTGCTTTAAATGAGCAGGGAAAGGGGGATGAGGCTTGTACATTGGCACGTCTGGCTCATGTGTTTCTTTAGCTTTTGTGACGGTAAGTTCTTTAGAATTTTCCTTATCTATTTTATCAATAGTTACTGCCCTTTTTGGTTGAGATTCAGGTGTCGGGTTGTCTTGGACAACCACAGAGTCATCCTTGTCAGTAATATCCATAGGTGTCTTGATAGGAGGATCAGAATAATCTATTCCAGATCTAGTGGTGACAGTCTTCAGTTGTTCTGGGTGCTTAGGATTGTTCTCTGGTTGGCCAACAAAGGCTCCAGCTGGTGGCTTCATGCTAGCTGCAAGTTGAGCTAGTTGGGATTCAATGACCTTCTGATGGGCTGGCTGGTTAGCTATCATAGTTTGTTGCGACTACAATATCTTCTCAATGGCTGTCAGCTTGTCATCCAGAGAGACGGGACTGGCTTGTTGCCTTTGTTGTTGATTCTACTAAGGGACTTGGTTCGGATTCTAGAACTGAGAATTGTTCCGATAATTGTTGTAATTCCTATTTTGGAATCTACTTCTAAAGTTCCCTTAATTTCTAAAGTTTTGTTGTTGATTGTACTGGAATCTGGGTGGAACTCGTTGTTGGTTGTTTGAGCCTAGTTGTTGGGAGTTTTCCCCTCCTGAAGGATTTCCATATTGAAAACCAGGATGGTTCTTGTTCTGATTCAGATTGTAATATCCTTGACCAGGGATGGTGTTGACAACATTAAGATTTTCCATTTGACCATTATCTCCTTGGCCATAAATGTTACGTAGAACGACATCATAGAGAACATTACAGGATAGCATAGAACGATAAGTGTCCTTACACACTTCACAGATCAATGAAGTTGACTTGATCCGTTCTTGTTGTTGTGGGAGTGAGTGTCTTCTTTCATAGGCAGCAAGGGATGATTCAATATGGTCGTGCTTGGCAACTAAGAGTTTGAGGGTTTCAGCGATAAACTTGTACTCAGGGATAGCTTCAGCCATAGCCACCTTCAATACTCCTACAGATATACCCCAAGTAGCTTGATTTTCATCTCCCAGGGTGACAACCTTCCATGCTCTATCATAACTTTGACGCATGAAGTTTCCTCCATATGAGGAGTCTAAGAACCTCTTGATGTTGTCATCCACACCCCTATAGAAGATCTCAATGAGTTGATTCTTAGGAATGCCATGGTGTGGACACTTGTGTAGAAGCTCCTTGTATCTTTCCCATGCTTCAGCAAGGGATTCTCCAGGGACATGAGTGAATTGAGTTATATGTCCCCTGATTTCATAGGTGAGAGAAGGAGGGTAGAATTTTTCCAAAAAGACATTTTGAAGTTGTTCCCAAGTGGTGATTGGTTCACATTGCAAGGAATTGTACCAACTTATATCTCTATCAGCAAGAGAATATTTAAAGAGACAGAGTCGGATGGCATCGTCTGTGACTCCATTTTTCTTTGTCATAGCACATAGATCTATAAACCTCAGAAGGTGCTCCTGACTATCTACTCCTTATTTACCATAGAATGGGTTGTTTTGGAGCAAGGTGATCCAATGCGCTTGGATTTTAAAGTTGGGAGTGTTGATGGGAGGAGGTTGCACTGGGTGATGAACATCAGTAGCTTTAGGGATTGAGAACTCTCTAAGGTCTTTTTGCAGTTCTAGTGCTTGTGTTGCTGCTTGAGCTGCTCGGATCTCAGTTTCAAATACAACTCTAGCTTCTTGCATAAGCCTATCTCATTGTGCAACAAGGGCTTGAGCAACCCTTCGAGCTATTGCCTCCTCTTGAGCCATCCTTTCTTGGTTCTCTCTATTCCGATGAAGAAAAGTTTTGTCTGTCTCATGATCAAATCTAGTAACGAGTTTGGAACTGTTCATGTGGTGCATACACTAGTCTTTGTTGGCACCTGGGATGGAAAGATTTTTCAGAAGTAAGATTGATGGAATACAACCGAATTCAAGTGAATGATCGATTGTTTCAAAAGAAAAGCAAAAACCTAAATTAGCCTTAAAAGAACTAGATTTGACTAACTGATTCCATTGTCCACGGCAACGATGCCAAAATTTGACATGGTCTATTATCGCACTAACAAATTCACTCAGGGTTGAAATCCCAGAGCTTTTAACCAAAACCTTGTGCAATAATACCACCAGCAAGTTGATGGGTCTTATCATAGTATAGCTAAGGATTGAATCCTAAGGGACAACATTTTTAAGAATCACTACTAGTCTAGTATAGTTCAAATAAGACTAATATTTATAACAAGGATTGATTTGAGTTTAATTAAACTAATTGCAAGAAAGTAAAGAACATAGTCAAAGTTGATCTTGATTAAGGATATGGAATCACTGGGGTAGTCTCAGGTTTCACCACCACTACTCATGCAAACATATCCATTCACAAACATCCAAGCAAGATCTAGCTATCCAAATAGAACTGCTACGAACCCTCCAAGAGGGATGTTTACGTTCACGTAAGAATCACCTTAGGCATCAGATTTCTTGTCACCATCTAGATCATGCACTTATGATTCCGAAGATACAGATATCCAACTGAAGTTGTTGCCCCCCTATACAGGCGTTAGGTACACAGAAGTGTCACCGTGGGCTAGATGGCTTGTCCCTTCATGGATCGTACACTTATAACCTCAATGAATCCCTTTCTATTTCTAGTCAGGGAGTCAACTGCATTAATCAACATCCTATTCTACATATTGAAGTTCTCGCAACATGGGAAAGAACAAGATAAAAGCAAGCAGGTGATCAATCTACAAGCAATCATCGACGATTAACAACGAAATGAAAATTTATATACATTGCCTTGGAATGTTAAAATGAAAAGACATGAAAACATGGGCAGCGGGGCTAGTCCCCGTACCCCAGCGAAAAGGAACTACTCACTCATGATGTGAGAAACAAGAAGAATAAGAGGGAGGGAAGATTCCACCATGAGCATGGTGTAGAAGTTTATCGCAGCTCAGTGAAGATGCGGTCTTCTATGCCATGTCGATGCAGATCTGGGATGAGGATGAAGAACCACCAATGCAGACTGGGTCGATCTTCTTCTCCACCTTCTTTCTCATCTTAACCTCCTTGCTCGTAGCAAGAGGAGCAGCATGCGAAGTGACAGTGGCATGGATATACATGGATGGATCTAGATCGAACCTGCGTTCAGGCAGCCAGGCGGTGTCCTGGGTCTGATGCCTCAAATGATGACCCTGCTAGTCCTATTTATAGGAACTGATCCGGGTCTTCACATTTTTGGTGTGAGTCCACTTTACATGGTTTGGAAAACCATTTGCTTCTTATAAACAGTTTAGAACCCTCGTCCAAACGGTCTTGGATACTGATTAATATGCTCACGGTCTAGTATACTAACCAAACGTTCTTAGGTTTGATGAACCCTCATGGTTTGCAAATCATGAGGCTTCCTCATGGTTTTCTACCCCAGTATTCTTCTTCTCCAAATGGTTTTGGCTTCCAAACGGTCTCTACTCCAACCGGTCTTCACTTCCAAACAGTCTTTGTTCTGGGGTCTTAGTGGTTTGGGATCATGATGATACTTGTGTTCCATCGGAATGGCCTGAGGTTAAAATGGGTTCTGCACTGTCCTGGATACTCTGGCCTTCACGGTTTGCTACCCCAGTGGTCTTCACTTCCAAACGGTCTCGCATGATTGCGTCCAAACGGTCTTCGGCCTCTGACCAGTCTTGGCATTTTGATCATCCAAACGGTTTTGGATGATCGGCCGCCATGCGGTCTAGGTTGCTCGTGGTTTGCTGCCTTCGATCGGTCTTGTGCCTTTAGCTGGCCTAACAGTCTTGAGGACTGAGTGCCGCCACACAGTCTTGAAGAACGTTAGGGCTTGAGCGGTCTCGATGAGCCAAACGTGAGCAGGTGCGTCAAGAAGGTGATAGGCACGGATGGAGGCGTTCTTGTGGTGGCGGGGGACGACGTCGGCAGGTTGCAGGTTGATCAGATAAGAGATGCCCATGGCAGGTGATGGAGGTGGTGTGGAGTGATGAAGATTGTGAAGGAAAGAGGAAGGGAGGGCGGAGTGATCAGACATTGTGGAGATGCAGTGGTTTTAGGGTTGCAGTATGGGCAGAAGGAAGAAGAAGACGAAGGCGGAGTGCCAACTGGTCTTGGTGTGAGTGGGGGCTTCATGCGGTTTGAGGGTGTGCATTCCATTTGGTCTCGCAAAGAGGTTGCTCTTCATGGTTTCGAGATCATGAGAGTTCTCACGGTCTTGAGATCGTGAGGGCTCTCTCGGTTTCCAAGACATGAGAGGGGTTGAGGGAAAACCGTTTAGAGCAAGTGATAGGGTAAAACTGTATAGCCAAGACCAAGTAAGGTCAAGACCGTTAGGGAACAAATAGGGAGAGCAAATCACAAAGGCAGGTTGCATGGGTGAAAACAAGAGATCTAAGATGTTGAAGGAGGTGAATTAGGGTTAAATGGAGGTGGTTTTGATGGTGATGTTGATGAATATAAAGGTATAATAAGATCTTGGTTTTGAGACCAATTGCTTAAAACTGGTTGAGTAGAACGAATGGGCAAACAGTTTGGTCAAGACTGATTGATCAAACTATTTTGTTCAAGACCGATTGATCAAACAATTTGGTCAAGACCGATTGATCAAACTAAGGCTGAGAGGATCTTGAGTGAAGGTGAGTTGTAGATGATGGTTGAACATCATCATGACCTGCATAAAATCAATATAAACCGAGTTAATAATCTTGATAATTGAACCAATTAAGCAATTTTCCATATTGTGAGATTTAGGAGATGAAATCAGATGTATTGATTCGAATTGAGCCCAAGATGGTGACTGAATATTATGATGAATACACATTAATCAAAACACCCTGAACTTAAACGTTGCTCGTCCTCGAGTAACAAAAAATCTGAAATAGTCACCAAATGAATACTTTCAACTTGTGTGGTTGCTTCATCTTCACATCATGATTGTTTTTTTTCTGCTCTCATCTCAACTTCTTGAGACCACTGAACACATCTTACCATATCTTTGTTCCTGAGTTTTCTTTCCAACATCACTTCCTCCTCACTTTTTTCCAACAACACGCATTTCTAAGAGTTTTGTAAGTGTCCATAGATACCTGCAGAACAACAAGTGTGCATCTGATCTAACACTGGTGTTTTTCAGGACAATGGAGGCATTCATTGTGCCTTTAGGTAGAAAAGGGAGTGAAGGGTGATATGGAAGGAAGAAATAAATCGCTCCTCTATTTGACTCGAGATTTTTTTTATATGATTGAAATTTCATTTATTGCATTTTTTTGTGTGAATTTCTCCTCTATTCGACTCAAGATTGCATTTTTGTGTGCACATTGGCATCTTTTCTTGGTGGTATGCCCCTATTAAATAGCGAGGGGTATGGAAGAAGAAGATATAGAGAGAGGTGATGTGACACCCCAAACATAGGGTTTGGCATTATTTTGGCTATTTTTTGTTTCTTTTTTATCGAAGCAGGGGCACAAAGATGATAGAAGAAGTGTAGAAGAGAGTTCAGATCAGATTGCAACTTGATTTATAATTTCATACATCGGGTCGTTCTCTTTATCGTACTCTGCTCAAATAATGACTTGATGAGGATCCAGTGGGGGTTCCATGTTATTGTTCCACTTGTCAGTTTGGAAGCACAACGTGTTTCATCCCTATCAGTTCGATATCCACTTGCCATTTTTGCATCAGGATCATGATGTTGGGATTCATAAGCTTTGCAAGATGATTTCAATCAATAGGCTAGTTTCAAAAAGTGGTCCTCTTGAGGATTTTCTTCGAATAAGGAGGGTATAATGATTCAAAATGCATTGTGTGAGAAACTATCCAGCTAGGTAATGACTTTTATTGAAACAAAAACATCAAAACTTCATCAAGTTTCTGTTCAATTTCTTTGAAAAACTTTAAAAAAATGCAACGATGAAATCTTAATGTTGAAATAGATGGGTGTAGGTGGAAAGTAGAGTGACGTGGTCTATTATCGCACTAACAAATTCACTCGGGATTGAAATCCTAGAGCTTTTAACCAAAATCTTGTGGAATAATATCGCCCGCAAGCAGACGGGTCTTATCGCAATATAGTTAAGGATCGAATCCCAAGGTACAACATTTTTAAGAATTGTTGCTACTCTAGTCTATTTCAAGTAAGACTAATATTTAGAATAAGGGTTGATTTGAGTTTAATTAAACTAATTGCAAGAAAGCAAAGAATAGAGTTAAAGTTGATCTAGATTAATGATATCGAATCACTAGGGTAGTCTCGGGTTTCACCACCACTGCTCATGCAAACATATCCATTCACAAACTTTCAGGCAAGATCTAACTATCAAAATAGAACTACTATGAACCCTCTCGGAGGGATGTTTAGGTTCACATAAGCATCACCTTAGGCATCAGATTTCTCATCGCCATCTGGATCATGTACTTATGGTTTTGAAGATACAGATATCCAACTGAAGCTGTGAGCCCCCTATACAGGCGTTAGGCACACAAAAGTGTCATTGTGGGCTAGATGACTCGTCCCCTCACAAATCATACACTTACGACCTCAAGGAATCCCTTTATATTTCTAGTTAGGAAGTCAATTGCGTTAATCGACATCCTATCCTACATATTGAAGTTCTCTCAACATAGGAAAGAACAAGATAAAAGAAAGCATGTGATCAATCTACAAGCAATCAGTGATGATTAACAATGAAATGAAAAGGTATATGCATTGCCTTGGAATGTTAAAATGAATAGACATGAAATCATGAGCAACAGGACTAGTCCCCACACCCCAGCAAAAAGGAACTACTCGCTCATGATGTGAGAAACACGAAGAACAAGAGAGAGGGAAGATTCTGCCATGAGCATGGTGTAGAAGTTTATCACATTTCAGTGAAGATGTGGTCTTCTATGCCATGTCAAAGCAGATCTGGGACAAGGAGGAACAACCACCAAGGCAGACCGGACCGATCTTCTTCTCCACCTTCTTTCTCGTCTTGACCTCCTTGCTCGCAGCAAGAGGAGCAGCAAGTGAAGTGACAGTGACGTGGATGTACATGGATGGATCTGGATCGAACCTGCGTTCAGGCAGCCTGGCGACGTCTTGGGTCTGATGCCTCAAATGAGGACCCTGGTGGTCCTATTTATAGTCACTAGTCGGGGTCTTCACATTTTTGGTGTGAGTCCACTTCACATGGTTTGGAAAACCATTTGCTTCTTCTTAACGGTTTAGGACCCCCATCCAAACGGTCTTGGATACTCATTAATATGCTCCCGGTCTTGTATACTGACCAAACAGTCTTGGGTTTAATAAACCCTCATGGCTTGGATAGTGTGAGGATTCCTCATGGTTTGCTACCCCAGTGTTCTTCTCCTTCAAATAGTTTTGGCTTCCAAATGGTCTCTACTCCAACCGGTCTTCACTTCCAAACGGTCTTGATTTTTTGGTCTTAGCGGTTTGGGATCGTGATGATCCTTGTGTTCCATCTGAATGGTCTGGGGTTAACATTGGTTCTTCACGGTCCTGGATACTCTGGTCTTCACAGTTTGCTACTCCAGTGGTCTTCACTTCTAAATGATCTCATGTGATTGCATCCAAACAGTCTTCAACCTCGGACCAGTCTTGGTGTGTAGATCGTCGAAATGGTTTTGGATGATCGGCCGCCATGAGGTATTGGTTGCTTGCGGTTTACTGCATCCGACCAGTCTTGTGCCCTCAGTTGGCCTAACGGTCTTAAGGACCGAGCGCCGCCACACGGTCTTGCTGACCGTTAGGGCTTGTGCGCTCTCGATGAGCCAAATGCGAGCAGGTGATAGGAGCAGACAGAGGTGCTGCTGTGATGGCGGGTGATGACATCGACAGGTTGATGGTTGATCGGAGGAGTGATGCCCCTGGCAGGTGATGGAGGTGGTGTGGAGTGGTGAAGATTGTGAAGGAAAGAGGAAGGGAGGGCAGAGGAAGCAGATGTTGTGGAGGTGTGGTAGTTTTAGTGTTGCAGTTCGGGCGGAAGGAAGAAGAACAGGAAGGCGGAGTGCCAACTGGTCTTTGTGCGAGTAGGGGCTTCATGCGGTTTGAGGGTGTGCATTCCATTCGGTCTCGCGAAGAGGATGCTCTTCATGGTTTTGAGATCATGAGAGTTCTCATGGTATTGAGACCGTGAGGGCTCTCTCAGTTTCCAAACCATGAGAGGGGTTGAGGGCAAACCATTTAGAGCAAGTGAGAGGGTAAAACTATATAGCCAAAACCAAGTAAGGTCAAGATCGTTAGGGAAAAAATAGGGAGAGCAAACGATAAGGGCAGGTTGCATGGGTGAAAATGAGAGGTCTAAGATGTTGAGGAAGGTGAATTAGGGTTAAATGGAGGTGGTTTTGATGGTGAAGTTGATGAAGATAAAGGTGTAATAAGCTCGCAGTTTCGAGACCAATTGATCAAAACTGATTGAGCAGAACGAATTGGGAAAACCGTTTGGTCAAGACCAATTGATCAAACCATTTTGTTCAAGAACGATTGATCAGACCCTTTGGCCAAGACCGATTGATCAAACTGAGGCTGAGAGGATCTTGAATGAAGGTGAGTTCCAGTTGATGGTTGAACCTCATCATGACCTACATAAAATCAATATAAACCCAGTTAATAATCTTGATAATTGAATCAATTAAGCAATTTTTCATATTGTGAGATTTAGGAGATGAAATCGGATGTATTGAGTCAAATTTAGCCCAAGATGGCGACCGAATATTATGATGAATATGCATTCATCAATCATCACTGTCAATAACGTGCAGCGAAAGTAGACTAACCACTACGAAGTACTTTTTTGGAGATAGTTCTTATCATTTAGTGTCTTGTATTGATGTTGTGAAATATGTTTAGCAACTAGGCTAAATGGTATGCTAAGCTATGATAGAAGATAGTACAATCCTATCACTCCCTACAACATAACAAATGCTATCTGGTCCCCCATTATTACAAAAATAAACACAAAACTCTCAAATTGGACAAATAACTTCCTCAATCTTTCTGGGAGACTCACCCTTCTAAACATTGTCATCACACCCATCACTACACACTTTCTGAGCTGCATTCCTCTCCCTTCAAAAACAAAATCAAACCTTGACAAAATAAGGAGAAATTTTCTTTGGAATAACTTCCACAAAACTGAAAAATCTGGAAAACACTACCATCTAGTTAATTGGAAAACTATATCTACTCCACTAGATCAGGGAGGTTGAGGTATCATAAACATTCAAACTCACACCTTCTGTCTTATAACAAAAATTATCAACAACCTGTTCCAAAACAAACCAAAAATATGGTCACAACTCATCAAACACAAATACTACCAAAAATCCCCTCCATGTCATTTAGTCTCCAAAAAACCAGCTTCCCCTCTTTGGAAATACATCAACAAAAATATCCAAAAAATCACTCAAAACATCAATACCCCCCACACACTCTCACCTTAATATCTCATTCTGGTTTGATCCTTAGTTCAAATACAACTCTGTCGTAAATCTTCGACCAAACTGGACTATCCCAAACAGATTACTCAATATGAAAATCGATAAAGCTCTTCTCCTTGTCACCAGCAACAGATCAAATTCCCTTAAAAGATGTATCCTCATGCATCTCAGTCAAGACGAATTCAGTAATCTAAAACTCTCATTGGAAAACAACACCTCAAACAACATAACATGGAAATGGGGCAACACTTTCTCGGTTAAGCAAGCCTACTCCTACCTCTCCTACAGAGGTTTTGCCCCGCCCACCACAAAAATTTGGAAACAGAAATGGCCTCAAAAATATAAAACTTTTATTTGGCTTTTACTACATAACAAGTTGCTCACTGGTGAAAATCTTACAAAAAAAGGCTTCATTGGTCCATTCAGATGCTCACTATGTGAAACAAGTTCTGACTCAGTTGATCACATCTTCTTCAAGTGTACCACTTCATAAAATATCTTCTCACACTACACACACAAATGCTTTCCTGATCTCAAGGAAGCAACTTTCCCACCTCAAATTACTCCAAATAGACAATACAAAAACTTCAAGGGTTGTGATATTTTCACCACCATCAGTTGGAATCTCTGGAAAGAAAGAAACAATAGAATCTTTAACAACAACAAAAAAATGAGACAAAAGATTATATCACAAATAGATGCAGACTTTTACATTCTAACAAAATGCAGGTAATCAAGAAGAAGAAGGACAAGTCGATTCTGATGAAGGTGAATCGGAAGCAAAGTTCCTGTGCGACCTCAAAGCAATGGTTGATGATGAAATAGGAGTTAGTATAGTACAACAACAACTATGACTTCACTTCTCGGGGAGATGCTTGTTATTTTCAACAGACTTGGGCTTTATCCTATTTATCTACTTTAAGAGGCTTGTTTAAGGAGTGTCTCCCCCACTTCATCAGAACATTACTGTTATCTCCTCTAGGCACAAACGTTTAGTTTTTTCTTTCACGTTATTTCTTCTCATCTTGTATGAAACTCACATAAGCAGGTGTTTGCTTGCTTCGATGTGCTTTTAAATATATGCTATGACCTTTCCTCAAAAAAAAAAAGATAGTACAAACTATGTTTAATCGAAGGAAGGAAAATAAGATAAGTTGATCTAATAGATTGCATATATAGGTTGACACCATAGTGAAACGGGTATCTTTTAGAATCCATCCATTTGGCATTACATTTGTAATTTTTAGTTTCCATTCTTAACTTTTTAATCTTCAAATCAATTTCTTTATTACGCTTAGCTGATTGTTTCAGTTAGTACTAGTTTCTAGGAGTCTCAATTCCTTGAGTTTGACATTCGCATCTTGTTGAATCGTTTTACAACTCGGACGCGTACACTTACAATTAACACGTGCACTTAAATCGTGGCAATTACTACAATAGATTATATAAAGTTCAAAGTATGTTTAAATTTAGAAAACTACGCGTCACAATGGAAACCACCTCAAAAGTATTTAGGGTCATTGATTTTGGATGACGCTTGTATCTGAGATTGCTGGCATAGTTCAACAATTTTTGTACCGCAAGTGTCGCCACTATTCTTTTATTGGGGGTTTTAAAACCTTTTTTTGTGAACCAGGAGGAGACTGTTGTTTTTAACCTTCATGGATTGGTCTAGTAGGTTCTAGAATTTAACCTGCGACTTGCGGCGCCAACCCCATTTACAGGGAGATACTACTTAAGTTCAACAAAATGGCCATTATTACCATTCGGCACTTCTACTTGCATGCGGCATTGCTCTGCCATATTAAACATCTTCATTTTTCACGTTAAAACAACATGGCCCGTTTTTGCTGTAGTACCTTTACCTCCATGTGGCATTGCCGTGTCATATAGAACAAAATCAAATTCCATGAACAATAGGACATTGGATTGTATGGCTTATTTGTTCTGTCAACGTTGTCCAATTTTACACTATAAAGTACGCATGATAACGTTTTTCTGACTTGAAAGAACTACAGTAGCTTTATTCATAGCTCATTGTGGAAAGTTACGTAATTTAGATTCCCATGTTGGCTTTATGTAACACAAGCGTCGAAATTAGCTCAGATATACAGAAATTTTTCCCTCTGTCACATATTTGATTACATTTTACTCGTGAAAATTGTAGTGATATGGTGTTTACATAAATATTGAAAGTTTTATGGTCTGTTTTGATCACATCATTAAAAATACCGGTAGGTTCATGTAAATGACTGTGTCTTGATTAGTTGGAGTAGGTAATGTTGTATTTCGAATGACCTCGCTTCCGGCAAATTTGCAGCGACGAAAGTCACGCCATGTTTAGTGGGATTCAAGTTCTGCGCATATGTTTCCGTCAGACTTGGTCCGGATGCTGACATGCTGCTAAGGACAGCTCAAAAGGGCACTCCACCACAAGCGATGCTCACCATTAGTGCATCAAGTAACAGGATGCTGAATGGCAGGTTCCAAAAGAGCCCCTTAGATGTATACACCCTGACAAAGTTACTCATCTGTAAAGCCCACTTCTTGTCGGCTCAGTGGTTGGCCTGCTTCTTCTTGTAGAGCATGTCCGGGGTTTGAAACCTGCTGGTACACTTGAATGGGAGAAGCAACAACAAAAAAAGTCTTGCATCTGCGGTCGCGATATGGCCCCTCGAGTAGAAGAAAAATTATCTAAAAAAAATATTACTCATCTGAAATGACATGCATTTTCTTGTGTTTGTATGATTGCGTTTTCACTATATCATGATTGTAAACGTCCGACGCGAACTACAGTGGTCCTAGATCTGCATTTCCCAAACCAAAAAAGACAATGTTGGCGAGAGCAAAGCCAGATGATAGTGTCCTTTCAAGTGACAAAAACATTAGGAAAAAAAACCCATATAGCACACTTTCGCAAAAAAAATCACCGAAATAGCACACTTCCCATCTTATTTCCCAAACTAGCACACTTTCAGAGTAAAACGCCACTTTATTTGGCGTTTTATTGTCTCCGCAACCAAAAGCGCCACTATATTTGGCGTTTTCAGGCTGGCGCAGATAGAAACGCCACTTTATTTGGCGTTTTACTGTCTCCGCAACCAAAAGCACCACTATATTTGGCGTTTTCAGGCTGGCGCAGATAGAAACGCCACATTGTTTGGCGTTTTCAAGTAAAAGCGCCGCTTTATTTGGCGTTTTCAAAGTAAAACGCCACATATTTTGGCGTTTTCACGGTAAGCGTCATATTGTTTGGCGTTTACGGATTGCGCGGGCAGAAAACGCCACATAGTCTGGCGTTTACATGTAAAACGCCACAAAGGTTGGCATTTTACAGTGTTAATATCTAATTTCATATAGTGTTTGCTGCGGTTATCTTAATATCTAATACGTATTCATATAGTGTTTGCTGCATGTTCTAAATTTCTAAATATCCAACACATTCATAATGCTATTTGCTGCATGTTCTAAATATTTTAAATATCCAACACATTAAAGTAGATTATGATTATAATATCATAGAAATATGTCCAAAAGGGAATAAGGTAAATGGTGAATACAAAATGATCTAACATAGAACAACAACAAAAAGAAACATCAGTCTAAATGCATTTAAGAAAGATACATGATTCAACTAGGAAATCTAAAATATTTACAAATGACAAGTAATCTTCAGATGTTGCAACAAAGGCCTTCAATCCTGCAATCAAAATAAAAGAAATATTTGACCAAATTATTAAACTATAGTCAACAATACAATATATTATTTAAATATAGAAATATTTGAAAGAATTAATACCTGGTCACCAGAATGTTGTTCTATGTTTGGAGAATCTTGGATTGGGCTCAACTGTGTAGTTTGAGCTCCACGTGTAGGCCTACTCATAGGAAGTGGTGGTGTGAGAGGTCGAGTGAAGGGCATATTCCAAGATGGTGGAGGTGATCCAAACATGGTTGTGTGGAGGCCATGTGACCAGCTAGGGGGTGGTCCATGTGGTGAAAATGGATAAAAAGGTCCGTGTTGGTCAAAGCCTAGGGACGGAGTAAAACTTGGTTGAGACCATGATAAAGTAGAAGGAACCCCAAAGTTATCAGATGGTGGTGACGAAGGAGAGTAGAACATTCCTGGAAACGAAGAAGGAGTACCAACAGGAAATTGTCTTGTAGATGTAGAATCACCTACAGGCAAGGAGTCACTTGTTGTTGTAGAACAACCTGGTGCAGTAGAATGTCCTTGTGGTGTGAACTGTCCAGTTGTTGTAGAACAACCTGGTGCAGTAGAATGACCTTGTGGTGTGGCATCGACTGATGTTGTCGTAGGAGGAGCTATACCCTGATTTGGATACATGTGGCTAGGCATTTGCTCAAACCATGCATTCTGTACTTTATATATGTTATCCCGGGCTGTCAACCAATCATCAACAGGTGTCTCTTGTGTCAATGCTTGTAGTGTCTCTTGGATTTGCACATGAGTTTGGACCTATAAGAATGAATGCTAATTAAAATTGATTTCATTTCAACATTAAGATCTATATAAATATATATATATAGATATATAAATATATATATATGTATACTTACACAATCTCACTCTATGTATCCACGAGGATAGTACAAAGTAGGTGGATCAACTGGCCGTTGAACATGATACTCAGGTTTGTACCATGTAGGGGGCAGCTCGACAGTCAAAGGATCAGGAAGTTGAACTATACTATTACGTCTGTCATTCCATGCATTTAGCTCTGTGCTATATTGGACCAACCAGTCATTGCTGCTACGCCCTCTACCATCAATCCGGTGATATATAGGAAGGTCTTGGGGTTGTGGTTGATAGTGAGCACCAAATTGTCTTAGGACTCTATCAGGAGCATGCCACTCCATTACAGTAGAAGAGAGGATTGGTACACGTGCCATCCAAATATCTCTACCATGTTGACACATAGGCGGCAACTTGGCCAACAGTTCAACACTATAAGGTGTCCAAACTAACTGCAAATTTAAATAACCATAATTATGACAATACATTAGAATACATATTTCACAAATAAAGTTATGTAAAATTTAAGAATGAAATGAACTAAAACTCTCACCTGACTTGGCTGATGGGTATCAATCTCATTAAGGTAGAACGTCACAGTTCCTCGTGGTACACGTACACGCTCCATCAGATGGTTCCATCTGTTTCACATAAGTTACCAACGATAAGAATATTATGAGATTATACTTTCAAAAATAGAGTATTTATATATTCATATGACTTACCTATAGCCTAGTGGAGCATGTTCAGGCCACGGAAAATCATCTCGCATGTCCAACTTTCCAGGTCTACCAACATGCAACCTTTCCCAAGACCACAGTTGCAATAGATGCACACACCCCGATAATCGTCTTTGTTTAGAACTTGGACGACACCTATACAACTGACGATATAAGTATGCTAAAACTGCACTGCCCCAGGAGTATAAACCGCAACGGTCAAAATCCACTAGAAGAGGCAAGTAGCGAAGATGAACCTCGTTACCAGTACCATCTGGTAATAGAAAACAACCTAAAAGGTGTAACAAGTATGCAATTGTGTATCGACGTTTGACTTGATCATCGGCATTCTCCAAGTCAATGCCTACAAATGTAGAACGCAACCAACTCAACTGGACGGACCCATGATCAAGCCCTTCTGGATGTGAACCTAAGATATGGTCGCACATGGAAGACCAAGAACTAAATTGACCTTCATTGGGACCTATAGGATGATGAGCTACAACAGCATCGCCATCAACACGTAAACCTAGTAAGACTTCAACATCCTGAAGTGTGATTGTCATCTCACCCAAAGGCAAGTGGAAGGAATTTGTAGTTGAGTTCCACCTTCTAGTAAGTGTTGTAATCAATGATGCATCAAAGTGAACCCTAGAAAGGGTAATGATTGATCCGAACCCCGCTGTACGAACATACCCTAACACATCTACATCTGTTAACTGCCACCTAGAAATTTCAGTGGAGTGGCATGTAATCCGCAATGTTTCATCTCCTTTCACCATGTCTATACAAAGAAAGAAAAAAATATCACAATATGGTATTAAACGACTAAATACATACAATAAAATTACATCTACTATTACTATTACAGAAGTCAGGAGGAAATTTTATTCATCCCGCCCTCCTCATGCGAGTTAGCAAACTAAGATTACAGATAGAGATTTCAAAGTACAAAACAACTAAGATTACATATAGAGATTTCAAAGTACGAAACAACTAAGATTACAGATAGAGATTTCAAAGTACAAAACAACTAAGATTACATATAGAGATTTCAAAGTACAAAACAACTAAGATTACATATAGAGATTTCTAACCATTCCTTTTCTTACATGTTCTCTCATTATGACCTAAACCACCACAGTTTCCACATTTGTAAGTAGTGTGATTAGGATCAATATCCATATTTGTCATTCTGCGCTTCACCTTAGGTCTTCCTGAACGTGTTGTAACAACTGGTGGTAGAAGATATACAAGACCCATGGTTGGATCAAACCCTGGCCAGTATCTTTTATCTGGGATTCCACTAAACTGAGGGGCATATGTCATCCTATAATTTTCTAGTTTGTACCAACTGCTGACAAACTGAAAATATTCATGGTGTATGAAACTAGTGCATGCCAGTACATGTGAGCATGGGATATGATGAACTTGTGGTTTACCACAAGTACACTGTGAAGGATAGGGATTTCGCAGAAGATGCACCTGATAACTATTTCCTGACACATCATTGACAGTGAATTCGAACTCATTTACTCGAACACTAATGTGATGTTTCCGTGCCTCCTGCTCCAACTTCTCCAATTTATAAGCTATTCTCTCGGTGAATTGGCCAGTTAATGATGTTGCGTAGTTCCTCCTTTTAAAGAACATCGCGACCAACCGATAATATGTGCTACATATGAGGGCTTGTATGGGAAGATTGCGAGCACGCTTTAAAATTCCATTAATCGTCTCAGAGTAATTGTTTGTTTTTGTACCGAATCGATAACCACCATCACAAGACATAGCCCACAATCTTGGGTTTAAAAGCATTAGCCAACTGTAAGCAGATGGGTCAATGGTTTTTATAGCACTCATGTGTTTATCGAACTCTACCACTTCAGTCGCCTTAGCTGCTTTCCACATCAAGTTATATAATTCAGTAGACTTAAATTTCTTATGAAAGTTGTCTCTATAATGTCTTAAACAGTTACGTTGAGTGGCATACGGGAACACCTCATCCAAAGCTTGATGAATGCTGCACATCCTATCAGATATAACACAAAAGTCATTCCTTTGTCTGACAATTGGAATTTGATATTTCATGCAATTCAAGAACCACACCCAAGAAGAACTATTTTCTTTCTCAACAACTGCAAAAGCTAAGGGAAACAATCCATTGTTTCCATCAATGCCAGTAGCTATAAGTAACGTCCCACCATATTTACCATACAAAAATGTGCCATCAACACTAATCACTGGCCGACAATGAGCCCAACCTGCAATAGATGGACCAAAACTCCAAAATACACGTTCAAATCGATGGCCAAGGGTTGTTTCGCTGGCTTTGAAATTATATACAGTTCCTGGAATAGCTTGTTGAACAGATCTAAGAAATAGAAGTAACGTCCCATACGATGTCTCCCAATCTCCAAAGATTGATGAAATGGCTTTCTTACGTGCATGCCAAGCCTTCTTGTAGGATATGGTAAGATACAACTCAGCTTTCACTCTTTCAACTATCTCCCTAGCGGTCATGTCTAGTTTTCCTCTCAACATAGGCATTATCATCCTTGCAATATATGAAGACTTGCATTGCATATGATCCTTGTACAAAATTGCACTGTGGCATGAGTGTTTATCAGTATATTTTGTTATTTTCCATAACCCACCAATCCTCTTAGACGCACATGCATGAAGTCTCCATGAACATTGATCCTTATGCAGACATATAAGCGTAAGGAAACGCTTATTTGATCGGTCTGTCCGAAATTGGACATTATTATTGATTGACCAAGCCTGCAATTTTATAAGGAGGTCTGCCTTTGTTTCAAAAATATCACCTTTATTAAAACCTTGTCCTGTAACAACTTCATCGTCTCCCATGTCTAAAGGGTTTGCAAAGTCATCAATCCAATCATCCACTTTAAAACTTTCATAGTTATCCGTATTGGCATGGTCCACCCAATCATCCTTCCAGGTTTCCGGGTCAACATAAACGTCATGATTGCTATCATATATACGAAGTTGTTGCAATTCTATGTCATTATCAAGGTCATCATCATCATCGTCATCATCATCATCATCATCATCATCATCATCATCATCATCATCATCATCATCATCATCATCATCATCATCATAATCTGGATCATCATCATCGTTATCATCATCATCAACCAAAATATCAGATTTCTCAACATAAAGATTCATACGCCTCCCGTAGCCGATACTGAGTAGGTCTTTCCAACTATCATCATCCACAACTTGAGTGGGAAATAAGTTAAATGTCGGACCTAAATCACTTGGAAGGGTGTAACTTAAATGGATTTTGTGCATTGATGGGTTGATGTCAAGAACTTGATGTACGAATGACATAAACTCGGCATAAGTAGATGTCGTACATATTTCAATTGGCATGGGTGTTCCATTATAAAGTAGGACAAAATGTCTTGAGGTGTCGGCCATAGTCCTGAATTGATGAGTAATTTTTGTTAGATATATAATTTGAAAGTTTTGATCTAAAATCACTAACCATATAGCTATTGCATTAGTTCAAATGACTTTATAAAATCACTAACCATATAAAAATGATTAAGTTGAGCGAATTTGATATATTTCAGTGGCATTAAAATCACTAACCGTCTGACTTTTACAAATCGCAACTAAGAATTAGAGTGCATTGTCCTCTGGACTAAGAAATCAGTTACGATTATAGACGCATTGGCGTGTGTTGTATCAAGAAATTGCATTCTGATTATGTTTTTTAAAAGGGACCTGTTGGATATTAAAATGACTTTGACAAATCGCTAATCATATAAAATGACTAAGTTGAGTGAATTTGGTATATTTCAGTGGCGTTAAAATTACTAACCATATTGTCTGACTTTGACAAATCGCAACTAAGAATATTGTATCGGTGATATAAATGACTTTGACAAATCGCTAATCATATAAAAATGACTTTCACAAATATTTTAAAACTAATACATTAGAATCATGTTGTCAAAAGAATATTGAAGTATAAATCTATTTGCCTTGGAAACCATTAAACCAAACCATCATTCACAAAACAAGTGTGAAACAATAAATGTAAAACAATCCACACGATATTAGACAAATGTCTAAATAGTAGAAGTCCATGTAGGACACAGTCCACTTAAATATAGTCCAATTAGTTACAGTCTAATGAAATTACATTCTACTAATAAATACATCATGATTCACACATTCCAAACTAAAATACACATAAATAATCATACTCGCAATGTAATCTCACCTCAATGTTGGCAACCCCTTGCAACAATGCTCGTGTCCACCCTATCTTCTTTGCACCCCCTTGCAACAATGCTCCTACGGTTGCTCCTGTATCTGCCAATACATAGTTGCTGTCAACAAAGCCGCACGATGGGAAGAGGGGAGCAAACAGGAGGACGAGAAGAGGACGGAGAAGGGAAGACAGAGAGGGGAGCAGTTACCAGTTGGGATGGGAAAAGGGCGGTTGGCTGGCGCTGGGCGGACGGTTGGCGCTGCGTGAACAGCAGGAGGAGGAGGAGCCGCACCTGTTGCGAGGAGGAGCGGTTGGCCGGCTGGGCGGAGCGGCGGTCGGCCGGCTCTGTTGCGAGGAGGAGGGCAAGCGGGGGAAAGTAAGGAGAAAGCGGAGGAGGCCGGCTGGGCGGAGCGGCGGAGCTCCTTGCGGCGGCGGTTGTCCTAGCGGCGGCGGTCGTCCTAGCGGCGGAGCTCCTCGCGGCGGCGGCGCTCCTCGCGGCGGCGGCTGGAGAAATCGCCGGACGAACGGCGCAGCAGAGCGGGGAAGGGCGGAGAAAAAAGAAAAGGACCGAGCGAGCGAGGGAGAAAGGAGAGTCGCTCGCTCGGGGAGGTAACCTACTGGAAAACGCCAACTTATGTGGCACTTTACCTGAAAACGCCACACAAAGTGGCGCTTTACCCCTCGTAACCAAGCAAAACAAGCCACCGCCTCTGGCGTTTTCTGTAAAACGTCACATAATGTGGCGCTTTACGTAAAAGTTGTACAAGGACGCGACGCGACGCATCGGCCAGCTGACCGAATAAATGGAAAGCGCCAGATAATGTGGCGTTTTTCTGTCACGCAACCGGTTGGTGGGCCGCATTCAAGGAAAACGCCAAACAAAGTGGCGCTTTTACCTGAAAATGCCAACCAATGTGGCGTTTCTGTCTGCGTCAGCCTGAAAACGCCAAATAAAGTGGCGCTTTTGGTTGCGGAGACAGTAAAACGCCAAATAAAGTGGCGTTTTACTCTGAAAGTGTGCTAGTTTGGGAAATAAGATGGGAAGTGTGCTATTTCGGTACTTTTTTTTGCGAAAGTGTGCTATATGGGTTTTTTTTCCAAAACATTATCATATGCAAAGTGGCAAATTGGTAAGAAAACTTGAGTTCATTGTTGGTGCAGACTGTAAGGAAACGTGAGTGCAACATTATCATATGCTGCTCCGTTTTCTTGTCTTGCCTTGTTGCAGTGGCTTGCATATGTAACCATCAGAGCCCTAGTTGGCTCTTGCTGACAGGGGAAACAGGAGATGCGTCATTTTCGCATGTTCTCACTCACGAGTCATTCTGAAAAGGAACAACGGGAGAAAAGTTGTACGCTGGTTCATTAAAGGAGCCGTGACAAGCTAAAAGGAACAACGGGAGAAAAGTTGTACGCGGTTCATTAAAGGAGCCGTGACAAGCTAAGCAGCGACGTTGTGAAAAGCACAGGACAAAGGAGAACGGTCGAGGCGTCCCTTTCTCTTTCTACTGAGAGAGCTGAGGGCATGGAAGCGAGAGTCGAGGACTTTGTAAGAAAAACGGAAGACCATTCGTGCTGATCTGCTGCGTATAGGGAAGGAGAAGGACAAGGAGAAGAGGGGTGGTGGACAAAGAAGCTCGTAAAGGAAGCGTGAACTTATACTGAAGGCTGTACAAGAAAGATCGTTTTAGCCTTTCGGATATGATCGTGCTGAACAAGAAGTTGCACTGGTGTTTCGCTAGCAACTGCTTCTTCTTGTGACTGTCAAAAAGGATGCTCTGTTTTTGCTTAAAGCAAAGCCTGCACTGACATATTCCCACCAACCTATTTGCGAAATTGACTAAATCATGCACGCACCTCAAACCAATTCCACCTAAAGCACTTGTTCAAGTATAGACAGACTCTATGTTTGGTACGTGATAAATGAAGGGGAGGGAAAGAAAAGGGAAGGGGAAAGGAGGGGAATGGACACTTATGTTAGTGTGTTTGGCTACCATGGGGGGAGAAGAGAACCAAAATTTGAAAAATAATGCAAATATAAAACAAGTTGTAGTGGAGTGGAAGCGTTAGTGATAGAAAAATAGGTTTACATATAATAGCTATTTTTGTATATTTTTATATCAATTAAATTATAAAAATGAATCCACATAGATGAGGACAACAAATAAGGCTGCCAATGCTTCCTGGATGGGAAAGCTTATACATCTAAAAATAACACTATAAGATAAAACTATAAGATGTAGATGAAGGCAACATACAATTTTTATTTGTATCGTTTTGAAAGTGTTGTAGAAGAGATATTTTCTATATAAACAAGCACACAAGTTTTTTTTTAATCAAAATTATGGTTATAGAAGTATTTTTCTTCGTGTTTTTGTACTCGCGGTAAACTTTTCCTTCATGTAGTTAAATACTTCCCGCTATACACAGCCACATTTTCTTCAATTATATATATATATATATATATATATATATATATATATATATATATATATAGTAAACACACACGTGCACATGCACGTGCCACATTAACTCTAAATTATTTATGATGCATGTATTTTGGAAAAAAGACATAATTGATATTTTTAATGAAAACTAAAAGAAGTTGGTTGTTAGATATATTTAAATGTGGCACTTTTATTCTGTCAAATAATTTTTATGAAAATTTTAATAGTATCACAACAAACAAAAATTAGTTATGGGAACATCTTTCTTATTCATTTGATGAAATTTGTGTGTTCATTGTAAATCTCGTTACATCATGACAACATATGACACACATCCACTAAAAATATGAAGACTAAGGAAATATCTATGAATTGTTTAGAACATATTTAAATCCATTAAAAATATGAAGACTAAGGAAACATCTATGGTTCTAAAAAACATATTTAAAACCATTTTACTAATGAATATTAAGTTTATACATAATGTTCATCAAAATTTAGATTTTTTTTTTAAATTTTAGAAGGAACACATTAATGCATACAAAAGGATAAAAATAATAAAACAAATGGCTCAAACATTACATGTGCGACATGTGCATTAACCAATATACTATGAAATATATAATAATAATTGCATAGTTATAAAAAAGTATTATCGATTAATATTTAAAGTGTGTATATAACCTAAATGAGAATGCTATTTAATCAGGTAAGAAGAATTGACATATTGAGAGTGAATTTTTGTAGATATTTTATTCAATAGAACATATTATGAATAAGGAATATCTATGAATTGTTTAGAACATATTTAAATCCATTTAAAATATGAAGACTAAGCAAATATCTATGGTTCTAAAGAAATAAATATTAGAACCACTATACTAATGAATATTTATCTTATACATCTAAATTTCCATAAAAATTTAGATTTATTCTTATAAAATGAATACATTAATCCTTAGAAAAATGAGAAAGATAATGAAACTAATGTCTCAAATATTACATATGCAACATTCCAAATAAATTAATATACTACGAAATATATAATTATAGTCTCACTTTTTTAAAAAAGTATTATCGAGTAATACTTGAAGTGTGTCTATAACCTAAATGAGAATATTATTTTGCATGTAAGAAGAATTGACATAATTTTGAGAGAAATTTTGGTTCAGATATTTTATTCAACAATAATATGATTAATAAGGTAATCCCAATGAAGTGTTTATAACATATTTAAATCTATTAAAATTTTGAAGACTAAGGAAACATCTATAGTTCTTAAAAACATATTTAAAACCAAAGTACATATGAATATTGAATTTATACAAATAAATTTTCTTCAAAATTTAGGTTCTTCTAATAAGAACACATTAATGTCAAAAAAATATAAGGATAATGAAATCGATGGCTCAAACATTAGATATGCTATTATTTCTCTTTCTCTCTCTCTCTCTCTCTCTCTCTCTATATATATATATATATATATATATATATATATATATATATATATATATATATATATATATATATATATAGTAATCGTAACATATTAATATAAAAGTATTATCGAGTAATATTTGAAGTGTGTATATAACTAAATGAGAATGTTGTTAACCAGGTAAGACGAATTGACATAATTTGGAAAGTGAATATTTGGTTTGAGTATTTTACTCAATAAGAAAATATGATATATCAGCAAAATCTATAAATTGTTTAGAACATATTCAAATCCATTTAAAATATGAAGACTAAGGAAATATCTATGGTCCTGAAAAAATATATTTAAAACCATTGTACTAATGAATATTAAGTTTATACATCTAAATTTCAATCAAAATTTAAATTTCTTCATCTAAAATGAACACATAGTTCTTAAACAAAGGATAAAGATAATGAAACTAATGGATCAAGCATTAAATATGCAACTTTTGTATTAACCAATTTACTATGAAATATATAATAATAGTCACATATTTACAAAAAATATTGATTAATAATCATATGTGTATATAACCTAAATGAAAATCTTGTTTTAGTATGTAATATGAATTAACAAAGCTTTGAGAGTGAATTTTTGGTTCAGATATTTTATTTAATAAAATAATATGATGAATAAAGAACTATCTATGAATTGTTTGCAACATATTTATAACAATTAAAAATATGATGACTAAGGAAATATCTATGATTCCAAAAGAACATATTTAAAACCATTTTACTAATGAAAATTAAGTTTATACAACTAAATTTTCATCAAAATTTAGATTTGTTATTCTAAATTGAACACGTTAATGCTTAAAATGGGGTAAAGATAATGAAACTAAAGACTCATGCATTACATATGCAACTTTTCTGTTAACCAATATGCTATGAAATATACAATAATGCTCACATGTTTATAAAAAAAACTATTATCGGGTAATATTTAATGTGTGTATATAACCTAAATGAGAATCTTATTTACCCGTTATTCAAAAATTGACCGCAACTTATAACTTTATTTATAGTATATGATATTGACAAAATTTAAAATTTCCTATTGTAGTTGTGATTTTAAAGTGACAGTAGTGAAATTTGAACATACAGATAAACTAAAGAAATGTAATAAAGTAGTGCATTGCTAATAGAACTTAACTTACATCAGGTTTACATGGATTCCCAGGTATCAATAAAGAAAGAAAATAGTTAACAGTCACGATTGCATTGAGAATTATATTTAGGTGCTCACATTCTAAAAATATAATAGGTTTAAGTTGTTTTTGTTTAATGGTTATTTGTACTTGATTTTAAGAAATGTAATTTTCTATCATGTGCCTAGACATCTATATGTAGTAGTATAGAATATTAACGGAAGTATATAGATGAATACATATGGAAAAGATTACAGATTAAAGTGGAACATATAGAAACATACCTGTTAAATCGTGAACTTGTAAATGCAAAAACACAACTTTATCCATGTTGACTTACTAACTTTAACATATGACGAAAAAATTAAATCCTCTTCGTTGAAAATCTTGTTTTCCTGGATGTTTGGCTCTTCGGTGTGGCTGAGCATCATCTTGGAGAATTTCTATCTGCTCCAGTAACCATTTCTATTTGCCTGACTTATTCTGTGCTGCCATTGAGCATTGGGGTTCGACTGTTATTCGGTTTTAGAGAGACCATTTTCTTTGGGGCAAAGTGAGTTGTAAAAGGCCATAGTAGATACCTTGGTTTTGGAGGAGGTACAAACCGTTGATACAACGCAAGAGCAGAGAGGAAAGAAATCATAGAGGAGATCTTGCTAAATCTGTTTCGTTCTATGTTATCACGCTCTGCCCTTTCCCCATATGAGGAGGACGAATGATCCCTCTCCTAACTACCTAGTAGAGTCATCATGTTTGAAATACTGCTCCTACCGCTCCAGCAGCCAGGATGATATCCATAGCCTTATAAAGAAACGCTATCTTCTCTAGAGCAGCCGCCGGAAATAGCTCACGAAATGGCCAAAAAACTCCACGGGCATTAGTAAAACCATCTTTAATCACAGATAAAAGGGTGATATGGAAACCCCTTTCAGTGATAAGGCACGATTCGTTTAAGTTAGTGACATCCTACTCGTCCGTCGTCTGCCCACTTTAGTCAACAAAATTACCCGCACCTTTCACCGCCTCCCCGTAGCAACAGACATCTCACGCTTCTACGAACCGTCTCGGAAATATGTCACTGGCATCCTCACCTTCTACATCTACATCTGGTACCAGGATCTCTTAATGATCCACTTCCTGATCTGATATTTGGCATCTCATAAATCGTCAATGACGCCGCCCTGCTCTCCTACCGTGTCGAGAAGAAGCTTCTCTGGAGTGGAAAGTTCATGCACGCTCGTTAAAACGCACCAGTGGTTAGGTTCCCAAACGTGTTCTGCAACAACATCAAGGAAAACGTGGATTCAACTTCTAGTAGATGATGCCCACAGGTCTGTCTACAACTCCTCGCTTGACGAATAGCCTGGAGAACCTATACGCCCACAACCTCGCTCTGTCGTGCACCACGAAATGACCCTTCTTTTTGGATCTCCAACCTGGTGGCGTCGTATGTACGCTGCGGGTGTAGCAGTGCCCAGGTCACTGCATGTCGGCTAGAGTACTTGTTTCTGGAGGAGGAGTTCACACTGGGGAAGATCGTCTTCTGGGACGGATTGGCTAGAACTGCGTCTGATGTTGTAGGGGCGTAGACGGCCAAGGGGAATGGGACAACGAACACCTGGGAGGTGACGACTTGTTTCTGGATGATGGGGGGGGCACACTTGGGAGGAATGGCTTGTAGGGCAGTGGGTTGTCTTGGACTCCGACTACCGCCGTCCGGAAATTGGCAACCGAGGAGAAAGGAACAACCACCACCTGGAAAGCGAGATGTGTGACCGATTAAAACATCTTGTGTGGAAAAATTCTGGAATTATGTATTATGTTGACAGAGATGGAGAGACATCTTGAAGAACGGCAGGAGCTCTCTTCGTTGATGAGGGAAAATGTTGTGTCACAACTGAACCTCGTGTGCATAGAATGAAGATTTTGCAACAAATTGGTGAATGAAAAGTTACTTTTGCATTTACCATCAGACTGATTGTATACAACTGTCACCCACGTCTTTACCCATGCACAACTGGTTGTACCGTATGATGTGGAACATGTTTAGTGGTTGGCAACTGAATGATGCGAGTTAACACGTTTACAAAAGGCTCAAAAAGGTTAGAAAAATTGTGGGAAGAGAGAGAAACAAGGAGAGATAAGTATTTTGAAAATGCTGAAATGTGATTGGTTGGATAGTTTTCAGAACTTTAAAACTGACAGCGTTGTAGTTGTTTTCAAACATTCGATTTTTTTATAGTATATATATATATATATATATATATATATATATATATATATATATATATATATATATATATATATATATATATATATATATATATATATATATATATATATATATATATATATATATATATATATATATATATATGGCCCATCTTTATTGCCCACGCGGGTAGCTACCCGCACACCCTTATGAACATTTTTTTTCAAAAAAAAAAATCGCAATTGTAGTGGACTATTTTGTCTAGGTCCAAAATCATTTGTCCAAAAAATTTTAGCCAAAAATAATATCATTTGTCCCTCCAAAATCAAAAAACCCGTCCTTATATATATCTGATGTATATTTTGTACAAAGTTACTTTTTATTCGTGTAGTAACTTTTTTGACAGCAGAGTTATTTTTTTGGCCAGAAGAGTTACTTTTTTGGCTGCCGGGTAGCGAAAATCCAGACTACCCACGCAGGCAACGAATGAACGCCCATATATATATATATATATATATATATATGTATATATATATATATATATATATATATATATATATATGTATATATATATGTATATATATATATGTATATATATGTATATATGTATATATGTATATATATATGTATGTATATATGTATATATGTGTATATATATATATATGTATATATATATGTATATATATATATGTATATATATATATATGTATATATAGATGTATATATATATGTATATATATATTTATATATATATATATATTTATATATATATATATTTGTATATATATATATATATATGTATAATAATCTCAAAAATTTTAACTTTCTAAATAAAAAATATAATTTAATTTTCCTTTTAAGTTATGTATAATTTTTTTTAAATGTCCTCCAAATTTATCAAATGCTCCTTCAAAAGTTTATATGTCCCTCCAAATAACTTAACATATATGTGACATAATGCTTCTCTATTCACATTAAATCTGAGTTATACTTATTTTCCCCACCATATGATGTATATATTCTCTCACGTATTTAATATTTTCCTCTGACCTATGTAATATATTTCCCACCAACTTTATACCCTTCCACTTGTCTCCACTTTGATTTGGTAGGGAGAGAATGGGAGAGAAGTAGATGAAAATACACTTAATTTGTTCCCCTTTGCTCCTTCCATTCCCTTCCATCTCCCCTCCTCCCCATTATTTTGTCCAATCAAACATCTCAAACCTTTTCCCCTCCATCCCATCCCCTCCATTCACCACATACCAAATAAGTCCTAAACCATTCCGCACGTGATGCAAGACATAAGTGACAAGAACTTACCTCTAGTCCAGAACCCTAAAACGGAGAGAAGACCCATGAAATCTCTTGCCAACAACAATTGGCAAGGTTTACCACTTTTGTTTACTCCAACCATACCCAGGGTAGTCCAAGGACTTGATTGATTAAGAAGGAGAATCTTTTAAATGGTTAGGTGGAAGTTAGTAATATCAGATGTTCCCAATGATTTCTTTCACAAATATATTTTTCCATGAAAAGAGTTCTCAAGACAACTAAGGCTTCAATCGATTGGGAATTTTGACATTTTTTTGGTAAGATATATCTACAAGAAAGAAACAAGCATAAAACAACGTATATCAAATTATAATTGAAAAAAGAATCAAATAATATATGTGACTAGCCGAAGATAGATATATGTGAGGAGGAATCACGATCATGAAGACAATTTCTATCAATTTCTACCATACCTAAATGAGAGTCTGCCTCTTGATGAATGTGTATTCATTCACATTTTAATTATATTTTTAATCATATTTTGAACTTATTTCCAATATTTTATTTTATAACTAGTTTACAATTAGTCCTTTTTGTTTTATGTTAATTTTTAGTATTTTTGTTCAAAATTATATATTTTATGGAAGGTCTGAACTTATATCAAAATTACCCATTCACTCTTTACCCTCCTTGTTTACCATGTGGGGAAGAGGGTAAGGGTAAGGGGATTGGTGAGAAGTGTAATTACCCTTACCCTTACCCACTACTCTCTGGAGGGTAAGGGTGAGGGTAGAGCCTTACCATCCCCATTGACAGCCCTACACCCAATGCTCATCTTCTGATGGAAATCCGGTGCGCATCTACTGATGGTTGGATAGGCTTTGTCTACCAATGGTCGATTTGCATTCATCTTCCAATGGTATTTGCATAGCCTATCTACCAATGGTATTTGCAGCACCTATCTACCAATGATAGTCCCACATCCATCTTCCTATAGAGGTGTTACTTCCACCTACCGATAGAACTCCTATATGCAACAACTGACAAACCTCATGCTCCTACCTTCCTATGGTTCTCGTATAACCAAAAATTGATGGGTGAATTGCACTCAACAATAAAACAAAAATCTAGACTTCATATTTTGATGGTTGTCCTGACATTTGGTCTATGTTATGGTCCTCCTAACCCTTCACCTACTGCTGGAAGTTATGCGGGTCATAAGATCCTTTTGTCTACCTCCTGTCTTTGTCTCTTCACCTTTATGACAGTTGAAAATTTAACAACAAGGTGATTGGTAGAGGTTGCAAACCCTAGTCTCTGCCTATATATATAAGGCCACAACCTTCAAATAAACAATCCTACATTGATACTACCAGGCTTCTGCAATCCAAACTAACCTTCCATTTCCATTGTTTGTTTCATCGATTGGACGACTTATCAACTGACAAAGCTTCCACCTCCATCAAGGCCTTAAGGTGTTGACATCAAAAGAGGTTTTACCAATGACGCCTCCATTCCATCAATTCACCATTATCTTCTACCCTCTATCATCCCTCTCGATGTTCTTCTATGATGATACATCCAACTCTAGAATAAGGAAGCATGGCACTCCAAGTCCACCTCTGAAGACCATCTAGAGGTAGGTTTTCTATTATGTTGTCCACCATCGACCTCCAATACTAAAATAGGTTTTAGCAAACCACTACTCTACTTTTATATTCTACTATGATGGTGGTTTTCTTCCTCTCTTATGTTTTTGTTTTTATTAATACTTCGATGAGTTGGTAGTCCTCTTTCTAGGGTGCAGGGAGTACCCCTAATGTTTGACTTTCGCTCTATTAACTGCATATAATATTGTATGGACCATTATATTTTTGGAATCAATCAGTTTCATGCTTGTATTCTTGCATGATCATCAACTTTACATATTTATCATATTTTGGGTGTACCTAACTATATACGTAGGATCTAGGGCATTGATAGATTCATGTTAAATCCTTGCTGAGAACTTCAGATAGGTGTCAAAAGGGAGATTTTTCTAGCCTTTACATATGTATCTCCATGCTTAATATAATGCAATGAGATAGTGAATGCTAGGTAGCAGTGATGAAACTTATTCCACCCTAGTGATTCCATCATCTGATAATCAACCTTTATTCATCCCTTTGTTTATTTGGAATCTTAGTATAGTTAACATCAATCCAATATTTATGTTAAGTATTGATTCTTACATGGTGACATTGATAAGATAATGCTTAAATAAGTTGTCCTTTGAGTTTTATCATGAACTATACTACAATAAGATTCTTCCTCTTATGGGTGGTGATTAGCGTAAGTAGTTAAGATTAAAATCTAGGGACTATTCCCTAGGTTATTGTGCATGTTCAATAATGCACATCAAAATTTGGCATTGTTATGGGGAAAAGTAGAATTTTCTGATCAACTTAACTGAACTGGATTAGTTAGGATATCCCTATGTGATTGACACTCTTGACAACCATATTGAATCCAACTCATCATAAACTATATGAACTTGATTGTTTGGGCTTCTCATGTGGTATCTCTTGTGCACGCAACACTCTTGTAGCATAAATTCTATCATAGATCTTAACCCTTGGATCAAACAAACCTATTGTAGCATTCTTAATGAATAATGCAAGGAACAAATGGTATGAAAGTGGTTGAGTGGAGTAGGCCGTCGACTTATTGGGAAAGAGCAAATAAAAAAAGAGTGATCCTCTCTCCTTCGGGCAGTCAAGCAAAAGAGGAGATCAGTGAATAGTTGAAGCAACACTAGTAGCACAAAGAGATAGACTCGTGGTAGAAGATAGAGTTGTAGTGAAAGAGGCATTAGGAGAACAAGAAGAAGTTGACTAATAGAGAGAGATGTGAGATTTTTGTATACTTAAAGATTCAAACATCCACAACCCAAGCGTCCAACTAGACATTGTCGTAGCTAACTTTGAAATCAAGGCACAATGGATGACAATGATGCAAAACAACAGTTTTGTAGGTAGAATCGGTGTGGACATGTATGACCATCTACAAAAGTTCATGAATCTATGTGGATTAAGCAAGAAACCAAGTGTTTTTGATGAAGACATGAAGCTAGGACTATTCTACTATTGCCTCTCAGACAACGCTAAATATGGTCCAACTCCCTAGATGATCCTAGCATCAGAAATTGGGAAAAACTTCATAACTAATTTCTCAAGAAATTTTTGCTTCCATCACTCACATACCACATCACAAGATAGATAGATAAGTTTGAACAACTCCCAAGAGTAACCCTCTTCAAATCTTGGTAACTATTGAAGGAGATTTAATGCAAACACCCTGATATAGACATCTCCTACATGCCACTTATCAAAACATTTTGCTGGGGTGTCGATGATGATGTCAAGCAGTTTATTGATGTTGCTTACAATTAACTTCATATAGTAGATAATTGGTGATGCATGGAAGATGGTGAGGGGATTCAAGAACCCAGAAAATTGGGGCTCATAACGTAATACAAAAGTTCTCAAATTTACTATGATAGAAGAAAAATTTAAGCTCGAAGCTATCATTAAATCACTGAAAATGTTTTCCATTTGTGACACATATCATCACACCAAAGCGAGATAACTCAGAACAAAACACGGAATGTAACATATTGAATTTTGAAATTTTGTCTTTTGTCCCTCCTTCCCATCTTTTCATTTCATTTCTATCCGTATTGGTGTTTCTATTTAATTAGTGGAATTTATAGTGGTTTAGTGAACATTTATTCACTAATCATACCAATGGAAGGGTTTATGCACATATACCTCAGTGAAAGATTAATTACCATAACTAAGTGCTCTAAACCTTAATCTAACTTTTTGATGTGATTTGAAAACATAAAATATGCCACATAACTCATTTTAGTTGTAATATGAAGATAAGAAACTTAATCGGATGAACAATTTCAATAATGGGTCGTTAATGGGCCATATGACATATCTCATAAAAAGAAGTCTCAAAATAGGAAACAGTCTCAAAATAGGAAACAAACTTCAAATTCGAAATCCACATATCAAAATAAGCATACATGTCAAATTTCATCTAATTTGGACCACCTTGAAATATTAGGATAAGTTTAGGAGAGAGAAAATGAGTAAAAGGCATAAGTAATGAATAATGTGATTATATAGCTTCAAAATATGGAAATAATGGAAATTTCATATTCTACACATCAAATATAACTTGTGGATGAAGTTTGGTTTGATTTGGATGTTGTTTGTGCAAGTTATGCAATTTTAGGTACATTCTAGACTTTTATGCAATTTACCCAATTGGGAGGTTTTCTTTGCAAATTATCAACTGAATTTTATTCCTTAGATATTCCCTTACCAGTAAAGATATTTTAAACCATTGGAGAACCTAGTTTCACCAAGGTTTGATGGTATTTCTTTCTAATGGAATTATAAGGATTATCCTCTTTATTAAGGTGCTTATCTTTAAAAGCTATCAACCAATGAGATTATTTCTTTCTTGAAAAATGGTGGGGATGGCCTAGAAGGATCTATGGTCTCTTAGGACCGAATTTTGATATCCGAGAAGAGTGCATGAGTTGTCCTCTTGCATGGCCATCAAGCCCTAGGCTAAAGACACATGGAAAGTCCCTTAGACACCTCATGCTTCACCTCTTTCTTTATATAGCCATGTATACCCCTACCCAACTCACAATTCGAAAACTCTTGCTCTCCTTTTATTTCCTCAATCTTATATAATAGTTCCTTATGTATTTGGCTATGAATTTGTTGTCCCAAGGTAATAGAGGGAGCCTACCTTGGTGAAGAAGGCTCATAGGGCTTCCAAATTGCTATATTAGGGTTTATAAAGCTCCTCCTTGGTAATTTCAACCAAAACTAGAAAGTTTCCTCCCTTCCTTCCCTATTTTCATGCTTCTAGTCTTACTTACACCTTCTTTTAGGGTGGAACCATGACCATACATGGTAAAACTCCACCTAAAACCCTAAAACATCTCATCTCCATGCTCTTTTGCTAGGGTTTACACCTCTAAAGTGGAGAAGGTGATCTTTGCTAAAGAAAGGAGCTTATCTTGGAGAAACCATACCTTATAATCTCGAGATAATTTCTGTTTGGACCTTAATACATTTCTAGAGGCAAGTTTGGTTAACCCCCTTCTCATATATTTCTTAGTACATGCTTAAAACCCATGCTTCTATGTTGAAATTCGATGATTTCCATCTCTTTTTACCATGTTCTTCTAAGGTTTTGGTTTCTTGCTATTTTATCTTCTCTATAAGCTCTAGTTTGGTTACCTATGCAACTTCAAACCTGATCTTGGGTCAAATGATGTTTTTTCCTTCTCCCTCTCTCTTCAAATATCTCGATCGGTTTGATGATGTGGCAATTTCCTATTGGTTAGTATTGAAAAATTCATATCTTCGAAACCGCTTATCCAAATTTGACAAATAAATATGTTTTGGAATTGAAAATTAATATCTATCTAATAAAAATATTTTCAAGGTCTGATTTCGTGGTTTTACGAAGGGTGGTTTTTGTAAAATGAATTTAATGCATAAAATCCATAAAAATTACATCTTAATCATCATAACTCCAAAATTAACATAAAAATATGTTTTCTTGATCAGGAGAACTTAATAAGTTTATTGATGATATTTTAAGAGTCTAAATCTGAATTTTTCTAAAAAGGTAAAAAACTAGGGTTTCTATACATTAATGTGAACTATGTACTCTAATACATGTTAATACATTGAAAATAGGCAAAGTGGAACTTGGACTCAATTAATGTGGTGAAAGTTAGTAATTGATATCAGTAAGATAGGTATGTGCTATGTATGTGCAATCCCTCTTTATGTATGTGCATTCCTTACACCCTATGTTGGGATAATTGTATCCAAACCCTATATTTCCCTAATGAGGCTTAAATGAACCCTAAATATTCTATTCTTGAATCCTGATGTTGTTCATGCCAGAAATTAGATTATAATTTCTTCTTGTCTTATACCCCACTTCCATGCTTATTGAATATTATGACTACTCTTTCCATGACTACTTTTCTATCATGTGGATTTATATTCTATTTAATTTAAAGTTGTGGTACTTATGTACAACCTCTCATAGAGGGCATGTATTTAATCGCCCTAGGGAATGTTTTTATTCTCTCCTCTTTAATTTTGTAGGTGATTGGTAATGTCTTATTCTCCCCTCACCTATAGGTTAGAGGTCTGGTAGGTGTCTCAACCCTACTTAGTTAGGTAGACATAATTATCTTACATACAAATCCTTTTTAATATAATTGTTAATGGCAAGTTTCTTTTGAATATAGCTTCATTCTCTTGTTATCTTCATCTTATGATGATCCCTAGAATTTTATTACTTTATTTACTTATCTTGTTATCCTATACTAGTTTTGTGACACATACTTTTCTTCCCTTTCCCTTTTTGGTGGGTGCCTTCCCAACGACCCAGGTGTTGAGCAAGGTGATGGATAACACAAGGAAGATCTTAGCTTTTGGCTTGGACTCGGTTGATGGAGATGTTGCTTGGAGACAAGATTGTAGTAGTCTAGACTTCCCTCTATCTAGATCTTGATTGTGTATCTTGATGTAAACCCTAGTGGGAGAATTTGATGTATTTTGTAAACCTTTTATGAAATTGAATATAGTCAGTTATTTTTTATTTCGCTACTTTCTAATGGTCTTTTGTATACCAATGTTTAATAAATTTGGAAAATTTATTCCCATTCCATCATACCTCTGAGAGTGTTTGGAATGGATTTCGATTCTTAAAATCTTTAGTAAAGGGGTGATTTTACTCCCTTACAACATGGTATCACAGCCCATGGTAGTCGAAATCTGACTATTTCAGTTTCGTCTCCCTAATTAGAATCCCTTCCTTACATAGTTCCTTTAGGTGACATGATTGCCCTAAAGTTGATCTATAAATGATGAAAGGTTGATTTAGGACCCTATAGTTCCACATTAGTATCATGATGAATAAAACCCTAAAATACTTATGACTAAAATATGCATAACTTAATGTTGTTTAGGTTTGCCTTTAAGAAACTATTAGGGCATGAAGGTGAAGTAAAGATGTCTAGAAAGGATTAGGTTCTGGGGGCTGGCAATATTTTCCTCTATGCCACTTTCTTAGTTTACGAGGACTCCCAGATCCATATGAACCGGCCTGGCCTGAGCTGATATGAATTTTTCAAAATAGCATGCTTTTAGGCAATAGTAGCCTTAGACATCTATATGATTTACCTTTTTGGAACCTAATATGTTTAACTAGTCTACCAGGTGTAATGACTCGTTGAGGATGGATACCCAATATAGTTCTCTTATGACCCATAGAACCACATGTTTGGATAGTTATCCCTAGAACCTAGACTTTGAAGTTTGGTGTTTAGTAGTAAGCAATCAGAGTGCGTAGTGAAGCGTGATGGATCTTGTATATGGTTTAGTTAGACTCACCCTTTTACCTCTAGATTAGTTTGCCTTGGTAGGTCAAACCTTTTAAGGGGTGGAGAATAGTTGGTTTGATGATGTTTGGGTAGTTAGATTTTGAGGATGAAATCCTTTCCAAGGGGATGGAGTCATGTAACATACTAAAATCTAGCTACTCTAACTTTAGAAACCCTGACTCCCTAATTTGGAAGTTAGTCTGCTTGAATCCTTAGTTTTGACCAAACAAGTTATAGTTTTAACCACATGTTTCTTTATATCCAAAAGAACATATAACGATCATATAATGAATAGTTCATATATTTGAACCCTAATGAATATCTAATGCACATAATAAGAGTAACTCACATTTTAATACTAATAATGGATATGCATGATGTTGAGCATGTCCTAAACCAATAAACCCTAATGAAATGACGAGCAGGATAATTGTAACCTAATCTTGTATTTAATGCATACTAAGAATGTATAGATGAAGAATAATGATCATGTTAACCTAAACCCTAAGTTGCAATCATCTAACATTAACATATACATCCTTAATGGCTTTCATGATACATTTATGACATTAGGTGTCAAAATCAGTTAACATACTTTGATACACATAAATGATATATATAATCATCTAATCACATATTAATCAAGTCACCAATATGAAATGCATGGTATGTTCTTTTGTTATCTAATACACACACAATTAGTCACTTAATGTGAAACAATTCGTAATATGCCTCACCTTGATTATTAAAATACATGGAGAGGCTTCAATATGAATATGAAGTGATTTGATTCACATAAATGTGTAAATCAATAATATAAATAAATATGAGAAAATGATTAATGATGACATTAATGTGAGAAATAAATATAATGTGGCAATGAGATAACGTTTAATATAAATATATGTAATTGATGTGACATAATTTGGATTGAATGAATATTTAATGACAAATTGAATAATTCATGCAAAATAATTTGTTATAACTTAATGTGGTGATAGTATAAGGATAAGGAAGTCGAAGTTCAAAATATTAAGGATATGATCAAGTATATTGATGGAATTAAGTAACCCATTATTTTTCTAAAATTCTTAGTAAGATAAATGATAAATATATATATATACGATGTTTCATGGATGATAATGAAATATAACATCCTTGGTAATAAAATGATTATGACATGCCATAATTAAAATAATGGTGATAATGTAATATCATAATGAATATAATGTTTATGAGCCAAAAATGTAAATAATGTTAAATCTCCTAAAAAGAATATCTAAATAATGGTACCTAGGTGATCCTTGAGAACCTAACCTATGTCTAAATGCTTGTGGAGTATATGTTGATGAGTTGTTTGGTGGAAGTTAAGGTTGGAGAAATAACCTGAAGTTTTTTGATGAGATGTTGCATACTCACCCTTCCCTTCTGGCTTGTGATTTTGGGGACGAAATCCTCTTTAAGGGGTGGAGTGTTGTAACATACCAAATTCTGAAATTTTGTCTTTTGACCCTCCTTCCCATCTTTTCCTTTCGTTTCTATCCTTAATGGCCTTTCTATTTAATTAGTGGAATTTATAGTGGTTTAGTGAATATTTATTCACTAATTATACCAATGGAAGGGTTTATGCACAAATAAATTAATGAAAGATTAATTACCATAATTAAGTACTCTAAACCTTAATCTAACTTTTTGATGTGATTTGAAAACATAAAATATGCCACATAACTCATTTTAGTTGTAATATGAAGATAAGAAACTTAATTAGATGAACAATTTTGATAATGGGTTGTTAATGGGCCATATGACATATCTCATAAAAAGAAGTCTCAAAATAGGAAACAGTCTAAAAATAGGAAACAAACTTCAAATTCGAAATATACATATCAAAATTAGCCTACATGTCAAATTTCATCTAATTTGGACCACCTTGAAATATTAGGATAAGTTTAGGAGAGAGAAAATGAGTCAAATGCATAAGTAATGAATAATGTGATTATATAGCTTCAAAATATGGAAATAATGGAAATTTCATATTCTAAACATCAAAGATAACTTGTGGATGAAGTTTGGTTCGATTTGGATGTTGTTTCTGCAAGTTCTGCAATTTTATGTACATTTTGGACTTTTATGCAATTTACCCAATTGGGAGACTTTCTTTGCAAATTATCAACTGAATTTAAATCCTTAGATATTCTCTTACCAGTAATGATATTTTAAACCATTGGAGAACCTAGTTTCACCTTGGTTTGATGGTATTTCTTTCCAAGGGCATTATAGGGATTACCCTCTTTATAACGGTGCTTATCTTTAAAGGCTATCAACCAATGATGTTATTTCTTTCTTGAAAAACGGTGGGGATGGCCTAGAAGGATCTATGGGATCTTAGGACCGAATTTTCATATCCAAGAAGAGTCCATGAGCTGTCCACTTGCATGGCCATCAAGCCCTAGGCTAAAGACACATGGAAAGTCCCTTAGACACCTGATGCTTCACCTCTTTCTTTATATAGCCATGTATACCCCTTCCCAACTAACAACTCGAAAATTTTTTCTCTCCTTTTATTTCCTCTAGCTTATATAATAGTTCCTTCTGTATTTGGCTATGAAGTTGTTGTCCCAAGGTAATAGAGGGAGCCTACCTTGGTGAAGAAGGCTCATAGGGCTTCCAAATTGCTCTATTAGGGTTTCTAAAGCTCCTCCTTGGTAATTTCGACCAAAACTAGTAAGTTTCCTCACTTCCTTCCCTATTTTCATATTTTTAGTCTTACTTAAACCTTCTTTTAGGGCAGAACCATGACCATACATGGTAAAACTCCACCTAAAACCCTAAAACATCTTATTTCCATGCCCTTTTGCTAGGGTTTGCACCTCTAAAGTGGAGAAGGTGATCTTTGCTCAAGAAAGGAACTTAGCTTGGAGAAACCATACCTTATAATCTCATGATCATTTCTGTTTGGACCTTATTACATTCCTAGAGGCAAGTTTGGTTAACCTCCTTCTCATATATTGTTTAGTACATGCTTAAAACACATGCTTCTATATTGAAAATCGATGATTTCCATCTCTTTTTACCATGTCTTCTAAGGTTTTGGTTTCTTACTGTTTTATCTTCTCAAGAAGCTCTAGTTTGGTTACCTATGCAACTTAAAACCTGATCTTGGGTCAAATGGTGTTTTCTCGCTCTCCCTCTCTCTTCAAATATCTTGATCAGTTTGATGATGTGGCAATTTCCTATTGGTTAGTATTGAAAAATTCATATCTTCTAAACCGCTTATCCAAATTTGACAAATAAATATGTTTTGGAATTGGAAAAGTAATATATATATAATAAAAAATATTTTCAAGGTCATATTTCGTGGTTTTACGAAGGGATGATTTTTGTAAAATGAATTTAATGCATAAAATCCATAAAAATTACATCTTAATCATCATAACTCCAAAATTAACATAAAAATATGTTTTCTTGATCAGGAGAACTAAATAAGTTGATGTTTTAAGAGACTAAATCTGAGATTTTCTAAAAAGGTCAAAAATTATGGTTTCTATACATTAATGTGCACTATGTACTCTAATACATGTTAATACATTGAAAATAGGCAAAGTGGAACTTGGACTCAATTAAAGTGGTAAAAGTTAGTAATTGATATCAGTAAGAGAGGTATGTGCTATGTATGTGTGATCCCTCTTTATGTATGTGCATTCCTTACACCCTATGTTGGGATAATTGTAGCCAAACCCTATATTTCCCTAATGAGTCTTAAATGAACCCTAAATATTCTATTCTTGAATCCTAATGTTGTTCATGCCTCAAATTAGATTATAATTTCTTCTTGTCTTATACCCCACTACCATGCTTATTTAATATTATGACTACTCTTGTCGTGACTACTTTTCTAGCATGTGGATTTATGTTCTATTTAAGTTAAAGTAGCGATACTTATGTACAACCACCCATAGAGGGCATGTATTTAATCACCCTTGGGAATGTTTTTATTCTCCCCTCTTTAATTATGTAGGTGATTGGGAATGTCTTATTCTCCCCTCACCTATAGGTTAGAGGTCGTGTAGGTGCCTCAACCCTACTTAGTTAGGTAGACATAATTATCTTACATGCAAATCCTTTTTAATATAATTGTTAATGGTAAGTTTCTTTTTAATATAGCCTCATACTCTTGTTATCTTTATCTTATGATGATCTCTAGCATGTTATTATTTTCTTTACTTATCTTGTTATACTAGACTAGTTTTGTGACACATACGTTTCTTCCCTTTCCCATTTTGTTGGGTGCCTTCCCAACCACCCAGGTGTTGAGCAAGGTGATGGATAAGACAAGGAATATCTTAGATTTTAGCTTGGACTCAGTTGATGGAGATGTTGCTTGGAGACAAGATTGTAGTAGTATAAACATCCCTCTATCTAGATCCTGATTGTGTGTCTTGATGTAAACCCTAATGGGAGAATTTGATGTATTTTTGTAAACCTTTTATGAAATTGAATATAGTCATTTATTTTTTATTCCGCTGCTTTCTAATGGTCTTTTGTATACCAATGTTTAATAAATTTGGAAAATTTATGCCCATTCCATCATATCTCTGAGAGTGTTTGGAATGGATGTCAATTTTTCAAATTTTTAGTAAAGGGGTGATTTCACTCTCTTACACGGAACTAATAGTATACATCCTGAACGCCAGAAAAGAAGGTAAATTAAAAACGATTACATATTACCATAAAAGTGGAAACATATTACATTTGGGTCCACATGAGGCCACATGTATTATATATCATGTCATAAGATGATACTTATCATTGTTCACTTGGTCAACTTGCCACTACATGTTACATATGATAACCTATTCACATATATATAAATCATATATGTATAATCATGGCCTACTACCAAAAATTTTGTTGATATACAACGTCTACAAAACACCTCCAAGGACCTTAGAGTACAGGTACAACACATGACTCTACTTCATAACACTAGAAGCATATCCAACCTTTAACAACTTCTACTCCTCTTGCTGCTCAGCCTCAACCATGTGATCGATACCTCATTGTGCACGACCACCTAAAAGAAGTGGAAACCCACGAGGTGAGACCAACATCCCAGTGAGAAATATAACTCTCTACCAACAACTATTATTACCACAGATAAGCTAAAGTAAATAAGTAACATTATTGTGAGATTGAGATGATTCAGCTAAATGGTATGAGTAAAGAAGTTAACATTGTTTAAGCAATTTAAGCATCTAAAACTGAGAAGTAGAACATCTTATACTTGTAAGAAGGAATATGTAGAACATGTATAACAGTTGATTTCTTTTACCGCATTATAAATCAACTAATAAGTACAAGAGATAAGGCAAAGGGTCATCCAATGTGAGTTGTGTTTCACCCTAAGCAATATATTACACAACTGTGTTACGTCTTTTATTATGATATGAGGAGATGAGGTATACCACTCGCGCTCCAACTGACAACTGCTAAGTCAAAATTAGTGCCATACAAGATCTAGGAGGAGTTGGAATCCTATGATCTCCCATGCTCTTGGTCAATTTGAGTCTTCCGCAGTGACATATAAAGTCTAACTACAAAACAACCTAGTTTGTCATGGTATATAGGCATAACACTAGTGAAAATAGAGTTACAACTGCAACCACACTCATGTTGAGGTATGGCCACATCCATCCTCAAAATATAACACATATATACTATATTACATCATTCACTGAGATATGACCTTGACCTTTCTCCTTCTAGGGTATGACCACAGCTAATCCTGTGAAATACATATACTCAACAATATACGACTCTAAGCTTCCACTAAGGAAGAACCTATTTCACCATCCAGAAAAATATGACGTTGAATATGGATATATAGCATAGGGAAACTACATGATTAGGATTTCACTTGATCAATTAAGCCAACTAAGTTTCTTTTAACATCAATCAAGTTACAACATATAAACCCTAGACAAACTCTACAAAGATAAGGGTATGTTACAACTCCAAAGACATAAAATGTATGAATGAAGAACTTATCACATTATCTCGTGATATCACTGCCATACAAGGCCATCAACATTATTACATCACTAGGGGATATCAATCAGTCATCTCATCACTGGAGGATATCACCTCACACTAGACACTGAGCCTCTGCCAGGTCAGAAGATCCAAACCACATAATTCCAGCACATCATCATTATCTCATTATGCCTTATAAGGATCATAAACATCATCTTGTATAATACCAAACATACCATAGCATGAAATAGATATGTCATCTATTCAACCCACAACATTTAACCTATACAAGTAGTAGAGAGAAATAATACTTCATTGCATGCTAGGTAGCTCAAACAAGGTAAGTATTACATCATGCGTTCATAACTAGGATTAGGGTTTCTCTTATGCATCTCATTAGGATTTCAAGAACAGTGATATAACACTTCAAAACTCACCCACTACGTCCCATATTCTTGAAGAATATAGGTCAACCATCATCATTATTATTCCACAACACAAAGGAACAACATGTTAAAGAAATACCATCGACCAAAGAAGGTAAGAGGTCATAAGGTTAGGCAATCGAAGAAGACAACTCATAATGGTCGAAGACACCACCCATGACCAGTGACCAACACCATCCACAACATACCAATGGTCAAAGAGAATCAATAGGTCAAAGAACACATCAGTGACCAAGAACATCACTATATTCCATCGATCAAAGGGAACCAAACACCTCCTATGATCGAATATCATAGAACCATCATTAGTGACTAAAATAAAGACAAGATTAGTAACCAAAAGATTCAACAAATCAATCAAACAAAAACACCACAAGGCCATCAACCCAAACATCCTCAATGGTCATTGAAGGAACACCATCATCACTTAACAAGGTATGATCATAGTATGTGGTTAACATCAAGGAGTTCAAGCGACACCAAGGTAAAATATCATGGAAACGAAGATCACCAAAATCCTAAACAGACACGAAATAAGGTGAACATAAAAACCATGAGATGATAGATTAAAACCCAAGATTCAAGCACATGTAAACAAAACCAAACACTATCTCATACAAGAAAATTGAACCAGAAACCAAGAAAACAAGACCAAGGTCAAGTTACATGTAAGACCATCAACATATCCATCAATTAAAGTTTGGGCATATATATTAGGGTTTAGGTGAAGGAACAAATATATGCAAGATCATTATAGGAACACAACCCTAAACCAGATATCATTATCAACATCATGTAAACACATATTAGGAATAAGTTTTCATGCAGATTTAAAGTGCATCAATAGTAGAGGAGAGAGTTATTTAACCCTCCTTAGAAGATGGTGCAACCACCTCCAACCAAGAAGCTCAAAATATAAGAGAGAACCTAGCTTTGATCTCCTCCATGACCAGTCTAGTCACCACCTCAAAGGAAAGAAAACCCTAGGTCAAAGGGAAAAATGGAGAACCAACACTTTGAGGCCTAAAAGAACAAAAAGAAGGTAAAGGGAGAAGATTTCCTTCACTCAACTTGAACACCACATTGGAAAACCAGGGTCGATTCAGCCAAGAGAGAGGAGTACCGCCACCCCAACACAAGAACTACCATGGAAGATCCATGGATTCAGCCAAGAGAAGAAGAAAGGGGTAGGGTTTTACAATGAAACAAAAACAAGAGGTTGGATCACCTACCAAGGATCGAAGATCACCAACAAATCAATAAGAGATGATGCTCCTACTCAAGATCACCACATACAAGATGATCGGCCACCAAAGCTCCAAGGATGAGCTCCTATTCATCACCAAGCTTCAAAGGCCAAACTTCAAGCAAGGAGAGAAAGATAATATGAAAGAGGATCATACGCTTGCAAAATATAGGGTACATATACCCAAAGGTAGAGAGAGGTGAAGGGGGTTACGTGTCAGGAACATAGGTGCCACTTGTCCATCAAAGAACAACATGCAACCACTAAAACCATTAATGCAAGATAGGTCGTGAAAAACAAGAAAATCCAGTGACCTCAATTTTATCCTAGATGACCATCGATCAAAAGGAAAAGCAAGGCACAAGTGCCCAATGGTCAAAGACTTTCAAGCGACCAAACCAAAACCCTAGATCATCAGCAAGCCAAGAGAGAGGTGGAAGGATCTACGACTAAAGGGACTTCACCACACATAAAAAACTCCTTAGACCGAAAAGAATACACCAAGAAACATCATGGATGGTCTCTAAAAGACCAAGATCATCTTTTATCATCACAAGGTCAATACCAACCCTGGGCATCCAAGCAAACCCTAAAAATAACCCTCAAGATATCACCACCTTTTTCCTCATCAAACCAAGGCATAACAAGGTGCCCACCAACATAATACTCTCTCTCATGATGCCAAAATACAAGATGCACATCTGACATGTGATAGATTGCAAAATAACTCCTCAGCATAGGTAAATTGCAACATGGTCCAAAACAAGCATAACTTGCTGAAACATCAACCAAACAACACCAAACTTAAAACATAATGATGTCACATGTTCTTAAAGTATCCCAATAGTTTAGATTAAGGTTCAAGCTTCTTATTAAGAAAAGTAAGCACAACTAAACACTAAGCTAGGTCAGGGGCCTTACAACATTAAACAAGAAAACTTGAGTTAACCTTCCTGAGGTATGGACAGTGAATCTCACATCCTTTTCAAGTATTTCCAACCCCAAAAGTTTGCTAAGTACCTAGTGATGAAGGACACACTATTTAACAAGACAACTACCTTTACCAAGCTACATTGAACATGCACTGGCCCTAATTCAATAGTAGGCCCTTCATTGAAGAGGTCAATGATGTTAAATCCATTCCAAGACATGGGTACTACAAACCTAATACACTGAGAAATAACCAAGATTCTAGTATGGAAACTGAGTTTGGAGCAACAAACATCCACCAACTCAAGAAAAACCATGTTCAACACCAAGTTCTTCGTCTCCCATGATTTCTAGGTAAACCTGAATTATCACTTGAACAACTTCAAGCCCAGGGAGTACCAACACAACTTGGTCCAAGGCAACAACTACAATTCAAGAAAGTTGATAACACCCAAATTTAGGCATTTATTTTAAGTATTTATCTATAGTTTCATGCTATTATAGCCTTTATATACCCAAAATAACTTTAGATACTTATCTTTCATAATTTATATCTTTTGAAGAAAAAGTTTCACAACTAGCCAATTTTGGTACTTGCAGGCACCAAACTTAAGAAAACATCAATATTCTAGACTTTGCCCCGTAAATTCGGTCAAGTTCCCCCAAACCCGATCGAGCTCATCCCATGACTTTTTGTAGTAAGAGACAATAGCACTCCAACAACTCTTTTTCATCATTACACAAGTTTTGATGGTATATTTCGGTGGTGCCTTTTGATGGAAACAAAGAAAGGATGCCCCTGAAAGTCTCTATTTGATGGTGCCTTTTGCTGGATCATATGTCGGTGGTCTGATTCGTAGGTCACAAATGAAGACCAACATTTACTCACAGGAATGATCCATGATCACCTTCCAAAAGTATGAACCCAATTGAGTTTATCCTCCTTCTTTGGAAAGATAATTGAAGACCAACATATGATGGTTTGTCATCTGATGATCTATATTCGGATGGTTCACCTTCTTAAGGCTTATCTTATGATTGTGCCTTCTAAAGGAACCAACTAAAGTCTTGTATCCGATGGCCATCTTCTGATGGTGTCCCCCAAAGATACACCTTCTGATGGTTACCCCAAGCTATTCTTGTAAACTAAAGGGTCAAACCCGTCAGGGTTCACCCAAACCCAGTCAGGTTCATCCCCACTCATGTACCCTCCACCTGTCCCTATAAATACCCACCCCTTGCTACCAAGCAAGGGGTTTTAAACTTTAGTTATGCACACTTTTATAGTTCCAACCATAAGTTCTCAGAGGCATGTGGGAGAACTCCAAGATCTAAGAGGGATTAAGAGCACAACCAACATCCATCCCTTTTATTTGCCTCCATCCATCGTTGTTTTCCTCATCCAGCCATTTCCACCATCATTCACCCACTTTACAACCATTTCCTGCCACTTTACACCTCCATACATCCATCAAAGTTGTTGGGGAAGAATCAACGATAAAGGAAGCCAAGAAGTCTGGAAGATCAAAGAGGAAGACCACAAGGATGAGATCCATCCATTTTAGAGGTTAAGGAGTGAGAGAAACCTCACTTCCACGGGCTAAATCTCTTCTTCTACCTCTTTCTTCTACTTTTCTCCTTTGTTTCTATACAAATGATGTTCTTCCATATTTGTTTGGTGTCAACTATTCTTGTCCATGGCACGTTGAGCTCCTTCTTGGCTACGTAACCCACATTGGGCATGTTTCTATAGTTTTACCTTAAACAAGTAGTTTTATCCAGATCTAGTGTGCTTTCTGTTCTATCTTTGCTTTTTGCTCATGATTGGTGGTTTGGTTGATCTGTTTCTTTCTTAAACCTTCGTTCCTACCAAGATTGAGAGATTTGCTATAGAAATGGGTAGAGAGGGTAGTTTGGATTGAAGCCAAAAAAGTAGACATCCAAGGAAGGATCATTCTAGAACACAAGTTAGAGAGATCCATCCTTGAAATTTGAATTCGTATATGTCTAGGTGAACTAGGTCAAGTTTAATTGAACCCAATTACGTTCATCTCTACTCGACCAGATTCAAGGAATGTGTTATGTACACATTCCCTACAATTACTAGCATCTATGAATATTCTGAACCTGGGAGGAGATCCCAAATATTGAGGCGTTGATATGTTATCCTCAAGAGAGGTTCTGAATCATTGATGGGGTTTTAGTCATGTTGTACGAGAGCGAGTGGGATGACCCCCGCATGAGTAGTTACCATGATATATGCTACTTTTGAATGTTAGTTGCTTGCTAGGGTGTTAGAGGGTGGTCTATGTATGAGAACAGGTGCATAAACTTCCAACTTGTGGTTACATAGATAGGAACTCCTCCTTCCAATTAGTAGGATTCGATGGTCTCTATTTTCTTTACTTTACTTTGTTTTGCATATCAGTTTCTAGAATTGTTCTAGTTCTTTACAATATCAACTAACAATTTTGCATAACTGGCATAAGATCGTGATCTTTAGCATCCTAAATGTCCCCATGTTCTTGTTTTTGACAATGTATATCTACTTCAACCATTTATTGAGTTGTGGGAGTCTTTGAAGGTTTTAGGTTATAAATTTAAAGTCAGATTCATCTTTGAAATCGTGCCTCCACTTTCGGGATATCTTTCTTGGGACTAATCTATCCAACCCTACAACCAACAAGGTCAATTTCTCATAGGGCAGGGCAACCAACAAAACATGCCTGTCACCAATGATCAAAGTCACATGGATACCCTTAAGAAGGTACTAGCAAGCCAATAGTGTTACAATAAATCCATGGATGCAAAACTTTAACAAATTTCTATTGCAATTCATCCTCAAGCAGAGATATTTCCTGGCCATCCTGAGAACAATCCCAAGCACAGAGAGGATTTAAAGGTAGTGACCATGATTTCTAGGTTTGTTTTACTAAAAGCACCAACCCCAATCATCATCCACAAAAAGCTCATTTGTGAAGATGAAAATGATGAAGAAGACACTCTAATGTCTATACCAATAGCCATACTTGGGGATCCAATTATTGAACCTCCAAAGTCCAATATCTCACCCAATCAAAAAAAGGCATTGGAAGCTAGAACAACTCCTCCCTCTATCCTTATGGTGTTTTTTTACAAACCATGTGTACCTTACCAAAATCAATTACTTGAAACATGGATAGACTCTAGTTTCATGAAGTTAAAGGAAGCAATGAAGAAGCTACATGTTGATATTACATTCCTTGATGCTCTTGTAGAAGTTCCCTCATGGACTAAAATCTTCAAGGCCCTCCTCGATCATAATTGCCTAACCTTAGGTACCTAAAATTGTTAAACTAGCATGAATGCCATCAGACATCATCCAGAGCAAGATGCAAAAAAAATCCCAAAGATCTTGGGTCTTTTGGTATTTCTTATTTTTTGGGGGGACTCCAGTACATATGCTTAGTTGATCTTGGGGTGAGTATTCCCATCATGCCCTACAGTTTGAGCAAAATATTAGGCTTCAACATTGACATCCTTCCAACTGACATTGTGATTAGACTTGGTGACTCTTCTATGAGCACCCCAATGGGGAGCATAGAACACATCCCTATGAGATTGGGTCTCAAATAATATTGCCTATGTGACTTTGTCACTATGGAAATGAAAGAGGAACTATGATATATTCTCATCTTTGTTCATCCTTTCCTTTCAACTACCCACACACCCATTGATGTTGAAGTTGTAATCTTAACACTGAGGCTAGAAACAGACACAATTGGCTCTAAAGTCTTTGAGAGTCTTCAAGATCCCTCTTTCTAGGAATAATGCTTTGTCATTGACTGCATTGATAAGATTGCACAACTGCGACTGGAGAATCCTAGTCTTGAAGGTTGTCTTGATACAAAAGTTGTCAATCCCACTTCCCATGAGTTGAATGATGAATAGGTGGAGCAAATTCTTCTCTACATAGATTCTACTAAGGAAGACCCTGAGGCTGAGTTTGAAGAGCTCAAGTTTTTTTCTTTATTTGAAGAAGAAGACAAGGATCCTACTACACAAGAGACAAATCCTCTACTTAAGGGGCTAAAATATGCCTTCCTATATGAAAAATAGGTCTACCCAGTCGTCGGCATTGCAAACCTCATTGTCGTCAAGATGACAAGTTGTTGACTGAATTGAGGAAGAGGTGGAAGGCACTAGGTTACAAATGGTAGACCTAACTAGGGTAAGTCAAGCTCTCTACATGCATATAATCAACATGATCAACTACTACTAGCCCTCCATTGAGCCTCAATGCAAGATGAATCTAATTCTAGAGGAGGTTGTGTGAATAGAGGTGATTAAGATACTATTTTATGGGATCATCTAGCCAATCATTGATTCACCATGAGTTACTCACATTCAAGTTGTACCAAAGGTAAGAGGCACTACAATATTTATATATGAGAAGAGTGAACTTACTCCCACCCACATTGCTATCTAGTGGTGTATGTGCATTGACTATCACAAACTCAACAATGCAACTTAGAAGGAACACTCCCCTTCTCATTTTATTGATCAAGTTTGGGAGAGACTTACAAACCAATAGTTCTTGTGCTTCTTGGATATGTATTCTAGATTCTAACATATTCCCATACACTCTGGTGATCAAGAAAAGAGTGCATTCATGTGCCCTTTTGGCATGTATGCCTTCTGCGGGATACCCTTCATCCAAAATTGCATGTCTCTATCTTTGCCAGCTTGACTGAGATGATAATTGAAATCTTCATGTATGACTTCTCACTCTATGGGGATTCGTTTAACACATGCCTACACCATATCTCGTTTGTGCTAAAACATTGTGAAGATGCACATCCAATGCTTAATTGGGAAAAATGTCACTTCATGGTGAAAGACGACATTGTTATAGGCCATCATGGCAGATCTAGAGGCATTGAGGTCTACAAGTCAAAGATATAAGAGATTGAAAATCTATCTCCTCCAACAACTATGAAAAAGAAGTCTGGGCATTCTTCGGACACCCTAGATTCTATAGGACATTAATTTGTGATTTTAGCAAGATTGTTAAGCCTCTCATGAATCTTCTATAGAAGGATGTAGACTTCATTTTCAACTCTGAATGTATGAAGATCTTCAATACCCTAAAAGAATCTATCATTCTATTCTCATCCTTTGTTCCCCTAATTTGTCTATCCCATTTGAGATCATGTGTGATGCCAATGACTATGTCATAGGTGCAATCCTTGGGCAATGTGTTGACAAGAAACACCATGTCCCAATAAGATGCTAGATAGAACATAGAAGAATTAAGAAACCACTAAAAGGGAGTTTCTCACCATAGTTTATTCCTTTAACAAATTCAACTTATGTCTAATAGTCTCACAAGTTATTGTCTAAATTGATCATGGTGATATCAGGTATACGATGTCAAAAAAGGTTGCAAATCCTAGATGATCATATGGATTCTATTTTTGCAAGATTTGATATGCAAATAAAGGACAAGAAGGGGAACGGAAATGTTTTCATTGATCATCTAAGATGATTTCACATACAACACAATTACATGGTCCCCATCAATGACCCTTTGCCTGACGACCACTTATTGAAGGTAACCACATGTATCCTACTATTCATTGTTTTATGAACTATCTAGCATGTGTGTACTTTATCAGCATGACACAAGAATGATAAGAATAAGTTCATGGCATACAATCGACACTACTATTGGGATGACCTTATCTTTGTAGGTTTTTCATACACATCATATACCGCCACTGCATATTTTAAAGAGTAATTCATCTCATTCTTGAACAATGTCATTCAAGCCCAACTGGGGGCCACATGATCCCTAAAACGATTGCACTCAAGGTCCTTTGATCTGGGTTTTTCTATCCTTATATATTCAAATATGCTCATAGCTATGTCAAGTAATGTAATTAATGTTAGTGATCTGGTAATATTTCAAAAAGATATGAGATGTCACTATTTTTTGGCAAGAAGTCAAGATCTTTGATGTTTGGTGTGTGGACCACAAGGGTCCATTCAACTCCTCTTATGTCTCATTCTACGTCTTGGTCATTGTTGATTATGTTTCCAAATGGGTTGAATCATTCCCTACAATTCATGCAAGTCCAAGACAGAGATTTTCAAAGACATCATCCTTCCACACTTCAGAGTTCCCAGCCCTATCATTTCTATTGGAGGATCTCACTTACTCAAGTGTAGTTTTTTAAGTAATCCCTCACAAGAATGGTGTCTCCCAACAACTGTCTATCCCATATCATCCTCAAACGAGTGGTCAAGTGGAGGTTTCCAACTATGAAATCAAACTCATACTTGAGAAAACAGTTGGGTTTACAAGGCAGGATTGGGCTTCCAAGATGAATGACATAGTCTAGGCTTATAGAATTGCTTACAAGACTCCCCTAGTTTCTACATTCTTCATACTACTTCGTGGGAAGTCATGTCATTTACTAATGGAGCTTGAACACAAGGCTCGATGGGAAATCAAACAACTCAATTTGACCTCCATACAGCAAAGGAAATTTTTTTGCTTCGCCTGCAAGTGTTAGAATAGCTAAGGCTGAAACACTATGAAAATGTTCACATTTACAAAGAGCACATGAAGATCTGGCAAGATGGCCACCTAAAGAGGAATTCCTATACGTTAGAGATAGCGTACTCTTACATAATTCTCATTGATGTCTCTTTCTAGGAAAGATCAGGATGTAATCGTCGAGTCCATTCATAAAGCATATCTTCCTTCATGGATATATTTTAACTTGCGGCCTGAAGATGGGATAATTCAAAGTCAATGCATAGCATCTCAAACTTTACTTCACAATAAATGATATGTAGTCCAACAAACATCTAAGTCTCTTTTCCTTGACATATCATGATTGAGCTTCAAGCATCGAGCAGTCAATGTTAAACAAAATCACTTCTTGAGAGGTAACCCAAGTGTTAATCTCATTTTAGCTAATTTTTCCATTTTACTACATAATGTTAGTTAGATAGTGCATCTTATGACAAGACCATATGTCCTAACAATGTTGATTATAGATGAATAACTTGAATGGACAGAAGCCACATCTCGTGGTCTAACCAACAAAATTCTTACCCTCCATCTTGGATTTATTGTTTGCTTAGGGACAAACAAATATATAAGTTTTGGAAGGAGGGTGAATGGTATCTATTCCACTCTCTCCCCACACATATCTATTTGTATCTTATGATATCACCAATGCATTTCTGCATTGTATCTAGCTTAAAACTTTTCAAAAATTTGTTCTTTAGTGTAATCCATTATCTATCTGGCTTAGATTCAACTTTCTATTTACATCCATACATGTTTCATCATATAAATCCCATTATTTAAAGAAAGGCCTAAGAATGACCAATTTATGAAACAAACCAATGGCTACAAATCACCCTTTGTGGCCTAGGAACCCAAACATCATGTTTCTCTAGAAAAATGGTAACTATTTGAGGAACTGAGAGGGATCAACGACATCATTCCTCTAACAGACTAGTAAAATAAATTCATGTAATCGTCACTTTTCACTTATGATGTCATTATTTGAGATAAGTGGGACTATGAGAACAAACAGATGCTTCGAATTGTAAATCAAGTTTCATGTTGATCATACTCTCCTTCAAACCATCAAAAATAAATAAAAGATCATAAAAGTATCAAACTCCAAGTTTGGGGTGGCACGCCCCCTCCCTACTTTGTCCACTTCTTTCATAGCCCTCTCTAGGTAGAGGGGCATACAATGAAAAAGAAAAGATGCTAATGTGCACAAGAGAAACTTTTATTATATATGTATGTGCACAAATAAATACAATATCAAGTTGAATTGAGGTGAAACTTGCATATTCCATCACAACCCCTTTCTCTCCATTTTCTTCCTAGGGACATAATGCCCTAGTCCTGCATGTTGCACTCTATCGATCGAGGTGGTGATCTAGGGCTCCCCTCAGGCATGGAGGTCTAGCTTGGTGGAGAGGGTTAGGCATTCTTCTACAACTGCCGCCTTGTCCCCCTCAACTTTTTCCTTGACTTGCCTCTCAGTTTCAGATCTGATTGTAGGTGCTTCTCTGAGCTTCTCAACTCTTTCTCTATAGGAGGAGGCCGTGTGACCTGGTCATGGTCGGGTTTTATGCTTCAGCGTGTTGCTTGAGGGGGGTTGTTGTGCTCTTCTCTTCAATGTTTCCTTCTCTGATCTGCCTAGTGGCTGAGCCGGGTTGCTGTTTTGGAGGTCTCATGTGGTTGGATCTGGTGGAGGTGAGTTTTTCCTCTTTCTTTCTTGTTCTTCCTAGTAGTGTCATGTCTTTCCTTCCATATCTTTCTTCTCTAGTTGGGTTGTTCTTTTGTTATTTGGTGTTGTGTTCGTGGTTGTTTTTTGTATTTTTGTCCTTTACTTTATTTTTGGCCTCGACTTCCTTTAGCTAGATAGTGACCTTGTTAGCCAACCTTGTTGGTCCATAGGTGCAGGAGGAACCAGGGGTCCTGGTTTGGGTGATGGAAGCCTCCATCTATGTTGTTTGTCCCTTAGCCTTCTCAACCTTTGTCGTGAAAAGGGGGAAAGAGGTAGTGGTTAGGTCGAGGTGTTGGGTTTACCCTGAACTCTCCCCCCTCCTTTTCTCATCAACAACCTTTCTCTGCTCTAGTTGGACAAAGATGGTTGCGCTTCTTGGGTTTCTCTTGCCTATGCCCATGATGTTGTTTCTCTGTATGGTTTTTTCTCTGTTGTGTTCTTGTAGAGTCTGTAGTGTACCTCCTTTAGTGTTGTCGCTTCTTGTGGTCAGGTCTAACCTTTGTTCCTTTTGGTGTGTGGGTAGTGATCTTGATCTGATTATCTATTATGGGATGGCTGAAGATGCTTACCAAGATTTTTTTTCTATCATCTTGGGTCTTTGTCTTTGGGTTTATGTTGATGCAAGAGCCACCCTTAATCATGGCGATTTTCCAGGAATTTAGGCTGAAGCATCTTACCTTTATCCAATCTTTCTTATTTTTCAACATTGTGCCTCTTTATCACTGGGTTAGAAAGTTTGTATGGATCTCTGATCTTTGTAAATGCCTCTTGTCTCTTCTTAATATAATGTCAGTGCTCTTCGAAAAAAAACATAATGAATGTCTCATTTTGAAATCCTCTTCACACATCCCACCTTTGGCTCATATGCATGGTTGTTATACAACATGATTTCAAAACTTTTATGGAAACTCTCAGTTTTGTTGATATTAGGGATAGTAGTGAGGAAGCATTATGGAACATACTTGGAATTTTTTGTTGACATAATCATGTTGCTACTAAATTGGAAGCCATACAACATCGACCACAAAGTCAAGGTTGAAACCATCTCAGAAATACATATACAGAGTATCAACAGAGGTAAGATTGGATAAAGATAAGTCTTTTCTACTTGTATTCCATTTCTTTGCACAATAAGAAACTTTTATACGGAAACACTCCACAATCTTGAGCACCATAAGAAGATACATCATCCTAATTACCAAGGCTGGAACCAAAAGAACCATCACCGTAGAAGCCATCACCAACCAAAAGATCAGCATTGATGGATGCTTTCTGCAACTTGAAACACAATAAAACAACAAAATCAATCAAAGGTAAACCCCCGTCACTACCAAAGCCTGGGGAAAACCTAGGTAACTACCACCCTCAAAGGAGGGACTAATCAAGAAAACAATGTTGATGAATAATGACTAGGAAGTATTTGAAACTTCCAAAACAAAAGCAGAAAGAAAAGAACATAAAGCAAAGAGATATACAACAGAGGATAGCATGATCAGAAACAATGAAACGGGAAAGTAAGGAACCCGCACTAAAAAGGACCCCTGACTGAATGGAGGCCCGCATGTCGGCACCAAACCACCCTAGAATGACCACCACCAGTGATCAGAGATGTCACTGATAGGACGATGCCACCAACCAGCTCCAAACCTCGAACGGATCTGGAACACAGACATCACAGAGAGGGGGCTAGGACAAATAGGGAAACATAGCACAGAGGGAAAGAAGAGGACAACATCCCCATCGATGCAGGCTCAGAGGCGGCCCAGGGGGAAGTAGGGCGGCGCACCCAGAACACCAAACCCCCTCCCATCGATCGAAGGTGGTGTGTACAGGAAGCCTAGTCGCCCCTTGAGTCGCCAGACCTCAAGACGCGTGATCCTAATTCTTACATAATTGTAAATGAAGGCATTTAAATATGAGTTGTGTGATATCATGAAGTTGGGTTTCTTAGCCAAATCAGGTGGTTGGAAGATGATCATGATGTGAAGGTGAGGCAACCACATGGAATGAAAGTATTCACTTGTAATATGTTTCAAATTTTGTGTTACTCAAAACATACAACATTTAAGTTCAAGGTTATTTGATGAATACATAGTTTTAGTTGCAGATTTAGTCTATGTTTGCATTTATTTCAATCATTTTATTTTAGAATTAGCTTAAATTTAGGCTATCTTTCATGACATGTCTGAATTTTGTATCTCATGCGCCAGGATTGGAGGTAATGGTCCTACTAAATGACAAGTGGGCACAAGAACTTTTTGAATACATGTAAAATATTTTTGTTGATTTTTTCCTCCATCGATTGATGCCTCATGGGCTCAAACCCCACCAAACATGTCAGTATCTCCTAGTGGTGGGTTTGCATCACTCTACCACTCTATCAGTTGACAACTGATGGAAGCCATTTTGTTCGATTGTGTCTTTCTTCCTTTACATTGGTTTGTCTCACTCTACCCTTTCTTTAGTCACAAAGAATTTGCCTTCCGATAGTCGACAATGTTCATCATCTAATGAACATTTGGTGTGTTTCTATTGATTGTTGTCTAGGCTCTATCTAATGATGGACAACCTAGATTCATCTTCTAATGATATTTTAGCACATATCTACCAGTGATTCCCTTATTATGGTAATCCCAATTCCACCTTTTGATGTGTAACATACCAAAACTTAGGTCTATTTTCAATTTAACCCCTTTCTAAGATTTTCCTTTCCTTTATAACCATTATGGAATTTTTTCCTAAATTTTCCTATATTTTCTCTCATTTTTGTCCATAATGTTGAAACTGTGGAATATTTAGTGATTTGGGATAAACTTGATTCATATTTATGCCAACATATGGGTTTGTGCACAAATATCTCAGTTAGTATTTTAATTAAAGTCTAATATGCAAAATGACCACTAAATTGAAATAATAATATATTATATTGGTTTAGAGTATTATATGACCTTTTGGGACAATGAATGAGAGATAATGTGGTACTGTGTTACTTGATGAGAATAATAATCGTCTTTTCTTTCCTCTATCCTCTTATAGGGAAATAAATCACAAAAGGGAATAAAGATGTGTTTCATGACAATTGGATAAGTTATTAATGCATATCTCAAAATTCTTCTTAATGATTTGTTAAGAAAAGCCTTTTCAAGTTAACTCACCCTTTTAATGCATTAATATATATATTAATGGCCAATATAGTGGCTATGGCCAAAGCTTGTGCAAAACTGAAATCTAAGTGTATACGAATATTCTAGACACTAACATTAGCCTATGGTCCAAATTTGAACTGAATTGGACAATGTTTAACCCTCTAAATAGAATTTAAAAGATTTGAGTATAGTTTTAATATGGTTTGAGTTTGTTTTCTTTAATATGAGGTATTTAACCTAAGGTTTGACATTTGACCATGTCACATGCCGAATCTCCTATTTTCTTTACTCGCATGCCACCACCTCCATCCAATCAACCATCTGACGGCTCTACACTAATCCTCTACCTCCACTTTGTCTGTGAAGCAGAGAACATTTCACGATGTCTTCTTACCCGGTCACATTCTCGCTTGTTACTCAACCATTTCACTAGATATCTTCTCCATAGACATCTCCTCACTCTTTTGTTTCCAACGAGCCCTAACTCACCTGCTCCCATGGTCAATATTAGAAATGCCCAAAATGACTTATCTGCAAGGGAATAGTAGAGACCATGAGAGGATCCCTCATACCTATTTAAGGCATGGTAATCCATCCACAACCTTCATAGTACACACCTCTTCAGCCAATTTCATCATTGGTGCCCCCAAACTCCCTAACCTACTTGATTCTAGTTTTCATTGACCAACTATTTTCCACTACTCTCTCCATCATCATGGTTACAATTGGAAGCCTAGTAAGCATCCTTAGGCATCAAGATTTAGCTCTACATTGTTTTTGTGTTTTGATTTTCTTTAAGTATTCATATCTTGTAACTCTACTTTTCTGTGAGTCTTAATATCTTATAACTATGCTCTTGAACCTCATCGATGTCGACTGTTTTGGCCGTCTAGTGGCCCTCCAGCCACATACTCTGTTCTGACAGAGTCGCATCGCCTCCAAGATCGTCTCCCAACTCTTAGGGTAGGACTGTTGGGTATGCATCAGTGAGTTCATATCATGGCCTCCTTCCCATGTTCTTTTCTTGTGGTGGGGCTTTCTTGAGCTCCTGATCACCACGAGACCCAATTTTAGGCACGACAGGTCCATTGGATGATGGAGAATTCACCTACGTCTCCAATTATCCCAAGGCATGTCTAGCTGGCAGGGGGGGAGGGGGATTTGGCTGTCGCAAAGCGGTGCCCCACTCCCCCTCTGCCTCTTCTCGCCCGTCTTCAGCAGGGTCTCTTCTTTAGGAGGCGTGTCGGCATGTTGTCCTTGGAGGTTGCGGTCTTCTTCCTCCCTATCGTGGATCCCGGCTACAACGAGTTTCCTACCTCCTTTCTCTTTTTCTAGCTTTCTATTTAGACTAGGTTGTTCTCTTATTTTGTCTCTCTCGTTGTTAATCGACGCTTCTTTCTCTTCTCGTAGTAGATTTCTCTTTCTCGGTCAATTTTGTTGTGGTGTTTTATGGCAGCAAATGCGGGGGAAATATCCTTCTGGATCACCGATTTGGTGCAGGTACTCTACCACATATACATACTCTGGTTGAAGGTATTCCTCATAGAAAGTTGTGTTATCCAATGAAGGAGAAAAGGGATCTATACATCATTGTTTTTATCAAATTCTAATATGAGTTTTTGTGGTGGTTTGTATGTGTTCTTGATCTTTGTGTGGTATTTTAGTTTGTTATTTTTCTTCATGTAGGTGTTGTGTGGCTCCTCCATAACGAAATTTGTTTGTTTAACTTCAAAACAAATCGCAAGGCACGTCTCTGGATCTCAAGTTGATTAGAGTTTCTCCCCTAGATGACTTACTCTCACCATTGTTACAGGGGGAACAAGCCAGGTCATGTATTGACCTTGGCACCCTTGTGACTCCAATTGTCTAATTAATCAAGCATGGGTATTTTAGTCTTTCATCGCCTGATCTTACCCTTTGATCATTGAACCTTTGGAGAGAGTCTCCCTGCTCAGTTGGTCAACCCTTATTGGTCCAACTCAGGGCCGGCCGGCCTCCTGGCCGAGCCACTGGGTTTTGATCTTACATGTGGCTTTTTCTCATTTTGTGATTGGTCAATTTTTTGAAATTCACAATAAATAATAAGATTATCAAAAAATTATGTATAAATAGTCATTGCAAAGGAATTTTCGCAATGAATCTGATTTTAGGGTTATCAAGTCATGTTTTGCCACCCTATTATGATGTTTATTAGAACACTAATTTATTCATACAGAAAACCCTAAATTTTGTAAGTATCTCATTTTAGCTCCAAATTTGGTAATAAAATATGTTTTCTTGACTAGAAAATTCTAATTGATCGATTGATCTAAGTTTTAAGTCCAAAATTCAAAGTTTTTATAGAAGGTCTAAAATTAGGGTTTTCTACACTTTGTCATATGAAACCCTAATATATGTGATAAAACATGCAATTAGGTTAAAGTGGTCTTGGATACCTCTAGTTGGTGAAAGGTGTTTAATAGGACTCTCAAGTGAGGTATGTGCATTTCAAAACCTTAAGTTTGGCATTTTATCACCCAGCCCTACTATTCCTAATGAGGTAAAGACTTAACCTGAAAATGTCATTATTTCTCTGTGGAACTTATTCACTTATAAACTCTTGTGTTCTGAACCCCACTACAATATTTCACTTATTTAATTTGTTTTATGATTCTTTTTCGAGCATGATGAATTATTGACCATATAGCTAATGTAGTGTACTTATGTACAACCACCCATAGTTGGGCATGTGTTATTTTTTCTAGAGGAATGTGATTACTCTCCCCATTTTTATAGATATATATATTAGGTGTTTGGGAATGTGTTACTCTCCCTCACCTATTGGTTGAGGTTAGGTAGGTGCCTCAACTCTAGTTTAGTTAATGTATTCATAATATTAATCATTCATGAAACCTTATTATTATTTGTCAAGGAAAAATTCTTATCTCTTTTATATGCCTCATTCTCTTGAACCTTCTCAGTATAGATGAAAATTTATCATATAGAAATCATTGTAATATTGTCCTTTTTGACTTTTTCACACATACTTTATTTCTCCTCTTGATGGGTGATCCCAACCACCCAAGTTTAGGATCAGAGTGTGCAACCGGAGTATGGAAATCCAACCTAGGATTAGGATGAGAAATATATGGCTTCTAGCAAAGACCTAATACATGAAGTTCTTACTTGGAGACAAAATTGATATAGTTTGGTTTCCCTCTATCTTAGATTCTTTTATAATAATTTCATGTACACCCTTGTGGGTGAATAAGATGTACATTTGTGAAATTGAATATAGTCATTGTTTTATATTCCGATGGTATTCATTGGTCTTTGTATACCGTTATTAGTAAAGGGGTGTTTCTCCTATCTATTTACAACATGGTATCAGAACCCATGATATTCAGAATCTGACTATTTCAATTTTGTCTCCTTAATTAGAAACCTCGTCTTACATAGTTCCCCTTAGTTAAGATGTTCACCCTAGAATTGGGCTATGTTTTTCATGAGATGATGAAAGGTTGATTTAGGATCATAAGATTTTCATATTAGAAATATCTTTAGTTAACCTTTAGGTGATGAGCATGTTATGTAGCTACTAGGACATAAGTTGAAAGCAATAGTTCCTAGAAAGGGTCAGGATCTGAGGGCTATCAAGATTTTCATGTGTGCCAATAGCTTGGTTTACGAGGACTCCCAAATCTGTGTGACTCTGGCCTAGCCTGAGTTGATATTGATTATCCAAAATAGCATACCTTTAGGCAATAGTAGAATTATACATCTATGATAATCTAATAGGAGGACCTTGTGACTTGTTTGAAAATGTTTACCTGAAATAATTGCCTTATGTCCCATAAGTTCCTTCTAGGAGCCTTAGATTTTACATGAATGGGGTAGTTTATCCCTAAAACATAGACTTTGATGTACAAGTGATAAATCTTATATCTGGTTTAGTTAGACTCACCCTTTTCCTCTAGTTTTAGTTTGACTTAGTAGGTCATGTTGGTATGTATTCCCTAAGAGCCAATCATGGGATGATTGGTGGGATACATTAAGATTGATTTGATAAACATCAAAGGAAAGCTTCCAATTCTTTCTGGTTCAGTCATATGAGATAGCGATAGAACATATTTAATGTCTAGAGAATGACAGTACTCAATGACGTATGCTTTTAGATTAAGGACCTGAACGATGAGATCATACAGATGCTAAGAGTTTGTACATTCTCATTATGTCCCTAGTCGGATGTCATTGTGGAAGGTGGATATACAACAATGACACACAAGACAAGATTGTGGTGTTGGTTGATGACAGAATCTCATTAGTCATGATATAGAGATATCAAACCAAACACATAGGTACTTCTTAGAGAACAAGTGTACCAGACAGACCCACCGTGAGTTTGACACATGGAACCATGACATGGTAGTCATAGTCAGTACTCACACTGATGGTGGTGAGTGTGATTCTTTGACCTAAAATCACTACAGTGAACACATTTCATTGGGCACACTTTGACATCATCAAACGCAGTCCTGAAACATGGGTTGTTATAAAGGTGATGATTGGGTGGCTTTGACACATGGGGATTTTGAGGGGTGAGAGATAGATATGGGATTTGTCCCTCCTGAGGGAGTTTGATATCCATGGCCGCTTGATGAGTAGGATTGAGAAAGGCATGCATGAATGTGTGAATCAGTATGTGATATTGATGTCATACATATCTCTTCCAATCTACTCTGAGATCAAGAAAGTGAATGAATGTTGATAGGATGACTGTTCCATGCCTCGAGTTCATTCGGGATATCAGTGACAAAGGAATTATACATTCACTGTAACACCATTCACAAATTGTAGGATTCAAAGTTGTTCTCCAACTTTCTATTTCACTTGGGTAGAACTGATGTGTGACTAGGCACCGCTCTTTGCTTGTGAAGTCATAAGTGTTATGGACTTTCACTGCCAACGTGAAATGGACTAGCAGGGTCACACACATAGGATTTAACCTGGAAGAGGAGTTTTTTTTTCCACAAAAAATGTTTAGATTGATTACTAAAGGAGTTTAGTAGTTCAATTAAACACTCAATTAATTGATAGCTCAATGTCATAATGTTCAAGGTGTTGGACACATTGATTGGAGTATCAGATTGATTGAAACTACAATTGACTGATTCTGCACAATCTGCACTCCCAACCAATTGGCTCATGTGATGAACCGATCGGCTAAGCTTGGATAACCGATCGGCTCAGATGGTGAGTTGATTGGCTGATGGACAGGGTGAAACAATCACTTCAAGTGTTGAAACGATCGGCTCAACTGGTCCAAACGAGCAAGTTGGGAAAGTAGGATTGGTGAGAAATTTCTTTTTGTTTCACTTGCCCAATTTGATTGGAACATGGATTGGTATTAGGTACCAATTAGAAACAAAAGATGAAAAGTCAATCAGGAACTAATCAGGACCATGAACCGATAGGTTCAGAAGTGAACCGACTGTTTCGTGGGTCCCAACCGATCAGTTGAGGTGTCACCTGACTGGCTCAGCTCCCCAACTGACCGTTTCAGAAATGAAACGATCGGTTCAGGTTACACAGTTGGTTGTTTTTGTGGAAAATCTCGAACCCTTCTACTCGTGCTTTAGTCCCGCATTTCCCGGGATAGAGAACCCTGTACCATGACCCTCCTATATATAGGGGTATTGGGGGCTTCTCAAAGAACAACTCAGTGCAACCATTTGCTCTGTAAAGTTGTCGTTCTCTCTGGTTTTGGTAACCGAGAGAGCCCAAGCAAGTGCTACCTGATAAGGGGGGCACAACAAGGGAAAGACAACTGTAGAAAGTGAATGGTTGCAGGAGAGTGTGTCAGTGACTAGTACGCTGATAGGAGGGTGCGACTCCTTCCAATTCCTTGTGGGACAAGGAGATTGGAGTTCCAGGTGGTCCGTGTGGACTATTTCAGAGGCGGGAGATTTCTGCCGCTCAGAGGATAGCTGTCAATCCCGACAGTCCTAGTAAGACCAGGAGTTGTCAGTCCCGGTGTGACCAGGAGCTGCACTGACACCGTCCAAGACCGGAAGTGAAGACCGTGCAAGCCGCGAGGTATTGTCACTGAGCAAGCCTTGAGACAAGGTATGATTCCACAAACCATCCTTTCCTATTGTATAGACGTTGACGTGTTTCCTTGTTCTGGGTTTGGGAGGAGATGTTTTTTTTCCACTGCCTTCTCTGCCTCCCCTAAAACCGAACAGTGGTATTAGAGCCATGTCTACTGCTCTATACTTTAGGATTATCAATATGATCAATTTTGGTTTGTCGCCTTTATTTATTGCATATGATGTGAATAAAATTGGCTTTATGCATGTCCAATCCTAAATCCACAAATCCCAATTTACATATATGATATGTATTATGAATGCACTCAATACGCGTTGCCCTTAAATGAGTTTTGTGGTGGATGTATAGCGTGGTTATGGCCAACAAACCCTATCTATGTATGGTTGTATGTGGTTTCTTGCATCTCGGTCTGCTCACCGATATTCCTTGTCCTATTTCTGATGTAACTCGAAATAATTCGAGATTTCTTTCCTACCTATGCTCCCCTCGAATGTAACTCGAGGTTTCTCTTTTTACAATGTAAAATAGGATAGGATTTTATTTCCTATTATGTCAAAGAATGGAGGACATCCTGACAACAGCTGAGATGATCAGTTCAAAGCGTGAACCGATCGGTTGACATTTGTCACGATCGGTTCAAGGAGTGAGCCGATCGGTTGATGACCGGTTCGAGGAGTGAGATGAGCAGGTGGCGGCCATGATGAGATGCACGATGACCAGGCGAACCGATCGGTTGGAGGAGCCAACCGATCGGCTGGTGGCACCCAGCTGACCGGCCTGATGGCGAGCAGACCAATCATGTGATGAGTTGATCAAACACAGAAAGGCAAGGCACAGAGTTCATCTTGTACAGGTTGCATGTGATGTAGACCTAGATGACTGTGATTCCTCTTGGCTCAAGGAATCACATTAGGATGGCCATAAGCATCGCTTTTATCATTTCGCATGTTTTCTTTGGGATATAGCATGTATATGATACGTACTATGTATTGTGGTGATTGGATATGTATATGTATATAAAAACCAAATCCCTCATTAAAATATTAAGTCTTATATGCCTTCCATTAGAGGCACACATGAAAAACTTGATCGACCAAGCGTAGGTTACGCCAAAGCGTGGTGCGCTGTCTATCTTGTGGAAGTGTGAAAGGTAGACATGTAGGTTCTGCCAAAGCAGGGTGCATGTTTACCGTGTCGGCTTTTGGGTTAGACTTAACTGGTGATTCTTAGAGCGTCTAAGCCCAGAGGCAAGGAATGTTCATGGAAAGGTGTTGCGCATGTTCATTCATCAAGAGTTGCATATGATGCAATTGGCATGATGGCCTACCTAAATAGTCAAGATTGTGGGCGATCAACCAAAGCTGACTCATGACTTGATGAAATATGGATCTTGCCCACTAGAAGGTTGTACGCTGCAATCTTCTGAATTGATGGTGAGGGCCATCAACTTGAAATAAAATAGTGGGAGCGATAATTAATTAAAGGCCTAATTATATTGTCAACTTTTCAAAACAATCAAATAAGTCAAAAATGAGTTTTTGGACTAAAATTGCATATTTCCTTTTGTAGTACAAATGACAACAAACAACAATCACTTTTCTTTGCGATCGGTCCTTGAAAAGGACAGGCTAAATGGGAAAAACTGCCACGACTGGTATAGGAAATTGAGAATTGTTCTCACTCAAGAGCGAAAGCTCTATGTCCTGGATACTCCAATTCCAGATGAACCTGCTCCTAATGCACCAAAGGCAGAAAGGGATGCTTACAAGAAGCATTCTGAAGATTCCATTGATGCAAAGTGCTTGATGTTGTGCTCTATGAACCACGAGTTGCAGAGACAACATGAGAACATGGGTGTCATTGAGATGATTTAGCATCTCAGGAACATGTATGAAGATCAAGCACGGCAAGAGAGATACGATATCTCAAGGGCACTGTTCAAGTGCGTCATGACAGAAGGATATCCATTTGGTCCTCACACACTCAAGATGATTGGGTGTGTAGAGAACCTGACAACACTGGGATTTCCACTGACCCAAGAGTTGGCTACTGACGTGATACTGTAATCGTTGCCAGAATCCTACAGTCAGTTTTTGATGAACTACAACATGAGCAACTTTGATAGGCCACTGTCAGAGTTGTTGGGCATGTTGAGGACAACCGAGACACAGATGAAGAAGGACAATCCTAAGTCTGTGATGGTGATCACAAACAAGAAAGGCAACTCCAAGCGCAAGGGCAAGGGAAAAGCTAAGAAAGGTTCTGATGCTAGCCAGGAGCCCAAGTCGTCTTCAGCTCTCAAGGCCAAGGGAGGCATGACCAAGAAAGGCAATTGCCACCATTGTCAAAAGCCAGGACATTAGAAAAGGAATTGTCCTCTCTATCTAGAAGAACAAAAGAAGAAGGAGGCGACAGACGTCTCTACTTAAAGGTGTCATGAAAGTAAACTTGTAACACTTTTGAGGTATATGATACCAAGATGTAAAATGTAAAGCACTCAATAAATGGGGCAAGTGTTGCCGCCATAGATAGGAGTACTTTAGTTTATTTTCAGCCTAAAAGGAATGTAATACAGTTATGAATTGCTATTTCATATTTGCCAATAGATAGAAACACTTTATTTTGCATATTGTATGACAATGATGGTAATCAATAAAGAGATGTTTCAATTTCCAAAGATATGATCTTTGTGGCAATGCCTTGTTTATCTTGTGGTATTTGATATGCATAAGATAATCTGATACCTAAAAGTTATAGATAACTCAAATAATCAAATTAGCATCAATCATGAGAAATGCATTTCTAGTTTCCATGTGATGGATAAATCTAGACTCTTTTGGTTAGAGAACCAGTAAGAGACATGAATATCTTGGACATGATTAATCAATCTTCACTAAAGGTAGTGGGATAATGATTATCCTATTAGGTATGATACATATGATGTATTTACATACCTATTGGAACAAATGCTAATACTTCAAATGGTGTTTAGAGAAATACCAATATGAATATCTTGAAGTGTTCAAGATCATCATAGATGAAGTGCAAATTTGGTAAAGTGTTAATTCTTGATGAGATCAATGAATGAAATACTTGGACCAAATGTTTCAGATCCTTATAAGTGATTATGATAGTGTATCATAGTGAACTCATGATTAAGGTATGGTGATGTCTAAATCAAGAAGGAATCATACTTTAAGGAGTTAGAGAATGATTATCAAATAACTGAATTCTTCTTAATAAAAGAATACCCCACACTAACAAAGGACATTAAGAATCACAAGGAGTTGTAAGTTCTTATATCCTTGACGGATACACCTCGTTTGTCCATGTGATGAGTTTTTCATGTGATGACTCAACTATCTAGATGAATATGAGGAACTGAATTTTGAGTTATGGTTTATGACCATTACATCCTAAATGACATCCATGTGAACCATAAGGTATGACCTTGATGGTAGCACCCATTAGATGAAATCCATAAGTGCAAATGAATATTAGGTGTTAAGACACATGGATAACATTTTCAGAAGGATGATGCTTTTTTATTCCAACTTAATGACTAAGACATTTGGCATATGGATACTAAAACCGCATTCCTATGAGGAATAAAACAAGGATGTGTACGTGACACAACCTATAAGGTTTATGAATCCACTAATGCAAATGAAGTCTATAAGTTACAATGGACTAATCAATGTGATTGATTGAGTACAAGCAACTCAGAATTGGATCTTTACTTTTATGATATAGTCAAAGGGTTTGACTTATATGTCAAAGATAAAGAAGGGATCTGTGATTTAGTGGTAGCATGTGCACATTCCATATGTTGATGTGAAATGGAAATGTTTTAGAATGGAAATCCAAAAGTGGAAATTATCTTTAAGGAAGATAGATATGTTTCCTATGTGATACGAATAGAGATCTATAGAGATAGTTCTCGAAAACCTCTTGACCTGAAAAGAGAAAACATACATTGGCAATCTGTATTGAAGGGTTCAGTATGCATAGATTCACTGGGAGAAAACTTGTCCATGTTACATGGAGTTAGTATCCCAAGGCCAAGTGTCCAATTCTTATGTATAATGAGAACACTAAGAATAGATATGGATCTATCATGTATGTAATCATCCCATTATCTTGCATGTATCGACATGGCCAGAACAAAATGCATTTATCATCTTATATGTAGGACATGGCAATATGATATGCTCATCTTGAAAACTCATATGTGGGACTTGACGAGTGGATGTCTGTCTACTTCCAGTAAGGGTTACTAGAATACCATGAGAAGTTGATAAAATACTTGTGAAGTACTAGTTCTATGGAGATAAGGAAGAGTTCAATGTAAAGAGTTACATTGATGCGAACTTCCGAAAGGACAGAAAATTAATTGCAAAATATATATAAGATATATAAAAGTGAAAGTTTTTTGATAATTGGAAGTGTTCCAATAAAACCATTTAAAAGGGAAATGTCGAGTATCTATGTGTTGGAGAATAGCAGTGGATATTATATGCATCTGGAAGTTCATGAGATGAACATATAGATATTCCGCACATTGATGACAAGTATGGAATCCTTGATCATGCAATGTGGCTAAAGGTTGGCAAAGGAATACTAGATCGCATATTACGGCAACTCCATCTCATACGTGTGACGTACAAGGAAGAGATGAGAGACATGCAGTTAAAACAGACTTTGGCAAGGTGTTGCCATAACTCACTATGTTCGCACTAGAGCACAGTAACATGTGGGACATGTTTGAAGATCACTATGAATATGATTCAAGGGTGATTGGCTCGCAGTGCAAGTGGGAATATGTTGTTATGTATACCCTGAGAGCCAATCATGGGATGATTGGTGGGATACATTAAGATTGATTTGATAAACATCAAAGGCAAGCTTCCGATTCTTTCTGGTTCAATCATATGAGATAGTGATAGAACGAATTGAATGTCTAGAGAATGATAGTACTCAATGACATATGCTTTCAGGTTAAGGACATGAATGATGAGATCATACGGATGCTAAGATTTTGTACATTCTCATTATGTCCCTAGTCGGATGTCATTATGGAAGGTGGATAGACAGCAATGACACACAAGACTAGATTGTGGTGTTGGTTGATGACAGAATCTCATTAGTCATGATATAAAGATATCAAACCAAACACATAGGTACTTGTTAGAGAACAAGTGTACCAGACAGGCCCACCGGGAGTTTGACACATGGAACCATGACATTGTAGTCATAGTCAGTACTCACAGTGATGGTGGTGAGTGTGATTCTTTGACCTAAAATCACTACACTCAACACATGTCGTTGGGCAACTTTGATATCATCAAACGCAGTCCTGAAACATGGGTTGTTATAAATGTGATTATTGGGTGGCTATGACACATGGGGATTTTGAGGGGTGAGTGATAGATATGGGATTTGTCCCTCCCGAGGGAGTTTGATATCCATGGTCGCTTGATGAGTAGGATTGAGAAAGGTGTGCACACATGTGTGAATCAGTATGTGATATTGATGTCATACATATCTCTTCCAATCTACTCTGAGATCAAGAAAGTGAATGAACATTGACAGGATGACTGTTCCATGCCTCGAGTTCATTCGGGATATCAGTGACAAAGGAATTATACATTCAGTGTAACACCATTCACAGATTGTAGGATTGAAAGTTGTTCTCCAACTTTCTATTTCACTTGGGTAGCACTGATGTGTGACTAGGCACCGCTCTTTGCTTGTGAAGTCATAAGTGTTATGGACTTTCACTGCCAACGTGAAATGGACCTGTAGGGCCACACACATAGGATTTAACCTGGAAGAGGAGATTTTTGTCCACAAACAATGTTTAGATTGAAAAACTACTAGAGGGGGGGGGGGTGAGTAGAGTTTTTGAATTATTTTAACAATTTATTGAATTCAAACAACCACAATTGAAATTGGAAGAAAGAGACAGGTGTTTAGAGTGGTTCCAACTATAGGAAATACTATACTTGTCAGTCCACTACCCGGTTGCTTACCCAACCGGGATTTGAAAGTATTTATTTTATTACCTCTCGAGGATTTATACAAAATACAATACTTTCCTTTACACCCTTTGAACAGCCTTCACCCTGAAGTAGGTGCACCAACTTTGAGGTAGCCTTCTTTGAAGTAACTCCAAGCTCCCCCTTGAAGTAGCCTTCCTCTCTAGAAGTAACCTCCCGTTGCACCAGCCTTCTGAAGTAGCTCAAAGTCTCCTTCTTCGCCAAGAAGATCTTTACCCTCTCCAATCGGCAGCCTCCAACCTAGGAGTAGCAAGGAGAGTACAAACAATAATAGGGAACAAGAAAGAAAACAGAAATTACAACTTATCCTTTGTAGCCCAAGGCTTGATTTGCCTAGATCAAGCGTATAGATCTCTTAACCAAATATGTGAACTTGTGATTGCAGTGGGTAGGAGATACTAGCCTATAGGACACGAATTATGAGCTAAGGAATGAAATGGCCAATTGTCACAATGCTCAAATTGCTCACAAACAGATTGCACAAAGTATGCTCAAAGGTTTCTCAAGTGTAGCAAGTGTAAAACAAGTGAGTTTAGGTGTCCTATGGCTTGTCCTATTTATAGGAATGGCCTAAGGATGCTTAAGGACGTTCTAGACAACTTCTAGGGGTTTCTAAGTGCTTAACTAGCCGTTAGGTACAAAGTTGTTGCTTTAACAATGGCTAATTAATTAATTCTGCAGTTGCTGTCAGAGACCATCTCGGTCGACAAATGGTCGACCGAGACACCTACTCGGTCGAACTTTTGTCGACCGACAGGCTCTCTGGAACAAGTGATTTGCAACGTCTTTCTCCAACTGCCAACTAACTTGTCTGTTGTGTCTAACGGCTACTTTGGATCTTTCTCGGTCGAGAAGATTGTCGACCGAGAGTGTCTCGGTCGAGGAGTTTGTCGACCGAGATTGATCTTGTTTCAAGGTTTCAATTTAGGCACTAATTATGTGTGTGAGTGTGCATAAGTAATCCTATTTGAATGGGATGACTTGTCTAACTGTGGTGTTTAGCTAGGGAAAATCTAACGCTTGATTTACATGCAATTCTAAGTATTTGTACATTATATTTTTGTACTAGTTTTTACAACAGTGATTACATTGCATGAAAATATAAATATGTAAGCTTGTGGGTTTTCCCTTGTTGCTTTGTCATCCTGCACACTCAAGTAGCTCGTTAGATTAATAAGAATGAAATGTTTGTCATAATCAAAACAAAGGGATTTATAGATGTCCATTTAGCCAACAATCTCCCCCTTTTTGAAGATGACAAACATTTCCAAAATATAAATAAAGGAAATATAAAACATATGAGTTTCATACCTTTAGATTACCTTTTGTAGCTTTTTCTATTGTGTATAAAATGTGTGCTTATTATTCCCCATGAATTATGGAACATGAAATCCAGATCATTTGCGAATATAGCAACTTTCAATGTAAAGCCAAGAGTTTATTTATGAAACTCATTAATTGAGTTTTACATAATTACTAAGTTTTAGTTTTATATTTATCTCTCCCCCTTTGTCATTTCAAAAAGATAACCGTTAAGAATAAAAACTCCCCCTTAATTAGATATCCCATCAAATCTAATGAAAAAGATGTCCATTTAAAACCAAAGTATCAGGATGTGAAATAACATTTTTTGTTTAAGTAGCACAAATATCAAAGAAAACATCTTCCAAAGGAGTGATAAGTAATTGCTTCCTAATTTTGTTAAATTGATCTAGTGGAAGCGGTTTTGTAAAAATATCAGCCAATTGATCTTCTGTATCAACATGATGAAGGGAAACATGATTCTTGGAGATGTGATCCCTTAAAAAATGATGACGGATTTCAATATGTTTAGCTCGGCTGTGTAAAATAGGATTGTGTGCTAAGTTTATAGCGCTCGTGTTGTCACAAAAAATAGGCGTAGATGAAAGAGTAAAACCATAATCGTTTAATACTTGTTGCATATAAAGTACTTGAGCACAACAAGATCCAGCTGCCATATATTCAGCTTCAGTTGTAGATAGGGCAACCGTATTTTGTTTCTTGCTAAACCAAGATACTAAAGCTCTTCCTAACAAGAAACAACCACCACTAGTACTCTTGCGATCAAGGCGACAACCAGCATAATCCGCATCAGTATAAGCTTTAAAATCCAAGGATTGTCCTTTTGGATACCATAAACCAAAGCAAGTAGTGCCGGCTAGATAACGAAGAATTCGTTTAACTGCTAGAATATGAGAGTGCATAGGTTGCGATTGAAATCGAGCACAAAGACCAACTGGAAACATAATGTCCGGTCTAGAAGCAGTTAAGTAAAGCAAACTACCAATCATGGATCTATATAAGGAATCATCAATAGGTTCCCCATTTTCATCCTTATCAATTTTAATAGAAGTAGCCATAGGAGTAGTAGCATGTTTGCACTGATCCATCCCAAAATGTGTTAAGAGTTCTTTAGTATATTTTTCTTGGCTTATGAATATTCCAGCAGGTGTTTGCTTAATTTGAAAACCAAGAAAGAAGGTTAGTTCACCCATGAGGCTCATTTCAAATTCTTTTTGCATAATATCACTAAATTGTGTGCACAATGAATCATTAGAAGCTCCAAAAATAATATCATCAACATATATTTGCACAACAAGGAAATCAGATGTATATGTTTTGAAAAATAAAGTAGAATCTGAATTTCCAATAGAAAAACCATTATCAAAAAGATATGTCTTGAGCCTTTCATACCAATTTCTAGGTGCTTGTTTTAAACCATAAAGTGCTTTCTTAAGTTTATAAACATAGTCACCTTTTTCCGGTATTTCAAAACCAGGTGGTTGGGCAACATATACTTCTTCTTGAATGATGCCATTTAGAAATGCACTTTTTACATCCATTTGGTAGAGTTTGATGTTTTTATGTGCAGCAATAGCTAGTAACATTCTAATAGCTTCAAGTCTAGCTACCGGTGCATACGTTTCATCAAAATCTATTCCTTCTTGTTGATTATATCCTTGTGCTACTAACCGAGCTTTATTACTTATTACTTCTCCTGACTCATTTAGCTTGTTCCTAAAAACCCATTTAGTTCCTATTATGGTTTTATCTTGTGGTTTAGGAACTAAATCCCATACATCATTTTTAGTGAATTGATTCAATTCTTCTTGCATGGCTATTATCCAATAGTCATCTTTAAGAGATTCAGATATCTTTTTAGGTTCAATGATAGAAACAAAAGCCATGTTTGCAACATCTTTAAAGGAAGAACGAGTTTTGACTTTATTATTAGGATCTCCAATAATTAATTCTTGAGGATGATCTTTAATAAGTCTAGGTGTAGGTTGTGGTTCAGCTTGGTGATTATTTGTAGCACGTTTCTCACTATCGTTTGGTATGTTTAAATTTTCGAATTGATTAGTGAGATTTATGATTTCTAGATTTTCAGATTTGGATTCTTCATGAAAAGAAACATGAATAGATTCCTCAACTTTTCTAGATATAGTGTTATGTACTCTAAAAGCTTTGCTAGAAGTGGAATATCCCAAAAAGAATGCTTTGTTTGATTTTGAGTCAAACTTATCTCTATCATCTTTGGTATTTAAGATATAGCATGTGGAGCCAAAGGTATGAAAATAGTCAACTCTAGGTTTCTTAGAATGTATTAGTTCATATGGAGTTTTCTTTAAATGAGAGTGAACAGTTACTCTATTTAGCACATAGCATGCAGTGTTTACAACTTCAGCCCAAAAGGTTTTGGGTGTGTTATGTTCAAGCATCATAGTTCTAGCCATTTCTTGCAGTGATCGATTTTTCCTTTCAACTATACCATTTTGTTGTGGGGTGCGTGGAGCAGAAAAATTATGAGTGTACCCTTGAGATGTACAAAACTCTTCAAATGTATGGTTTTCAAATTCTCCACCATGATCACTTCTAATGGTACATATTTTGCTTTGTAATAGATTTTCAATTTTGGAACAAAATTGTGTAAAAACATGAATAGTATCATCTTTAGTTGCAATAAAGTGTACCCATGTGTATCTACTATAATCATCAACAATAACAAAACAATATCTTTTACCACCAATAGATTGTGTCCTCATGGGTCCAAATAAATCCATATGAATTAATTCTAAGGACCTACTGGTGCTAAGTACATGTTTTGGTTTAAAAGAGGTTTTGATTTGCTTTCCCATTGTGCATGGTTCACAATTTTCAACTTGATCAAAAGATAAAGTAGGCAATCCACGAACAAGATCATATTTCACTAACTTTTTAATAACATGTGAACTAGCATGTCCTAGCTTTTTATGCCATATTTGTAAGGTGTTTTCATTTGCAAGCAAGCATTTTCCCACTACTGATTTCATAGAGTTAGGTTTAAGAATATAAAGATTTCCAACTCTATTTCCTTCATAAACAACATTTGTAGTGTTTTCTATCAATAACTTGCAGCAAGTTTTGTTAAATAACACATCATAACCACTATCACATAATTGACTAACACTTATCAAATTATGGTGCAAACCATCAACGAGGAGAACATTCTTTATTTCGAGGTTTGTACCAACATTACCTATTCCAACGATTTTGCCCTTACCATTGTCTCCAAAGGTGACTGTTCCACTTTTCTTTTCTTCAAAGGTTTGGAATGCATCTTTGTTTCCGGTCATATGTTTGGAACATCCACTGTAAACCACCCATTCCTGCATTAAAATGTAGATTTTGGTACCCATGTGATGGTCCGATATGGTTAGAATCATTCAAGTACAGATTTGTATAAAAATTCTGAATCAGAAGTCCAGTCGGTCGACAATTATTCGACCGACATATGTCTCGGTCGACAAATTGTCGATCGAGAAGATTACTGTATTTCAAACTGGAAAACACTGAAATGTAGCTCGGTTGACCAATTTTCGACCGAAATAATTGCTGTAAATTTTGATATGTTACAGACATTCGGTCGGTCGACAATTCTTCGACCGATTAATGGTTCGGTCGACAATACTTCGACCGACAAAGTTTCTGTTTTAGTATAATAATGCAGAAAATTAACAGTAAGCATGAAATCTTTTGTTTAGTTGAGATAAGACAATATAAATAGCAAGGTGAAACTTTTTGGTCATATCTCAACTAAATTCTATTTGATTCTACTAAGTTTGAGGTTTTGGGACCCAAACTAACTCGGAATCCTTAGTTTTATGAGGGCATGAAAAGGAATAGTGTCCAAGGCGTAAACAAAAATGGCAAGTAATAGAATCAACTTCATTTCTCTTTCTAGCCGTTGTGTTCTTGGGTACAAACATAGTTTGAGTTCTTTTGGGTTGATTTTTCTTTGGAGCATATCCCAAACCTTTTCTTCCGTTGAAAACATTACCAATGCTTAGGATGTTATCAAGTATATCTTTTCTTCTTAACTCAAAAATTTCTCTTTGCTGCTGAGCAATATCATTCATTTTCTTGTGTAAATCTTTTCTTGCTTGATCTAAATCAGATAGCAATGAATCTCTTTCTCTTATAACATTATCATAGTCTAGATGGTTACACAAAATAGGTTGAGTCTGAAAATCTTTTAGTTTAGCTAACAAGTCAGTCTTTTCTTTAGAAAGGAGATCAACATTTGTTTCTAGAGTGAGTAGCTTTCTAGTGCAATCATCTAAAGATGTTTTTAAAGATAAATTCTCAAGATCAATGTTATTCTTTTCAGAAGAAAGATTATCTAATTTAGCAATTTGCTCATCATTTGATTTTATAACCTTCTTTAGTTTCTTCTTGACATCAACATACTTATCATGAATTTCTTGTAGACTAGTGACTAACTCTTCTTTAGAAAGATCAAGTAGGCTTACCTCTTGAGAGTTTTCATCATCTTCTCTTGCCATTAGACAATCCACGGTTTCTTCTCCGCTTTCACTGTCACTTGATTCGTCCCATGCAGCTTTATAGGCTTTTTCTCCCTTCTTCTTGTGTGAGCTTTTCTTTCCTTTCTTTGCTTTAGGACATTCATTCTTGAAATGCCCTTTCTTCCCACATTCAAAGCACCTAGGAGGGGTAGAAGAAGAGCTGGAAATTTTGTTAGATTTAAATCTTTTGTATTTCTTACCATTTACTATCAAGGTTTCTTCTCCCTCTTCTTCACTTGACTCCTCACTTTCTTGTGTGACAGCTTTTGAAGCTTTTAGAGCCACATCCTTCTTCTTTCCTTGCTGAAGTTCACGTGCTCTTCTTTCTTCCTCTTCTAGAGTTGCTTCATGAGCTTCTAAGTTGCCAATAAGTTGCTCCATTTTTAGTCGAGTGAGGTCGTTTGCTTCTTCAATGGCTGTCACCTTTGGCTTATATTTTGGAGGAAGTGAACGAAGGATCTTTGATACTTGATCTTCTTCAGGAATAGGTTTTCCTAAAGCACTTAAACCATTAACAATAGTAGAGAATTTTGCAAATATTTCACTAATTGATTCATTAGTATCCATACGAAAGTGTTCAAATTTTTGTTTAAACATGCTAATCCTGGAATTTTTGACTTGGACTGTACCTTCATAGGTTATGGACAGTCTATGCCAAATATCATATGATGTGTCACAATTAGATATTCTATTAAATTCTCCTACCGAAATAGAACAATATAAAATGCTTACAGCCTTTGCATTCATTTGGGCCAGCTTTACCGTGTTTGCATCCCATTCCGCAAATTCATTTTGAGGAAGCACATATGGAGTAGACACCATTCTCCATAAATCCCAGTTGATGCCTTGGAAGTAGAATTGCATCCTTCTCTTCCAATATTGGTAGTTTGTTCCATCGAACGCTGGGGGCCTAGCAACAAGTGTCCCTTCAATGTTGAGGTTGTTGAGTACTCCGTCACCCATTTCTTCAAGACCTTGTTAGGGTTCCTTGAAGCCTTGCTCTGATACCAATTGAAAACCTACTAGAGGGGGGGTGAATAGAGTTTTTGAATTATTTTAACAATTTATTGAATTCAAACAACCACAATTGAAATTGGAAGAAAGAGACAGGTGTTTAGAGTGGTTCCAACTATAGAAAATACTATAGTTGTCAGTCCACTACCCGGTTGCTTACCCAACCGGGATTTGAAAGTATTTATTTTATTACCTCTCGAGGATTTATACAAAATACAATACTTTCCTTTACACCCTTTGAACAGCCTTCACCCTGAAGTAGGTGCACCAACTTTGAGGTAGCCTTCTTTGAAGTAACTCCAAGCTCCCCCTTGAAGTAGCCTTCCTCTCTAGAAGTAACCTCCCGTTGCACCAGCCTTCTGAAGTAGCTCAAAGTCTCCTTCTTCGCCAAGAAGATCTTTACCCTCTCCAATCCGCAGCCTCCAACCTAGGAGTAGCAAGGAGAGTACAAACAATAATAGGGAACAAGAAAGAAAATAGAAATTACAACTTATCCTTTGTAGCCCAAGGCTTGATTTGCCTAGATCAAGCGTATAGATCTCCTAACCAAATATGTGAACTTGTGATTGCAGTGGGTAGGAGATACTAGCCTATAGGACACGAATTATGAGCTAAGGAATGAAATGGACAATTGTCACAATGCTCAAATTGCTCACAAACAGATTGCACAAAGTATGCTCAAAGGTTTCTCAAGTGTAGCAAGTGTAAAACAAGTGAGTTTAGGTGTCCTATGGCTTGTCCTATTTATAGGAATGGCCTAAGGATGCTTAAGGACGTTCTAGACAACTTCTAGGGGTTTCTAAGTGCTTAACTAGCCGTTAGGTACAAAGTTGTTGCTTTAACAACGACTAATTAATTAATTCTGCAGTTGCTGTCAGAGTCCATCTCGGTCGACAAATGGTCGACGGAGACACCTACTCGATCGAACTTTGTCGACCGACAGGCTCTCTGGAACAAGTGATTTGCAATGTCTTTCTCCAACTGCCAACTAACTTGTCAGTTGTGTCTAACGGCTACTTTGGATCTTTCTCGGTCGAGAAGATTTTCGACCGAGAGTGTCTCGGTCGAGGAGTTTGTCGACCGAGATTGATCCTGTTTCAAGGTTTCAATTTAGGCACTAATTATGTGTGTGAGTGTGCATAAGTAATCCTATTTGAATGGGATGACTTGTCTAACTGTGGTGTTTAGCTAGGGAAAATCTAACGCTTGATTTACATGCAATTCTAAGTACTTGTACATTATATTTTTGTACAAGTTTTTACAACAGTGATTACATTGCATGAAAATATAAATATGTAAGCTTGTGGGTTTTCCCTTGTTGCTTTGTCATCCTGCACACTCAAGTAGCTCGTTAGATTAATAAGAATGAAATGTTTGTCATAATCAAAACAAAGGGATTTATAGATGTCCATTTAGCCAACATAGATTGATTAGTAAAGGAGTTTAGTAGTTCAATTAAACACTCAGTTAATTGATAGCTCAATGTCATAATGTTCAAGGTGTTGGACACATTGATTGGAGTATCGGATTGATTGAAATCACAATTGACTGATTCCGCACAATTTGCACTCCCAACCGATCGGCTCATGTGATGAACCGATCAACTGAGCTTGGTGAACCGATCAGCTCAGATGGTGAGTCGATCGACTGATGGACAGGGTGAAACAATCGCTTCAAGTGTTGAAACGATCGGTTCAACTGATCCAACCGAGAAAGTTGGAAAAGTAGGAATGGTGAGAAATTTCTTTTCATTTCACTTGCCCAATTTGACTGGAACAAGGATTGGTATTAGGTACCAATTGGAAATAAAAGATGAAAAGTCAATCGGGAACTGATCAGGACCACGAACCGACTGGTTCAGAAGTGAACCGATCGTTTCATGGGTCCCAACCGATCGGTTGAGGTGTCAACCGACCGGCTCAGCTCCCCAACCGACCGTTTCAGAAATGAAACGATCGGTTCAGGTTACGCAGTTGGTTGTTTTTGTGGAAAATCTCGAACCCTTCTACTCCTGCTTTAGTCCCACATTACCGGGGATAAAGAACCCTATCCCATGACCCTCCTATATATAGGGGTATTGGGGGCTTCTCAAAGAACAACTCAGTGCAACCAGTTGCTCTGTAAAGTTGTCGTTCTCTCTGGTTTTGGTAACCGAGAGAGCCCAAGCAAGTGCAACCCGATAAGGGAGGCACATCAAGGGAAAGACACTGCAGAAAGTGAATGGTGGTAGGAGAGTGTGTCAGTGACTAGTACGCTGACAGGAGGGTGTGACTCCTTCCAATTCCTTGTGGGACAAGGAGATTGGAGTTCTAGGTGGTCCGTGTGGACTACTTCAGAGGCGGGAGATTTCTGCCGCTCGGAGGACAACTTTCAATCCTGACAGTCCCGGTGAGACCAGGAGTTGTCAGTCCTGGTGTGACCAGGAGCTGCACAAACACCATCCAAGATCGGAGGTGAAGACCGTGCAAGTCGTGAGTTATTGTCGCCGAGTAAGCCTCGGGACAAGGTATGATTCCACAAACCATCCTTTCCTATTGTATAGACGTTGACGCGTTTCCTTGTTCTGGGTTTTAGAGGAGAAATTTTTTGTTTCCACTGCCTTCTCTGCCTCCCCTAAAACCCAACAGGTCAAACCTTTTAATGGGTGGAGGGATAGTAGTATTAGTACCTTGAAGATCTTAAATATACTGATTTTGAGGATGAAATACTCTTTAAGGGGATGGAGCCCTATAACAATCAAAATCTAGCTACTCTGAATTTAGAAACCCTAACTCCATAAATAAAAGGTTAGTGACCTTAGATCATTACAATTGACCAAAACAAGTTATAGTTGAAAACCCACATGTTTGTTCATATGTTTGAACCCTAACAAATACCAAATGCACCTAATATGAGTAACTCACCCATTAATCCTAATTATGGATACACATTATGTTGACCATGTTATAAACCAATAAACCCTATTGATATGATGAGTAAGATAAATGGTACCTAACCATGGACTTAATGCATGCTAAGAAAATGTAGGTGACATATAATGATCATTTTGATCTAAACTCTAAGTAGTAATCATCTAACCTTAACCTATACATCCTTAATGACTTTCGTGATACATTAATGACATTGGGTTTCATAACTAGATAGCATACTTTGATACACATAAATGGAATATAATCACCTAATCATAGATTAATCAAGTCATCTATATAAAATTTATATAATCTTGTTCTCTAATACACACCTAATTAATCATCTAATCATGAGTTGGTATATGAGTCATTTAATCAATATGTAATGTGTTCCATCCTATTCACTAGAATACATATAATGACTCAAATATGATAATGAGTAATTGGATTCACATAAGCATGCATGAATGCCTAATGTGGTGTTAAATGTGTATAATTTATAATAAGAAGTGAATAAATAGGAGAAAATGATTAAAGGTGATATTACTGGCAAGACTCAATCTCTGATGGCGCCGCCTAGGGTTTCTCCGCAGGCGACTAGCGGTGGAGTTCCCGACGAAGAGGGAGATGGAGATCCAGGGAGGTCGGGTTCCATCCCCCTGGGCATGACAGGCATCATGTTGAACTACTCGACCAGCAAGAACGATCCGCTGCAACAACGTCCTGGACACGCAATCATGGATATCGATGAAGGTGATGCTCCGTCCATCGATTTTCCTAGTATGTCCACACAGACACATGCGGCAGACCCCCGCGTGAGGAACAACAGAATCGCCCATCCTACAAGGACTCCATGGGCACGGGGAACAATATGTTTAACAAACAAGGTTTCATCCATATTGATGTCGATCAAACAGACATCACCTTGAGGCCTGAAGACATTATCTTCTCGACGGAGGATAGTTTCCCTTCCTTCGACGTACAGAGAGAAGTCCTGGAGGACCTGCTGAAACCATGGAAGTTCAAGGTCATTGTCAAGCTCCTGGCTCGTGAGATCAGTTTCCTAACGCTGTGAGACAGAATCAAGTCCTTATGGAAACCGGTGGGAGGCTTCAACCTTATTGATGTGGACAATGATTACTTCATTGTATAACTTCAAACGGAGGACGACTTCATCAATGCCCTTACAGGAGGTCCCTGGCCCATATTCGGTTCCTATTTGACAGTACATAGATGGTTTCCCGCCTTCTCCCCGACACTGGCATCCCCACCCAAGCTGGTCATTTGGGTACGTATTCCAAACCTCCCCATATATCTATACCAGGAGAACTTCTTGACAGAAATTGGAGACAGGCTTGGGAAGACGATAAAGATCGATCTGAACACCAAACTTCAACGGAGAGGCAGATTCACATGGCTGGCTGGCGAACTGGACATTGTGAAACCGCTGGTCCCGATGGTTTCCATCGCAGGCACCCGATACAAGATAGAGTATGAAAACATACCCTTTATCTGTCTACATTGCGGCCGAGCCGGCCACTTAGAGAAGGATTGCAGAACAAGGATAGATGAAGAAAATAAAGCCAGGGCAACAGCGTTGGAAGCGGGCTTGATAGTATCTACATCGCTGCCGCAGAGGAGGGAAGGGTTTTCATAATCTATTCACGCCCAACTGGTCTTCAGGAAACCAAGGAAGTAGGGGAACCCCAATACCCAGAAAAGAACCCAGAAAACATCCAATAGGTTCATAAATCTAGCAGACCAAGATGATGAAGAGGAAGACCATGAACCCACTACGGTCGAGGAGATTGCAGAAAGAGTTTCTGGCATTGACTGGAGCAAGCGGAAGAACCAACAGTGAGGCTAGAAGAAACAAGGAGATACTTCCAGAGCCAAGTAGGCATAGGAGACAAGCAAGGAACAACCCCCCACTCGGAAATAACAGGCGGCGCAACCCTCCAGCACTGACCACACTGCGGCCATCCCGTCTGGCGACATGGCGTTGTAAGGAAGAGACCAACAGGCCCACCCTTTCCTCTCTACGAACATCTTGGTAGGAAGGACATACAAGGCGGCACCATCCTATATCTCCTATAGGAGCCCAAGCAAGAACTCAGTAGGAATTCACCTTCGTAATAGGAAGGTGATTCACGCGGGAGACCCGGGAAGGGCTATCACCAGAAAAAGAGGAAAACAGTCCTTGTTCCAGGACTTAGAGGAAGAAGCGAGAGGGATGGACTCATCCACCCTGGAGGAAGTTTCAAAATGATAGTGATCACCTGGAACACTCAGGGTATCTATGACAAAGATACCCAAAATGCAGTAAGGGAATTGAAAAGAAAGTATAAAGCATCTGTGATGGCGCTCTTCGAAACAAGATGCAGCGACAAGAAGGCTGATCACATCATTAGGACACTGGGTTTCTCTTCCTCACACAGAGTGGAGGCGGTCAGTTATGCAGGCGGTATCTGGATTCTGTGGGATGACAACATCTCCATGGAGATCCTCCTTTCACACAAACAATTCGTACACTATAAAGCAAATGATCACCTCTATACCTTTGTTTACGCAGGCACGACAAGGAATAGTAGGAACCTTCTTTGGAACCAGCTTATCCGTCTTGTCCCTACAACCTCCACACCATGGATGGTTATAGGAGATTTCAATGTGGTCATGTACTCCTCTGAGAAATTTGGGAGCTCATCCTTCGACAGAGCTAATAACAACGACTTTATCAAGGCTATGGAGGATTGCCAACTACAGGATGTTGGAGCGCAAGGGGCTCGTACCACCTTCAGGCGTGGCCTTCTTCACGAGCGCCTAGACTGAGCTTTAGGCAACCAAGCATGGCTAGACATGCCAGATTTCAATCCGATCCAGGTTCTGGACAGGAACCACTCCTACCATGCACCCATGTTAATTTCATCAGCTGTCGCTAATGTCACCAAAAGCTCTCACTTACGAACGTCGGCTAGGTGGGAGACGAACGCTGATTTTCATCCCTTCATGGAAACAAATTGGGACACATCTGCCCCTCTTCAGGATGCCGCATCATGCTTCCTACCAGTGGCATCTAGATGGGATGCCAAGAGCTACAAAGAAACACGACGACTGAAGAATCGAATCAGTGACCAGATAAAATACAACCAGACCTGCTTAGCAATAAGTTTTGACATGTCCATGGCAAGGGAAATGATCGAGTTGCAAACCAGATTAGATACTATCCTGCGTCGCGAGGAGGAAGACTGGAAACAATAGGCACATTGTGATTGGGTGACTCTCGGTGATAATAACACAAAGTTTTTCCAGAACCTAGTCAAGACGAGAAGGTGGGTGAATAAAATTGTCTGATTGTAGGACAAAGATGACACCTGGGTGTACGAGGAGCACCAAGTCAAGAAGCTCATCCTATCTTTCTTTTCAGACATTTATTCGGACCTGACCTCAGAGGAGAGGAAAGAGTCCAGCAAAAGATTCCTTAGAGTCTTCCCTTCCTGCTCGGAGGCGCTCACAACCAGCCTGGGAGCACCGCCTCTCCAGCAAGAAATTTTTAAAGCCCTGCAATCTGTGGCTCCGTTGAAAGCATCGAGCCCAGACGGGGTTGATGCTCGTTTTCTTCAACAACACTGGATGCTTCTCAAGAACCAGATTATAGAGTTCATATCTAACCCCTTCGAAGGAAGGTGTTTGCCCCCCGACGTTACTGATTCATCTGTGGTGTTGATTCCCAAGACTCCTCATCCCTGCTCTTGCTCCCAGCTGAGGCCCATCTCTCTCAATAATGTGTGCACTAAACTCATCTTAAAGATAATAGTTGGACGAATCAAACCCTTTCTAAACAATTGGATATCCCCTTTCCAATCCAGTTTTTTTTCCAGGAAGGCACATTGGCGATAACACGACGCTCGTTCAGGAGATAGTTCACTCCATGGAGACAAAACATTCCCGCAAGCACTGCATGGCGATTTAGCTTGATCTGGTCAAGGCTTTTGACAAGATGAGCTGGGCTTTCATTGAAAACTCCCTCAATCGCACACCTCTGCCAAGAAATCTGATCTCAATTATCATGGACATCATCACATCAGGACACACCTCCATTCTTTGGAATGGAAAGAACATTGGCTCCTTCAAGCCCTCATGCGAGGTCAAGCAAGGAGATCCTCTCTCCCCTTATATCTTTGTTCTATGCCTGGAGAGATTCAGCCAATGGATTGAAGCCGAGACAGCCAGGAATGAATGGAAACCCATCAGACTCACGCGGAAGAAGATTCCTATCTCTCATGTGAGTTTTGCTGATGATATTGTTTTGTTTGGAGAAGCTACGCTCCTCGAGGCCAAGGTGATCCAACGCTCAATATGGTAACGATAGGTGGGCATGGACACCCTCGTAGAACGGCAACTACATAGTCAATTCCTCTTACCGCATCCTCAGCGCCAGTGCAAACCATACCTCACTTGATCACTATACATCCATCTGGGTGCTACAGGCTCCCCACTGAGTCAAGACGCATATCTGGCGGATTAATAGGCAACGCTTGTTAACAAATGTTCTGCGCTACAAGAAGAAACTTGCAGACAACGCCACCTGCACCAGACGTAATGAAGCTTATGAAGACATCCTACATGCTCTTAGGGATTGTACGGACTCGAGGAAAACATGGAGTCTCATTCTTCCTCCCGGAACATCACAGTTCTTCGCATGCAACACCGTGGTGGAATGGATTGGTTATAACCTGAAATCCATCCAAAACCACAGGGCTGGGGAGTGACCTTCAGCATCACTTGCTGGATTATTTGGAAGAACAGAAATGCCACCATCTTTGAAAATATCTCTAAACCTCCGACGGTATTAGCTACAATCAGTAGAGGAGAGGCAATGGCCATTGCCAGAGCCTTTGGTAACCGAATCAACCAACCTCAAAGCTTGAAATAAGGCGCACCTCAGAAGATTAGCATCAAACCAGGGACCACCATAGTCAATGTTGACACTGCGGTCGATGGGAAAAATTACACAATTTCCACAGCTATGACCGTACGTGACAACACTGGTAGATGGAAGACAGGATTGACTGAACTCTTCTAGGGATCTGACACGATGAGGGGTGAGCTGTTTGCGCTATCTAAAGCACTGTCCTACCTAAAGTCCCAAGGTATCTTGAATGCAACCATCCTAAGTGACTCAAAGCTTGCAGTTGAATGGTCCATCGGCAAAGCAGATCTGCCTGAAGCCTACAAGCTTCAAGTCCTTTCGATTCGAGCTCTGAAAGCGCTGGTGATGGTAGACAAGCTGGTGCATGTCAGAAGAGCAAGAAACAACCTAGCGGATATATTAGCCAAACAATGCCTCAAACAACCAGATGACCTCTCTTCTCTTGAAGAATGCCCCCCGGTCCTTAAGGGGATTTATCTGGAGGAATTAGATAGATTGTCTTCTGATTTTGATTTCGATGTACCTGTAGTTTCAGATTCTTTGACTAGGTGACCAACATGTATTGCATTTCCCAAAAAAAAAAAAGAAGGAGGTAACACAAAAGGAAATAAAGTGGTGTTTCATGACTCTTAGATAAGTTATTAATGTATATCTCTAATTTCTACTAAAGGATTTATTAAGAAAAGACTTTTCAAGTTAACTCACCCTTTTAATACATTAATACATACATATATATATATTAATATATATATATATATATATATATATATATATATATTAATGGCCAATATAGTGGTTACGGGTCAATGATTCTACAAATTTGAAATCTAAGCATATTGGAATATTCTAGACACAAACATTAGCCTTTGTCCAAATTTGAAGTTAATTGGACAATGTTTGACCGTCTAAATTGAATTTAAAAGATCTGAATATAGTTTGACTATGGTTTGAGTTTAATTTCTTTAACACGGGGTATTAACCTAAGGTTCGACATTTAATCCTGTCAGGCACCTGCTTTTCTATTTTCTTTACTCATGTGCCACTATTGTCGTCTGATCAACCAACTGACGACTCTACACTTATCCTCTACCTCCTCTTTGTTTGTGAATATAGACCATTTCATAGTGTCTTCTTTCCTGGTCATGTTCTCGCTAGTTACTCAGTTGTTTCACATGATATCTTCTCCTCTGACTTCTCCTCACTCTTCTATTTCCAACAAGCCCTAACTCACCTTCTCCAATGGTCAATAATGGAAACGCCCAAAATGTCTTCTCTGTAAGGGAATAGCAGAGACCACGAGAGGATCCTGTGTGCCTACCTTCATACAACACTCTTCCTAATTCAATTGCATCACTGGTGCCCCCAAACTCCTCGACGTACTCGATTCTAGTTTTTAGTGACCACCTCTTCTCCACTGCTCTTGCCACCACTGTGGTTAAAATTGGATTCTCTACATCATTTTTGTGTCATAATTTTCTATGAGTCTTCATATCTTATAACTATGCTATTGAACCTCATCAGTGTCGACTATTTTGGACATCTAGTGGCCCTCCAACCACATACTCTGTTCTAGTGGAGTCACATCACCTCCAGGATCATCTCCTAAGTCTTAGGGAAGGAATTTTTGGTATGCTTTAGCAGTTCAAATCACAGCCTCCTTCCTCTATTTACCTGTGGTGGAGCATTCTTAAGATCTTGATTACCACGAGACCAAATCATGGGCTCAACAGGTCCGTTGAATGATGAGGAATTCACCTACATCTACAGTTACCACAAGTCATATTTTTGGCTCTCAAGTTGATCGAAGTTTCTCCCCCTATATGACTTTCTCGCCCCATGGTTATAGGTGGGACAAGACAGCTCATGTATTGACCTTGGAACCCTTGTGACTCTAATTGTCTAATTAACATGAGATTGGCCATTTTGGTGTTTCATTGCCTGATCTTACCCTTTGATCATTGACCACTGGAGTGAGTCTCCCTACTGAGTTGACCAACCTTGATTGGTCTAACTCAGGTCCGGTCGGCCTCATTGCCAAGCCACTGGGTTAGGATATATGCAAGTGGCTTTTTCTAGTTTTGTGATTGGTCAAGTTTTGGAAATTCATAATAAAGCATAGAATTATCAGAAAAACACGTATAAATAGTCATTGCAAAGTAATTTTCACAAGGAATCTAATTTTAGGTTTTGAAGTCATGTTTTGACACCATGTTCTGCAATTTATTATAAACACTAAATTATTCAAAGAAAAAGCCCTAAAATTTGTAAGTAACTCATTTTAACTCCAAATTACGTAATAAAATATGTTTTCTTGATTATAAAAATCTAATTGATTGATTGGTCTATGTTTTGAGTCCAAAATCCGAAGTTTTTCTATAATGTCCAAAATTAGGGTTTCCTACACTTTATGTTATATGAAACCCTAATTTATGTGATAAAATTTGCAATTAGCTTAAAGTGGTCTTGGATACATCAAGTTGGTGAAAGGTGTTTAGTAGGAATCTCAAGTGAGTAATGTGGATTTCTAAACCCTAAGTTGGGCATTTTATCATCCAACCCTACTATTCAAAATGAAGCATAGACTCAACTTGAAAATGGCATTATTTCTCTTTGGAACTTATTCACTTATAAACACTTGGGTTGAACCCCACTACAATATTTCACTTATTTAGTCTATGTTATGATTCTTTTCCTAGCATGATGAATTATTGACTGTATAGCTAATGTAGTGTACTTATGTACAACCACCATTATTGGGAATGTGTTATTTTGCCCAGGGGAATGTGATTACTCTCCCCACTTATATATATATATATATATATATATATATATATTAGGTGTTTGGGAATGGGTTACTCTCCCTCACCTATTGGTCGAGGTTAGGTAGGTGCCTCAACTCTACTTTAGTTAATGTAGTCATAATATTATTCATTCATGCAACTTTATTATTATTTGTCATGTTAAAATTCTTATCTCTTTTATATGCCTCATACTCTTGAATCTCCTTAGTATAGATGAAAATTTATCATATATAAATTATTGTTTTTTTCTAACATCGGTTGCCATCATATTAATAAAGGCCATAAGACATCTACATAGATGAAGATTCTAAATGGGCACAATATCCAGAAAGGATGAAATACATCAACATTTAACAAATGAGATTGGATACTGATAAGACGCTTCAGTTTGGATTCCTCCCTAAATAGCTCACCAAAGGAGCTTTTAACCAGAATCAAACCACAATCTTGGGTAGTATCTATGTAGTAGGTACTTCCTCCATCAATCTAAGGCCAAGAAAGATTCTTATCTATGTATACACCATCCAACCTTTGTGAAAAGATTAGTGAAAAGTAGCACCGAAAACAACTGACCACAACAGAAGAAAGGGGGGAAACCCCAATCATGATCGAGGGACAGGGGAAACCCACGACCCGACCACCTTCACTACGGAAGGACAACAAACCTTTATTAAAAAGGACTGACAAAACACCACCCCGACATGCAAACACCAGCAGAAAAACTGCCCTAACCTAAGAATTCAAACCTGCAAAGAAAACGAGAACTCAGAAAGAGGAAAGGGGGCTCGAAGCCAACATATCTGTTGGGCAGTAAGCCACCAGCACTACTTCCTATCCAAAGACATGTGAAGAGGTTGCAACCACAGCACTAGCCCTCCCAAACCCCTCCATATGCAAAACCAGCCCAGACTAGGGTTGGCGCTCTATACAAACGCACCGGGAAAGAGGAGAAGAAGAAGGTGGAAGCCTCCGGCCTGAAATAGATCACAAGAAACGAGCCGAGGAGCAGACCCAGGGGAGAGGGGTGGCAGCCGACCGTCACCGAGGCCCCCTCCCCTGAGTCCCAAGCCGCAACTGCCTCACCCTAGATTGTGAACGCAGTCGCCACAGTCGCTGCTTCTTCAGATTTCTCTTCTCAAGCCTCTAGCTTCACATGCTTCTATATATAAATTATTGTTAAATTGTCCTTTTTCCTTTTTGACACATACTTTATTTCTCCTGTTGCTGGGTGATCCCAACCATCCATGTTCAGGATCAGAGTGCGTAGCTAGAGTATCGAAATGCAACCTAGGATCAGGATGAGAAATATATGGCTTCTAGCACAACCCTAATTCATGAAGTTGTTACTTGGAGACAGAATTGATATTTTTTGGTTTCCCTCTATCTTAGACCCGTTTGTGATAATTTCATGTACACCCTTATAGGTGAATAAGATGTACATTTGTGTAATTGAATATAGTCATTGATTTATATTCTGCTACTATTCATTGGTCTTTGTATGCCATTATTAGTAAAGGGGTGTTTTGCCTCTTTACATGATGGAAGTGATGCTTCGACCTACATTAGAACTCCTACGTTCAACAACTAACTAACCTCCTACATCTTCCTTCTAATAGTTTTCATGAACATACCTTTCTATGGATTTTGTATACCCAACAAGTGATGACCGACCTACACTCAACAACCAACATAACTCCAGAATTCGTCTTCTTAGGGTTGTCTTAACCTTTAACATACGAATGGTCTTCTTGACTCTTAACCTATAGATGGAAGTTCTTCCCATCACAATACCATTCATCTAGATCTCGTTGTTGTCTCTTCATCTCTATGGCAGCCATATTTTTAACTTTAAGGGGTTGGGAGGGGCTCCAAACCCTAGCCCCCATATATAAATACAAGATCAAATCCTCAAGAAAAACAATCCACTATTGATGTTTCCAGGATGCTGCAATCCATACTTAGCTTTTCTATCAATTGTTCCATTAGTTGGAAGCCTATCAACCAACAAAGCTTCTACCTCCACCAAGGCTTGAAGGTTTTGACCTTAAAAGAGTCTCTACCAACAATGCATCCATTCCATTAGTTGACAATTATCTTTTATCCTTTATCATTGCACTCGTTGCTCTTCTGTGATGATACACCCATCTCTTGCAGAAGGACGAATGACTCTCCAAGATTACCTCTGATGAGCATGTAGGGGTAGATTTTCTACTTTGTTGTCCACCATTGAACTCTAGCACACACACAAGCTTCTACACACAACAACACTATTTTTACCATCTATTGTGATGGCAATTTTCTTCTTTTTTTTGTAATTTTTATTACTCCTACCATGAGTGAGTTGTCTTATAGCTAGGGTGTGGAGAGTATCCCCACTACTCAACTTTGTTCTCTGAATTGCATCTATTATTGCATGGGCAATTATAAGTTTGGAATCAATAAATTTCATCCTGTTATTCTTGCATGACCCTAAATTTTACTTGTTTATCAGATTTTTAGTGTAGAGAGCATTGAGCCTAGGATCTAAGATATCAATTGATTCTTGTTATGGCCTTGATGAGAATTTTTTATAGGTGATTTTCAAGGTGATAGATGAATGGTCTCTAGGTAACATGACAACAAGCCTAGAGTGATATATGTCTAGTTTTTAATCTTAATGTCAAAAGGGGAATTTTCCTGGCCTAAACATATGTACTTTCATGCTCAATATGATTCAGTGAGAGAGTGAATGATAGGTCACAGTGTTGAAACCTATTCCATTCTAGTGTTTCCATCATCTGATAATCAACCCTTAATTCATCATTTCATTCATTTGTAGTGTCAGTATAATTAACAATCAATCCAATCATTGTGTTAAGTACTAGTTCTTGTGTGGTTACCTTGATCAGATAATTGTTAAACAAGTTATCCTTTGGGTTTGATCCTAAACTATATTATAATAAGATTTGTCTTCTTGTGGGTGGTGATTCTTTAATGCAATTCAAGTAAAAATTTGGGGACCATTCTCTTGGTATATTTTCTTATGCAATAACACACACATAACCTTCCAAATTAAATAATCTCATAAGGTTTATCCTATCAATTGGTATCACCAAGTAAATATGATCAAAATACTTTTTGGTCCTTGTATCATAAGAGAAAGCAATCAAAGAAAGCCTCTATTGCACAACAATTGTACAAGGAGATGGATATAGAAGTAGTTTACTCAAAGTGGTAGTCAAATAGTAATGTGAGAGCACCAAGGTAGACTAAGCCATAAAAGAAACATTGAACTCACACACACAAAAATGAGAGTAGTGAGTTCTGTATACATAGTCCATACATAGTATGTGTTTTTCATATTGGAAAATGGAGGCCTTTAATATAGAGGGACGAACATATAATAACAACACACTAACAACCTATTCCTTGCTATATTTATTGTCTCTAGTTTAATGAATAAGAATTTGTCGAACTTACCTACAAAACAAAAAGACACAACAACACAAAAAGTGAAATTGGACATAAATATTGGGAGAACAGGGTTGTATTTGTTAGGATATGAATATCACAAAAACATGTACAAAAGGATTTGACAATGTAAGTAATATATGAAGGTATATAAGTTCTCAGAGAGAGCTTATGAGATTAGCTTGATTTGGTGATTAGATTGCCACTAGGATTCCCCCTTGCTTGTGTTACCGACTCAGGAGAATGCGTACAAGAGCTAGTACACCACAATAATTTGCCCCTAGGGATTTTTTCTACCTCTCCTTCAGACCATGGGGTGTCATATGTTATTTGGAGATGACTTTGAGACATTAATTGATCCTTTCATTCTATCAAATGGTGTTGTGGTCTTGGTCATTGATATTTGTCTTATAGATGGTAAGATCTTGGAACCCACGATGATGACTCAAGGTGAGTGGGAAGTAGCTGGTCGTTGTTGGGGGAAAATGGATCCTTTCCTCTTTCAAGAATACACTATATTCCACATCTAATATCCAATGCTTTCTAGATTAAGAGATCGATCCCCCTTTGTCACATTCATATGCTTTTTTATTTAGTAATTTATGTTGGTTATTTCCTTCCATTCATTTCAATTGCTTGGTGTTTATTTCTCCCATTTTAGTAATTTGGTTCTTCCTCCTTTACTATAAATGAGTGGATTTCCATGGTTTCCTAGTTTTCCTACTACTTTTGGAGTTTCCTATTAATACCTACTTTTAGATACATATGCAGGGCACACTTATCATTACTTGGAAGAGTTGCATGGAACATCATCACTGGATGTCTTTGTTTATGGTTTCCCATTTATATGTGACTAATTTAAACTTCTTCAATACATATCATGCACAAAACTGATTATGAATTATGCCAAGAAGTTATTTTATTTAATGTGAAAAATACAAATCTAGGCATAATAATTGTATTAATCTCCTATCATATCTCTATTAGTGTGTTGTCACTTAATTCTTGAGTTTGTGTTGAACCATTATGATCAGTTGGTAGTTATTTGCAAAAGAGGGTGAACTCAAGCTAACAACCAAAAGAATATATACAATGAAGGTCTCTACAAAGAACCTAAAATTTGTTGGAGTAGAATTGGCAGCGACATCGATGACATTGGTTGACGTCATGTAGGTCGATGCGGTGATAAATGGCAAGGGTTACTACTGAAATGTGGTCACAATTATCGATGGTTATTTTTAGTTCACACCAATTGATGACTCTCCAATATTCAAGTTGAGGTGTGTCAAAGTAGAGGGACACTATGACATTTGCTATTATCCAAACATAGTGTTCAATCAAAAGAAGGTGAAGAATCTACATTGTTGCTTTGGGAGAAATTTATTGAAGCAATGGTCACAACAATAAAAGTGGTTGTCACATTGATCAAAGATGAATCAAAGTAATTAATAATGATGATCTTTGTAAGATCACAATGATCAGTGCACACTAATGAAGTGAAGGCAGGTGTTCAAAATGGGAAAATCTATCATTTTTGTAACAAAAAGTGTGTTGGGTACAATTATTTGGTTTGAAGCCACTATCAATGAGATTCCATAAATGGTTTTGATGGTGGGAATATAGGTAGAATAATATATGAAGAAAGAGGAAAAAGTGAAGAGTTTATGTTTTAGAAGGTAATGGAACTTGGCAAGCTTGTGTAAGAAGGGGATGAAAGTGATTGATGTCAGAGAAGTAGTATAACATGGCTAATATTGAAGTTGAACCCCTTCTAAAACCTTCATTGAGGCTTATGAGATAAGCTTTGTCACTTTATCTCTAATGGTGAAGGTTGTGCTTGTCAAATAATATGATTGTCAAAGGGTGAAGGTAATTCCATTGTTTTACCGGAGGACAGCAAACGGTGAGGTCAAAAAATGTATCTCTTTTAATTTGGTATTTGTACTAGGAAGATTGGGGATGTGTGAACCACACAAGTTTAAATAGAAACCACTAGTCAAGCAGGTTACATCAATTGGATTGTAACGGCTAGTCACAGTTGTTGATGTGAACCATGTTGGGTTTTAGGGGAGGCAGAGAAGGCAGTGGAAACAAAAAAAATTTCTCCCCCGAACCCGGAACAAGGAAACGCGTCAACGTCTATACAATAGGAAAGGATGGTTTGTGGAATCATACCTTGTCTCGAGGCTTGCTCGGCGACAATACCTCGCGCCTTGCGCGGTCTTCACCTCTGGTCTTGGACGGTGTCTGTGCAGCTCCTGGTCGCACCGGGACTGACAGGATTAAAGGTTGTCCTCCTAGCGGCAGAAACCTCCCGCCTCTGTAGTAGTCCACACGGACCACCTGGAACTCCAATCTCCTTGTCCCACAAGGAATTGGAAGGAGTCGCGCCCTCCTATTGACGTACTAGTCGCCAACACACTCTCCTGCCTCCAGTTGCAACTGTAGTTGTCTTTCCCTTGCTGCACCTCCCTTTGTGGGTAGCACTTGCTCGGGCTCTCTCTCGGTTACCAAAACCAGAGAGAACGAAAACTTTACAGAGCAACTGGTTGCACTGACTTGTACTTTGAGAAGCCCCCAATACCCCTATATATATAGGAGGGTCATGGGACAAGGTTCTCTATCCCGGGCAATGCATGACTAAAAGAAGGAGTAGAAGGGTTCGAGATTTTCCAAAAAAGCAACCAACTCGCAACCTGAACCGATCATTTCACAACTGAAACGGTCGGTTGGGGACCTGAACCGGTCGGTTGACACCTCAACTGATCGGTTGGGACCCATGAGTCAGTCGATTCATTTCTAAACCGGTCGGTTCGTGGTCCTGACCAGTTCCCGTTTGACTTTCCTTCTTTTGTTTCAAATTGTTATCGAATACCAATCCTTGTTCCAATCAAATTGGGCAAGTGAAACGTAAGGAAAATTCTCACCAATCCTACTTTCCCAACTTGCTCGGTTGCACTATTTGAATCGATCGTTTCAACATTTGAAGTAATTGTTTCACCCTGACCATGAGTTGATCAACTCAACACTTGAGCCGACCAGTTCACCAAGCTCAGCCGATCGGTTCATCACAAGACCCAATTGGTTGGGAGTGCAGATTGTCCAGAATCATTCAATTGTGATTTCAATCAATCCGATACTCCAATCAATGTGTCCAACACCTTGAACATTATGATATTGAGCTATCAATTGATTGAGTGTTTAATTGAACTACTAAACTCCTTTAGTAATCAATCTGAACATTTTTTGTGGACAAAACTCCTCTTCCAGGTTAAATCCTATGTGTGTGACCATGAAGGTCCATTTCACGTTGGCAGTGAAAGTCCATAACACTTATGACTTCACAAGAAAACAGCGGTGCCTAGTCACACATCAGTGCTACCCAAGTGAAAGTAGAAAGTTGGAGAACAACTTTCAATCCTACAATCTGTGAATGGTGTTACAGTGAATGTATAATTCCTTTGTCACTGATATCCCAAATGAACTCGAGGCATGGAACAGTCATCCTGTCAACATTCATTCACTTTCTTGATCTCAGAGTAGATTGGAAGAGATATGTTATGACATCAGTATCACATACTGACTCACACATGCATGCACGCCTTTCTCAATCCTACTCATCAAGTGGCCATGGATATCAAACTCCCTCAGGAGGGTCAAATCCCATATCTATCACTCACCCCTTAAAAGCCCCATGTGTCAAAGCCACCCAATCATCACCTTTATAACAACCCATGTTTCAAGACTGCGTTTGATGATGTCAAAGTGTGCCCAACGACATGTGTTGAGTGCAGTGATTTCAGGTCTAAGAATCACACTCACCACCATCACTGTGAGTACTGACTGTGACTACCATGAGTTGGTTCCCTGTGTCAAACTCACGCTGGGTTTGTCCGATACACTTGTTCTCTAACAAGTACCTATGTGTTTGGTTTGATATCTCTATATCATGACTAATGAGATTTTGTCATCAACCAACACCACAATCTAGTCTTGTGTGTCATTGCTGTCTATCTACCTTCCACAATGACATCCGACTAGGGACATAATGAGAATGTATAAACTCTTAGCATTTGTATGATCTCATCGTTTAGGTCCTCAACCTGAAGGCATACGTCATTGAGTATTGTCATTCTCTAGACATTCAATCTGTTCTATCACTATCTCATATGACTGAACCAGAAAGAATTGGAAGCTTGCCTTTGATGTTTATCAAATAAATCTTAATGTACCCACCAATCATCCCAGGATTGGCTCTCGGGGCATACATACCAGCAGACTCCCACTTGCACTGTGAGCCAATCACCCTTGAATCATATTCATAGTGATCTTCAAACATGTCCCACATGTTACTGTGCTCTTAGTGCAAACATAGTGAGTTATGGAAACACCTTGCCAAAGTCAGTATAAATTGCATGTCTCTCATCTATTCATTGTACGTCACACGTATGAGATGGAGTTTCCGTAATATGTGATCTAGTATTCCTTTGCTAACCTTTAGCCACATTGCATGATCAAGGATTCCATAATTGTCATCAATGAGTGGAATATCTATAAGTTCATCTCATGAACTTCCAGATCCATATAGTATCTATTGTTGTTCTCTAACGCATAGATACTCGGCATTTCCTTTTAAATGGTTTTATTGGAACACTTCCAATTATCAACAAACTTTCACTTTATTTATCCCATATATATTTTGCGATTAATTTTCTGTCCTTTTGGAAGTTCGCATCAATGTAACTCTTTACATCAAACTCTTCCTTTTTCTCCATGGAACTAGTACTTCTCAAGTTCTTATTGTTTCCAATAATCCTTACTAGAAGTAGACAGACATCCACTCGTCATGTCCCACATACGAGTTGATGAATGCATTTTGTTCTTGCCATGTCCATACATGCAAGATAATGGGATGATTACATACATGATAGATCCATATCTATTCTTAGTGTTCCCATTCTTCATAAGAATTGGACACTTGGACTTGGGATACTAACTCCATGTAACATGGACAAGTTTTCTCCCACTGAATCTATGCATACTGAACCCTTCAGTACAGATTGCCAATGTATGCCTTCACTTTTCAGGTCAAGAGGTTTTCGAGAACTATCTCTATAGATCTCTATTCCTATCACATAGGAAACATCTCTATCTTCCTTAAAGATAATTTCCACTATTGGATTTCCATTCTAGAACATTTCCATTTCACATCAACATGTGGAATGTGAGCACGCTCCCACTAAATCACAGATCCCATCTTTATCTTTGACATATCAGTCAAACCCTTTGACTATATCATCAAAGTAAAGATCCAATTCTGAGTTGCTTGTACTCAATCAATCACATTGATTAGTCCATTGTAACTTATAGACTTCATTTGCATTAATGGATTCATAAACCTTATAGGTTGTGTCACATACACATCCTTGTTTTATTCCTCATAGGAATGCAGTTTTAGTATCCATATGCCAAATGTCCTAGTCATTAAGTTGCAATCAACAAGCATCATCCTTCTCAAAATGTTATCCATGTGTCTTAACACTTAAGACTTATTTGCACTTAAGGATTTCCATCCAATGGGTGCTACCATCAAGGTCATACCTTATGGTTTACATGGAAGTCATTTAGGATGTAATGGTCATATACCATAACTCAAAATCCGGTTCCTCATATTCATCTGGATAGTTGACTCATCACATGAACAACTCATCAAATAAATAATTGAGGTGTATCTGTCAAGGATATAAGAACTCACAACTCCTTGTGATTCTCAATGTCCTTTATTAGTGTGGGGTATTCTTTTATTAAGAAGAATTCAGTTATTAGATAATCATTCTCTAACTCCTTAGAGTATGATCCCTTCTTGATTTAGACATCACCATGCCTTAATCATGAGTTCACTATGATACACTATCATAATCACTCATAAGGATCTCAAACATTTGGTCTAAGTATTTCATTCATTGATCTCATCGAGAATTAACACTTTACCAAATTTTCACTTCATCTATGATAATCTTGAACACTTCAAGATATTCATATTGGTATTTCTCTAAACACCATTTGAAGTATTAGCATTTGTTCCAATAGGTATGTAAATACATCACATGTATTATACCTAATAGGATAATCATTCTCTCACTACCATTAGTGAAGATTGATTAATCATGTCCAAGATATTCATGTCTCTTGCTGGTTCTCTAACCAAAAGAGTCTAGATTTATCCATCATATGGAAACTAGAAATGAATTTCTTATGATTTATGCTAATTTGATTGTTTGAGTTATCTATAACTTTTAGGTATCGTTTTATCTTATGCATATCAAATACCACAAGTAAGCAAGGCATTGCCACAAAGATCACATCTTTAAAAGATTGAAACATCAACTTTATTGATTGCCATCATTGTCATACAGTATGCAAAAAAATAAAGTGTTTCTATCTATTGGAAAATATGAAATAGCAGTTCATAACTGTATTACATGCCTTTTATGCTGAAAATAACTAAAGTACTCCTACCTATGGTGGCAACACTTGCCCCATTTATTGAGTGCTTTACACTTTACATTTTGGTATCATATACCTCAAAAAGTGTTACAAGTTTACTTTCATGACACCTTTAAGTAGAGACGTCTGTTGCCTCCTTCTTTTGTTCTTCCAGATAGAGAGGACAATTCCTTTTCCAATGTCATGGCTTTTGACAATCGTGGCAATTGCCTTTCTTGGTCACGCCTCCCTTGGCCTTGAGAGCTGAAGTCGTCTTGGGCTCCTGGCTAGCATCAGAACCTTTCTTAGCTTTGCCCTTGCCCTTGTGCTTGGACTTGCCTTTCTTGCTTGTGATCACCATCACATACTTAGGCTTGTCCTTCTTCATCTGTGTCTCGGCTGTCCTCAACATGCCCAACAACTCTGACAGTGGCCTATCAAAGTTGTTCATGTTGTAGTTCATCACAAACTGTCTGTAAGATTATGGCAATGATTACAGTATCAGGTCAGTAGCCAACTCTTGGCTCAGTGGAAATCCCAGTCTTTGCAGGTTCTCCACATACCCAATCATCTTGAGTGTGTGAGGACCAACTTGATCTCCTTCTGTCATGACACACTTGAACAGCACCTTTGAGACATTGTATCTCTCTTACCGTGCCTGATCTTCATACAGGTTCCTGAGATGTTGAATCATCTCAATGACACCCATATTCTCATGTTGTCTCTGCAACTCATGGTTCATGGAGCACAACATCAAGCACTTTGAATCAATGGCATCATCAGAATGCTTCTTGTAAGCATCCCTTTCTGTCTTTTGTGCATTAGGAGTCGGTTCCTCTGGAATTGGAGCATCCATGACATAGAGCTTTCGCTCTTGAGTGAGAACAATTCTCAATGTCCTATACCAGTCGTGGAAATTTGTCCCATTTAGTCTGTCCTTTTCAAGGACTGATCGCAAAGAGAAGTGATTGTTGTTTGTTGTCATTTTCACTACAAAAGGAAATATGCAATTTTAGTCCAAAAACTCATTTTTGACTTATTTGATTGATTTAAAAGGTTGACGATATAATTAGGCCTTTAATTATTTATCGCTCCCACTATTTTAGTTCAAATTGATAGCCCTCACTATCAATTTGAAGATTGTAGAGTACAACCTTCTAGTGGGCAAGGTCCTGAAATCCTCTAAGTCATGGACCAGCTAGGGCTGTCACCCACAACTTATATCTCTCAGGTAGGCAACTTTTGCCAATTGCATCATATGCAACTCTTGATAAGATGTCATATGCAACTCCTTGCCATGATCATCTCCATGCCTCAAGGCGCTAGATCCTATCTAGGTCACCTTGTTAAGTCCGACCCAAAGCAAAAATGATGAATATGTACCCTGCTTGGGCAGACCCACACATTCATCCTTCACGCATCCACGAGATAGACGGTGCACCTCGCTTGGGCGTGCCCACACTTGTTCAATCAAGCTTTTCACGTGTGTCACATTTGGAAGGCATCTAAAACTTAATATTTAATGAGGGATTTGGTTTTTATATACATATACATATCCAATCACCACAATACATAGTACATATCATATACATGCTATATCCCACATAAAACATGCAAAATGATAAAAGCGATGATTATGGCCATCCTAATGTGATTCCTCGAGCCAATTGGAATCACGGTCATCTAGGTCTACAACACATGCAACCTGTACAAGATGAACTATGTGCCTTGCCTTCTGAGTTGATTAACTCATCATATGAATGATCTGCTCTCTCTGGCAGGTCGACTGGGTGCCACCAGCCGATCGGTTGGCTCCTCCAACCGATCGATTCGCCTGGTCGTCGTGCATCTCTTCATGGCCGCCACCCATTCGTCTCGCTCCTCGAACTAGTCATCAACCAATCGGCTCACTCCTTGAACCGATCGTCTGGAACGTCAACCGATCGGTTCATGCCTTGAACCGATCATTTCAGCTATCGTCTTGACATAACAGGAAATAAAATCTATCCTATTTTACATTGTAAAAGAGAAACCTTGAGTTACATTCGAGGGGAGAAAAGGTAGGAAAGAAATCTCAAATTATTTCGAGTTACATCAGGAATAGGAGAAGGAAGATCAGTGCACAGACCGAGATGCAAGAAACCACATACAACCATACACAGATAGGGTTTATAGGCCATAACCACGCTATACATTCACCACAAAAACTCATTTAAGGGTGACGCATATCGAGTGCATTAATAATACATATCATATATGTAATTTGGGATTTGTGGATTTAGGATTGGACATGCATAAAGCCAATATTATTCGCATCGAATGCAATAAATAAAGGCGACAAACCAAAATCGATCATATCAATATTCCTAAAATATAGAGCAGTTGACGTGGCTCTGATAGCACTGTTGGGTTTTAGGGGAGGAAGAGAAGGCAGCGGAAACAAAAACATTTTCTCCCCCAAACCCAAAACAAGGAAACGCGTCAATATCTATACAATAGGAAAGGATGGTTTGTGGAATCATACCTTGTCCCGAGGCTTGATCGGCGACAATACCTTGCGCCTTGTGCGGTCTTCACCTCCGATCTTGGAAGGTGTCTGTGCAGCTCCTGGTTGCACCGGGACTGATAGGATTGAAGGTTGTCCTCCTAGCGGTAGAAACATCCCGCGTCTGTAGTAGTTCACACGAACAACATGGAACTCCAATCTCCTTGTCCCACAAGAAATCGGAAGGAGTCGCACCCTCCTGTTGACGTACTAGTTGCCAACACACTCTCATGCCTCCAGTTGCAATTGCAGTTGTCTTTCCCTTACTGCACCTCCCTTTGCGGGTAGCACTTGCTCAGGCTCTCTCTCGATTACCAAAACCAAAGAGAATGACAACTTTACAGAGCAACTGGTTGCACTGAGTTGTACTTTGAGAATCCCCCAATACCCCTATATATATAGGAGGGTCATGGGATAGGGTTCTCTATCCCGGGCAATGTGGGACTAAAAGTAGGAGTATAAGGGTTTGAGATTTTCCACAAAAGCAACCAACTCACAACCTGAACCGATCGTTTCACAACTGAAATGGTCGGTTGGGGACCTGAACCGGTCGGTTGACACCACAACCGATCAGTTGGGACCCATGAGCCGGTCGGTTCATTTCTGAACCGGTCGGTTCGTGGTCCTGACCAGTTCCCAATTGACTTTCCTTCTTTTGTTTCTAATTGGTATCGAATACCAATCCTTGTTCCAATCAAATTGGGCAAGTGAAATGCAAGGAAAATTCTCACCAATCCTACTTTCCCAACTTGCTCTATTGCACTAGTTGAATTAATCATTTCAACATTTGAAATAATCATTTCACCCTGACCATGAGCCGATCGACTCAACACTTGAGCGGACCGGTTCACCAAGCTCAGCCGATCGGTTCATCACATGACCCGATCGGTTGGGAGTGCAGATTGTGCAGCATCGGTCAATTGCGATTTCAATCAATCTGATACTCCAATCAATGTGTCCAACACCTTGAACATTATGATATTGAGCTATTAATTGATTGAGTGTTTAATTGAACTACTAAACTCCTTTAGTAATCAATCTAAACATTGTTTGTGGACAAAACTCCTCTTCCAGGTTAAATCCTATGTGTGTGACCCTGCAGGTCCATTTCACGTTGGCAGTGAAAGTCCATAACACTTATGACTTCACAAGCAAAGAGCGGTGCCTAGTCACACATCAGTGCTACCCAAGTAAAAGTAGAAAGTTGGAGAATAACTTTCAATCCTAAAATTCGTGAATGGTGTTACAGTGAATGTATAATTCCTTTGTCACTGATATCCCGAATGAACTCGAGGCATGGAACAGTCATCCTGTCAACGTTCATTCACTTTCTTGATCTCAGAGTAGATTGGAAGAGATATTTTATGACATCAGTATCACATACTGATGCACAAATGCGTGCACGCCTTCTCAATTCTACTCATCAAGTGGCCATGGATATCAAACTCCCTCAGGAGGGACAAATCCCATATCTATCACTCACCCCTCAAAAGCCCCATGTGTCAAAGCCACCCAATCATCACCTTTATAACAACCCATGTTTCAGGACTGCGTTTGATGATGTCAAAGTGTGCCCAACGACATGTGTTGAGTGCAGTGATTTCAAGTCTAAGAATCACACTCACCACCATCACTGTGAGTACTGACTGTGACTACCATGAGATGGTTCCATGTGTCAAACTCACGGTGGGCCTGTCCGGTACACTTGTTCTCTAACAAGTACTTATGTGTTTGGTTTGATATCTCTGTATCATGACTAATGAGATTCTGTCATCAACCAACACCACAATATAGTCTTGTGTGTCATTGTTGTCTATCTACCTTCCACAATGACATCCAACTAGGGACATAATGAGAATGTACAAACTCTTAGCATCTATATGATCTCATCGTTCAGGTCCTCAACCTGAAGGCATACGTCATTGAGTACTGTCATTCTCTAGACATTCAATCTGTTCTATCACTATCTCATATGACTGAACCAAAAAGAATTGGAAGCTTGCCTTTGATGTTTATCAAATCAATCTTAATGTATCCCACCAATTATCCCATGATTGGCTCTCAGGGCATACATACCAACAAACCTAGTTGAAGTGGGTGATCAAAGTGATGCAGACCTGCTACCCAACTAAATGGCGTTCAGGCATCACATTTATAAATAAAGAATTTGATATTGTGTTATTAATAGTGTAGGCCACAAAAAATGAATGTTATACGTAGGTGAAGTTTGATGTGCCGCTTCTACAATTAATGATAAACAAATCTAATATGGCATTCAATAGAGATGGAAAATGGAGTTTGGTTGATGAGGTGTGGTTAAGAATGCATGAATCCTTGTGTTTGATGTAAAGTATGCATCAAATATCCACAATAATTATTGTGGCTCATTATTGGGATCCTTTTCATGCATCAATTGTTGCATCTCGTCAATGATCACTTTGAGTTTTTTGTTTAAGATAATACAGTCTATTGGTGGCCCATGTGACCATAATGATCATGCATAATGACTTGCGGGGTCACTTTGGCATTTAATGCAATCTCTTATTAGAACTAGATCGATTCAAAATTAGATGCATCGTTTTTTGAAATGGATCACTATAAGAAAAAATATTGATTCCTATGTATGCAAGGATACATTGCAAATAAAATAGATAAGAATAAGTGAAATAAAAAAAATCCAAATAAAAGAAATATATCTAGATTCTAGCAATTAGAAAAAAAATAAATGAAGAAAACAAATGACTTAAATACTTGGGTTTCTACCAAGAAAAGCTATATTATGGTCATAAGTTTGACCCCTTCATTCTCATGTAGATGGTAATGGTGGGGGGATCTATGAAAAATGAAGGGACCTGGCAATCTTGATCTGGGTTTTTGTAGGACAATCGTCATGGAATAATGTACCAACAAAACTTTTTCCTAAGAATGGATAGTTTTCCTCCATATATGGATTCCATGTGGGACTTTGGTTCTTTGTATATAGATCTATAAGAATTGATAGTTTTCCTCCATATATGGATTCCATGTGGGACTTTGGTTCTTTCTATATAGATCTATTGTCATAAGTCATAAGCACACAACCTGAGATTTTATGCTCTTGAAATTGTTAGAGCATTTTATTTGTTGCAAGATACTTGTTCATATTTAGTTACTTGATATTGCTAACCACTTTATGCTTATTTTATAGGTAGATAACATTACTCACAATAAATCAAATGTTGTAGTGGTGATTATTGCAGTTTGTAACTTATTTTGTGTGCCCACAAGGCATCATCTAACTTGAAACCTCAGTCATTCTATGATTTATGAGATATCTCAATTTGGTCAAATGTCTGAGGTTTGTATGGGGTAGTTACATTATGTTTCAACTGATACTTTCTCATAAGTGCTCAAGATGGTATTCAACAAAGAGAGAGCCCCTATCACTTATAAAGGTTGTGGAGACATTGGTCCTTGGTAATATAATATTTTAAACATATTGATTACAAATCTAGAGTGCTCAAGAAAAGTTCTATACCTTCCACCCACATCATTTAGTATATATTGGTTGCCATAGGAAGATGGAAGGACACGATATATTTTGTACCACATTATTAAGAAAAGGTGTGCCTTTATCCCATCTATAATAGGTTTATATTCCTCATAAAAATATGTTAACTCTTTGGCACTCCCTACATGTCTTGATAGTAGTATGAGCTTCATTAAATAAGGAAGGTGAATAAGATACTGATTGAAGAACTTTGATTTTGTCATATCAGTCCTCAAGTATCTTCCATCAAGAGATGCACACCACTACTCTTGTATAAGAGTGGCTTCTTCTTCTAACATTCATCTCATGTATACATTGTTAGTAAACTACCTAATCAATAGAGAATCATCCTAGTAATATCCTTCATATTAAAGAAGAACTTTTTATTCTAGTTATAATTTAGTTGTTGCAAAAACATGCATATCATGGTACAACTAGATCAACATTACAAACAAACACAAATAACTCATTGGATAAAAATTATTGATGGGGATATAACAATGTTCTTCACATTGGAGCCCTGAGAAATGATCAACCACCACATTGTTAGTGCCTTTTTTGTCAAATATTTAATGATCTAAATATTTTAGCAGCATGTCCTATTTGAAAGGTCCCAATTTGGACTCTTTCTTTATCATTAGATAATCGATGACCATATGATTATTGTAGATTATCGCTTTTGAACTTATAATATACAAACTAAACTTATGAAAAGTTTAGATTAGTGCTAGTGTATCTTTCTGAATAGTTGAAAATTTTACTTAATCATTGTCTAGTGTTTCACTAGAATAACAAATCAAGTGATTCTTTTTGTTGTATTTTTTTTCTAATCACTACACCAATGGCATAATATTTTGCATCACACGTCTACTCAAAAGGAAACTCTCAATCTAATTCTAGAATATGGTGGTTGTGTAAGAGCTTTTTATGATGGTAATAGACCATTAGACAATTAGCATTGGAGTCATATGTCATGTAATTCACTAGAAAGTTGGATATTGGTTTATCTATCTTTGAGAAGTCTTTGATAAAACACATGAAATATATTACATTCTCAAGAGATGTTATTAAATCATTTATAGATGTAAGTGTATCTAGTTTGGCAATCATATCTATCTTGTTTTTGTATTATTTGATTCCATTTTATAGAACCTTGTGTCCCAACACTATTCTTCTAGTACTAGAATAAGGAACTTTTCTTAGTTCAAATTTTGATTTTCTCCACACATTTCTTCAGGACCAAGGAAAAATTCATCAAGGAATATTCAAGGAAAACCCTAGTGACTGACAAATTATCTGAGAATAATTCCATCATGTCCTAGATAAATTTGGTGAATATGGAGGACATGCACATATAGTGAATAATTTGCTTTAATACCTACCAATCTTCTGTCCCCTCTTTGTCCATGAATTTTCAAATTTTTCTTAATGAAATCATGCATAATTTCAATTATGGTCCACACCATGGCATACATCTGACTATCAACTAAACGAACATAAGGAACTCAATGTAGGTATTAATTATAAGTCTTCATAAGTCTGAGGTGCAAAGCTTGTAAGAAAATAGGTTTTCTTGTAGATGGTGTATTGATAGATTTTATTGTATACATACCAAAATGATATAGGATCTTCTGAATGAACTATTGTAAGATAGAAAGAGATTTTGATTTTTTTGGCGCAATATATCTCCTTCCCTCTGACACCTCATCACTTTATATGAAATTACTCAAAATAATTAAACATAATTAACTACTAACTAATCACATAGTCAGAAAAGTACAAGAATTAAACCCAATTTCACGTTATAAACAAGTTCTAAAATATTTGTACAAAGGTCCATCATTTCTGTAACAGACTGAATCTCAGGATCCTTTCTACAATTTACCCACTTTTGAGATTTTATTTTCTTTCTAGTCCTTTTGTACCTTTTTCATAAATTTACCATCCATTTGAGTCTTCTTTGGCCTCAATATTGAAATTGAGCCTTTCTCGAGGACATAATTCACACTATACCCACATTTATGATAATGTAGGCGGTTTTGCACAAATAACTAACTTAATGAGATTATTGAGGACTAATAATGCAACATGACCAGTAATGAGAGATAATTAGTAGATAATGCTAATTTAGAGCCTTTATATCTTTTTGGATAAAGATATGAGTAATAATGTGTATTTGAGTTAATGTATGAGAGTAATTAACCTTTTTCTTTCTCTCTCCTCAAATATGATATCAATGCATGAAAAGATGGTATTATGATAAGATATGACTCTTAATGTTGATATGTCTCGAATTTGACTCACTTATGTCATTAAGAGACTCTCTATATAATACTCACTCACTTTATACATTAATATATGTATTAATAGACAATATAATTATTAAGGTCCAAAGTTTGTGTAAAATGAGAAACTAAAGGCATCACATTGTTCTAGGAGTCATACATAACCTATGATTAAGTTTTGGTACCTTTTGGACTTAATTGACCCTTCAAATGGATTTTACAAGTTTCAATATAGTTATAGAATATCAATCAAATTTCATTTATGTCATTTTGTCCCTTGATTTCTCTATCGCGTGCCCCAGATCGCCATCTGATCCTGATCCGACGGCTAGGAGGTTGTCTCCTACCTCCAACCACTGGGCAGACAAGACTCCTCGGTTCCACAACCAGTTCTCCCTCTCCTCTCCACCTTTTCATGAGATTTTGATTGTGTTGGCTTCGTCTCCTCGAGCTGCTCAATTTGAGCCATGGCTCATCGGCTCCTGTGCACCATAGCTGAAATGCCCAATGGCGTCAGCCGAAGCTTTCTCAACTCCACCACTGTTTTGTCTCATCAAGCCTCCTTACCTATAAATAACACCACACTCACCTCTGTTGGCTCCCATACGATCTTTTCCTTGCGCAAATTTGTTCGAAGACCCCTCGTTTAGCTGTGACAACCCCATCTTCCTCCCTAACTTAAGGATCATCAAGCCTCCTTACCTATACGTCCAATTTGGTCAAGTATCGAGAGAACGCCCAATCGGGCAAGCTTCTCCTCCGCGGCCATGGCTCGCGTGAGAGGAAGAAAGATGACCCATGAGCTTTTTAGTGTCTTACCCCCACACATGCCTCCTCTCATGTTTTAACTCCAAGGCCATTTTGGTCTTTTTGCCTTTTTTTACTCACCCTTGCGCTAGCCAACTTAGCCTACGTGGCTTTTTCCTGCTCTCTGATTGGCTCAGAGAAAAAATATCATAGAAAATTGATACGTCATCAAAACATTTCAAACAAATACTCGTTGGAAAGCTTGTTTCATGCAGAATTTTGATTTCAAGGTTTTTGTTTACTAAATCTCTATACCTTTTCAATATTAATTGGGTACATCATCTAAATCTTAAAAAATATCCTAAAAATGATAACTAATGCATCCTAACTCCGATTTTGATATATAAATATGTTTTCTTAATCACTGAAACCTAAGTGAGCTTTTGGTCCTAGTTTTGAGTCCTAAATTGAAGGTTTCTATAAAAGGTCCAATATGAGTATCTTTTATACACCTTATTCTTTAATACATACTAATATATGTGAAATGTTATAACTAGGATAATATGGAATGGATACAATATAACTGGTGATAATGATGGTTATGTGAATCTTCAATAAGGTATGTGACCCCTATTTATGTATGTGATGCCTATTTATGAATGAATAATAATGCTTTTGTAAGAATGTACAATTAACCTATTCCTCAGTTGGGCTTTTATCCAACCCTACAATCACAATGTGATAGCCTTGATATCCTTCTATTGCCTTTATTGGCTCTTTATTTACTTGAATCTTATATTGTCAGTATGGCCCATTTATTTGGATTATTTTAATAATGCTATGGCCAATGTTGGCACATTCATTTACTTGATTTAATTCATGGGTTTATTCCCCAATACTATGATGCAAATGTTATTTATATTTTCCCTACTGCCAAGTGGACTATTAAGCATGATGTATTTTTGGCCAAATGACAATGTAGTGTACATCTGTACAACCACCCATAGTGGGCATGTGTAAATTCACCTAGGAGAATGTGATAATTATCCCCCGAAGGATAAGATAATTCCCTTTGTATTATAAATATATTTGAGGTTTGGGATGTGTAAATTCCCCTCTCATCTTGGTGAGGGTTCGGTAGGTGCCCTCACCCTACATTGGTATGATTTTATGTCATAATATCATTCATGCTTTGTGATTATTGTTGTGGATTGATATATGATAGTCTTCTATTTCTTATTTGATTATTTGTCTCATTCTCTTGAAATTTCTTTGTATAATGAATCATTTTATTTATGTGATGTGGCACTTTGTATTTGACCTTATTCCTTTTTATTAACACATACTTTTATCTCTCTCTTGTTGGGTGATCCCAACCACCCAGGTATAGGATCATAGTACGCATTGGAAGCTTGGTGAACCTGTCTATGGATAAGAGATATGAGTTCAACCTTCTAGCTTGGACTTAGCTATAGATGCCTATATGTTAAGTTGTTTTTCCTTGGAGACAATTTTGAAGTAGTTTTAGTCTTCATCTACCTAGATCCTATTGTTTGTATAAAGTTGTACACCATTGTGTAGAAGTGGAATTTTAAACTTTGACTATATTCAAAATGTATAAAGAGTACAATACAAAATTCCCCAATAGGGGTGTACAACTTTTTTTGGGTTGGGGAATTTTGTATTGTAGTCTTTATACATTTTGAATATAGTCAAAGTTTAAAAGTCCACTTCTACACAATTGGTGCTTTTGTTTACCATGATTATTTAGTAAAGTTGATGTCTTTACACTTTCCATATATAACTCATATACCATAACAAGTATTTACATATGTATCCATTGGTCTCAGCAACATCCTGTATACAAAAGAGATATTTCGACATGTATAAGTCATATATATAAACTTTGGCATATTGCCAAAAACTCGTGTTGATACAAGTTTATCATCTATAAAACACTTCTCATACTCAAACCTAAAAATACAGGGATGACGCTAAGACTTTACTACTACAACTGTAGTTGTCCAACCTTTTATGTCTATCAATCACTAGGATGCCTTCTTGTTTGGCACGATCTCGAATATGTTGTAGGTGACCACCTATAAAGATGTGGTGACCCAACGGTGAGACCCAGTCCCAGCGAGAGATATAACTCTCTCCAAGAGATATTGATTACAATAGATTATTTAATAGTAAATAGACTCAATAGTTGGAGTATTTCATAAGCAACTGAGTAGAATGACTGGTTCTAACATACTAAGCAAGTTAAATAGATAAGCCTAGCAACAAGTATAATTACTCAGATTTCATAATATTTCATCATTAAATAATTGTGTAGTATAAATTCATGGCAAGGCTAATCAACCAATGTGAAATGTATTCTACCCTAGTAAGTATACTACACAACTTGTATTACCTCTTTTATTATGCCCTGAGGGGTTTGAAGAATACCATTCAAGTCCCAAATAACAACTACTAAGTCAAAATTAGTGCCATACAAGATCTAGGAGAATCAGATTCCTAAGATCTTCAGTGCCATCAGTCAGTAAGAGTTTGCCATAGAGACACATAAGGTCAAGCTTCTAACAGCCTAGTCCGTCTTTGGTATAGGTCATGGAACTAGTGAAAGGAGGTGTGTATGCAAACCCTATCATTTGAATTACAACCACATTTGTCCTTAAATCTCATCTCATATATATAATCACTGAGACACGACTGCATCCATTCTCAAACCAAGGGCTAGGTATGACCCAGTCATCCTCCCAAACACTGGGAGTTAGGATGAAAAGCACCCTACATGCTCAAAAGTATGCGCTTTGAGTTTCATTTAAGAATACAAGTTTCACCATCCAGCAAGTTCTGACACTAAAGATGGTTCTATGGGACAAGGCACTACATGGTTAGGGTTACACTTGATTAGTTACTACCAATTGGGTGAATTAAGGCTTCATCATACAAATGGGCATACAACCCCTAATTCATTTCTTTCAAGTGTATAAGTATTGCAACCTTAGAATATATGAAATGTATGAGGTATATAATCTTAATCATATTACCAAATTATACTTATTCATTACCAATCGTGGTGTTATAATTGTCGTCATACCATTACAAGGTACAATTTCTTATCACAAGTTTCGGGGTTCCAATCCTTACTACATCTTCAAGACGATTCTACCTCCATCAGGGCTCAGCCATGCCCAAAGGCCTTAAAGGCCATCACATCAGTCCCTACAACATCACCATTATTTGTCAATTCCTTAGAAAAAGGCTTAACAAATCATCAATCACACATGTGAGGTATAATATTAATGTAGCCAGGAATTATGATGTTCAAGTAGCATCACATCGGGGTTCCATCATAAGAAGAGAGTATTTCATTGTCACATTTAATAATTCAGGAGGGCTAATTGCAATCAGTCATCATCACTTAGTTACATTAGGATTAGATGTAACAAGCTCTATTAAATTAGACTTACACATCCACTTATTATGATGATTTATCAAATATATTCATACAAGGGAAAAGGTAAGAATACAAATTAAAGGCATTGAACCATCAATTTCTCATTATTAGAACCAACATATTATACTATGGGATTCATTCCAATCTACTGAAGGTTGAATCATCCATTCTCAACCATTGGATTGGGTTCATTATTCAAAACCATCAATTGGAATATAAGTTTAACCCTTGCATCATGTAATCAAAGAAACCATTTCTTTCGAACTTAAATGAAGCAAACATTGAAACCTTGACTTACCATTGATTGTGGTAACATGTTCCACCATTGGTTGTGAAACATTATGCCACCATTGGTTGATAGGGTCAGTACTACCATTATCTATCTCCATTAAATGTTCAGCTAATGTCACTATCAATTTATGCCAACTTTAGGGTGCTTAAACCATTAATTATTGAGCTTCCAAAAGAGTCTAAAACTAACCTAAGGTGTGACCATCAATTGACACCATCAATTTTCACCATTGATCATCACCATCTTATCATGAAGACAACTCCATCGGTTATCACAAGGACGCCACCATTGGATCATGTATAGAGAAGAAAACAGCTTAGAAACCTAAGTATAGGACATCATTTGATAGTTGCTAAGCACCAAAAATTTCTGTACCAAACTGATCTAAGTCTTCCTTTACCTTATTAAGGACGTGCACATAGTTTCAAGATCATCTAGATCTGAAAAATAAGCAAGGAACGCCATAAAAATGGGAACCTCAAGAAAATATACTTTTCTAAGTGCTTAGATCTTTGTTTTAGAGAAAGAACATAAGTAGGCAAGCTTCTAGTAAGCAATAGAAGTGAAGAGGGTTATAAAATTCACCAGTAGTAAGAAGATGAGACCCCAAACAGAAAAAAAGTTGATCAAGGAGGGTAGAAAAGCTAAGTAAGGAATGCCATAAAAATGGAAAACCCAAGAAAGCTTAGTTTCTAAGTGCTTAGATCTTCGTTTTATAGAAAGAACATGAGTAGGTAAGCTTGTAGTAAGCAATCAAAGTGAAGAGGGATATAAAATCACCTTTAGGAAGAACATCAGACCCCAAAAATCAAGAAAAATCGAGCAAGGAGGGTAGAAAACCCTATCTTTAGGTCTGAACTCGGCCAACTACCTTCTTTCTCCACAAGAGAAGCAAACCCTAGGTTGGAGGAGCAAGAAAGTTAGGTTCTTTTAAATTTAGATAAAGATTTTCCATGGAAAACCATGTTTATGTATAGAAAGAAGGTTGGAGGAAGAAGAACATCAAATGAAATGAAGGAAAGAAGGAGTTACTTATTCATTTAGTTCAAGATCATCAAAAGCAAGCTTAATAAACCCTAGTGAGTGTAGATCTGAACCCTAGAAGCTCTAGGAAGAATATTGACAGTCTTCTTCTACCTTGGGCACCTTCTCCACCACCAAACCGGGAAAGATGAAGTTTTTGAGAGGAGGGAAGAGATAAGGAACCTAAAGTTTCATTTGGGTGCTTACGGATATGTATATAAAGATTTAAGATAAGGAAGAGAAGAAGCTTGAGATCTCCTAGTAGCTCTTCACGTGTCCATCGCTAAGAACTTACACATTCATGAAGTAGAAGATCCATCAGTTGAGGATACCTACTAGGCCATTGGTTGTTACATCTCATGGTCAACCATCATTTGTTATGCATGGGAAGCCATTGATTCTTGAAACCCTAGCTTACTAGGTGATGAACCATTGTTTGATCATCCTTTTAAAGTGAACCTCCGGTCCAAGTGGACAAGACTAGAAAAAACATCAACCTAATTACTTCTAGTATGACCGTCGGTTTCTACCACATGTTGATGACCATTGGATGTCAACCAAATAGGGGGACCATCGATTGATGGTTCCTAAAGGTAGCTCACCCATGAAGGGGTAAACCCTAATTCACCATTATAGAGAAACACCATCAAAACAAGGTACAAATAAGATCCCCATGGCTCAAAAAGATCAATCATGATAAGATAACATCTAAGAAAAACCTCTCATATGGGTAAATTGCATAAAAGTCCAAAATGTTCATAAAATTTCATAACTTACTCAAACAATGTCCAAATTGGACCAAATTTGGAAGTTAAGCTTGCCACATGATATAAAAACATATCACAAGATTAGATTAAGATTTTAAGCACTAAATTATGATAATTAAACATTTTCAACACTTTATGCATGGTCAGGGGTCTTACAGCTATAAACCCCTAACAAAGATTTTGACCCCAAAATCCTATGCAAAGAGAGATGGGTACTTTATGTGCATCTCATATTCTAACTCCCATGTGGATTCCTCTATGCCACAGTGATTCCACAAAACCTTCACTAACACTATATCCATATTCTTCAGCTTCTTCACTCTTCAATCTAGGGTTAACATAGGACCTACAACATAGGCAACATCCTCATCTAACTCAACTTCCACCTCTATTGTCCGATCTGTATCTAGATGATATTTCTTCAGTGTGGAGATATGAAAAACATTGTGCAACCTTTGCAACTCTAGAGGTAGATATAACTTGTATGCTACCTTTCCAACACAAACAAAGATAGGGTATGGCCCCATAAATCTAGGATCCAACTTACCCTTCTTACTAAACCTCAACACACCTTTCCAAGGAGAAACATTGAGATACACTTTGTCTCTCACTTGGAACTCTAGTGGTCTGTGACCGTTATTTGCATAATATTTTTGTCTATCCTAGGTAAATTTCAACTATTGTTGTATCACCTTAATCTTTTTTTTAGTCTGTTGTACAAGCTCAGGACGTAAAAGTTGATACTCACCTATTTCATACCAACAAAGTGGAGATTGACAACGTCTCCCATACAGAGCCTCGTAGGTCCATATTGATACTTATGTAATAGTTGTTGTTGTATTCAAGATCTATCAGACTTAGGTGTACATCCAAACTACCCAAAAAAAACAAAACACATTCCCTCAAAAGATCCTCTAAAGTATGAATAAACCTTTTAGATTGGCCATCAGTCTGTGGGTGGAAAGTTGTGATGAACCTCAGTTGTGTTCCCATTATTGAATGTAGATGTTCCCAGAACCTACTTGTAAACTATTTACCTCTTTTAGAAACTATAGTTACTGGAATGCCATGTAAATGGATTATCTTATCAACATATACATATGCCAACTTTTCTATTGTAAACATCATCTTGACTGGAAGGAAGTGAGTTGACTTAGTCAATCTGTCTACTACCACCTGATGGAATCATAACCTTTGGTTGTCCTAGGAAGAACAACCAAAAAGTCCATAGTAATATGATCGCACTTCCACAACGGTATTGGCAAAGGTTGTAGTGTTCATGCAGGCTTTTGTTGCTCAACCTTAACCTACTGACAAACTAGACACCTGGCAATGAACTTTGCCACATAACACTTTAATCCTAGCCACCAATAGATGTCCTTTAGATTATGAAACATCTTGGTACTTATAGAATGCATTGCATATATTGAGTAGTGAGCCTCCTCAAGTACTAACTTCCTTAACCCATCAACATCAGGAACCATTGTCCTGATATGGAAACAAATTGTATTGTTGTTTGTCTCATGGAAGCCTCCATGATTCTCACTTTTAATCAGATATTATGTATCACAGTATCATTCTATTGTACATTACAGATTTTTTGCCTCAAGGCAAGTTTGACTTGTAATTGTGCCAATAAATCCGCCAACAAAGAAACTTCCAGTTGTATGTTCATCTAGAAAAGAGACACTAACATGTCTCATTTGTGTCATACCAATGAATATAACTATGCATTGTCTGTGGATGATGATGATGACATCCTTCACAATGCATCAGCTACCACATTCGCCTTGCATGGATGGTAGTCTATTGTGCAATCATAATACTTGATTAACTCCATCCATCTCCTCTGCCTCATATTCAACTCCTACTTTGAGAAAATATATTGCATATTCCTATGGTCTATAAAGATCTGGCACTTTTCTCCATAATGATAGTGTCTTTAGATCTTTAAGGCCTGAACCACCAAAACAAGATCCAAATCATGTGTTGAGTAATTCTCCTTATGTTTTTTAAGATATCATGAAGCAAAAGAAATCAAATTCTTATCCTACTTAAACACACATCCCAAACCATTCTTGGGAGAATAACAAATCAAAATATAACCTTTCCCTTGTTGTGGTAGTACTAGCACTGGTGCATTGGTCAACTTGTCTTTCAATTACTTGAAAGAACATTGACATTTGTCATCCCAAGAAAAAGGAACATCCTTCCCAGTTAACCTAGTCAAAGGTAGTGATACAGAACTGAAGTTCTTTATAAACCTCCTGTAGTAGCATGCCCAACCTAGGAAACTGCAAATCTTTGTCGATGTGTTAGGTTGTTCCCATTCCCAAACAGACTCAACCTTCTTAGGGTCTACGTAAACACCCTTAGTTGATATAATAAGACCTAGAAAAGACACTTCAGACAACCAGAACTTGCACTTACTAAATGTAGCATATATCTGGTGTTGTCTCAATAAAGTCAATGTCTGGCGTAGGTGGTGCTCATGCTATTGACTATCCTTAGAGTACATCGAGATGTCATTTATGAACACCACCACACACTAATCTAGATATCGTATGAACACCTTGTTCATCAAATCCATGAATGTTGTCGGTGCATTGGCTACCTCAAACAGCATAACCACAAACTTGTAGTGACCATACCTAGTCCTAAAAGCTGACATGGGTATGCCATTTGCCTTGATTATCAACTGGTGGTAACCGAACTCAGATCTATCTTTAAAAACACAATGTCACCTCTAAACTGATCAAATAGGTCATCAGACCCTGGTAATGATACTTATTCTTTATTGTCACCTTAGTTCAACTGTCAGTAATCTATACACAATCTCATTGAAAAGTCCTTCTTTTTGACGAACAACATGGGAGAACCCGAAGAGGAAGTGCTTGACCTGATAAAGCCCTTCTCTAATAGTTCCTACAACTATTTCTTAAGACTACATCTATTTTGGTGCCATCATGTATGGTGACTGGGCTATGGGTTGTGTTTCAGGAACAAGATTGATCTGAAAACCAATCTATCTGGGAGGGAGAACACTAGGAAACTCCTCAGGAAAAACTTCCTTAAATTCCTGCACCACATGTACCTCTTAGATACTAGGACCTCTTACCTTGGTATCCACAACATGTGCTAAGAAAGCCTCACATCCTTGTCTCATCAACTTCTCTATTGTCATAGCTGACATGAAACACGCGTGAAGAATCTTCCTGACACCTTGGAAGATCCACGAGACATCACCATCATAGAACATCCCCACCATAGTACTACAGTCTAACACCACCTTGTACTTTTCCAAGGAATTCATTCCTAGGATCACATTGAATCCATGCATATCAAGTGACATGACATCCACTTGAATGTTGTGTCCCAAAAAAGAAAGATCACAAGAGGAACACACATATCACAACTCAGTGGAATTAACTAGAGGGGTTTCTAGCCAAAGAATACCAAATCTATGACCAACATGCAAATAACACTATTTATCACCTCTCTAGTGATAAAAGAGTGTGTCATACCTGGTTCAACTAGTACATATATGAAACAAGAATAAGAAAAATATAAATGAAAGAACTCCATCTCACCTGTCATGACCCGTGGATTGACTACTACTTCTGACTAGATCATGGCGTAGAACCTAGACATCACCTAATGCCATCCATTTCCTCTACTAGCTTGTATAGAGGAACATGCCTGTGACACCTGAACACATCCTCTGCCACCACCACTACTAAATTGTTGTTGCTACAAACCATGTTGACTTTTCTTTGGCTATTGGGCCTCCTCCTCATTCTTCATAGAGTGGTCCCATCTAATATTCCCTATTTGCCCACATTGATGGAACGTCTGGTTATCATTTTGTGGTCTAGACAGCCTATCACTGAGACTTATGATGAGATGTGAGTTCATGTAGATCAAAAACTATGGCCTCTACCCCTACTCAGAGACCACTATGATATTGTAAATGACCTTTGCTCAGTAAATGTCAACCTCTATTGTGACTGTTGTTGAGAAAACCTCAGCTTCCTAAAACCTCCAGAAGACTATCCTGGGAACTGAGCATGCCTCTTCTTAGCATTAAGTTCACACTTTTCTATACAAGACCTCTCAGTCTGCCTCACCGACTCCACAAAGGTGGAAAACCATTTTTTGTTCTCCAAAGCTGACATTGTGGTAGTCAACTATGTACTCAGACCTTTTTCAAACCTACAGATCCTTTCCTTATCTATTGCTTCCATGTGAGGGAAGAACCTCAGGAGCTCCATAAACTGCAACTCATACTCATTGATGGTCGTCGCTCCTTAACGAATCTTCTCCAACTCAGAGATATACTCATCTAGATAGGTCCCTGGGAAGTATCCACTAACAAACTCTCACCAAAACTCCTTTCATCCTATCACAACTCCTAGCCTTTTCTCCTATGCTATGGCCCACCATTGGCCAACACTACCCTTCAACAAGTAAACAACATGCTTAACTTTATTCTCTTCAAGGATGTTTGGAATTTTAAACACTTTTTCTAACTCAATCAGTCACATGTTAGTGTCTACTGGGTCAGAAGTACTAGCATACTCAATCACCCAGACACATCTAAGACGTTCAAACATCTTTCTGACACCTTGGGATTAGGGATGGCTACCCTAGCTTGAGGTTTTGGCTCTCTATCTACTAGATGTGTAATTTTAGCCATCATATGTTCAAACATGGATTGAAATGCCATGTTGGCCATAGTTGTTGCGTCAAACTGAGGCGTCATGGGGTGTTCCGACCCTACTTTTGGGACTCTCTTATTGTGTGTCTGCCTCCTAGCACCTCCTCTTGGTGCAGCATAGCTGCTCTGAGTGTGTTCTTCATGTCCTCCAGACATAAGCATAAGCTATGAGCAGATATGTTGGATACATAAGAACAGACTCAAACCTAAGCCCTACATCCGTATAGACTTAGCAAACCTTGAGATCTAATAGCAACTTAAGTTGTGACACCTAGTCATGCTCAAACGAGATTACTCAAAACATTAAGCATTATTAACTACTAACTAATCACATATATAGAAAAGTAGATTAATTAAAACCAATTTTATATTATAAAAAAGTTCTGAAATATTTGTACAAAGGTCCATCCTTTCCATAACTGATATACCATAACAAGTATTTACATCTGTATCAAATGGTCTTAGCCACATCATGTATACAAAAGAGATATTTTCACATGTACAAGCCATATATATAAAGTCTAGCATACTGCCAAAAACTAGGTCGATACAAGTTTATCATTTGCAAAACACTTCCCATATCTAGACCTAAGAGTACAAGGACGGCACTAAGACTTTACTACTACAACTACAGTTATCCAACCTTTTGTCTCTATTGATTACCATGTTTCTCTTCTTCTATGGCAAGATCTCGACCACGTTGTTGGCGACCACCTAAAAAAATGTGGTGACCCACGAGTGAGACCCAGTCCCAGTGAGAGATATAACTCTCTCCAACATATATTGATTACAATAGGTTATTTAATAGTAAATATATTGAACAATTGGAGTATTTGATAAGAAACTAAGTAGAATGAACAATTCTAACATACTAAGAAAATTAAATAGATAAGCCTTTCAACTAGTATAATTACTCAAATCTCATAAGATTTCATCATATGAGAACTTTGTAGTATTAATTCATGGCAAGGCAAATCAACCAATGTGAAATGTATTAAACCCTAGAAAATATACTACACAACATGTACTAGCTCTTTTATTATACCCTGAAGGATTTGAGGAATACCACTCAAGTCCCAATGACCACTACTAAGTCAAAACCAATGTCATGCAAGATCTAGGAGAACTGAATTCCTAAGATCTTTGCTGACGTCAGTCAGTACGAGTCTGCCACATCGACACAAAAGGTCAAGTTGCTAGCAGCTTAGTCCATCCTTGGTACAGGTCATGACATTAGTGAAAGGAGGCGGGTATGCAAACCCTGCCATCCTATGTACAACCATAGTTGTCCTCAATCTCATCATATATATATAATCACCAAGACATGACCACAATCGTTCTCAAACTAAGGGCTAGGTATGACTACAATCATGCTCCCAAACACTTGGAGTCAAGGTATAGTCAGCACCCTGCATACTCAACAGTATGTGCTCTGAGTTTCCTTTAGGAAAACCCATTTCACCATCAAGCAAGTTCTGCTATTGAAGACGGTTCTATGGCAGAGGGTACAAATGATTAGGGTTACACTTGACTAGTTACAACCAATTGGGTGAATTAAGGTATCATCATACAAATGGACATAGAAGCCCTAATTCATTTCTATCAAGTTTATAAGAATTGTAACTTTAGAAGATATAAACATATGAGGTATATAATATTAATTGCATTACCACATTATACTTGTTCATTACCAATAATGTGATTACACTTGTCCTCATACCATAACAAGGTACAATTTCTTATCACAAGTTCTAGTGTTCCAATCCTTACTGCATCATGAAGAGAATTATACCCCATTAAAGTTCAACCATTCCCAAAGGTCTACCATAAACCAAAGCAAGTAGTGCCGGCTAGGTAATGAAGAATTCGTTTAACTGCTAGAAAATGAGAATGCATAGGTTGTGATTGAAATCGAGCACAAAGACCAACGGAAAACATAATGTCCGGTCTAGAAGCCATTAAGTAAAGCAAACTACCAATCATGGCTCTATATAAGGAATCATCAATAGGTTCCCCATTTTCATCCTTATCAATTTTGATAGAAGTAGCCATAGGAGTAGTAGCATGTTTACATTGATCCATCCCAAAACGTTTTAAGAGTTCTTTAGTATATTTTTCTTGGCTTATGAATATTCCGGTAGGTGTTTGCTTAATTTGAAAACCAAGAAAGAAAGTTAGTTCACCCATGAGGCTCATTTCAAATTCTTTTTGCATAATATCACTAAATTGTGTGCATAATGAATCATTAGAAGCTCCAAAAATAATGGCATCAACATATATTTGCACAACTAGGAAATCAGATGTATATGTTTTGAAAAATAAAGTAGAATCTGAATTTCCAATAGAAAAACCATTATCAAAAAGATATGTCTTGAGCCTTTCATACAAATTTCTAGGTGCTTGTTTTAAACCATAAAGTGCTTTCTTAAGTTTATAAACATAGTCACCTTTTTCTGGAATTTCAAAACCAGGTGGTTGGGCAACATAAACTTCTTCTTGAATGATGCCATTTAGAAAAGCACTTTTGACATCCATTTGATAGAGTTTGATGTTTTTATGGGCAGCAATAGCTAGTAACATTCTAATGGCTTCAAGTCTAGCTATGGGTGCATATGTTTCATCAAAATCTATTCCTTCTTGTTGATTATATCCTTGTGCTACTAACCGAGCTTTATTCCTTATTACTTCTCCTGACTCATTTAGCTTGTTCCTAAAAACCCATTTAGTTCCTATTATGGTTTTATCTTGTGGTTTAGGAACTAAATCCCATACATCATTTTAGTGAATTGATTCAATTCTTCTTGCATGGCTATTATCCAATAGTCATCTTTAAGAGCTTTAGATATCTTTTTAGGTTCAATGATAGAAACAAAAGCCATGTTTGCAACATCTTTAAAGGAAGAACGAGTTTTGACTTTATCATTAGGATCTCCAATAATTAATTCTTGAGGATGATCTTTAATAAGTCTAGGTGTAGGTTGTGGTTCAGCTTGGTGATTATTTGTAGCACCTTTCTCACTATCGTTTGGTATGTTTAAATTTTCGAATTGATTAGTGAGATCTATGATTTCTAGATTTTCAGATTTGGATTCTTCATGAAAAAAAACATGAATAGATTCCTCAACTTTTCTAGATATAGTGTTATATACTCTAAAAGCTTTGCTAGAAGTGGAATATCCCAAAAAGAATGCTTTGTGTGATTTTGAGTCAAACTTATCTCTATCATCTTTGGTATTTAAGATATAGCATGTGGAGCCAAAGGTATGAAAATAGTCAACTCTAGGTTTCTTAGAATGTATTAGTTCATATGGAGTTTTCTTTAAATGAGAGTGAACAGTTACTCTATTTAGCACATAGCATGCAGTGTTTACAGCTTCAGCCCAAAAGGTTTTGGGTGTGTTATGTTCAAGCATCATAGTTCTAGCCATTTCTTGTAGTGATCTATTTTTCCTTTCAACTATACCATTTTGCTGTGGGGTGCGTGGAGCAGAAAAATTATGAGTGTATCCTTGAGATGTACAAAACTCTTCAAATGTATGATTTTCAAATTCCCCACCATGATCACTTCTAATGGTACATATTTTATTTTGTAAGAGATTTTCAATCTTGGAACAAAATTGCATAAAAACATGAATAGTATCATCTTTAGTTGCAATAAAATGTACCCATGTATATCTACTATAATCATCAACAATAACAAAACAGTATCTCTTACCACCGATTGATTGTGTCCTCATTGGTCCAAATAAATCCATATGAATTAATTCTAATGATCTACTGGTGCTAAGTACATGTTTTGATTTAAAAGATGTTTTGGTTTGCTTTCCCATTGTGCATGGTTCACATTTTTCAACTTGATCAAAAGATAAAGTAGGCAATCCACGAACAAGATCATATTTCACTAACTTTTTGATAACATGTGAACTAGCATGTCCTAGCTTTTTATGCCATATTTGTAAGGTATTGTCATTTGCAAGCAAGCATTTTCCCACTACTGATTTCATAGAGTTAGGTTTAAGAATATAAAGATTTCCAACTCTATTTCCTTCATAAACAGCATTTTTAGTATTTTCTATTAATAACTTGCAGCAGGTTTTGTTAAATAACACATCATAACCACTATCACATAATTGGCTAACACTTATCAAGTTATGGTGCAAACCATCAACAAGTAGAACATTCTTAATTTCGAGGTTTGTACCAACATTACCTATTCCAACGATTTTGCCCTTACCATTGTCTCCAAAAGTGACTGTTCCACTTTTCTTTTCTTCAAAGGTTTGGAATGCATCCTTGTTTCCGGTCATATGTTTGGAACATCCACTGTCAACCACCCATTCCTGCATTAAAATGTAGATTTTGGTACCCATGTGATGGTCTGATATGGTTATAATCATTTAAATACAGATTTGTATAAAAGTTCTGAATCAGAAGTCCAGTCGGTCGACAATTGTTCGACCAACATATGTCTCGATCGACAATTTGTCGATCGAGAAGATTACTGTAATACAAAACCAGAAAACACAGAAATGTAGCTCGGTTGAACAATTTTCGACCGAAATAATTGTTGTAAATTTTGATATGTTACAGACATTCGGTCGGTCGACAATACTTCGACCGATTAATGGTTCGGTCGGCAATTCTTCGACCGACTAAGTTTCTGTTTTAGTACAATAATGCAGAAAATTACCAATGAGCATAAAATCTTTTGTTTAGTTGAGATAAGACAATATAAATAGCAAGATGGAGCTTTTTGGTCATATCTCAACTAAATTTTATTTGACTCTACTAAGTTTGAGGTTTTGGGACCCAAACTAATTCGGAATCCTTAGTTTTATAAGGGAATGAAAAGGAATAGTGTCCAAGACGTAAACAAAAATGGCAGGTAATAGAGTCAACTTCATTTCTTTTTCTAGCCATTGTGTTCTTGGGTACAAACCTAGTTTGAGTTCTTTTAGGTTGATTTTTCTTTGGAGCATATCCCAAACCTTTTCTTCCGTTGAAAACAGTACCAATGCTTAGAATGTTATCAAGTATATCTTTTCTTCTTAACTCATGAAGTTCTCTTTGCAGCTGAGCAATATTATTCATTTTCTTGTGTAAATCTTTTCTTGCTTGATCTAAATCAGATAGCAATGAATCTTTTCTTTTATAACATTTTCATAGTCTAGATGGTTACACAAAATAGGTTGAGTCTGAAAATCTTTTAGTTTAGCTAACAAGTCAGTCTTTTCTTTAGAAAGGAGATCAACATTTGTTTCTAGAGTGAGTAGCTTTCTAGTGCAATCATCTAAAGATGTTTTTAAAGATAAATTCTCAAGATCAATGTTATTTTTTTCAGAAGAAAGATTATCTAATTTAGCAATTTGCTCATCATTTGATTTTATAACCTTCTTTAGTTTCTTCTTGACATCAACATACTTATCATGAATTTCTTGTATACTAGTGACTAACTCTTCTTTAGAAAGATCAAGTAGACTTACCTCTTGAGAGTTTTCATCATCTTCTCTTGCCATTAGACAATCCACGGTTTCTTCTCCGCTTTCACTGTCACTTGATTCGTCCCATGCAGCTTTATAGGCTTTTTCTCCCTTCTTCTTGTGTGAGCTTTTCTTTCCTTTCTTTGCTTTAGGACATTCATTCTTGAAATGCCCTTTCTTCCCACATTCAAAGCACCTAGGAGGGGTAGAAGAAGAGCTGGAAATTTTGTTAGATTTAAATCTTTTGTATTTCTTACCATTTACTATCAAGGCTTCTTCTCCCTCTTCTTCACTTGACTCCTCACTTTCTTGTGTGACAGCTTTTGATGCTTTTAGATCCACATCCTTCTTCTTTCCTTGTTGAAGTTCACGTGCTCTTCTTTCTTCCTCTTCTAGAGTTGCTTCATGAGCTTCTAAGTTGCCAATAAGTTGCTCCATTTTCAGTCGAGTGAGGTCGTTTGCTTCTTCAATGGCTGTCACCTTTGGCTTATATTTTGGAGGAAGTGAACAAAGGATCTTTGATACCTGATCTTCTTCAGGAATAGGTTTTCCTAAAGCACTTAAACCATTAACAATAGTAGAGAATTTTGCAAACATTTCACTAATTGATTCATTAGTATCCATACGAAAGTGTTCAAATTTTTGTTTAAACATGCTAATCTTGGAATTTTTGACTTGGACTGTACCTTCATAGGTTATGGACAGTCTATGCCAAATATCATATGTTGTGTCACAATTTGATATTCTAATAAATTCTCCTAACGAAATAGAACAATATAAAATACTTACAGCTTTTGCATTCATTTGGGCCAGCTTTACCGTGTTTGCATCCCATTCCGCAAATTCATTTTGAGGAAGCACATATGGAGTAGACACCATTCTCCATAAATCCCAGTTGATGCCTTGGAAGTAGAATTGCATCCTTCTCTTCCAATATTGGTAGTTTGTTCCATCGAACGCTGGGGGCCTAGCAACAAGTGTCCCTTCAATGTTGAGGTTGTTGAGTACTCTGTCACCCATTTCTTCAAGACCTTGTTAGGGTTCCTTGAAGCCTTGCTCTGATACCAATTGAAAAACTACTAGAGGGGGGGTGAATAGAGTTTTTGAATTATTTTAACAATTTATTGAATTCAAACAACCACAATTGAAATTAGAAGAAAGAGACAGGTGTTTAGAGTGGTTCCAACTATAGCAAATACTATAGTTGTCAGTCCACTACCCGGTTGCTTACCCAACCGGGATTTGAAAGTATTTATTTTATTACCTCTCGAGGATTTATACAAAATACAATACTTTCCTTTACACCCTTTGAACAGACTTCACCCTGAAGTAGGTGCACCAACTTTGAGGTAGCCTTCTATGAAGTAACTTCAAGCTCCCCCTTGAAGTAGCCTTCCTCTCTAGAAGTAACCTCCCGTTGCACCAACCTTCTGAAGTAGCTCAAAGTCTCCTTCTTCGCCAAGAAGATCTTCACCCTCTCCAATCCGCAACCTCCAACCTAGGAGTAGCAAGGAGAGTACAAACAATGATAGGGAACAAGAAAGAAAATAGAAATTACAACTTATCCTTTATAGCCCAAGGCTTGATTTGCCTATATCAAGCGTATAGATCTCCTAACCAAGTATGTGAACTTGTGATTGCAGTGGGTAGGAGATACTAGCCTATAGGACACGAATTATGAGCTAAGGAATGAAATGGCCAATTGTCACAATGCTCAAATTGCTCACAAACAGATTGCACAAAGTATGCTCAAAGGTTTCTCAAGTGTAGCAAGTGTAAACAAGTGAGTTTGAGTGTCCTATGGCTTGTCCTATTTATAGGAATGGCCTAAGGATGCTTAAGGATGTTCTAGACAACTTCTAGGGGTTTCTAAGTGCTTAACTAGCCGTTAGGTACAAAGTTGTTGCTTTAACAATGGCTAATTAATTAATTCTGCAGTTGCTGTCAGAGACCATCTCGGTCGACAAATGGTCGACCGAGACACCTACTCGGTCGAACTTTTGTCGACCGACAGGCTCTCTGGAACAAGTGATTTGCAACGTCTTTCTCCAACTGCCAACTAACTTGTCTGTTGTGTCTAACGGCTACTCTGGATCTTTTCTCGGTCGAGAAGATTGTCGACCGAGAGTGTCTCGGTCGAGGAGTTTGTCGACCGAGATTGATCCTGTTTCAAGGTTTCAATTTAGGCACTAATTATGTGTGTGAGTGTGCATAAGTAATCCTATTTGAATGGGATGACTTGTCTAACTGTGGTGTTTAGCTAGGGAAAATCTAACGCTTGATTTACATGCAATTCTAAGTACTTGTACATTATATTTTTGTACAACTTTTTACAACAGTGATTACATTGCATGAAAATATAAATATGTAAGCTTGTGGGTTTTCCCTTGTTGCTTTGTCATCCTGCACACTCAAGTAGCTCGTTAGATTAATAAGAATGAAATGTTTGTCATAATCAAAACAAAGGGATTTATAGATGTCCATTTAGCCAACATTAAAGACCATCCCATCAATACATGCAAGATCATCATTATTTTTTAATGCTTTAGAACAAGGCTTAATAGATCATCACTCACATGTGACATATAAGATTAATATTGCTAGGACTGTAGCAAAATGGACTGGTCTCAACCATTCTATGGCTGGCAGAGTCACTCTAATTAGATCTATCTTATCTACCAAAGTCCAGTTCTGGTGCAGACAAGCTGAAATACCTACCTTTGTCGTAGAAAAAAATCAGATCTATAATTGGTGGTTTCCTTTGGGCCGGCAGGGCTCATGTTGTTTCTTGGGGGATGCTTGCTAGGCCGTATTCATAAGGTGGGCTAAAAATGTTGACCCGAGGGATATGGTTGTTGCTGCTACTAAAAGGAGGGTGGATAGGTTCCTACGCCAACCCCATTATACTTGGACAATATGGATGAAATGCAGATATGGTGGGGCGATCAAATAACAAATTCCTAAGCAAAAATGCTCCAGATATTGGCGTCAGATGGTGAAGATGTGGCCGAGGATTACTTTTGAATACACAATACACAATGATACCTGGAACCTACTGAATGAGAGACACCCTCCTTGGTAGATTTCCTTGAATTCCCCGCAGGTCCCTTGGCATTCAATATTCTTGTGCAAGACGCATGTGCCAAAATGGAGTTTTTGTGTGTATAGGGGGCTGATGAGAAAGCTCCCAACCATGGACCGAATTCTACGATGGGGTTTGGCTGTTAACCTAACTTTCTTACTTTACAATGAAGAGGATGAATCACACAATCACATTTTCTTCAACTATAGATTCAATTTTTACATCTGGTGTCGTATCAGCCTTAAACTCAGTTGGGGGGGCACACCTCCTAATGAGTTCTTTGAGTCTATTCTGTGGATGAAGAGGAACCTTTGCAATATTAGGATGGACCTTTTTGCTAGTGCGTGTTTCAATCTGATGTGCTTTTCTATTTGGACGGAAAGGAACAATAGACGACACAGGAAGGGGAAAAAGATTCACTAGTTCTGTTTGATGACATTGTGACTATGATTTTGAGGGTTGCCAAAGAAAAACCCAGAATGATAGTGCTTGTAGAGCCCTCCTTTCTGAGGAGGTGGGATTTTGTAGTTTAGCCCATGTGTATAGATATGGGATTTTGTATACCCCATACATTTTTCCATTAATACAATTTACCAAGATTCCAAAAAAAACTATGATGTTCAACTAGAATCACATTAAGCTTCAATCATAAGAAGAGAGTATTTTATTGTCACATTTAATCATTCAATAGGGATGATTGCAATCAATCACCATCATTTAGTTACATTAGGGGTAGGTGTAACAAGCTCTATTACATTAGAGTTACAAATCACTTATTATGATGATTTATCAAATATATTTTTACGATGGAAAAGATAAGACTACAAATTAAAGGCATTGAACCATCAATTTATCATTATTAGAATCAAAATATTATACTATAGGATTCATTCCAATCCATCAAAGGTTGATGCATCTGATCTCAATCATTGGATCGGGTTCATTATTCAAAGCCATCAATTGGAATGTAGGTTTAACCCTTGCATCATGTAATCATAGAAACCATTGGTTTAGGACTTAAATAAAGAAACAATTGAAACCTTGACTCGCCATTGATTGTGGTAGCCTATTCCACCATTGGTTGTGACACATTATATCACCATTAGTTGATAGAGTTAGCACTACCATTATCAATCTCCATCGGATGTTGAGCTAATGTCACTTTTGGTTCATGCCCACTTTAGGGTGCTTAAACCATTGATTATTGAGCTTCCAAAATAGTCTAAAACTAACCTAAGGTGTGACCATAGGTTTACACCATCATTTTTCACCATTGGTCATCACCATATAATTTCATGAAGACAACTCCATCGGTTGTCACAAGGACATCACCATTGGTTCATGTATACAGGAGAAAACAGCTTAGAATCCTAAGTATAGGCCATCGTTTGATAGTTTCTAAGCACCATCAGTTGCTATACCAACCTGATGTAAATCTTCCACTACCTTAGGAAGAACGTTCACAATTAGGTCCATCTAGTGCTGAAAACTAAGTAAAGAACACCATAAAAATTGAAACCACAAGCAAGCATAGTTTCTAAGTTCTTAGATCTTCATATTAGAGCAACAACATGCGTAGGCAAGCTTGTAGAAAGAAATGAAAGTGAAAAGGGTTATAAAATTCGCCTCTAGGAAGATTATCAGACCCCAAAGAGTAAGAAAACTCAAGTAAGGATGGTAGAAAAGCCTAGCTTTAGGTCTGAACTCGTCCAACTAGCTCCTTTCTCCACAAAAGAAGCAAACCCTAGGTAGAAGGAGCAAGAAAGGTGGGCTATTTAAGCTGTAGAGCAATATTTACTATGGCAAACCATAGTTTCATCAAGGAAGAATGTAGGAGGAAGAATAACAGAAAAATAAACAAAGGAAAGAAGGAGATAATTACTCATTTAGGTCAAGATCACCAAAAGGAAGCTTTATAAACCCTAGATGAGGGTAGATTTGAACCCTAGAAGCTCTTGCAAGAAGATGAAGTTATGTATAGGAGGGAAGATATAACTAACCAAAGGTTTTGTTTGGGTGCTTAAGGATAGGTATATAAAGCTTAAATATAAGGGAGAGAAGAAGCTTGAGGTGGTCCTAGTAACTCACCATGTGTCCACGACTAAGTGGTTCCAAAGCCGTGCAACAGCAGGTCCATTAGTTGTAGATACCTTCTAGGCCATTGATTGTTGTCTCTTCAGACCAACCATCATTTTTTATGCACAGGAAGCCAACAGTTCTTGAAACCCTAGCTTACTAGGTGATGAACCATTGTTTGATCATCCTTTTTAAGTGAACCACCAGTCCAAGTGAACCAAACCATAAAAACCATCAACCAAATTCCTTCTAGGATGACCATCAGTTTCCACCACCTGTTGGTGATCGTTGGATGTCAACCAATCAGGGGGACCATCGGTTGATGGCTCCTAAAGGTAGCTCATCCATGAAGGTGTAAACCCTAATTCACCATTGAAGAGAAACACCATCAAACCAAGGTACAACTAAGCACCACATGACTCAACAAGCTCAAGAAAGATAAGATAACATATAAGGAACATAATTGATGTGAAAATTTGTGAGAATATAGGTAAATTGCAAAAAAATCAAAATGTGCATAAAATTGCATAACTTGCTCAAACAGTGTCCAAAATGGACAAAATTTGAAACTTAAGCTTGTCCCATTATATAAAAACATATCACAAGGTTATATTAAGGTTGTAAGCACTAAATTATCATAATTAAGCATGTTAAACATTTTAAGCATGGTCAGGGGTCTTACATTCCTCAAGATTTGTTATATTGAACCTAGAACCATGGTATCAATCTCATAAACATTGTTTGGATTTTAGAATTGTCTCGAATAGCTATGAGCATGTCATATACATATAAGAGTAGGTAGATTCATCCATTGGCACTAGTTATGTTGTAATACTCACAATAGTAATAGCTACAAGTGTAGCCATTCATAAGCATCAAGTCATCAAACCATTTGTACCACTACTTAAGAGATTTCTTTAACCCGTACAAATATGTCATGAGTTTGCAAATATGTTCTTCTGGGTTATAAATAAGGAATGATATGTCTGTATCAGATATTTTACTTCTCCATCTCACCATGTATAAATAAAACTTCACATCACATCTCTTGAGCTCCAGATTTTGATGTGCTACTATTAGAAGATACACTCAGATGGAAGTTTGTCTAACATCTGGAGAGAAGATCTTATTGTACTCCACTCCCTCTTTCCTAGTATATCCCTTAGAAACTAATCATGATTTATACCTGGTGCCATAAAATACTAGTAACCCAACCTTAATCTTGAATACCCACTTGCAATGTGGAATAGATTTCCACTTTGGTACTTTGACACTATCCTCATGCCTAATTCTTATAAAGAGATTTATTTTCTTCACCTAGGGAGAAATCCATTGAGCAAATTTAAAACATGAGATGACTTTGCAATAGTAAGTAGGATATAGAGACTCCAACTCTTTTATTTTTGAGTGCATAAGACACCATCTTTTTCATAACTTTATCTCACAAGTGCGCTAACACTCCTCTTAGGCTAATCAAGAGCAATATTATATGGTCTCTCAAGTTGATATCATGAATGAGCCATTAGTTTATCCTCTTCTAAATTCTGACTAGTTGGTGGCAGACTACCTCCTATATGTCAAACTAGAGTTGGATCAAACTCCACCTATTCATTATTGTCCTCAGAGCCTTCACTTAAGTTACAATAAATGGGCATAGCATAAACTTCTCACAATATGATATATTTTTACTATGAATAACTATATGTTAAAATGGAGACCGGATTCTATATCCTTCATCCCCATCACTATAACCCATAAATTTTCAATATACTACCTTTTGTTTCAGGTTTTCATCATCAACGTGATTATATGTCGGACAACCAAATAGTTAAAGACTAGAATAATTATGTGGGCTTCCAAGCCAAACCTCAATTGGCTTCTTACAATCAATGGTGGTTCAAGACTCAAATTCACCAAATTGTAGGTGGTTGCCACCACCTTAGCCAAGAATATCCTATGTAGACCAGGATTAGAGAAGATGCACCGTTCTCTCTTTATTTGGTAATATCATATTTATCCATTGTGGCACTATTTTCTGTTGTGAAGTATGTAACTAGTCATTTTCTAGAAATGCCTTCTGACTCGCAAAGATAATCAAACTCCTTCAAATGGAATTCAAGTTCATTATAAGTACGCAGACACTTCACTTTCTATTCAGTCTGATTCTCCACTATGGTCTTCCATTACTTTTTTATAGAGAAAGCCTCGCTTGGATTTCAAAATGAATACCATTGTCCTCCTTGAGTTATTTTTAGTAACAAAAAGGAAGTATCATCCACCTCCTAAGCATGAAACATGTGAAGGGGCCCAACAATCAGATTAGATATAATCCAGGGTCTCTTTCATTCTTTGTTTCTCTTTGGGAAACAAAGTTTGACACTAGTTTCATTTTCAAAATATTCACTAAATTCAACTTATGTCTTCCTTAGATCTTTTTGATTTTATTCATCCCTTTCTTGCTCATGTGGTGAAGTTTCATATTCCAAAACATGGAAAAATAAGATTCAAATAGCTTTAAGGAATATGCTAATGCAAAAGAGAAAGAAACTATCCGCCCTTTCAGGATTTATATATTACAACGCTCATTGTGTCCTTGAAAGACTTCTACTTTGACATTAGTGATTTTCAGAACTCTGGCTTCAAATTTATTGTTATAACCTTTATCATCAAGAGTACCAACTGAGATTAACTTCTTCTTTAACAATGGAACTTGACAAGATTTAGTAAGAATTTTGACCACATCGTCATGTGTTCTAATATGAATAGAACTAATACAATTGTCTTGCAATGGGTTTCATTTCCCATCAAGATGTATCCTCCATAGGTTTTCTCATAAGATGAAAACCAACTTTTTTAGAACACATGTGATACAAGAAAGATGACTCTATAATCCAATTGCAATTTGAACAACCTTTATATATTACAGCAAGAATGAAGTTCTTTTTAGAGTTAGAGTCTTCTTGGGAAGAAAAATCTATTGCTTTGTTCTTCTTTTTTAGAAACTTGTACTTCCAACGACTAGGATCCTTACAATAATTGTATGTGTCTCTCAACGAGTGGATTTGAATTTTTTTTTCCTTTTCCCTTCTTATTTTTATGATCAGCATTTGTTGCCATCAATCCATTAGGAGGATCCTTAGAAGTACTAATGAGATGCATTGAGAAAATGTTCATAGGTATGAAGGCTTTATCAAGCTTCTTTAAGGGTAATAGTCTTGTTCTAGATGAGCAAAGAATTAAGGAGGTTTCATATGAGGGAGGAAGATAAAATAATCAGATAAGAGTTACATTCTCACCAGTGAGATCATGATTAGATCCAATAGAACTGATTTCAAATGATCTCGATGATATTGTATAGATTATTCTTCTTTTATATGAACCAAAAATAGATTACATAATGTGCCACACAAAGAATGATTGTCAAGTGCACCTTCTCATCAAACTCGATCAATGCAACTTCATCAATGTTGTCCATTTTCTTTCCATTGAGAAAAGTCCATATCACATGTTGCTTCAACAAAACACATCTTTTGATGCACTAGAGGATGAAGCTAGTCTTTCTAACAAAATTCTCATTCTTGCATTCAGTGAGGGCATCTCTTCTACATGAATAGAATAACGAACTGGATATGATACCATTTCATTGAGAAAAATACATGTGAGGAAGAATAGATGAGAATGAGTGAGACATGAGCACACACCCAACAAGAACACATGACTTCATGGTTCACCCAATATGGGCTACTCCATAAGTAGAAACAATTTCTCTTCCAAAATAAAGACTCTAAAAACAAGTTGGATAGCAAAATTGAATTAATGGGAGGACTCAAATTGGTATTGTGATTCACAAATTTGTTTTGACCCTGGGTGTTTCCCCCCACCACACATAAGGGGTTGTCGTGGTCTCTGACCATCCTAAATTGTACATCCAAAAGTGGATTAGTTCTAGAGTAGTCAGAATTTTAAAGAAATAACCTGATTCTCAGGCCCTAGCAACGATAAACGGGGTTTGATATAGCGATTGAGGTCAAACACAGGGATTAGGTTGGCAATGTTAAGAGCATGGGATCTAACACTCTTATGCTCCAGGAAAAGAGGGTATTTTAAGGGGTGTTCCCTAAGGAAAAATGGATCTCGAAAATAAAGCAAGTAAAACAAAGACAAAAAGAACAAACAAAAACAAAAAAAAAGATGAAACAAGGATATGGGAGGAAAACTTGGATCAGGTTTTACCTACTAAGGCGTCTCTGCAACATGCAACATTGTCTCTCTCTCTCGTATACTCTCAGCAAGATTACACGCAACCATCAAAAGTGTCTATTCCACTCTCTCTCGAGATGAGGATAGATCCAAGTCTAGGGGTGGCCTCCCTCTCGAGACGACCACACCTAAACCACAAAGCATAACATATAATTACAAGCTTTAGCATTCCAACACTCTCGTGCCTTCGTACTACTCCATAACACATGATGAAAGTGATATTACTTTTTCAAGATATCAACTATCAAACATCACAAGATGGTAGCTAAGAATGCAAGTGAAGTATTAAAACAAGCGTATGGAGATAATCTTGACAAGAGTATATATATATATATATATATATATATATATATATATATATATATATATATATATATATGTATATATATGTATGTATATATATGTGTGTGTATGTATATATATGTATCTATCCTATATGGGGATATATTGACTGCCCGCGTGGGTAGAGTGATTTGGCTACCCGTGCCTCCGTGTTTTTTATTTTTCAGCTTATTTATGAATTCTGCCACCGTCTTCTTTAGAGTGACACTCCTACCCGCGCCCCTCCTATTCATTTCGATAGGGACGAGCCGCGGGCGGAGAAGACGATGCAGAGGCGATTCCGCGGAGAAGGCGCTGGCGAAGGCGATCTTCCTTGAACTTCAACCCTACCCTGCTCCCTCTTCCTTCCATTACCCTGCTCCCTCTTTCCCCGTTCAAATCACAGCTATGAGGAAATCTAAGGGCAAGCAGAAAGGGGGAAAACGGAATGCCGTTTCTAGAGGAGTCGTGTCTACTGAAGCTTTGGTCGTTGATGAAAGCAGGACTCAGGCAATGGTCGACGCTCAAGATATGGTCATTGATGAAGCAAGGGCTAACTCCACAGCTTTGAGGAAATCTAAGGGCAAGAAGAAAGGGAGAAAATGGAATGTCGTTTCCAAAAGCGTCGTTTCTACTGAAGATGAAGCAAGTGATGACTCTGGAGGAAGGGCCGACTCTAGAGGAAGAGCTGACGATGAAGGCAGTGATGATTCTTTAGGAAGGGTTGACGCTGAGGGTATAGCTGACGATGAAGGCAGGGCTGACCCTGAGGGTATAGCTGACGATGAAGGCAGGACTTACGATGGAGGATTGGTCAGTAAATCTCGAGGTAAATGCTACATTGAGTTTGTTGTCAGCTCTTGTGTGTAATGATTTGTTCGACAAAATGCTACATTGAGTTGGCTCGTGTGTAATGATTTGTTCTACAAACCAAGCTACTGTTAGTCTAGTTTAACATTTAAAAGATGGGAGCTGATTGGCCCTGAGGGGCTGTTTGCCCCTTATATCTAAAAGATATAATGAGAATAATTGAAACATTATCTCCCTTGTATTATTGAAACATTATCTCCCTTACAGTTTTCATGTCTTGAATTACATAAACTCTGTCTCCATTACAAACTATCTTCTTTTATTACTGAAACATTGTCTCTGTTACAGTTTTCATGTTTAGAATTACATAAACTCTGTCTCCATTACCCTAAATGAAGCTTTTATAATACAAATGCAGCTATCCAATTTTTAAATCATCAGTGTTACATAAATGGATATATCCAAATCCGTAATGGACTGATTTTCAGTGAGAATCAGCTTAAAATGATGAACAGTACAGCATTTGCCAACTTAATCAATATGCCACTGCTAAAAGCTGAGACTGTAGTTTTACAGGACATAATTGAGAAATATGTTGGTGGTGATGAGTTTGAAATGGAGAAGGGTTTAACAGTGAGTATGACAGTACAAGATGTTGGTGTCTTACTAGGAATACCATATGCGGGCATTGATATAGTGCCAATCAAGAACTCAGAGGTAGTTAGGAAGGTTGGGGAGGAGATGTTTGGGGAGGAAAAGTTTTCCAAGATGACAAACAAGGAAGAGAGGAAGCAGGCATTTCAGGAGAAAAGGATGAAGGAACTTGAGCTGCTTCACAAGGAAAACCTTACCACGACATGGCAAAGAATGATGAGTGGTGATACTGAGCTTGATTGCCAAAATATGTGTAGGTGTTGGATGTTGTACCTCATGGTCACATTCCTTTTACCAGACACAGGGTACAATGCACCGCTGTATATCTTGCATTATCTCAATGATGTGACAACAACTCCATCCCTAAATTGGGCAAAGCTGGTACACAAGAAAATTTTCTAGCGGATGGAGTTCATGAAAGGACAGATTAGGACAAGGAGATCAGGTGAAATGACGACGAAGAAGACCATTTATGCCACTGGTTGTATGGTGTGCTTATATGTAAGTATGAAAACCATATTTACTTTTTAGTTTTTCCTTCGTAAGTAAGACAATCAAATTGAAAATGTACTAACTACAAAAGATTGAGTGTAGGTTTGGGCACTGGAGATGACAAACATTGTCGAACCCAAATACAAGAATGCGAAGCCGAGGATTAAGAAATGGGAAGCTCCAGTGAATAGGACAAAAGAAATGTCAGCAATAGGAAAAGATGAGGTAAAAAGTTCATATTACATAACCTCTGTCTCCATTAAAAACTATGTTCTTGTATTACTGAACCTCTGTCTTCATTACAAACTACGTTCTTGTATTACTGAACCATTGTCTCTGTTACAGTCTTCATGTTTACAATTACATAACCTCTGTCTCCATTACAAACTACGTTCTTGTATTATTGAACCATTGTCTCTGTTACAGTCTTCATGTTTATAATTACATAACCTCTGTCTCCATTACAAACTACATTTTTGTATTACTAAACCATTGTCTCTGTTACAGTCTTCATGTTTACAATTACACAACCTCTATCTCCATTACAAACTACGTTCTTGTATTACTGAACCATTGTCTCTGTTACAGTCTTCATGTTTACAATTACATAACCTCTGTCTCCATTACAAACTACGTTCTTGTATTACTGAACCATTGTCTCTATTACAGTCTTCACATTTACAATTACATAACCTCTGTCTCCATTACAAACTATGTTTTTGTATTACTGAACCATTGTCTTCATGTTTTGAATTACATAAGCTTTGTCTTCATTACATAAACTACAAAAGTATTACTGAAACATTGTCTTTGTTATAGTCCATACATGTTCTAAAAAAGATGAAGGTGGACAACAGTGATGACTGGGAAGTGATCAAAGAGTTAAAAGATATCCCATTTTACATCACATGGAAAAAAGTTCCCACACTTCAAGTCCAAGTGCATGCACCAAGGGAGGACCAATGTGGAGTGAAAGGAAAAAGAAAATAGTTAGATGAAGAGACTGACACAAGATATGATAACTTGGTATATAGAGTCAAGTGTCTTGAGGATGATCTAGCAAAGCACAAGGAGATGTGCTCAATGAATGCCTTCACAAGTTTTGCTGAGGTAATGGAGGAAAACAAGAAGTTGAAATTAAGGGTTCATGAATTGGAGGAAGAGAACAAAAATTTTAAGAGACAATTCAGTTCTACAGAGGAATCACCACAGTACACTCCACTGCATTTCATCTCTGTAGAACATACACCTCCATCAATAAAAGAAGCTCCAGTAGCAGGGAAACAAGAAACACCTACACCAGAAAAGAAGGAAATGAAGATGTTTTCCAAGAAGAAAAAGAAACTAAATTCAAGACTTGGAAGCATTGAAGAAAATGTAAAGATTAGAAGGGAGCCAGTGGTAAGCTAAATTCATCTTTCCTTGTTCTACAGGAAGTGCAAACAAATATTTATAATCCTTGTAATCTAACATATATACAGGAAAGGAATGCAAACTTCATTGGATATGAACACTTCAAGGGTGATCAGTGGAAAGAAGAAGTAAAGAACTTCAAGGAAAACATCGATGAAGTGTAAGAGAACACAAGAGAAGAATTATGTGATACATACATATACTCAACCTTATTTAATATATTGGGCTAACTTTTGTTCTACAGGTCAAGAAGGGAATGGCATTTCAGAAATGAAACATGGTGCACAGGAAAACAACTATCAAGGCTGCTTTTCAAGAACCAAATGATCGAATCCCCCGTAACGTTGACACTTCAAGATCTAAGACAGATACAAAGTTTCCATGTAAATTATGTACTAATGTTCAGTTATAATGAACAAGTGATTGACATCTTTGTGGACATGCTCAAAGCAACTTCAAGTAAGAAAAGAAAGAAATCAATCAAATGGCATTGCTTGAAAACATATGTCCCGGTAAGAATGAACTACAAGCAGAGTTTATGTAATAATGTAAATTTATAGACTAATGGCATTGCTTGTGTAAATTATGTACTGATGTAAATTTGTGTTTCTTGCAGCAAAAAGTACACATGGGTGTGCAGAGCATTACAGTAGACATAATAAGTGAACTACCAAGTTTGTTCAACATCAGACCAAGTGATTTTTATAAGATGGATTCATTGTTCACTATTCTGAACAATGACACACATTGGCATCTACTGGAAGCTAATTTCATACAACATAAATTCAGGGCATTTAACTCTCTTTCTAGAAACCCAGCTTACAAAAGAGAGGTGCAAAGATGGGTAAGTATCAAGCATTTTTTGAAGAAAATTATCCACAAGATTGTAAAGTAAATACATTTTATGACATAGATATGTTATTTTGTTTTAGGTTGGATGGCTATTGGAATACTTAGGAGGATTGTCTGATAGAGGGAGTCAGATGTCTAAATGGGAAGTTGAATATGTTGACTGCCCACAACAGGAAGAAAATGAGGTGGATTGTGGCGTGTTTGTTATGAAATATTTGGAATGCTTAGTTAATGGACATAGTATGACCTTTACAAACCAAGACATGCCGGCAATACGAGGTGATATATTTCACAAGATGATGACATTTGGGAAATTAAAGAGCATTGAAGAAATGCAAGAGTCAAAGGGGAGTATTGAAGAAATGAAAGTGTCAAAGGGAAGCAGTGAAGACATGCAAGAGTCAAAGGGGATCATTGAAGAAATGAAAGTGTCAAAGGGCAGCAGTGAAGACATGCAAGAGTCAAAGGGGGAAGAGCAGAAATGATCTTTTTTGTGATGTTTGATGTACATATGAAACTAACTGTGATTTGACCAAAGTTCAGCTGCAGCTTATGTAATGATTTGATTTTGAGCTTCAAGAAGATAGGAACTTAGTTTTCTTCTAGAAGAAACTTAGTTTTCTGTAATCGTTTGATGTACATATGAATCTATTAAACATGTTACTTTGGTAATCATCTGAGTTTGAACTGCCTTCTGTACAAGAAGATAGGAACTCAGTTGTCTTCCAGCAGAACCTTAGTTTTCTGTAATCATCTGATGTACATATGAATCTATCGAACCAGTTACTTTGGTAATCATCTGAGTTTCAGCTGCAGATCCTGGTGTAATACTTTGTTACGATCAGGAAAAGGATTTTTGACTTCGATCCAAAAATTTTGTAGATTCTTGTACAGATGGGTGCATGTACGACTATCGTTTCTTTTCTTTATGTAATATAGTATTTGTCATCCTTTGCCTTTGATCAAGTCGGTCATCTCTCCTAAGCTTGTTAATCCTTTTTGTCCTTTAAAAAAAATTGATTGATCTATATGTTAATGCAATAAAACTTAATCATTATGTTTTGAGGCCTCAAGTCATTATAGATCTTCTAGGAAGAGATAACCCATACGTTCAGGTACATATATGAATCCATCAGTTTTATTACAAACCCAACAACACAATTACAAACCCAACAACACAATTACAAACCCAACAATACCATTACAAAGCCAACAACTCCATTACAAACCCTACAACACAATGATAAACCCAACAACACCATTACGAATCCAACAACTCCATTGCAAACCCAACAGAACATTACAAATGTAGCAGGCCGCCCAACACAGTTGAATTTGATACAAACACAAACAAAAGGAAGAAGTATATAAGTCAAGCACATAAGAACCCAGAGCACATATGCCATTATAAAATTGAAGAAGTATATAAGTCCCACTCAACACGGTTACATTATATTTCAAATCCATAAGCACCAGTACAAATCCAGAAAGGACCATTACAAACCAGCAGTTCCATTACAAATCCAGAAGCACCAGTACAAATGCAGAAAGGACCATTACAAATCCAGCAGTTCCATTACAAATCCATAAGCACCAGTACAAATGCAGAAAGGACCATTACAAATCCAACAGTTCCATTACAAATCCATAAGCACCAGTAATAATCCAGAAAGGACCATTACAAATCTAGCAGTTCCATTACAAATCCAGAAGCACCAGTACAAATGCAGAAAGGACCATTACAAATCCAGCAGTTCCATTACAAATCCATAAGCACCAGTACAAATGCAGAAAGGACCATTACAAATCCAGCAGTTCCATTACAAATCCATAAACACTAGTACAAATCCAGAAAGGACCATTACAAATCCAACAGTTCCATTACAAATCCATAAGCACCAGTACAAATGCAAAAAGGACCATTACAAATCCAGCAGTTCCATCACAAATCCATAAGCACCAGTACAAATGCAGAAAGGACCATTACAAATCCAGCAGTTCCATTACAAATCCATAAGCACCAGTACAAATGCAGAAAGGACCATTACAAATCCAGCAGTTCCATTACAAATCCATAAGCACCAGTACAAATCCAGAAAGGACCATTACAAATCCAGCAGTTCCATTACAAATCCATAAGCACCAGTACAAATGCAGAAAGGACCATTACAAATCCAGTAGTTCCTTTACAAATCCATAAGCACCAGTACAAATGCAGAAAGGACCATTACAAATCCAGCAGCTCCATTACAAATCCATAAGCACCAGTACAAATCCAGAAAGGACCATTACAAATCCAGCAGTTCCATTACAAATCCATAAGCACCAGTACAAATGCAGAAAGGACCATTACAAACCTAGCAGTTCCATTACATACTGAAGAAGCACCAATACAAATGCAGTAGCAGCATCAACTCCAAAAGCAGCAGAATAATTTCAAATCCACCATAGCCGCAACTTCTTCAGTATGAAGACCTTGTTATCTTCCAAAATAGAAACCGTACTCAGTTCTTGCACATATACAAATAGAAACCCTACTCAGTTCCTGCACATTTACAATATTTATTTGCAAAATAGGTAACATACACACCTATTTCTTTAAAGGACAGTTTCTGCTATCATGATTGACGTCGTATTGTAAGCAATTCTTACACTGCCTTGATTTAGACTGGGAAATTTCAACTCCAGATTTATACCGCACATCGGTCGCTCTAGGTCTGCCTTTTGTTTTGCAAATACTACGAATATGGACATTGACAGCAGAAGAAGCAGTTGTATTAGAACCAGTTACACCAATATCAGCACTGTCCAATTCCGACAGCTCCTTTTGCAAAGAAATAAGCTTTTCATGACAAAGGTCTATGGCATTGTTCCTAAAAGCCATGTTGACAACTGAATTACAAGCAGAAACAAGCTGAAGTGTCCTCCTTGTGGATGAATGCACAGATGATTTGCCAAAAACCAAAGGGTGATCTCTATATCCTTTGCTCCACCTCATTAATATATATGGCTCAGGAAGAGTGCAAAAATCACGACTCTTTAGATAAGCAAGAATGTGCCTACATGGAATTCCTTTGAATTATAACATGAAACAATTACAAGATAACATATCCGTAGATGAATCCTTTTTCAAAACACGAGGACAACTAGAACCACCAACACGATAGACCTCAAACACACCTTCATCAGAAGTTTCTTTCACATTATACACCATACTTTGATGAACTTAGGATTGAAAGATCTTGAAAATAGACTTTGTGTATATACCTCTCGTTTGCTCCTCCAAAGGCCACAATAAAGCCAAAGGCAGATTGCTGTACTCATCATCGAAATCCTTGAAGTTTTTTATCTCCCGCACATGATAATAAGCAATCTCCAAGCTATAAACAAGTTCAAAGAGAGTTTTCCTACTGTTGACATGGTTTCTAATGAATGCATTAAGACTCTCACTTCTTTGCGTTGTCCTCATGCTAGCAAAGAAGGAATCCTGCATAAAACATGGCACCCACTGACACCGCATAGCATACACATCACAAAACCAACTAATGGACAGTAAGCCATTCTCTTCAACTACAGCACTCCATTTCTCTTCAAAATTGTCTATATCATCTACATTCCAGACATAATCATTCAACGCACTAATGATTTGATCCTTGTTAGGAACTCCACCAAGTTTAGATGGGAGTTTCTGTAGAATGTGCCAGCTACAGAAACGATGCTTACAAGTTGGAAAAATAGTAATAATAGCAGCAATCATTGCTGGGTCTTTATCAGTTATGATGGAGATAGGCTCTTTTCCAAAACACAGTAAATATTGTTTGAAAACCCATATAAAAGAATCGTACTTCTCATCCGCCAACAAGTCTGAGGAAAATAACACTATCTTGCGATGGTGATCCACACCACCAAACATGCCAAAAACCATGGAATACTTATTGGTACGATAAGTGGTATCAAATATGATCGCATCACCGAACAATGCAGAGTCATCAATAGAGATCGGATCAGACGAAAACAAGTGCATCAAACAACCATTAGAATCTTTTTGATACTCATAAAAGAATTTAGAATCCAAGACTTTGAAGTTTGCAAAACGATCCAAAACCATATCCACATCATGATCAACAGACTCTTTTCTCTTCCTATTGAGGTGTCCATGAGCTTGTCTACTTGTAAATGTCAACCTGTCATAACCACCAGACTCAGATGCTATTAATGCAAGATGCTTAGACACAGGTATATTGGCATGACTCATAGAAGAAATCATGTCTTTTTGACTCTGGTCAAGTGATGAATTACACTTCAAATAGCGCAAGTGAGTGGTATCAACAAGATCATGATTGTGATCCTCAACAAATGCACTAACAACCCATATGGAGGAGGACGTGTCCAATGTCAGTCGGATCATGGCTTTGCACCCACACCTTTTCACTGAACGTTTATGTTTCTTGGAAAGCTTCTCATGTAGATCACCAACATCATTGCAAATAGGACTCAATAGACCACTAGATCTCTTAGAACGCCTATTTTCTCCTTGTTTATCACAAACCAAATCTTTTGCCAGCAAAACCTTAGTATGACCTTGATAACGATTATCATCTCTCCTTACATTAAAACCAAACAAACCAGCATATCTACAATAAAAAGCTATACCATCATCTAAACTTCCAAAACTAAGTCCAATCCTAGGGATATCAGCTACAGAAAGGACCTAACAGTCAACAGATGAAGAAGAATGCAGATTATCACCATAGTCAGTTATAGCATTGCTAGCATCAGTATTAAGGCTGGGATCCATAACAATAACAACCTCAAAACAAAAACCTGCATAAAATGTGAGGGTGACACACTTTTAGTAAAACCAAGGTAGAAAACTGTAATGGATACACACATTATGTAAATGAAAGTAGTTCATTGTAATAGGACACACAGACAGTAATCAAAACAGTGTAATGTGGTAGTACCACACAAAGAGTAAATAGAAAAAATGTACTGCAATGAGAACACAGCTACAATAAAACCAAGGCATAAAACTGTAATGCAGACAAGCCTTGAGTAAAACCAAGGCAGCAAACTGTAATGCAGATTAGCCTTGAGTAAAACCAAGGCAGCAAACTGTAATGGATACACACATTATGTAAATGAAAGCAGTTCATTGCAAAGAGAATACACATACAATAAAACCAAGGCAGAAAACTGTAATGCAGACACATATTTGGTAAATGAAAGCAGTGCATTATAATAGGACACATAGACAGCAATAGAAATCAGCGTATTGTGGTAGAGAATTCTTAAGTAGGTAACGTGAAGTTTTGAAGTATGTGCATTGTATCATTAAGATATACAAGCAGAGGAACTACATTGGACATCAAGTTCCGAGAGAGAAATAAGGTTGCACAAGCTGGCTAAGCACCAGGTTAAAAGCCCTAGAAGTCGTGCAATGGGGCTTGGTCGTGTGGACAACCAGTGACTACTGACCTCATCGGACACACAACAGGTTGAATGACGATTTGGGGCAAACAGAGCCCCGGCGACGATGGTACAGATCAAATGGACCTCTTTACAGTGGGTAGTTGGGAGATTGCTAAGGTTGGAAGCAATGTTTGACGCCAGATCATCAACGAATAAGAGGATTACCTTGTTCGCCTAGAGTCTCCGCTACTCTTCTCTCTTGGATTGAAGATTCTGTAAAGCAAACCTCCGATCTCAGTTGTGGATATGCCGTCACCAGGTCTACGGCTGTGGATATGCCACCAACTCACCTTGAGTGCGGTAGAGAGAATGAGGGAACACCCGACTGCGTGGTGGAGGAGAGAAGGGAGCAGCGGAGGAGGAGAACCTAAACCCAACAGAACTAACACGAGAGGAAGATGAGCTTGTGACCAAGCGGGAACAGCCGGCGCGGCGCAAAGAGGGCCAGGAGAAGACGGTGGTAGAATTCGTAAATAAGCTGGAAAATCAAAAACACGGAGGCACGGGTAGCCAAATCATTGTACCCGCGCGGGCAGTCAATATATCCCCTATATATATATATATATATATATATATATATATATATATATATATATATATATATATATATATATGGTAGCGATCCAGTGAGAAACATCCTACGGTGAGAGCATGAGAGGCATTTGAATAACTAAAAATTAGTAACTATTTTTTAAAATCCAACCATATATATGGAAAAAGCATCATTTCGTTTACCTTGTCATAAAAAATCATTTCAATTAGACATTGTTTACATGTCCATATGTACAATATACACTTTTTACATCCAACGGTCAGCCTGAAATTTAATATAGAGCGTCGAAAAATATTTGGTTGTTGTGAAAGATCTACAAATTGGATGGTGATAAAATTTTATAGGAAGGTAGATATTGAGGCATACTTGTAATCTGTACGGTTGGATTATGAAAAATTGATCTATGTGGAGAATTATTCAAATGCCTCTCATGCTCTCACCAGATATGTTTCTCACTGGATAGTTACCCTATATATATATATATATATATATATATATATATATATATATATATATATATAAGCGTCAGGCTAGAATACACTTGAGTGTACGGATCGCACGAATACACTCAAGTGTGTTTGCATATCAAGACTATTTTTTTTGCAAAATGTAAACCATTGATCTTCACCGTCATACTATAACTAGGATACATACAAATTTTGAGCCCATTTGGATGAGTGTAAGTCACTCATCCAAGGGCAACAAAATCGACGCGCGAAACTAATTTAAAATGCATAATTTTTGCGGTCTTCATAACATGAGCTATACATATCTAAATGTGCTCAAATTTTGCGTATGAGTTGTTCACAAGATGTTTAAGAAGATCAAATGATTAGATTTTCAAAAAAAAATATTGCATCATGAAAAACTAATTGAGTGTATTCCGCTCTGGATACACTCGAGTGTATTCTAGCCTGACTCTCTCTCTCTCTCTCTCTCTCTCTCTCTCTATATATATATATATATATATATATATATATATATATATATATATATATATTCAACAGAAAGAGGTAATATACATGTTGGGTGAGCCTTAGTGGCTACTCCCAACCCATGCTAAGGTGTGTGGCCACTCATGCTTGCGGACATCATAACAACATTACCGAAAGATAGATACATGAAGATCAACAATGTGAGGAGGGAAGTACAACGGAATGGAATGATAGATCTAGATAGAAAGAGAGTGAAAGTGATATGACAGGGTACTTCTTTAGTTCTAGATGTAGCACATTGATGGCACAGACGATCTTCTTCTCTCGAAGAAGGAGGCTTTAGTCTTCTCTCTCCTTAGCTTCTACCTTTGGAGATCCAAGACGGGTGGATGGGATGGAATTGAATGAATTTGGGATGCTACAGCACTTTGTGGCCTTCTAGATCCGATCTGGTATTTGATGATTTGACAAGATGGGTGGGTGGCCTATTTATCAGCAAACTCCACTGACTTAACTAACTTCTAGACCGTGGTCTGGCTTATGGAGTGGCAAGACAGTGGTTGCAGGCTCCTCTTTATTCCTTATTTTGTTGCAGTCAAACTTGGTCGTGATCTGGATGTGTCTTTGTGGGTGAGGAACATGGTCGTGGTCTTTAACTGGTTGTGGTCTGCAAGTTGCTCGTGGCCTGCAAGTTGCTCGCGGTCTGCGAGGATCACAACCCTTTTGGGATTATGGGCTTCCTTATGTCGCGGTCGAACTTTGGTGTTCGCGGTTCAGCGAGGATCACAGTCAGTCTTAGCAATGATTGTAGTCTTCAGGCTGGTCACGGTCTGGCTTGATCACGGCCTCCTATCTGGTCATGGTCTGGCTTGATCGCGGCCTCCTAGCTGGTCGCAGTCTGGCTTGAGCGCAAAGAGACTGCGAGCTTAAGGCAGTGGAACACCTCGACCGTGGTGATATGGTCTTTGCATAAATGGGTTGCAGTCAAGGTGATGATCGTGACTTGGGCTATATATGTACTTGAAACCAAGGAAAGATGTGTAAGTGAAGTCTTTGACAAAAAGATGCTAAAATTGTGGGGAAAGTTAGAAAAATATATGCTAAAAGAGGTAGAAAGTATATACAAAAAGTATGTAAAGTAAAGTATTATCAACTCCCCAAACTTAGAACCAAGCTTGTCCTCATGGTGTAGGTTCAAAAACTTAGAGAGAGAAAGTGCAAACTTATGTGATAAAAAATTTAGAACTTAACATGACTGGAATATCTCATTCTTGTAACAAGACTATTGTGGCATGTTCTCTAATATGGAAGTCTCATTCCTCCCTCTGAACTTGAGTTGCATAACTTCATTTTCTTGCCATTGCCTTCAATTGTAAAAGGTTCCTCCTTCTCAACTTATCACCCCTTCCCCTTAGGTAATAACCATACTAATACAAGATCTTTTTTGAGGGGTAGCTTTCACACCTTTTCTTTATTTTTAGTTGTCCCTATGCTAATGTGTTCATGTAGGCTTAAGGCTTCAAGTGTTTCCCTCTTCCCTCTGAACTCCTCACCCACAACTATCATAAGAACAATGTTTCCCTTTTTGGGCTTCTGACTTTAAGTCAAGTGGTTTTGTGAGTTTCAATCAGGATTGGAGGTGGGTAAGCTTGGCTTTAAGATTCCACTTATGGGCATGACATATCTGCATTCATGAGTGTAGCAATACACCGTCCGTGTGGAAACTTTTGGCATCTTTTCGGGCACAACTCTCATCATTATTTTTTTCTTTCTTTTTGGCTTTTTACATCTCCTTTCAGGATTGGGTGAGAGGGATTTTAAGTGGTCTTCTGGGCAGCCAAGACTCTTTTTAGATATGCTTTGAAAATGGTAGTTGTTTCCCTCTCTATGAAGATAAGGATTTTCTAGTCAGAAACGTTAGGTGAGGGTGATTGGTCAGGAGTATGGCTAGGTGAAGTTCTCTAGTCTCTGAGGGTTTCATGAGTTAATAATGTCACACATACAACGTCTTATTGTAAGAATGAGATAGAGCAGTATTGTTATGTTTCTTGTTTAACTCGTATATATATATATATATATATATATATATATATATATATATATATATATATATATATATATATATATATATATATATATATATATATATATATATTGGTTGCTCATTTATTTCTCTCTAGGAAGATGAAAGTACAACAAATTTTAGCCAGAAAGAAGGTTAGTTTCTTATGTAGCTTTTGCAAAATTTTTGAAAAGATTTTAGACGTAAAAGAATAATAAATGTACCAAAATTTTTTAGAGGTAGAAGGGTAATAAATGTACCTTTGTAGCCCATTTATGACCCCTCCCCCAAGCTTATCCTACACCCCATCTTCGGGTGTCAAAATTTGAGTGATATGTATAAATGGGCTTTCTTTATTCGTTCTTATTGTTGTTGGAGGTCCACTCAGACTCGAGAAGAATGTTTGTGTATACTCCTAGTAGTGTGTTGTATTGTTTGTACTACATACCCTCCACCTTGGCGTCCATAGTGTCTAGGGACATCATCCAGGCTATACAGAAGAAGTCGCAGTCATTTGATAGGGGTACCTGCTTGGGGCTCCTGTGGTAGAACTGCATCTTCTTGAAGGCTTTTCCCATCATATGCGTGTACCCTTTGCCATGGCTTTTTATCATATCAACAATCACCTCAGTGCATGTGTTGGACTTTCTTCTTTCGGAGTCTTAGTGGTTGTCATGTTAGTCTTTGTATTAAGTGCAAAGGTTGCATCTGAGCTATTGTAGAGGATTGCAGTCCTTTTCACGATATTGATGACCAGTAGAGTCCAGTGATTGTCATGAAGAATCAGTAGAAAGATGTAGTCCGGTAGGGACGTCTTCAGGCATTGTTGCAGGCGCTCCTTTTCGCCTGATCATTTGTCTTTCAAGATGTCATATACCAGTAGTAAGTACGCCATTTGAGCATTCGGCATGGGGTCAGTTCTCGAAGATGTCATATACCAGCACACAAATGTTGTCGCTCTCGAAGATAACATCTCCCAGTGAATCATCTTCTTTCAAGGACCTCATAATGGTATTCAGTTCTTTTAAAGACAGGCTAAGGTCGCTCCATCTTTCGAAGTCCTTGAAAGAAGATGTAACTGCTCCTGTCGGTCTGTCTAGTTTTACATCGATCGGGTCTTCTTCTTCAACCTCTCCCTCTTTAGGCTATTCTTTTGAAGGTTGTTCTTCTGGTATTGTTGCTACTGGAGGTTACTTTGGTTCGTCATCTGACGTGTGCTTTACAGCTTCTACAGTGCCTTAATTCCAGCCTTCTTTCCAAGCCACAGCCCTGGCTGGCTCTGTTGGATCGACCCATATGGTCTTTAGTTGTTCCCTCCAAGTCACCTTTTCAGGAAGAGGGGTATCTTTGTGAAGTCTCTGAGGTGCAGCTTCTAAAGGCATCGTCGGGTCGCTGAAGAAGCAACAATCATAGATGACCTCCATGGCATACACACCTCATAGTCCATGCAGGTCCTCATTCTCTATATCTTATAGGGGAATGTCCTTGTTGATGGATTCCATCATTCTCAGCATTATGAAGGTGCAATCCTCTGAGCCAGCCTCTTCTTGAGGGACCTTCTTGTTGATGGAGAAGAATTTCTAGAAGCCCTAGAATTTTTCATCTACTTCTTTGATTTCTCATTGCATATGCAGTGGTATCTTTAGGGCATCTATGGAGTCTTTCCTTTTGTATATGAGTGAGGTGTTGTCTAGTTCGACTGCACAATAGTTGAGCACCATCGTCTTTTTCTCGTACAAGTCCACGACAATCAGTGCCCAATGCCTTAAATTCCTTATGGGCAGTACAACATATCTTGTTTCTCTTCTGTGTACTGCTGCTGCCTTCAGCGAAGTGACATTTTCTGCCTCATAGTCTTCTTTGTAGAGGAGACTAGCCATATGTGTCATTCGAATGAAAACTGGTTGTGGCTTGTTTGGTTGTAGAGGTTCTTCCAGGAGGATAACAAGAGCACCTTGAACAGTCATTTATGTACTCGTGCTTTTTAAAGGAAGATCCCCCAGAAGCAATCCCTAATCAGACGTCTACCATTGTTATTATACAATATGTCAGACCTGTGTAGATCATCGTTGAGGATGTCTGCCAAGTTGTGGAAATCTATGCATGTAATTCATGATACTGCATACATTTCCATCTCCTTAATTTTGTATGGCAGGGAAGGAGCCACTCCAAGTATTTATTTTGTAGTTGGCGTACTCCGCTCCCTAGCGGGATCATTTGTAAAGAAAGTGGACAGCCCACCGTCCTCGTCGTCAGATGTTCCTTTGTGTTTCAAATGTGTCGAAGGTTCTTTGATGGTCGGAATAGTTGTGGCAACCTGTTCTGCTTCTTTGATTGTCGGTAGGATTGTGTCCACTTGTTCTGCTACTTGTGAGGAAGCTTCTGCAGCTACATTGTCTCTAATATTGCTTTTAGAAGTTTGGCCTAGTTTGACGGCCTCCATCATTGCCAGAGTTACCTCCATCTTCCCATCGTAGAGGTAGTAGTTATGCTCATTGTGTCTTTGGAATAGGAGGAACTCATTGCTCTCATCGAGGTCGGCGCCCAGCTTGTCGGGCTATGTTGTCATTGATGCAACGACTTCTTCGTGATGAGTTATAGCTAGCTGCTCTTCTTTTGTTAGCTTGCTTGTAGGCAGGGTCGATTTTTGTTCTACTTGTATACCACTGCCTTAGTTTCTTCTTTTCCTTCTTTGGGGTTGCTATTTAGATTGAGCTCCCTCAAAAACACTTTGGTTTATGTTGCAACTTTGTCATTGGGGGAACTTGATTGTTGTGGAGTTTCCTTCATCTTCTGCTCAACCCCTGATGTCGTCTTGACATTGGCACTTTCTTCCCTTAACACCTCTTCCCCCATGTAGATTCCTCCCATGTTGTCATCGCCATTGTCGTTGTGGATGGAGGGCCTTGATGATGAGTGCATTGGGCTTGCCGAACGCCTTGCTTTCTTCTTCCTCTGTCAGTCCTCAATTTCTTCGCATTCTTTTTTGAGTTTCCGGCGGTCCTCTTCGAAGCGTTGGCATTCTTCTTCTAGGTTGGCCATCACCGCATCGTAGCCACGATGCATGTGTTCATTGTCAGCTTGAATAGCATGCCTCTCCTTCTTTAAGTCTTTGATTTCATCAATCATTGCCTTCAGCACTCCCATCATCATCTGTTGGTTGCTTAATGCTTCTTGCATGAGGTCTGAGAGTGCTCCAGTCCTGTCATTGAGGACCTATACCTACGTTATTAGAGTAGATAAAGAGGAAGTGATATTCATATTTTCTATAATGGTTTGATGTATGTGTTCCCACATGCTATCAAACCTATTACCTAGTACACCCCCCAAAGAGGGTGTACATTGTCGTTGTTGGAGCGGTTGTTGTTTGATGTGCATCGTTGGTGTGCTTGGCTCCTCTGGTTTCCGAGGTGGTGGTGATGGACCTTGTTCTTTTTCCTTCTACTGGACTTGTTGGTCCACGTTGGCTCCATGTCCTTCTAGTTTCGGTACGGATTGGGAGTCTTGTCCTTCCGGCTCGGCCTCGGGTTCAATGTCGGGTTGCAGGTTGGCCACTGTGGCTTCCTCTTTTTCCACCTCTGGCCCACTATAGTTGCTTCCTCGTGTTGCTCTATATATAGGTGTGGGCTCTTTATTTGCCTCTTCCTCTTCTGGAAGAGTAGGCGATGGGGTTGGTATCTCTACAGCTTTTGGCGTTGCGGTTGGCATGGATGGTGCATCAAATATCTGCCTCTTCTTTTGCACCACCATCTTTTTTCTCTACTTTGTTCTCTTCTTCTCCTTTATTTCTGATTGGTCACTACTCTCTCTGACTGTAGATTCTTATTCCTTGTCATTTCGCAATGTCCCAGAGCACATTTTCTCTATGTAATCCTAGGTTGGTTGTAGTTTGTGGGTGTCGTAAAATGCCATCTCTGGAAGGGGAAGGAGCTTCTTTGAGATGCTCTGCTTGTAGTATAGTTTCTCACCCTTCTACACCAGAATCCCAGTTTTGATGAGGGACCTGATATCTATTTTTTATTGTCCCTCCATCTCCTTATATTTCTGGAACTTTCCTACATCCATAAAGTATTGGGCGATCTTTGTTATTTGACCGCCCATTCAGTATTTAGAGTTCCTTCTTGCTTCTCCTCCCACTATCGTAGATAGTCATTCGATTAGTATCTTTCCGATATTTATGGGCTTTGTATTTTTCATTGACCATTTCAGGAACAAGTCCCCCTTGCTTTTTGTTCCCATCTTAGACCTCATGTAAAATATATATGTCGTGATCTTTTGGATTGTGTGAATGAAGCATGAGGTGATCAGTGAGGCCTTTGAGTTCTTCGAGCTATGTTCTTCTTCACTGGTCAGCTCTTCCCACATATGGTGGCTATCGTATGTGGTCACTTCCTTTTCTCCTGGGGCGGTGGAGCAAGCTTTGGCTTCTTCCTTTGTATTTGTGAATATCTTATTCAGCATGGCCTCTATGACCGTGTAAGGTTCACCTGCTAGACTTACCTCCAGCTTGTCATCTCCTCCGCCTCACCTTCCTTATTTCCCTACTCGTAGGGATTTTCTTTAGGGAAGATAGGAACTATGTTGATAGCTTCTTGAAGCACTTGGCCTCGGATTTGAATAAGGTGTGTAAATTCGAACCTTCTAGGAATTTGATTACCCTGTCATAGATTCCCATTTTCTTGAAATCCTCTACGTCCAGGTACCTATCTAGGATGAAGACTTTGTTCTGATACATCCAGTCATAGGTAGAATGGTGTATGGAATCCCTTGGCACGAACGGGGGTTCATCAGATTCTAGTGATGTTTCCCCTGTGACTTCTTTCTCTTGGTTTCCTATTTCTATCTCCTGCCCTCTTGATTTCTCAGCAACTGCTGGTTTTTCCATCTTACTACCCTTGGTTTCTTTAGGTGTAGCTTTCCTCTTCTTTCCTTGAACTTGGGTCTCTAATTCTCTAGGTTGATACTCAAAGGTCTCCGTTTGTTCTATTTTTTCTATTCCTTGTGGAGAATCGTCCAGTGATAGGTGACCTAGGATCCTCTGGTATTGTTCAAGTCATAGCTGCATCTCAACCCTTTTTGCTATTGGTAGAGATGTGGTTTTCTTCAATGTTGTTGTCAAACTTTCCACTATCTTTTCTACCTCCATCAAGGATGTTTCCTACCTGAGGATGGAGTCACTATTCATAGGATAAGACATTCTACAAAATTTTCACAATTAATTAATTTATGTTTGATTTAACATTGATTAATTTTCTTACGATTATCTAGGAAGATTTGTTAAGTTCAGATATGTTTGTAGGGACCGCGATCCGCGGTCTTGTTGTTGATTCAAGAGACACCACAGTTGCGGTCACAGTCTTGTACAGGAGTTCGCGGTCACAGTCCTATGTAGGAGTTCGTAGTCGTGGTTGCAGTTTGATTTTGTGAATTAAGAAGGTTGCAGTCTAGGGGACAGCGACTTCAGACGAAGGCCCTCCAGCACCGCGACCCACGGGATGAGTATAATACCCATGTGTCGAGGGGACACCGCAACCAAGTTAGCTTGATGTGTAGATCATGGTCGCAGTTGTTGTTGAAGCATATCGTGACTCGCAGTCTATCTAGTTCAACCGTTCGACTTCCTTTCATCCTAGATTGATTGAGCAGGTGGGTTGGGCGAAGGACCTTGACTGGTGGTTATTTTTAGGTTTTTTGAGTTTTGTTCAAAAACACCGCCCTAAGGCGGGGTTTTGATTGGCGAGAACGATTGGTGGCAGCTCATGGGTAGGAAAGAAGGTGAAAGGTGAGGCACAGCGACGCAAAGGGTGGCAAACTTACAAAAAGAATCAAAAAAATGAGAGACGGCGTGAGGCGAAAATGGCGATGATTGCAGCGGCGGCGAAGGAAGCGGAAATGGTGGGAAAAATGCAAAAATAGGGCTTGGTGATTACCTTTCTTGATAGATGAGGTGAAGAAATGGAGAAGATTGGTGCGGCATCAAGTCAGCTGTGGCAGAGGAGGTTGGTCACAATCGCACGATTCGTCAGAGTTGAAAGGTTTAACTCAGACTCGAGAATGCAAAAAGCAAAGGGAAACAGTGAAACTAAGGTTTTAATATATATAGGGGGGGTTTGACCACGACCCGTTTGAGTGCAAATATAGCAGGAGTGACCGTGACCATGAACATGACCACGGTGTGTTCAAAACACAACTGTGACCAGCAGTCTCTTCTCTCCTTAAGGAAATTATTGGGTTGCAGTCTAGGAAGCTAAACGATAGACCTACGGGTCATGGTGTGTCGTCTTGCTTCAAGCAAAGCTATCACCACAGCCGCGGTCTAAACCATGGTCTGAGCACTTGACCAAACTTGTTTCATCAATCAATTCAGCTCTTGAAAGGGGGGGTAGGATATGTACAATAACTTAATAGAGAAGAAACTAATCAAACTAAAAGGTAAGAAAAGTAAAAGCTCAAAGAAAAAGAAAAGATTTGGGTTGCCTCCCAAGAAGCGCTTGTTTTAATGTCTCTAGCTCGACTTCATAATCATTCATTCATTTTTTATCTCATTTGGGTGTTGTAATTCCTCATTCCTTTCCTCTAGTGATTGATTGGGTTCCTCCAAACTGATTTCAGACCTTCAGATAAAAGCTTCATCTTCATAAAATCTTTTCACTCTATGACCATTAACTTTGAAAGTTCCTATTTTCTCCCCAGAAATCTCCATCATTCCTGATGGGTATATATTTACTACATAAAAAGGGACCGACCATCTTGTTCATAGTTTTCCCAGGAAAAGTCGGATGCTTGAATTAAACAGAAGCACTTTGTCACCCTCACTGACATCTTTGTACTTTAGGTGGGCATCATGCCACACCTTAGTCCTTTGTTTAAATATTTTTGTATTTTTGTAAGTGTGTAGTCTCAGCTCTTCTAGTTCCTGAAGTTGTAGGAATCTCTTCTGGCTTGCTTTCTCCAGATCCATGTTCAGCAGCTTGATCGCCCATTGGGCTTTATGATCGAGCTCAAGGGGTAGATGGTAGGATTAACCATAGATCAGTCTATATGACATTGTTCCTATAGGTGTCTTATAAGCAGTCATGTAAGCCCATAGAGCGTCTTCGAGCTTCATAGACCAGTCTTTCCTAGTACAGTTGACCATCTTTTCCAATATTTGTTTTATCTTCCTAATGGACACTTCTACTTGTCCTGAGGTCTGAGGGTGATAGGGTGTAGTGACCTTGTGCTTTACCTCATACTTCTTCAACATCACCTCAAATTGTTATTCTCCAAAGTGTGATCCTCCATCTCTTATAACAGTGTGAGGAACTCCAAAGCATGGGAAAATGGTTTTCTCAAATAGCTTGATTACTAACTTAGAGTCACAAGTCTGAGTTGCTACAACCTCTACCCACTTGGACACATAATCGATGACTACAAGAATGTAGTGGTATCCTTTTGATGACGGGAAAGGGCCCATATAGTCAATTCCCCATACATTGAAGATCTCCACTTTCACCCATTCAGCCATAGGCATTTCACTTCTTTTGCTGATATTACCAGTGAGTTGGCATTCCTTACATTCCTTTACAAAATATGTTGTGTCTTTAAATAGGGTGGGCCAGTAAAACCCAGATTGGAGTACCTTCACAGCAGTTCTCTCTCCATTGTGGTGCCCTCCATAAGGCGAAGAGTTACATTCTTTCAGGATCGATGAAACTTCTTCCTCGGGTATACACCTCTGATACAAATTATCATAACGCCTTTTAAACAGCAATGGATTATCCCAATAATAGTTCTTGACGTCCAAGAAAAGCTTTTTCTTCTGGTGATATGTTATCTCGAGTGGCAGTTGGCCACAAGCCATATAGTTACAAATATCAGCGAACCATGGTAATCTTTGTTCCTCTGATTGAGCCATCATTAAGGCTTCATCAGCATACTTATCATTAATAGGAAATTGATTTCCCTCATAAAGAATGATTATGGACAAGTGGTCAGCCACCACATTCTCCTTTCCTTTCTTGTCTATAATTTCATGATCAAATTCCTGTAGCAGCAGTGCCCATCGTAATAGCCTTGGCTTGGTATCTTTCTTCTGCATAAGGTAACGTATAGCATCATGGTCAGTATAAACTTTCACCTTGGAACCTATAAGGTATGACCAGAACTTATCAAATGCAAAAACTATCGCTAATATTTCCTTTTCAGTGGTGGTATAGTTTACTTGAGCTTCGTCCAATTTGCGGCTGGCGTAATAGATAACATGATGCTTTTTATCTTTATTTTGTCCTAGGACTATGCCTATGGCATAATCACTAGCGTCACACATTAGCTCAAAAGGCAGCTCCCAAAATAGGGCTTGTAGGATAGGTATAGAAGTCAAAGCTTTCTCTAGGGTGTCAAAATCTCTTAATCATTAAAATTGCATCTTTGATTAACAAATTCGATAGGGGTTTTGAGATTTTTGAAAAGTCCTTGATGAACCTTCTATAGTATCCAGTGTGGCCTAGAAAACTTCTTACCCCAGTCACAGACTTTGGCGGTGATATTTTGGACATAGCTTCAATTTTTCTTAGATCCACTTCTATGCCCTTATTGGAAATTTTATGTCCTAAGACAATACCACTTTGGACCATAAAGTAGCACTTTTCCCAGTTTAGGACCAAGTGTTTCTCATCGCATCTCTGTAGTATTAAGTATATATTTCTTAGATATGCATCAAAATTCATCCCATATACTGAGAAATCATCCATAAATACCTCAACTATATCTTCTAAAAAGTCATAAAACGTAGAAATCATGCAACGTTGGAAAGTTATAGGAGCATTGCATAAGCCAAAAGGCATTCTTCTAAAGGAATATGTGCCATAGATGCATGTAAATGGTGTCTTCTCTTGATCATCAAGGTGGATGGGAACCTAATAAAACCCAGAATATCCATCCAAGAAACAAAAGTAGTCATGGTGGGGAAGTCTTTCCAGGACTTAGTCAATGAATGGTAAGGTAAAATGGTCTTTCTTCATGGTTAAATTCAGTTTTCTATAATCTATGCACATCCTCCAGCTCATAATAGTTCTTGTGGTAACTTCGTCACCATTATATTCCTTTATCACAGTCATTCCCCCTTTCTTAGGCACTACATGAATGGGGCTTACCCAGTTGTTGTCTCTTATCGGGTATATAATCCCTGCATCCTGTAGTTTTAAAATTTCTTTCTTGACTACTTCTTTCAGCATTTGGTTCAATTTTCTTTGAGGTTGAACCAATGTCTTAGCATATTCTTCCAAATTTATACGGTGCATTCAAAGGGCTGAGTTAAGCCCTTTGATATCTTTGACAGAGTATTTGATTGCCTTTTCATGTTTTCTCAACTCATTTAGGAGTCTTTCCATCTGTTCTTCGGTTAGGTTTGTGTTAACGATGATGAGATTCCTTTCCTTGTGTCTAGGGATTCATATTTTAGTCTTTTAGGGAGTGGTTTTAGTTCTGGTTTCGGCTCGGGAGCCTCTTTCTCCTCGCTTGACTGTTCCAGAGAAGCATATTTTACTGTCTCAATTACTTCCTCATCCTCACTGAGATCTTCTTCGCCTTGGTTAAGATAATCTAGAATTTCAACCACTTATGGGTCTTCTACTAAAGGATTTGGATTGTTCAGGACCCTCATCAGGGGATCTACTATGGCCTTTTCCTCTTGAACCTCCTCACAATATTGGTTGTAGGTGTCCATGAAGTAAATTGACTCAAAAAAAGATGGTCCCTTCATGGCGTCCTTCACCTTGAAGTCTATGTGATCATCTCCAACTCGAAAAGTTATAATGCCTTCAGTGACATCTATCAAATCCCTACCAGTTGCCAAAAACGGTTGTCCAAATATCATAGGATACTTTGGATCTTCGATAGTGTCTATTACAACAATGCCACAAGGTATGAAGAATCGTCCGACATGTATTGGGACATCTTCTACTATACCAACGGGTGTCTTGAATGTGTGATCCACCAGTTCAATCCTTATGTTTGTTTTGACCATGTCGGTCAATCCCAGTCTTTGAGCTAAACTTAGGGGCATGAGGGTAATGATTGCTCCCAATTTTGCTAGACCTTTCCTTTCAATGTTGTCCCCAACACAAAAAGGGATGTTAAAAGCTCAGGGAGCTTTCTTCTTGGTTGGTAATTCAGCTTGAACAAAAGTGCTAGACATGTTCGCTAGATGTACAGTTTCAACATGGTTCCCCCTTCTTCTCTTTGTAATGAGATCCTTGGAAAACTTTTCATACGTAGGCATTTCCTCCAAGGCATCAAGAAATGGAACATCTATGAGAAACTTCTTGACAACTTCCATAAACTTTTCATATCTTTTCCTGAGATGTGCCTTGATGAGCTTGTATGGGAATGGGACCCTTGGTGCATACAGAGTTTTCTTCGTGAAGATTTCCTCAAAAGGATCCAGATCCCTTACTTCTCCACTTTTCCTTTTGCTTTCTTCAGAAGACTTTCCTTTATTGACAGAATTCTTAGGAGTAACTTCTTTCTCAGGTTGTGGTTCCTCATCTTTTCCTTCCTCACTGTTGCCCCCACTTCCAGAGTTATTTAGTATCCTCCCAGGTCGGAGGGTGGCCATTTTAGCAGTCTATGAATTCGATGGAATTTTTCCCGAGGGATTCTTCACCAACTCTTCCAACTGTGCAAGATGCTGGTCAATTTGACGTTGATGTGTCTGCATGTCTTCCATTTGAACTTGCATGGTTGTCAGGACTCTGGAATTAGCTAGAGAACTTTGGGCTAGTTGATCGTTCATTGTGGCTTGCCTCTTAGCAAAATCAAATAATTGGGTGACTAAGTATGGTTGGTTGATATCCCTTGCATGTCCTAATCCTTGGCCTTGGCTAGTTCCTTGGCTCAGTCCAGCTCCTTGATGATTCTAATTATTACCTTGTCCTGAGTAGTTGTTCTTGTTGGTTTGATAGTTGGTCATCCGAGTATACTGAGTTTGTCTTCTTCTCTTTTCAAAACCTGGTGGTGGTTTTGGTTGGTTGTTCAGTTGATGTGAATTCTCAGTAGCATCCTTATTTTTGTAATTGAAATCGGGATGGTCTGGCCTCTTGAAGTTACCGCATGAGACATTCTCAGCTTCTTCCTCACTTTTACTATCATCGGATTTCTCCGACATGGTGTCAATTTTGTGCCCACCCTGGCTACAGGTAACACACTTCATCACTTTCTCCACATGTTTCTTCCCTTCCCGCCTGAGTTATTTAACTATTGGACATCAATAGCTATCTTTTGAATCTGGGTAGTGATCATATCCAAAGCCTTAGCATCGGCATACCATCCTTCGTTGGTCTCCTTCTTCAAATATTCTCTATCCTTTCTGTCCTAGTCCATGCATGCTTGCAGCGCAACCATGTTCTCAATGATCTTGATCATCCTGCTTGGTTTCTCTCCTAGGAAATCACTTCCTACTATGACATTCAGTGATGTCCTCCCAGCTCGGGTCATCCCATTATAGAAAGTTGTAACTAAGAAACCTTTTCCATAATTATGGTGAGGGCAATCCCTTAGATATTCTTGGAATCTCTCCCAAGCTTCATGAAGGTTCTCACCTGGCTCCAGCATGAATGAGGTTATCCTTTGCCTATTCCAAATTGTTTTCTCAGTTAGATAAAACTGTGACAAAAGCATCAGCAAGATCCCTTCAGCCATCTAGAGAGCAATGTGGTAGGCTGAGGTACCAGGACATTGCCTTGTCTTCTAGGGAGAAGATAAATCCCTTGCAATAGATTACCTCTTGGGGTACTCCTCTCATCTTGATGGTATCACAAATGTTTTGAAGGCATCAAGGTGGTGGTATGAGTTTTCATTTTGGAAACTTCCTCAAAAAGACTTGTTTTGAATCATCGGGATTACAGCAGGCTTTAGTTTGAAGTTTGCTACATCAAAGCATGGGATTATGACGGGGCATCTGGACTCATTGGCCCTGGTAGCAGCCAATTCACAGAGAGTTTTGTCTTCTTCATGGTCTTCTTCACCATTCATGTGGTTGCAATCTCTTTTTCCGTCCTGCTCACGGTCGTCATGGTTCCTTCTATGTATGCGGTGATGGCGATGATCTCATGGTGACAGTCGTCCTCGCGACGATCATCTTCGCATCACTCATCATGTTCTTCCTCACGTTCTTCATGATCTTCCAGTTCCTGCTCCTCTCTTTCTTCTCCATAGGGGGGTGGATCGTGTGGGATCCTAGCAAGTTCTTCACCGGAGTGGTGGTCATCCCTACGAGGAGGCATCTTGTCTCATGGTTGGAATAGAAGCTAGGATGGATATTAGATTTGCCTGCTTGAGTTACCTAAACAAAACATATGGTCGAGTCATAAAAACCAGAAGCGTAAAGCAAACTGTAGTAACCGTAAGTTAGCAGGGTTAAGGATTTAAGTGCAGTCAAGATTATTACTAAGCTTGAGGCACAGGAGTATAGAGGAGTGGACTCACATTCTTAGCAGTTCCATTTTCCTTATCTCCAACAATGGCGCCAAAAAGTTGACCGGCATAAATTGTACATCCAAAAGTGGATGAGATATAGAGTAGTCAGACTTTTAAATAAATAACCCAACTCGCTGGCCCCAACAACGATAAAATGGGATCCGATATAGTGATCGGGGTCGACACAGGGACAAGGTTGGGAATGTTAAGTGCACAGGATCTAACACTCTTATACTCCAGGAAAAGAGGGTATTTTAAGGGGTGTTCCCTAAGGATCAATGGCTCTCAAAAATAAAGCAAGTAAATCAAAGACAAAACAAACAAATGAAAAAAAAATAAGATGAAATAAGGATATAGGAGGAAAACTCAGATCGGGTTTTGCCTACTGAGACGTCTCTCCAACATGCAACATCATCTCTCTCTCTCTCGTATACTCTCATCAAGATTATAAGCAACCATCAAAAGCATCTATTCCACTCTCTCTTGAGATGAGGATAGATCTAAGTCTAGGGCTGGCCTCCCTCTCAAGATGACCACACATAAACCACAAAGAATAACATATGATTACAAGCTTTAGCATTCCAACACTCTTGTGCCTTCGTACTACTACATAACACGTGATGAAAGTGATATTACTCTTTCGAGATATCAAATATCAAACATCACAAGATGGTAGCTAAGCATGAAAGTGAAGCATTAAAACAAGTGTATGGAGATAACCTTGATAAGAGTATATATATATATATATATATATATATATATATATATATATATATATATATACATATATATATATATATTCAACAAAAACAGACAATATACATGTTGCGAGAGTCTTAGTGGCTACTCCCAACCCAAGCTAATGTGTTTAGCCATTCATGCTTGCAGACAACATAACGGTGTTACAGAAAGATAGATACATGAAGATCCACGAAGTGAGGAGGGAAGTACAACGGAATGGAATGATAGATCTAGATAGAAAGAGAGTGAATGTGATACGACATGGTACTTCTTCAGATCTAGATCTAGAATATCGATGGTGTAGACGATCTTCTTCACTCAAAGAAGGAGGCTTCAATCTTCTCTCTCCTCAGCTTCTACCTTTGGAGATCCAAGACTGGTTGATGGGATGGAATGGAATGAATCTGGCATGCAGCAGCACTTCGTGGCCTTCTAGATATGATCTGGGATCTGATGATTTGACAAGATGGGTGGGTGGCCTATTTATAGGCACGCTCCACCGACTTAACTAACTTCTAGACTGCGGTCGCAGTCTGGCTTATAGAGGGGCAAGACTGCAGTCATGGTCTGGCTTATGGAGGGGCAAGACCGCGGTCATGGTCTCCTCTTTATTCCTTCTTTCATCGTGGTTGAACTTGGTCACAATCTGGATGTGTCTTTGTGGGCGAGGAATGCGGTCGAGGTCTTTAACTGGTCGTGGTCTGTAGGTTGCACGCGGTCTGTAATTTGCTTGCGGTCTGCAAGGATCGCGACCCTTTTTGGATCTTGGGCTTCCTTGAGTCATGATCAAACTTTGGTGTTCGCAGTTTAGTGAGGATTGTGCTCAGTCTTAGCAATGATCACATCCTTTAGGCTGGTCGCGGTGTGGCTTGATCGCGGTCTCCTAGCTGGTCATAGTCTAGCTTGATTGTGGCCTCCTAGCTGGTTGTGGTCTGGCTTGAGTGCAAAGCGATCGCGAGCTTAAGGCAGTGGAAGACCGTGACCATGGTGATATGGTCTTTGCATGAATGGGTCGTGGTCAAGGTGATGACCGCGACTTGGGCTATATATGTACCTGAAACCAAGGAAAGATGTGTAAGTGAAGTCTTTGACAAAAATATGCTAAAATTGTGGGGAAAGTTAGCAATAGATATGCTAAAAGAGGTAGAAAATATATACAAAAAGTATGTAAAGTAAATTATTATCAGTCTCCTAGTGATACCCCCACCTATGCTGGTGAGTAGAGATCACAGTGAAACTAGGAAACATAGATGAATTATAATTCAATGAATATTTAACAATATGGACAATGTGTAATATACAATTCATGCCAAAGAACAATGAATTAATTTTACACAGTCAAGTAAATATATATATAATATTTTCCAATTTATACAATAAAATTGATTCAAATTTTTTGCAATTTGAAATATGAATCAAACCATCATTCTACAATAATTCTTTTGCAAAAATATCAAGGATAATGTTTTAAATATTTTGGTAATGTCTGTGACAAAGGTATTAGTTGAATGGCAAGTATGGAAATAGTTACATAAATTATTTAATCATGCATATTTTATATCATATAAAAACCAATAAATGCATCAGGAAATTGTATATAGAGTGATGCTCCATTTGATAATTATTGTACTTGATTATTCTCAATTATGGTACATCAAAGATGTTCTACTTCAGAAAAGGATATATTCTTTTTGGTTTGAAATTTTATGATCTTCTCGACATGGTTTTAGAATCTCATGAGAAATTGATTTCTAAAGAAGGAGGTAGCTTTGTCCCTCTACATTGATTCCTATCTTTTCTAGTGTTTCACTAGAGAGCAGTATCCCTCTAATTTCTTCTATTCCTTTTGATCCTAGTGAGAGGAAGGGGAACATTTTTCCACCTGAATGTCAAAGCAATCCTATTGTAGGTATCTATCACATGGTGGCCAGTTCAATTTTCTCCCCTATGTGGAAGTAGCTTGGTGTTGTGGAAATAATCAATGGAGAAATTGAGGTTGTCAATTCAACAGCCCCAGGTCTCAAATGAATTTGTCTCTGATTATTTCCTCTTGAAATGTCAGGGGGATTACTAATAAACTCTTGAGTGTCCAAGAGGAACTAAGAAGGTCTTTCAGTGATATAATTATTTTAAATGAATGTAAGATGAGAGCTAACAAAGTTAGCTGAGTTATGAGTAGGCATTTTAGTGATTATGAATGGCTATCAAATCTAGATTCTCATGTTCTAAGAGGAGTTATCATTCTATGGAGGAATTGTTTTGTATTAAATCTTTTATAATGTGATCAAGCTCTAAATGTTAGAGTTCAAGTTGATAAATCTTTCACTAGTATTTGTAGTTTATGGTCATAATCCTAATTTGGATAGGATGAGTCTTTGGAATAATTTGGACAAGTTGCAAGTGAGTAACAATGACCCATGGGTGATCATGGCTGACTGTGAAAAGATTGGGAAACAACATCCATCTAGGAAATCTATGGACAATTTCAATGAGTTTGTCTTAAATAATGGTTTAATTGAATTGGATTTATGCGGTACTTTTTTACTTGGGATAACCAGGAGGGTGATGATTTTTTCACTTCTAAGATTGATAAAGATTAGTTCAATATGACGTTCCAAGCCTATTTTGATGATTTTCATGGTGAATTCATTTCTAAATTAGTCAAGTGGCCATAGAAGAATTTGTTTGATTTTTAGGAAGCTGAAAAGATTCAGTACTCAATTTTGCTTCCTTAACCTCTAGACTAAACATATAGAGTACCCTAGGTTACAGAAGGAAGCATGGGATTTATAGGTTGAGGGTTTTTCTATGTTTAGACTATGTAGGAGATGTGGGAATCTTAGACTTAAATTTTAGAACTAGAATAAGAAGGTTTTTAGAGTTGTTTTTTAAAATGTCGTTATTGCAAAACATAAAGCTCTTGAAGCTCAAAAAGTAGATGATCTTGACCCTTTGAATGAAAATTCTTGTTCTATTGCTAAAAGTCTAAGAGTTGAGGCTAAGATTGTTGTTGATACTGAACAATCATTTTTGAGGAAGAAGTCTCAGGTTCAATGGACTCTTCTCTAAAAACTAGACAGAGCAGGAATTCTATCAAGTGTCTTATGATTGATGGGGTATTGTGTTATGATTATTCTATTATTAGTAATCACATTGCCAATTTTTACTAATATTTGTTTTGTAAGGGGAAATAATGTGAAGTCTAGGAATGTAATTGGAATGGTCCTTGTATTTCTAAGCAACAAAGTATTTTTCTTTCTAGTTTAGTTATGAGGAAATAAGTGGATGATGTTGTTATGAATCTTAATGCAGATAAATATCTTGGTCTAGATGATTTTAATGGATTCTTTTTCAAGAATTCTTGGAATGTTATATGGAATGATGTGTTTGATGCTATCAATGAGATTTTTATTAGAGGAATCTTATTGAAGGAATCCAACATGACTTACATTTATTTGTTACCTAAATGTTTGGACTCATCTCTTATTACCAACTAGTGTCATGTCGCTCTCTGCAACTGCTTTCACAAGATCATTTTGAAGATTATTGTTGATGGAATCCAACATGTTTTCCTAGCATTATTGATATCAATCATTGTGTTTTTATTAAAGGCATGAACATAAAAGATGCAATTCTTTTGTATAATGAAATTATTAATGACTTCCAAGAGGAAAAATAACTCTAATTTGTGCATTCAAGATGATGTCTTAAAAGCGTATGACCAATTCATCTAGAAATTTCTTTTCTCAATTTTGTACAAAATGGGTTTCTCTTCTAATTGGATTAGATGGTTTGATATTTTCTTATATTCTGGCTCATATCAGATTTTAGTGAATGGTGATCCTTCTATTCATATTTATCCTTCTAATAGACTGAGGCACGGGGACCCCATTGCCCTATATATGTTTGTCATTGCCATGAAGGGGTTTTCTAAACATATGAAAGTCAAAGTTCAAATGAGGAACATTATACCTATCTATGCATAGAAGAATCTTAGGTTATTGTCATCTTGTCTTTGTTGATGATCTTATGATCTTCATAAAGATAGATTATACCGATGCCTGAATTTAAAAGTTCTTCTTGATAAGTTTAGTAGCCTATCTGGTCTGAAGATCAACTATTCTAAAAATTCTATTCTTTTTGGTAAGAGTGTTGATGTGCATCTTATTTTTGGGATTTTGAATATGGAAGAAGAGGCCTTGGATAGTTCTAAATATTTGGGCCTTCTATTATTTGTAGGGAAATTGAGCAAGAAATATTGTGCCAAACTGACTGATAAGATTAAATTTAGGGTGGAAAGTTGGAAAGCCAACTTGTTAACTCTAGCTGGTAGAGTGGAATTGATGAAGTCTACCCTCACCACCAAGCATCTTTATTTACTTTTTTCTTTTCCTACCCCTTGCTCTACTCTTTGAAAGATCTAGAGGGGGGTGAATAGAGTCTTTGTGAAATATTTAAACAAATTTCAAGTGCAATGGAAAATAAAAGAGGCAACCACAAGAGAGAGATAAGATTTAGAGTGGTTCCATCTACAACGTCATTCCACTACCTAGTTGTTTCCAACTAGGATTTGCAACAAGCACTTTTATTAATTTATTAGTGAGGACAAATTACAAAATGATTGCTAAAACTAAACCCTCTTCTTTACTGGATACAAAAGAGAACCACTGAACGTCTTCTTATATGGATGCACTAAGGGCTGAGGAAGAGAACCACCATACCTCTTCTTTTACAAAAGCATCGAGGGTCGAGGAAGAGAACCACCACACCTTTTCTTTTATAGATGGGTCGAGGGTTGACGAAGAGAATCACCACACCTCTTCTTTTACGAATGCACAAAGGGTTGTGGATGAGAACCACCACTTGTGAAAGTAGATCAACCTCAATCACAAGTAACAAAAATAAGAATGGAAGAAGGAGATTACAATAATCATTATCAAGATATACAATAAACCTCTTATGGACAAGTGATGATGATCCACTCCACAAAAAGTTTAGGCAAGGTTGATATTTGGTGGAGAAGGATTCTACTATTTGGCTTAGACTAGAATGATGACAACTCAAAGCATAATCCTAAACTCTTTAGAATTATAGCAAGTAGTAGTATGCAAGTTTGAGTATATGATCTTAATTGTTATATGCAAACTTGAAGTTTTAGGGTCCTATTTCCACTCCTATTAATAGTATGTGTTTACACATGGTTAGGGCAACTGTGGGAAGTGTCTAGAGTGTTCTAGGATGAAAACTAGTCGTTAGGATTAAGTGAATTGAATTACAATGGATAATTTGACCATTTACTGAATTGCGTCCAGAACATTCTCGGTCCACAATATTGTCGACCGGACACCATCTCAGTCCACAGTATTGTCGATCGAGATTTTCTATGGTTTGGAATTTTTCTCCTATGGCTATGTTGGTCGAGGTCTCTCAGTCAAATCTTACAATGGCTATATCTCGGTCAATAATATTTTTGACCGAGAATGACCTAGAGCTCAAATTAATGCAAAAATAATAGGAATATATTATCTAATAATATATCTAATAAAATCTAACAATCCTAAAGGCTTCATATGAATATGGGATAGGGTTTTAGGTAGGTTTTGAAAGATCATCACTTGTCTTTATATCATGTCTATCATGTTGTATGAAAACATATAAGTACAAATATATTTGTGGTACAACTTTATTTGCAAGTATCCAAACTTATGTATTTGTAAGGTCTTTATATTTTGATATTAATTATGTTCCTTGATCACCTAAAATACTAAATACACGTGTTAGTAATATAATATCGTAAATATTTGTATCACCTAAATATGAGTTTAGCATGTCCAAAAAGCCAACAATGTCCCCATTTTTTATGATGACAAATATTTCCATAAGCTAAATTGAAAGTAGAAAATTTAGAACTTCATACCTTTAATAGACAATTTATCTCATGGGTTATTCTCCCCCTTTTTGTCAAAATCAAAAAGGATAAACACTTACTAGTGCTCCCCCTCAAGGAGACAACCTCCTCAACAAGATAGTCATTTTGGAGAGAAGAAACGTATGCCCAACGTATAGATTTAAGAGAATACAAATTGAAGGGAAAATACAAAAAGATAGACATTAAGGCATAGTAAGGCATAGTCAAAAAGCCATATATGATCAAGGAACAATTTAAATATTGTGAATTACCAACAAGAGGAATATTAGGTCCTTCATGATAAAAAGACCCAATCAAGCAAAAATATCATAAACATACTCTAGTTCAATGGTAAGGAATGTTAAGTCCACCATGATATAGAGATGTCATTAAAAACACAAAGTTTACAACCAAAAACTGATTTCTCAACTATTTTCAAAGGATGGTAAGCCTGAAAATGATTAGAGAATCCTTTGAGCACCGAATAAGGTTAAAAAAAATATCTCTAGACCAAATATAAGGGATGTTAAGCCCATATTGATATAGAGAACCAATAAATTACATAATTAAGGTCAAAAATATCTCTAGACCAAATATAAGGGATGTTAAGCCCATATTGACATAGAGAACCAATAAAGTATAGAAATGAGGTCAAAAATATCTCTAGACCAAATATAATGTATATTAAGCCCATATTGTTATAAGGAAGCCATTAAGCACAAGGTTAAAAAGATATTCAATTTATATCAAAAGATTGTGAGCTCCCCTTAATCTCATACCAATAAAAATGATCTCGAATGTAAGAAAAGTATTTACTATAAAAGATAGGCATATAAGATCTCAATCTTCATGATAAAACATTCATGTTAGATATAAAAACCAATATATCAAGTAAAATTTGAATTTAAAAACTAGGTTTCAAATAAATGATGTTGATAACATTTTAGTTGAGAAAAATGTCGACCAAGTTCTTTGTTGGTCCAAATGTTATTTGACCAAATTTTCATAGATAGCTGCGGAAAATGAATTTGAGTATCATGAATGTCATGGCACATGTTACTTACCTCTAAGTTCAGATCCAAAGTATTTACTTGATAATTTCTCCCCCTTATTAATATACTCCAAAGAAAATGTCAAATGTAACCACATGAAGTATGGGTTTTATAAGAAATCATTTCTTAAAACATTTCATGACAATACCAAATAAGCACGAATGTGATGACATAGATTCAGATCTAAATTATTTGAAAATAAGGATCATGAGCTTTTTCCTCCTCACATAGAGAGAAGTTATGATACTAAAAAATAATTAATGTTCTTCTCTTAATGATATGACACGAGAGTGTGCATAATGCTTGAGCAAGACATGTTTCATGAATAATGTAATTTGATAAGACCATGATAAAGAATATAGTCAAGTACATGTTTACCAATGTAAGAATGTAACATATTTTCAACAAGTTCCATAAAAATCAAAGTAGGAAGAAAAAAAATCATGTATCGAACTTCTATTATATAATCCAAAATATTATTCGAGGAAAGCGTCAAAGAACTTTTTGTAGTAAAAATTAAGCATTTTCTTTTAGTTTAAAAATATTCTTTCAGAAGTGTCATATCGTTTTAACTGCACATACTTAATATAAATATTTTTGGCTTGCAAGAACCACAACATTTGTTTGTATCTATCCCTATCAATGTAGTTATGGTAATAAATCAAGAATTTTACATTGTATGGAAATCATGGAAAGTGGAACTTATTTAAGTGGAATGTGAATAGATCACATGGAAAAACAACAATGCCTTGTTAATAAATTTGAAAACCACTTTGACCAAAGAAAACATAAGAGAGAAAATTGATTATCCATCTTAGTCAAAATAAAAAACTTCAAGGACATTAAAAGATTTTTCTTTTAAGAATTATTTCTTGCACTTTTTTTTACAAAAATATTGGTGTGATAATCATGACTCTCCCAAGAATATACTTCCTTTTAATACAATGCTTCCTTTAAAAATATATTCAAAATTTATGGTGAAAGATGGAAATATCAAATTTATCCACAAGATGCTCTAGCATTATATGTGGAATAAAAATAATCCATCATTTGATTCATGTCAAATAGAGTTACAATGGTAAAAATGCACATCTTGCATAATGCATGTGAAATAAACATTGTTTTGGCCAGTATAACAAATGAATGAATATTTGAGATTCATTGTAAGAATGCATGTTATTTACAAATAAAACATTCTCAAATTTAACACATTATTTAATTTATTCAAGAAATGTCTATTGATTAATCATGATGAAAACATGTGTCACTTTTAGGAAGAAATTTCAACAAGCTCTAAGAATTTATTATTCCAGCCAAAATAATTTTATAGATGTGAGATTGAGACATTTCCTTGCAATAATTTGAAACATAGAAATTAAATTTCTGAGAGTCTCATTTTTTTTTAAAAGATAATCATGTAGCAAAATGACTCTAACTACCAATTATAAGATAACCAAATTAAAAAAAAAATATTGTTAGTAATTTAGTCGAGTTGTGTTTCGACCGATTTCCCCCTCAGTCGAACTATTCTTCGATTGAGAGGTTGTCTATAACAAAAATTATCCATTTTCAATCAACTTAAATCAAATTAAGAGAACAATATTGATATCATTTTGCCTACCAACCTTTACAAGTGAATCAACAATAGTATCCAATTTTCTTTTTCTTGTTCTTATATGTTTCCACTCCATCCAAGGTGATTTTATTGAGTTCAAAAAACTCATTTCTGGATAAAGCGTAAATAAATACATCACTATCAACACTTTGTGTGCTTTCTTTTTCTTGTACATCATTATCAGTGATAGGGCATACATAATGTCTTAGCTTTCTAAAAGGAAAAACATGTCACATGATTAATGGAGACGTTTAATTTATCAAAGATAGGATTCCTCTTTTTATTTCTTTCATATTGTTTTGGAATGTATCCAAGACCATGATTGTGAAAATGTAGCATATTTATACTATTAGAAAAAAAATTCTAATGTCAATGTTATAGTTTTATTTTCTTTAGTAGAAATCAAGCATTGGTTAGCATGATCTTTTGCAATCATAGAAGATTTATTATTTAAGCCTTTTTCAATCATAGACATAATATTATCTTTTGATACAGTAGTAAGAGATACCTCATCATCACTATTTTTACTTTCATCTTCACCATGTGCATGTGCTTCTACATGTGCTCCTTCTTCTTCATTATTACCTTCTTCATGTTGATCAAGTAGGCAGTTGAATACATGGTGGCATTCTACATCTTTACTTTTTTTTCTTATGTATTTCTCTAAGGAACTCAATTTATTTGTTATAGAAGAAACGCTAGCATACATGTCAGAAACAGATTCATTTACTTATATATGAAATATATTATTACTCTTGACTATAAAAGTATCTTCATGTGTAACTGAAAGTATTCTCCATATATTGTATGTAGTTTCACAAGATGATATATTATCCAATTCTTCAAGAGATAAATGTGAATGTAAGATACATACATCTTTGGCATTTAGTATAGCATTCAGGGGCATAACTATGGGGGGGGGGGGTTTGCTTCCGGGGCTGAGGCCCCCCCCCCCAAATTTCAGATGGAAACCACGTATATTTTATTACTTAATAGATAAACCAAATAATATATTAGTCAAATACGTTTCCAATAGGAATCTATGGTTGGTTAGAGACTAAGTCTATGTGGACTCGTGGAGCATGGCTAGAAAAGTAGATATATACCACCTAGGGAGGTTGCGAGAGGCAAATTTCCTAAAATAGAAAAAGGCAATAGCAGATTTATTTTGTTCATCTTCCGTCTTGCGATCGTGGTGTGATAGACCACTCTCTATTTTGGGTTTTGGCTTCTGCCTTCCTATCGGGGATGAAATCGGATGGGCTTTTGTCTTTCTACTGAGCATGAGATCGGAAACAACCGCTCACTACAAAAAAAGCTGCTGTCATTGATCATAGACATCAGACAACCTTGTCTTTCCAAACCAGTTTATCAAAACCAAGAACAAGAAGATTGTGTAGAACTCGCATGCATTGACACAGTGTCTTCTGCACGATCGTAGACCAGAATCACACTCTCAGATAGGCCTCAGACGATTTACTTCCTTTTCCTCATAGTGGTACAATGTATTCTCATCACCAAAGACTCGGGGAGCAACGTTGAATACTCGAATCCTTATTAGTCATCACGCCCAAGAACACCGGTCCGCTTGTCAAAGTTAGTACACATAGTTAAATTCTTGGAACATCTTGGGAAACAAAGGCTGCCCCGTGACAGGTAAATTTGTATCCCTGATGTGATGTAGTATTTTTGATAAATAATAAAAAACCTTCGGTGTCGGGCAGCTTTTTCTAAATAAAATATTTTTTAACAATAACTTTGATTAGAGTTCATCCATATACAGTATACGGTAGTCTTGTAGTAATGTGTTATAATTGTATTATTTGTTTAGTCATGCAATCTATCCTGATATTGATTTGGATAAATATTTTACAACTTTTCTTATACTTGTCTTAGAAAATTCTAAATAATAGTAATATATGCCAAAACAAATACACAATATATATTAGATAAAAACTTTAAGTAGTTTTCTATACACTAAGATTGGATGTGCCACCTCAGGGACTGAATTTGTGCACAAAATGAAGAACTTTTTCAAACCAATTACAAAGAATGACATACATTCAAGGAGTTCAATATTTGATGTGAGTACAAAAGCAAACAATAAAAGTTTAGCATGCGATGTGAGTACAACTGCACAAAAAGAAGTTTGAACATAAGATGGGAGTACAATTGTGTAAAAAGAAGTTTTAACATCTGATGGGAGTACAATTGCGCAAAAAGAAGCTTTACTATCTAATTTGAATACCACTTCACCAAAGAAGGCTCGTGTAGATGTTGAAATTAATCCAAATGATATTATTCTCGATCCTGGACTTCAGAAACCAATTGAAGGGTATAGCACAAATATTGAGACCAAATGAGGAGGCAGTACTTGTTGCAGGGTCTGTATCAGCCAATTGGTCACAAATTTCCTAGCAAACAATATGGACAGCAAACGAGGAGCTTCCAAGAAGCATGGTTCAAAAACTATGATTAGTTAGAATATAGTGTCGAAAGAGATGATGCTTATTGTTTCTATTGCTATCTCTTTAGTTAGTAAAGGGGTGACATATTTGTGAATGATGCCTTCACAAAGATAGGCTTTAGCAACTAGAAGAAAGCAATTGAAGTTTTCAACGAACATGTGGGTGTAGTTGGTAGTTCTCATTGTAATGCAAGGCTATATTGTGAGGATTTCAAAAATCAAAGACAAAGTGTATCACATTTGTTATCTATTCATAGTAGAGACATGGAGATCGCATATCGAGCTCATCTGACTACAATATTACATGTAGTTAGATTTCTCTTATTGTAAGGTCTGGATTTCCATGGTCATGATGAGTCTTCTAGTTCAAATAATAGAGGAAATGTTCTGGCATTAGTGGAGTATACGAAAGATAATAATTGTGAAGTTGCATGTGTACTTAATGAAAATGCTCCTAGAAATAACCAAATGACGTCTCCTATAATCCAAAAGGACTTGGTGAAATCTTGTGCAGAGCAGACAATATTAGCCATTATTGAAGAACTCAGAGATAGTCATTTCTCTCTACTTGTTGATGAATCGCGAGACACATCAATAAAAGAACAAATGGATGTTATTTTGAGGTTAGTACCTTTTATATGCTATTTATCATGTTTTAAGTCCTATTATAATCATATTGTTTGTGATTTATATAAGCTTGGTCATATAGGTTTGTGAATAAGAAAGGAAAATTTATTGAAAGGTTTGTTGGCATTGAGCATGTTATTGATACATCAGCTTCTTCACTAAAGATAGCTTTAGATGGTTTTTTTACACGTCATAAATTGTGCATGTCTAGACTAAGAGGACAAGGATATGATGGAGCCTCTAATATGAGAGAAGAGTTCAATGGATTAAAGACATTGATTCTAAAAGAAAATTCATTTGCATTTTATATCCATTGTTTTGCCCATCAGTTGCAATTGGTAGTTGTTGTTGCAAAGAATAGTTTATCTATTAGTGATTTCTATAGTTACACAAACTTGATTGTAACCAGGGCCAGTTCTTCTTGTAAAAGAAAAGATGTATTGCTTCAAAAAAATCATGATGTCATTATGGAGAAATTGGAGAAAAATGAAATTTTTTCAGGAAGAGGGAAAAATCAAGAAACTAATCTAGCAAGACCTGGTGATGCTCGATGGGGATCACATCATACAACCCTAGTTCATATTTTTATGATGTGGGATTCAGTTATATTACAAAATATTTCACGTGATGGAGTTGATTCTTCTAACAGAGGCAAAGCTTCAGGGTTGATATTGACAATGGAGAATTTTGAATTTGTGCTTATCTTATTTTTAATGATGAAGGTTTTGGCTTTAACCAATGAGTTGTCCCAGACATTACAAAGGAAGGATCAAAATATTGTTAATGCAATGGTGTTGATTGCATCTGTTAAAGAACTATTCCAAGACTTGAGAGATTGTGGATGGGTTACATTATTAGAAGATGTAAATAACTTTTGTGCCATGAAGTCTATTCCTATACCAAATATAGAAGATAGAATACCAATAAGAGGTTCTTCTAGGTGTGAGGGGCAATTGATTACTTATGATCATCATTATCGTGATGGGATTTTTAATGTTGTGATTGATTCAATAGTTGTTGAGATGAATAGTCGATTCAATGAAACTTCTATAGAGTTGCTAAGATGCATTGACTGTCTGGATCCAAGAAATTCATTCTCTGGATTTGATTCAGGAAACCTAATATGACTTGCTGAAATTTACTCTGATGATTTTTTTACATGTGATCGTGTGATCTTGAAAGACCAACTTGACATTTATATCCATGCTATGAAAAGAAGGTCTGAATTTTTAGATTGCAATGATCTCGCTAGCCTTGTTGTGAAGATGGTAGAAACCAAACAACATTTTGTTTTTCCATTAATCTATTGTCTTATTGAACTAGCAGTGATACTACTGGTGGCAACATCAATTGTTGAAAGAGCTTTCTCAGCAATGAACATCGTCAAGACTGAACTGTGTAACAAGATAAGTGATGACTGGTTAAATGACTCGTTGGTAAGCTACATTGAGAGAGAAGTGTTTATAGAACTTAGCGATGAAAAAAGTCTTCAACATTTTCAAAATATGAAAAATCGAAGGATTCAACTCCCTCATTCTAGTTAGTTAGATGTTTCTTATGTATTTTTTATTTACAAACATCATAGTTGTTAACTTGTAATACTAGTTGTGACTATTATATGCTCTTATTTTGTTTGTTTTGATGTGAAAAATTGTCTAAATATTGATACATCATTGTTATACTCATAAATAATTGTCAGGCACAAAATTATCAGCATCCCCGTCAATGTCAAAAAAAATATCAACTATGTTCATGACTTGGTTAGGTCACCCCCCCCCAACTGTGATTTTCTGGATCCACCACTGGTAGCGTTTCTTACCTTTGGCTTGTCCCATTCCTCAAACTCAGTCATATGAGGTTCATATGGGTGGATGACAATGTTCCAAAGATCAACTCCAACACCTTGAATGTAGGATTGCATATCCCGCTTCCAATGATTGTAGTTGGATCCATCAAACACATGTGGCATGCTCACATGAGTCCCTTCTAAGTTTATGTTCCCAAGAACACCATTCCCCAATATTTAAGACTTGTAAGGGCTCCTTGAAGACCTGCTTTGATACCAAATGAAAGATCTATAGGGAGGGTGAATAGAGTCTTTGTAAAATATTTAAACAAATTGAATGTGCAATGGAAAATAAAAGAGGCAACCACAAGAAAGGGATAAGATTTATAGTGGTTCCATCTACGATGTCAGTACACTACCTAGTTGTTTCCAACTAGGATTTTACAACAAGTACTTTTATTAATTTATCGGTGAAGACAAGTTACAAAATGATTATGTTAACTAAATCCTCTTCTTTACCGGCCACAAAAGATCACCACCAAACCTCTTCTTTTACACACACACCGAGGGCTGAAGAACAGAACCACCACCTTTCTTTTATGAAAGAATTGAAGGTCAAGGAAAAGAATGACCATACCTCTTCTTTTATAGATGGATCGAGGGCCGAGGAAGAGAACTGTAATGCATGGGCCCACTGCCCAAGGCTCTAGTAGAGTTTCAGGAATGATGACTGGCCCCACAGACCACCACTAGCCTTAACTGCACGCTTTATCCACACTTATGCGCAAGTCAGGGTCAACTTCCCGACTGGTCACCCATCCAAGTACTACTCCAAGCTGAGCACGCTTAACTATGGAGTTCTTTTGGTGATGGGATCCCAGAAAAGGAGGTGCACCTTGTTGATATGGGTAGTCCAATCATTCCTTTTAAGATCATTATATCCAAGGCCTCAAATTCTGGGATGTTATAATCTCCCCCACTTAGACTCTTGACGTCCTCATTAAGGCTCAACTATATGGCCTCATATTATTTCCCCATTTCAGTGCAAACCCAACATGGCCCATGGACGCCCAGCTCCCGATTACAGAATACTAGTGCAAGGGTGGCTACATCACCATGGATAGACCTTTCCTACATGTCTGGACCGTATGGCTCAAGACTGGCATGCCACATGCCCATGTGGGCCCCACATACTAGAGGGGTCATGGCTCTGATACCATTTGTAACACCTAGGCCCACTGCCCAAGTCTCTAGTAGAGTTTCAAGAATGACGACTGGCCCCACAGACCACCACTAGCCTTAACCATACGCTTTATCCACACTTATGCGCAAATCGGGGTCAACTTCCTGACTGGTCACCCATCCTAGTACTACTCTAAGATGAGCACGCTTAACTATGGAGTTTTTTAGTGATGGGATCCTAGAAAAGGAGGTGCACCTTGGTGATATGGGTAGTCCAATCATTCCTTTTAAGATCATTATATCCAAGGCCTCAAATCTTGGGATGTAACAAGAACCACCACACCTCTTCTTTTACGGATGCACCGAGAGATGAGGAAGAGAATCACCACTTGTGGAAGTAGACCAACCGCAACCACAAGTAATAGAAATAAGAATGTAAGAAGGAGATTACAATACTCTTTCATAATATATACAATCCAACTCTAATAGATAAGTGATAATGATCCACTCCACAAAAACTTTAGGCAAGGTTGATATTTGGTGGAGAAGGATTCTACTATTTGTCTTAGGCTAAAATGATGCCAACTCAAAGTATAAGACTAAACTTCTGAGAATGATAGCAAGTAGTAGTATGCAAGTTTGAGTATATGATCTCAATTTTTGTATGCAAACTTGATGTTTTGGTGTCCTAGGACCACTCTATTTATAAGAAATATTTACACATGGTTAGGGCAACTATGGGTAGTGTCTAGAGTATTCTAGGATGAAAAATTAGCTGTTAGGATTAAGTAAATTAAATTACAATGGCTAATTTGACCATTTGTTGAATTGCATCCAGAACATTCTCGGTCCACAATATTGTCGACTGAACACCATCTCGGTTCACAATATTATCCACTAAGATTCGATCTGGTTTGGAATTTTTCTCCAAATGACTATGTCGATCGAGCTCTGTCTTTCAAATCTTGCAACGTCTATATCTCAGTTGAGAATATTTTTGACCGAGAGTGACCCAGAGCTCAAATTAATACAAAAATAATAGTAATATCTTATCTAATGATATATCTAATGAAACCTAACAACCCTAAAGGCTTCATATGAGTATGGGATAGGGTTTTGGGTAGGTTTTGAAAGATCATCACTTGTCCTTACATCATGTCTATCAAGTTGTATGAAAACATATAAGTACAAATATATTCGTGGTACAAGTTGATTTACAAGTATTCAAACTTATGTATTTGTAAGGTCTTTGTAGTTGGATCTTTATTATGTTCCTTGATCACCTAAAATACTTAATTCACATGTTAGTAATATAATATGGGAAATATTTTGTATCATTGAAATATGAGTGTGGCATATCCAAAAAGCCAACACTCTTAAGGAAATTGATAGAATTTGTCCAGATTTTTTGTGGGGTCAATCTGACTCAAAGAAAAGTTTGCATCTAATTAATTAGGAGACTATGTCTTTCTCGAAGGATGAAGGTGGATTAGGATTAAGAAAAAGTAAGGAGGTGGACAAGGTGTGTTTAATTTTAAATGCATAGGATGTTGCTAGAACAAAAATATACGCTTTGAGACAAGTGGATTGAAGAAATGTATTTGTAGAAATCTTCCTTTTGGTTGATAGTTGATTTCCCTAATTCCTCTTAGATGTTTAACAATATCCTTAATGCCAGAGATTTACTTCTTACTTTTATACAATTCAAGATTGGTAAAGTATGTCCCTTTAAAGTTTGGAAAGAAACTTGGCTTAACATCTCATTTCTAGATGATGTTACTGTTAAGAATATGATTATAAGGTCTAGTATTCCTTTCAAATCTGATATGGATTTTATCTTTAAGGATAGGAAGTGGATTATTCCTAGGTTGAGATGTTGTTATATTCTAGAAGATATCCTAAAGGATGTCCCCCTCAATAGTACTGAAAACAACCACATCTTATTTTAAGGGAAGAAATCTATTGGTTTTAGAGAGGTATGGGAGGTCATCAGGTCAAAAATACCTAAAGATTAGTGCTTTTCTTGGATTTGGAAATGCAAATGTCATGTTAATGGGCTTGTTCATTTGTTGAAAGCAAGGCATAATATGTTTCCTACTTCAGATTATTTGAGAAGGATAGATATTGTTGTTGTTTCTATTTGTTTCCTATGTATGAAGGGTATGAAGATTCGAGGAACATATGTTTTCATTTCAAATATGTGTATGATCTGTGGAATTTAGCTAAGAAAGAGAACTTTATTAGTTCTATTCCTAAATATTGGGCAGTTCTCATTTCTTTGAAAGACATTAAGGCTAGAGTGATTGGTCCACGTATTTTGTACCATTATTGGTTGGAAAGAAATAGAAGGGTTCATGATAACATAAGTAACTAAGTGGATGCTCTTTAGAAGTTTATTTTCTCTTGAGTTTGAAATTCTTCTATAGTTCTTCTTGTTGACGATAATGTGGTCTGATGAGTATATGCTTTCAAGGTTTGGGTGATATTGTTGTCTTCAGTTCAACCTTGAAATTGTGGTTTCTACTTTTTGGTTTCTAAATGTGCTTTCATGGTTTTTGTCTTTGAAGACTTATAGTTTTGAAGATCGTCATTAAAGGGTCTTGGTCAATGGATGTCTATCTCATGGGCATGACACAATTCTAGCTTTTGATTTGTCTTGTTCGGGTGGTTTTTTGGTTGCCCGAGGGTTTGTTCTTCTTGTTTTTTTGGTGTTCTAATGTGTTATAGTTCTTGAAAGGCTTATGGTTTTGAAAACTAGTATTCTTTTCTTTTAAAATGAAGATGGACTTTGGAAAGAATCTTCTTGATCATGTCGTACTATCTTTGGACAAGTTACTTAGCTGAAGATGGAGTCTTTCTTGTTGACTGAATATTTTCTGTTGTTTTGTGATCTAATGAGTAATAGCTCTTGAAAGGTTTTTGCATCAGAAGTTTAGTATAAACTATGTGGAATTCTCTTGGTTTATGTTGTTATGTCACTGGAGGATATTTTCTCTGAAGTTAGAGCTTTTCTTGATGGTTGAAGTTTCTGAAGTTTTTCTAAGACTTCTCATTCTTTTCTTTTGTGGGTGTTAGCTAGTATAGATAGATGATAGTAAAGATACAAACCCATATTGTACAATTCTTTTCTTACTTTTACTTTGTAACTTTTTCCAAAAAAAAAAACAACGCGAGTTTGGCAAACCAAAAAAAAATTATTGTCCTAGTCAAACATGAAGTTGGACCAACCTCCAGCTCAAACGAACTTACAGTTCCACTGATAGAGGTCTTGAATTCAAAGATAAAATTAAAAAATAGAATAAGTGCCCATAAATGATGAATGGTATCATACATTTAAATGCAAAGTACTAACATAAACTAATAATTGCAGATAATGGATATATGAACAATTAGGGTTATATAACAAATTTTACATCAAGAAAAAATGTAGGATTCATATAGGAAAGTGTGTTCTTGGAATCCAAACAAGTTATTTTGGGTCATACATCCTAAAGAGTCATTGGTAAAATTTGTGTCTGACATGGTTGCAAATTAATGAAGAATGCTTGCTTTCATTTGAGTGTTTGGTATCCAATAATGCATGATATATATCCACTTGGATGATTCATTTTTTATTTTGTAACCAAGACTTCTCTGTCCTACTTTGTAAGAAAGGTGAAGTAGGTTGCTAAAATCATTGTTCCCTAGGAGAAGTTTGGTAAAAGTATGGTTCTAGTTGCAATGTAATGGTTCAAGGATCACAACTTTAGAAGTAAGGATCATAATACTCATGATTACATATAAGAGGTTAATATTGTAAGCATTCCAATTTTTAATAAAGCATTATTCTAATTTGAAAGAAAAGAATTATCAATATCAAGCATATCATTTTAGTCCTAGAAGTAGACAAAACATAAACTATAAATAATTCAATTTTTTTAATCTAATCATAATAACTTTCTAGACAAAAAATTTATGAATAGATATATCATTAAGTGTTTTTGTAATAAAGCATGTCAATCAAAATTTCTTTAGAATAGTTTTAGGAGATCTAAATCATTGGATTCCTTTTTGGTTTCTTCTTCACCAGTCATTAAAAAGAAGCATGCTGATGTCTCCATCATCTACATGTTGTTGTTGAGAGGTAATTGATCATTCATTCTCTTACTTTCTTCCTTGAGCTCTTGATTCTATATGTTGATTAGCTTATTTTTATTTCCCTCTAACTTAAGCATTATGTTGATGTAATACCCCATGGTCTTCTAGATTCATTAGATTTTCGTAAAGTATAGCTTTGATACTAAATGAAAGACGAATCTAGATAGAGGGTTAATAGAGAACCTTAGTCTAGGGTGAAAAGTTAAACAACGCATAAGATATTAGAAATTATTTATAATAAAATTGCAAGGAAGGAGGTGTAATAAGGAAATAAGCATAAAAGAATGTTAACATGGTCCAAAAAATAAAAATAAAAGTTCCTCATCTATGAATGGTGGGATTTTCAACCACCAAAATTGTATAAACAAATATTGATTCAAGTTAAGATGGAATAAAATACAAAATTATAAACACTCACAATAAATAAAAAGATCAAAAGTTTCATCCTTTAGATGTAGGCTGAGGGAGAACATCATAATGTTTCCTTTATGCCATTTGGAAGACCATATTCTATCACATTTGAGATGTGTATGGATATAGATTGTCATATTTATCCTCTTTTTAAGAACGACTAGGATCACCTTCCATCTCCTTTTGGGCATGGTTGGAGGGGTATTTCCACCTTTATCCTCTTTGTCAAGCCAAGTAGGATCACCAAAGGTTTCTAGACATATTTTGACTCATTACCTTGAAGAACCTCTAGAAGGATTTACAAAAGTAAAACTGATTGGAAGAAAGATACTATCCTAGAACAAAATAAACTCTCATGAATCTTATATTTGAGAGAATCAACACTTGAGAAGTAAGAAATTATTAAAGAGAAAATCAATGTAAGGATTTTCTTAATATGCTTATGTAGATCAAGTATGTATAAAATGGTTTTATATGGTCCATAGCTACAGGAATATGTTTGAATATGTCTAGAGGAGCATCTAGGATCATCAAGGATAAGTGCTATCATTGGGATTATTCATTTAAACAAATTCATAATGTTGTAAAAAAAACATATTTTCTTGTATGAACTTAAGCTTTGATAGAGATATACTCAAATCCAACTATGGCATTGACCAAATGAATAGGAATGTTTGTCACACTTCCACAACAACTAGTAATTTAGTAAATTGTTAGTTTGACTATCAATCATATGAACTAGCAATTTAATCAATCTGCTACCTAATTAAACAATAAGTTGAAATGAGATTGATCCAGAAGCCTAATAGAAGTCTAATTATATCCCATATGAATTATAAGTTCAGCCTACTTGCAGCTCAATCAATCTAAGAGTTTGATTTAAAAAAATCTTGACAAAAAAATTAATAAAAATTCATTTTCAGATCTAGATAAATATCTAATAAAATGTATTACTACCAAAGGCTCCCTACATTCCTATCTAAGGATTACATGGGTAGAGAGATCACCAACATTTGTCTATTTTACAAGATAATAAATTTTAAAACACTACATGGATTACAATGCATTTGGGGGAAAATGTGACATGTTAATATTTCATCAAATCATAAATCTATAAATGTATTGTTGTAGCTCATATGTTCCCTAAATACTAGATAGAGTACTTACAAACAATAATGAGAGAAAATATGTCACTCTTCAAATACAAGAATACCCTAGGGCCAATTAAGGCAAAGTTTCCATAAAGAGTTTTGAAAACCTAATCAGTATATGTGATCCCATAATCCAAATGTGCAATACATTTTTATATAGAAATTTTATATAGAAGTAAAATAGTCATCACAAATTATAGAATCGAGTACAAAGTATGCATTCAAAGGGTACTAGAGATACCATATTTATTAAGAGTTGCAAACATATACGGGAGATGTGATCCTACAAGGAAATGATTCAAATACCATTGGGGTTCTCCTTACACATCACATAAAATATGTATAAATAGAGTTTAAAAAATAGGAATAGTTGTAATAAGTCAAAGAGTCAGAGGGGGGAGACGTCTTGACCATCTTTGGATGTGGCATTGACGATATCACAAGAGTCATACTCCCATTGCCTCATCCTCATCAGAAGTTTTTCACAGTGACTCAAAATACAACATTCCCTTGGAGTCCAAGACACCTTCTTGGTAGACATGGATGCTCTAAAAATCACAATCCCATATTTGAATTACAAGAGTTGTCATAGATGTTAAAACTCAATGAGTTCAAACTTTTTTTCTTAACTAAAGTGATGTATAGAGTAAATTTAGAATATATTAAAATTTATACATGTTAAGAATTCCATATACAATACCACATAGTTTATCCTTAAACCATGAATGACATATAAAGCAATAATTAGTAACAAAAGAAATATTACATTAAGTAAAACAAAATTATTTAAGTCTATGAGTTTTTGTGCATAAGAATGTTGAAAATCATCTACATAAATTGTACAAACACCCTCCCGCAATGTGTTATTGTTGACTTCTTGATTAAAAAATAATGTAGAATCTATTTTTAGATTGTAAGGAGACACTGATTTGTTTACATATACATACAGAAATGAAAGAACTTAGTTACATATTAACATCAAACAATTAAGAGAAGTACGAGATGACTAATAGTGATTCTCTTGCTCTTGAAATATATGAACATTGGGTGATTAAAAATGATAACTATGGAATTTTCACCTTAAAAATATGTCGATCATGACTAAAATATGTTCTTTCTTACTTTCTAACTATCTCCCAAACGGCAAGCTTTCACAATTCTATAATCATAGAATTTTTCAGTTCTCACTTAGACGCTTCTTGTCTTATTTTTTTAGAGATTTTATATGTATATGAAATGTGGATTGTAAAAATAACATTGTAAATGGTCATTGAACTTGACAATGAACCTGCACAAAAGATCAAATTTTTAACCCGAAAATCCAATAGATTTTAATATAATTTTTTTAAAAGTTGTATAAAACTGGATGCTCTTTTTTGTAGTAGTCTTGACTGCTACCGACTTCATTACTTTTTTATTTTGATGTATGCATGGGTTCAATTTGTGAATGAGAATATGCAATTGAGATTATCATACTAGTTTAAAAGTTGAACCATGTCATTTGTATTTTATTCTATCTAATGAATTGTTTTACATAATAAATGGGTATGTTAAAGGGTATACATTTTGTATCATATGAATTTCACTTGGAGCTTGTACGACCACTAGAGTAGTGATAATTATATGTAAACCAAAAAATGATATGAATGCTTAAACAATATAATGATAAAATAAATTAAGGAAACGTCAGAATTCACTGTCAAAAAGTCTCACAATGTTTAAGAGAAAAATTTGGTGACGAATATGAACAAATAGAATAATATAGATGTTATGGCCATAACGGAAGAAAATAACAACGATATAGAGATAATGAGAATGCCAAAGCAACGAGAGATCTCTACTACACTGCAACATGACTTTTTAAGGCTCCGATCGGTTCGTTGTAATTGTATTTTTCTGGGAACTCATTTCCCAGAAATTTAAGATCAGTTCTAAAAAGATGACTTCAAATGATTAGTTTAAATTTCTAATTTTATAGGAAAACGACTTTTATGTGATTGATTTGTCGTAACACTACAAAAAATAGAATTGATAGAAAATGATAACTTAAACAATGTTCCAAAAAATCAATAGATGAATCATTGCTAGCCCACAACCTTTACGATATCAACACATGAACTCGTTATCTTTAACCTAGTTACCAGATAAATGTAAGGGCCTCTAAAATATCTTGATAATCAAAAGATATGGATTCATTCAACTTCTCTAACTAACTTAATTATTGTCAATATCTAAAAGAGCATACAAAATAATTTATTGGTATGTGTAAACGAATTGATGTAAGAACAAACACATGTCTAACACCATGAACAATTGACAAAACTATTTATTAGATTTAATATACACTACAAGAGAAGTATACACTAGCGAATATGAATGAACATCAGAAACTAAAGTTTACATTTTATATTATATATCAAAGACACAATGGTACAACAGGAACAAAAACTATCATCACTGGGTTATTGTTTTCGTTCTTGACTTGGATTCCGTGAATAGCCAACAAGAGTATAAAGCAATCGTCTGATTGGGCCGCGTCTGAGTATTCTCCGGTACAGGATTAAAATCATCCAACGGCGGAACGCAATATAAATCCAAGCACGAAGATGATCAATTAGACACGGACGTATACAACTTCTTGTGCGGAGCAGATGGTTGGGGATCGACGACCATTGATTGTCATCCGAGAGGCACTATTCTATTTTTAAGAAAGAAATGGGTTAAAATCTTATGTGTCCGGGACAATGTGCCCAACACATCTGGACCGCACACTCCCCTATGGGGCCCACAAATTTATAGATGAGATATTGTGGGTACAGAAGTGGACACAGAGGTTGGGTATAGAAGATTTGGATCCAAAAGAAATAACCGCCGGCACAACAAGTCCGAATATAGTGCGGACTGTGGAATTTATTTTCCTTCTTATTTTTCCCGGAACTCAAGAGGTATTTATACCCTGGGAATTTTGGGACTTCCACTAAATTGATTTTCCAGAATTACGGTGAACCAATCAGCAAAAATATGTTCTCAAACTTGAATTACGAATTTTTTTAACTCAGTTATTGCGACCCAAACGGAGACTAACAACACTTGACTTGAAAATACGGCAAGAGCAACACAAAAAGAAACATAGATCATCTTTTTTGCCCTTAATTATTTTTCTTACCGTCACACAACAACAAGAAAATGATCATCACAACTCATGTGTATTATTTTGCACAACAATAGCTCCTTATTTATAGGAATAGGGAAACATCTAGCAGCATCAATGATCAGTAGATTCATTGGGATTATTCAGGAATCGAACTAATTGCATAATTTGCAGAAGATTTTTCTCGTATGAACTTAATATTCAACTGACACTCTGATTGAACAATGACTTTGATAAAAGGCATAGGAATGTGCAACACACTTCTTAAATATCTATGAATTGAGTAAATTGCCAATTTCACAACCAATTGCATGAATTGGCTGTTTGATTGATTTCTACCTAATCAAACTATAATTTGGAATGAGATTGATCTAGAAACCTGATAGAACTTTGATTTATCTCTATTGAACCATAAATTCATCTAGTTTGAAGCTCGGTCGAACTAAGAGTTTGGTTTAAAAATTGGGATAGTGTCACTACAAATTCATTTTTAGATCCATTCAAATATCTAATTAAATTTATTGCTTCCTATAAGACTTCATATGGACCAAAATAAGAATAATATGGGTTTATATGTCATTAATGATTGTCTTTTCTACTGGATAATACATTAGACTCTTTACATGAGTTCCAATACATCACACAAAAAATTGTGATATATTAATATTGCATCGAATCATGAGTCTAGACATGTATTGTTATGGCTCATATGTTCCACAACACTAAATAGAATAGTTAGAAACAATAATGAATGAAAATGTGTTACTCTTCAAAATAGGTATAAGGATACCCTTGGTCCAATAGAGGAAACATTTTAATACATAGTAGTGAAAGCCTAATCAGGATGGGTGATCGCGTAAGTGAAATGTACAATCTCTTTTTTAAAGAATTAAATTTTGGAAGTAAAATAGTCATCACAAATGCTAGGATTGCACACAATATTTATCAAAAGGGTACTAGAGACAATCTCTTAATACAAAGTAATAAACATGTACGGGAGATGTGAATATGCAAAACCATGGTTCTCGGGATCCCCTTACATTTCACATAAGATAAAACAAATAGAGTTGCAAGAAAATAGCAGTAGGAATTATCTATCATAAGTGTAAATGTTGAGAGGGAGGGGGTCATGGCCTTCTTTGGATGTGGCAGTGATGACATCAAACCCATGCCTCATCCTCTTAAGAAGTTGAAGGAAGTGACTGAAAACATGACATTTCCTTGGAGTCCAAGACACCTTCCGGAATGACATGGTGGATAAAGCAAATCAAAATATGGGGTCTTATATGACTTACCAGTGAAGTTAGCACTCAATAACTACAACCTTCTTATCTTAGCCAAAGTGATGTATGGAGTAAATTTATGTTATATTAAAGTTGATACATGTTCATAATTATATTAAACCATGTCTGACATACAAAGCAATAATTAGTAACAAAAGAAACATTGAATTAACTAAAACTTTAAAGTTTATGAGCTTTTATGCTTAAGAATGTTGAAAAATCTTCTCACATTAACTCATGTAAACACTTGTTCCTCAATACCTTAATGTTGACTTTTTTATTAAAAACATGATGACAAAATATATTGTTGGATTGTACAGAGACATTGACTCATTTATTTTAATTAAAAGAAAAATTCCTTTTGTAGAGGTCTTGAAAAAAAATTGTAATATGTAGTATATTACATTTTTTCAATTTATATGTATTTATGAGTTTAATTTGCTAATGAAACTATGCAATTGAAATTATTGTACTAGTTCAAAAATTTAACCATATCATTTATTTTCTTGGGATTAAGAGAGGCATTCTCTCCCCCTCTCCCATGCCCGTAGCGGAGGTCGAATGCTCGGGAGGGTGGTATCATTTGTTTTCTGATTCTATGTAATGAACTATTTAATATGAAAAATGAGTTGTATATGTCAAAAAGTAGAAATGTTGTATCGTCTGAATTTCAACTGAATCTCGTCCAAATCACATTGAAGTAGTGATGGCCCTATGTAAACCCAAAATTAATATTAATAGTTAATAATTAAATAAAGGAACACATATACATAACGTGAAAAGTTTCATAATGTATGTACGAAAATTTAGTGACATGTCTAGAAAAATATGAATAGAAACAATAATATGGTTGTTCCTAAAAAATTTACTCAAAATTTGAGAAAATAACCACGTCACAATTTTGAAACAAAGAGAGATTCCTACTACATTGCAACATTATTTTCTAAACAACACTCTACTTGAAAACACTACATAATTAAACAACACAAAAACCAAAATAGAACAACCCCCTTATATTTATTTAACTTAACACAACAATAAGAAAATACTCATCAGAGCTCATTTGTATTCTTGTACACAACAATTGCTTTTACTTTTATTAAGAAGATAATATAGTTGGGAATTAACTAAACTGGCTACATTTAAGTTCAAAGGGACGCACCAACCAACCAAACACTCTAATTTTTATTTTGTTAAATACAAATGTATTATACATTAAACTACAAATATAGAATTTTTTTGTTATCATTGTGTGTATTTAATTTTCAGTTTGAGGGAGGGGTAGAGCCCCCTAGCATAAATTTTATATAGTTGATGCATAGATCTAAACAACATGATATTCCCACTATATTACAACATTATGTTCTAAACAAAACTCTACTTGAATACATAACAAATATGAACAACACAAAAACCAATATATAACATCTTTCTTACCCCCTTTATATGTCTAACTTGCTATGAGACAACAACAAAAAATGCTCATCAGAGCTCATATGTATTCAAGAACACAACAATTGCTTATATTTCTAATAAGAGATAGTATAGTTGGAAATTAACCAGACTAAATACATTCAAGTTAAGAGGAACACACCAACCAATAACCTGATCTTATTTTTTGTTTTGTTTGACACCAATATAAAATACATTAAAGTATGAATGTATAATTTCTTTGTTATCAATATTTATTTTTATTAATTCAGTATGGGGGAGGGGTAGATACCCTTAGCATGGATCATATCTAAGTTATCATTTGGATTTTGAAGAATAAAATATGTCGATTCCTGTTATGTTTATCCAATAATTAGATATCCCAAATCTAGGGGAAGGTATCTGAATTGTGGATCCAGAGAATGTATTCCACAAAGATATAATGATATCGAATGTAAGAAATATTTCTGAACCATGTTTTTAATTTTTCGAAGTTCAGTCTAACTTCTCTTTTGGCAATTGACTATGTGTGGCCAAACGTACAAGCTCTTCATATGTCGATTGAAACTTCAAACCTTGACACATATCCTAACACAATCCTTTTCTCACTATGTAATGAATGTTTGGATTGTTGGAATTAGATCGACAGAGTTGTAATTTCTGGATCACCAAGATTAATTGTATTTAGCATGTACAAGGCAGATAATTTGACTAAGTGTGGAAATTTTCTAGTATAATAGGAAGTGTTTAGGGTTCCATGATCTTGTTTCAAGCAACGAACAACAATTCCAATTAACCAAGAATATAGATGTACTTTCTAATTTAATAAGAGAGATACACAGTTGTACATGATTATTGGAATCCAAGAGATCCCAAACTAGATTGAGTTTTTTTTTCCTAAAATCCCTCAACGTTCACATAATTCTAAAAAAAATACCCTCTAGTTTCACTAATTCCAACCAACCCCTCTCTCTTTACCCAAATCCATTTACCCCCTCTCCTATTCATTCCGTCACCTACCGTGATGGAATACTAGTCGTTCTCTTTTTTTTTGATTTTACATTTCATTCTTTCACCTCCCATTAAATGATATCAGTGATGGAAAATAATTATTTTAGCGATGTTTTGGTGGGTGCTTTGATTTTGGATTTGGCCGGGTTAAACAAATTTTAGACCAGTTCTGGTCGGGTTCGGTCAGTCACGTCCGCTTCATGTATGACCACATTTTGTCTAACTTAGGCTAGGCTCGTCAAGTCCATTCCCAAACTGTATCAAGATTGATCTATCTCATTCCATAAATTTTAAAAGTTCAGTCTTCAGTTTCGTCTGATCCAAAATTAGTCAGAGTGTGAGCCGGATCGATAAATGATACAATATTAAGTAATGATTATTTATAATTTATAAATATTAACACTAATAGCGTAAAAATTTAATATATCTTTTTTATATTAATATTACAATTAATTAATGTGATTAATTTTCACTTTGAAATAAGTTTAAAACATAAAAAGTCTGGTTGCGGTCCCGATGGCCCAGTCCAGTTCAAGCCTATTTTTAAAACGGTCGTGTTCCACCTTCAACCGATACAACCTATGATGCATAATTTTTTTATCAGTTTTCAATTTCGTCCAATCCAAAATTAGTCAGAGTGTGAGCCAGATCGATAATCGATACAATACTAAGTAATGATTATTTATAATTTACAAATATTAACACTAAGAGTGTAAAAATTTTAATATCTTTTTATATTAGTATTATAACTAATTAACGTGATTAATTTTCCCTTTGAAATAAGTTAAAAAATAAAAAGTCTGGTTGTGGTCCCAACGACCCAGACAAGTTCCAGTCTATTTTTAAAACGGTCATGTTCAACCTTAAACCGGTACAACCTACGGTGTATAATTTTTTTACCAGTCTTCGATTTCGTCTGGTTCAAAATTTTTCAGAGCGTGAGTCGGATAGATAACTGATATAATACTAAGTAATGGTTATTTATAATTTAAAATTATTAACACTAATAATGCAAAAATTTAATATCTTTTTATATCAGTATTATAACTAATTAACGTGATTAATTTTCACTTTGAAATAAGTTAAAAAATAAAAAAGTCTGGTTGTGGTCCCGACGGCCCAGTCCAGTTCCAGTCTATTTTCAAAGTGGTTGTGTCCCACCTTAAACCGGTACAACCTACTATGTGTAGTTTTTTTATCAATCTCCGATTTCGTCTGATCCAAAATTAGACAGAGCATGAGCCAGATCGATAACTAATACAATACTAAGTAATATATATTTATAATATACAAATATTAACACTAGTAGCATAAAAATTTATATTTTTTAACATTAGTATTGTAACTAATTAACGTGATTAATTTTCACTTTGAAATAAGTAAAAAAATAAAAAGTCTGGTTGTCGTCCCAACGACCCAATCCAGTTCCAGTCTATTTTCAAAACAGTCGTGTCCCACCTTAAACCAATACAACCTACGATGTTAAATTTTTTTACCAGTCTTTAGTTTTTTTCGATCCAAAATTAGTCAGAGTGTGATCTGGATCGATAACCGATACAATACTAAGTAATGATTATTTATAATTTACAAATATTAACACTAATAGCATAAAAATTTATTATCTTTTTATATTAGTATTATAACTAATTAATGTGATTAATTTTTACTTTGAAATAAGTTTAAAAAATAAAAAGTCTAGTTGTGGTCCCAGCGGCCCAGTCCAGTGTAGTCTATTTTCAAAACGACCATGTCCTACCATAAACCGGTACAATCTACGATGTATAATTTTTTTTACTAATTCGATTGGTCTGGTTTGTTCCGGTCTCAGACATATGCTCACCCCAACCTGAATTAAACAAAATGGGGTCACATATATGAAGCAAACATGACCGATCGAACCCGACCCGAACTGGTCTAAAATTTATTTAATCCGGTCAAATTCAAAATAAAAGCACACACCTAAACATCGTTAAAATATCTTTTTTGCCGTCGCTGATATCAATGGGCAGTGACAGAATGAAATGAAATGTCAAAGCAAAAAAAAAAAAAAAGAACAACTCCTATTCGGTCACGGCAGGTGGCGGAATGAATAGGAAAGGGAGTAAACGGGAATTTGGGTAAAGAGAAAGGCGGTTGGTTAGAATTAGTGAAACTAGAGGGGGTTTTCTAGAATTATGTGAAAGCTGGGGGCGGGGGTATTTGGGAAAAAACTCAACTAGATTAGTTAGATGCAGAGTTGTCCACAAATTTGAAAGCCAAACGTCCTTTTCAATGAACTAGGAAAACGCCCACTCCTCCTTTTTCACTGCTAAACTGCAAGCTAGCCAGAGAGACAGCTATAAAGACAAATAGAGTTGCAAGAAAATAGCAGTAGGAATTACACATAAGATAAAAACAAATAGAGTTGCAAGAAAATAGCAGTAGGAATTATCTATCATAAGTGTAAATGTTGAGAGGGAGGGGGTCATGGCCTTCTTTGGATGTGGCAGTGATGACATCAAACCCATGCCTCATCCTCTTAAGAAGTTGAAGGAAGTGACTGAAAACATGACATTTCCTTGGAGTCCAAGACACCTTCCGGAATGACATGGTGGATAAAGCAAATCAAAATATGGGGTCTTATATGACTTACCAGTGAAGTTAGCACTCAATAACTACAACCTTCTTATCTTAGCCAAAGTGATGTATGGAGTAAATTTATGTTATATTAAAGTTGATACATGTTCATAATTATATTAAACCATGTCTGACATACAAAGCAATAATTAGTAACAAAAGAAACATTGAATTAACTAAAACTTTAAAGTTTATGAGCTTTTATGCTTAAGAATGTTGAAAAATCTTCTCACATTAACTCATGTAAACACCTGTTCCTCAATACCTTAATGTTGACTTTTTGATTAAAAACATGATGACAAAATATATTGTTGGATTGTACAGAGACATTGACTCATTTATTTTAATTAAAAGAAAAATTCCTTTTGTAGCGGTCTTGAAAACAATTTGTAATATGTAGTATATTACATTTTTTCAATTTATATGTATTTATCAATTTAATTTTCTAATGAAACTATGCAATTGAAATTATTGTACTAGTTCAAAAATTTAACCATATCATTTATTTTGTTGGGATTAAGAGAGGCATTCTCTCCCCCTCTCCCATGCCTGTAGCGGAGGTCGAATGCTCGGGAGGGTGGTATCATTTGTTTTCTGATTCTATGTAATGAACTATTTAATATGAAAAATGAGCTGTATATGTCAAAAAGTAGAAATGTTGTATCGTCTGAATTTCAACTGAATCTCGTCCAAATCACATTGAAGTAGTGATCGCCCTATGTAAACCCAAAATTAATATTAATAGTTAATAATTAAATAAAGGAACACATATACATAACGTGAAAAGTTTCATAATGTATGTATGAAAATTTAGTGACATGTCTAGAAAAATATGAATAGAAACAATAATATGGTTGTTCCTAAAAAATTTACCCAAAATTTGAGAAAATAACCACGTCACAATTTTGAAACAAAGAGAGATTCCTACTACATTGCAACATTATTTTCTAAACAACACTCTACTTGAAAACACTACATAATTAAACAACACAAAAACCAAAATAGAACAACCCCCTTATATTTATTTAACCTAACACAACAATAAGAAAATACTCATCAGAGCTCATCTGTATTCTTGTACACAACAATTGCTTTTACTTTTATTAAGAAGATAATATAGTTGGGAATTAACCAAACTGGCTACATTTAAGTTCAAAGGGACGCACCAACCAACCAAACACTCTTATTTTTATTTTGTTAAATACAAATGTAAAATACATTAAACTACGAATATATAATTTTTTTGTTATCATTGTGTGTATTTAATTTTCAGTTTGAGGGAGGGGTAGAGCCCCCTAGCATAAATTTTATATAGTTGATGCATAGATCTAAACAACATGATATTCCCACTATATTACAACATTATGTTCTAAACAAAACTCTACTTGAATACATAACAAATATGAACAACACAAAAACCAATATATAACATCTTTCTTACCCCCTTTATATGTCTAACTTGCTATGAGACAACAACAAAAAATGCTCATCAGAGCTCATATGTATTCAAGAACACAACAATTGCTTATATTTCTAATAAGAGATAGTATAGTTGGAAATTAACCAGACTAAATACATTCAAGTTAAGAGGAACACACCAACCAATAACCTGATCTTATTTTTTGTTTTGTTTGACACCAATATAAAATACATTAAAGTATGAATGTATAATTTCTTTGTTATCAATATTTATTTTTATTAATTCAGTATGGGGGAGGGGTAGATACCCTTAGCATGGATCACATCTAAGTTATCATTTGGATTTTGAAGAATAAAATATGTCGATTCCTGTTATGTTTATCCAATAATTAGATATCCCAAATCTAGGAGAAGGTATCTGAATTGTGGATCCAGAGAATGTATTCCACAAAGATATAATGACATCGAATGTAAGAAATATTTCTGAACCATGTTTTTAATTTTTCGAGGTTCAGTCTAACTTCTCTTTTGGCAATTGACTATGTGTGGCCAAACGTACAAGCTCTTCATATGTCGATTGAAACTTCAAACCTTGACACATATCCTAACACAATCCTTTTCTCACTATGTAATGAATGTTTGGATTGTTGGAATTAGATCGACAAAGTTGTAATTTCTGGATCACCAAGATATTCTGTATTTAGCATGTACGAGGCAGATAATTTGACTAAGTGTGGAAATTTTCTAGTATAATAGGAAGTGTTTAGGGTTCCATGATCTTGTTTCAAGCAATGAACAACGATTCCAATTAACCAAGAATATAGCTGTACTTTCTAATTTAATAAGAGAGATACACAGTTGTACATGATTATTGGAATCCAAGAGATCCCAAACTAGATTGAGTTTTTTTTCCTAAAATCCCTCAACGTTCACATAATTCTAAAAAAATACCCTCTAGTTTCACTAATTCCAACCAACCCCTCTCTTTACCCAAATCCATTTACCCCCTCTCCTATTCATTCCGTCACCTACCGTGATGGAATACTAGTTGTTCTCTTTTTTTTGTTTTTACATTTCATTCTTTCACCTCCCATTAAATGATATCAGTGATGGAAAATAATTATTTTAGCGATGTTTTGGTGGGTGCTTTGATTTTGGATTTGGCCGGGTTAAACAAATGTTAGACCAGTTCTGGTCGGGTTCGGTCAGTCACGTCCGCTTCATGTATGACCACATTTTGTCTAACTTAGGCTAGGCTCGTCAAGTCCATTCCCAAACTGTTTCAAGATTGATCTATCTCATTCCATAAATTTTAAAAGTTCAGTCTTCAGTTTCGTCTGATCCAAAATTAGTCAGAGTGTGAGCCGGATCGATAAATGATACAATATTAAGTAATGATTATTTATAATTTATAAATATTAACACTAATAGCGTAAAAATTTAATATCTTTTTTATATTAATATTACAATTCATTAATGTGATTAATTTTCACTTTGAAATAAGTTTAAAACATAAAAAGTCTGGTTGCGGTCCCGACGGCCCAGTCCAGTTCAAGCCTATTTTTAAAACGGTCATGTTCTACCTTCAACCGATACAACCTACGATGCATAATTTTTTTATCAGTTTTCAATTTCGTCCAATCCAAAATTAGTCAGAGTGTGAGCCAGATCGATAATCGATCCAATACTAAGTAATGATTATTTATAATTTACAAATATTAACACTAAGTGTAAAAATTTTAATATCTTTTTTATATTAGTATTATAACTAATTAACGTGATTAATTTTCCCTTTGAAATAAGTTAAAAAATAAAAAGTCTAGTTGTGGTCCCAACGACCCAGACAAGTTCCAGTCTATTTTTAAAATGGTCATGTTCAACCTTAAACCGGTACAACCTACGGTGTATAATTTTTTTACCAGTCTTCGATTTCGTCTGGTTCAAAATTTTTCAGAGCGTGAGTCGGATAGATAACTGATATAATACTAAGTAATGGTTATTTATAATTTAAAATTATTAACACTAATAATGCAAAAATTTAATATCTTTTTATATCAGTATTATAACTAATTAACGTGATTAATTTTCACTTTGAAATAAGTTAAAAAATAAAAAAGTCTGGTTGTGGTCCCAACGGCCCAGTCCAGTTCCAGTCTATTTTCAAAGTGGTTGTGTCCCACCTTAAACCGGTACAACCTACTATGTGTAGTTTTTTTTATCAATCTCCGATTTCGTCCGATCCAAAATTAGTCAGAGCATGAGCCAGATCGATAACTAATACAATACTAAGTAATAATTAT